>JAVJGI010000032.1:7510624-7608378 GCA_035590275.1 Ibycter americanus | reverse complement strand
GTGTCCCTGCCCAGGGCAGGGGGCTGGAACCAGGGGATCTCCGAGCTCCCTTCCAACCCACACCATCCTGTGATTCTTTACAAGGAAAAAAAGCTGAAGTTTAAATAAAAAGTACTATGTCATATTAATAGTAAAAGTTTAAAAAAGCAACTATGGAAGGTAAGAGCTTGATTTGGATGTTTAGTATGTCTTGTAAAAATCCCAAGAATGCTTTATATAGAATTTAAAGTGAAAGCATATAAAGCCATGAATTCTCATTTCATATTTTCACTGTTAATACCGTACAACTAAAGCCAGATCCAGCAAAAAAAAAAAGATGCTTTTAATAGGAAGAGCATAATTTTATCACAGCTGCCACAGAAATACACAGGACCAAGCTCTGCCCACAGCTGCCTTTGGAGATAACTTGCTGGTTTTAATGCATTTGCAGGAGCCACAGGAAGAAAATACCTGGTATGCTGTTACTAATTTCATTTGTGGAAGATGAGATAAATGTTAATGAATACAAACAGCCATTAAATGTAGACTCACGGGTTAAATAACTATGCTGACTAAATTAATATACGAAGAGGTACTTTGTAGTCAGGACGACATTCAGCTGGAATAATACTTTCTGAAAGGCAATTTCTGCAAGTTTGTCATTTTATTAACTCTACCTGAAAAACCTTCGGTTCAAGTTGTGAGCCTGCAGACCTTTTTTCTTCAAGTCAAGGTCATTTCCATCCCTCTCTTCTGCTCCTCACTGCTTCCTTGGCAGCAGCACTGATCAAAGCCTTCGAGGAATGCCAGGTGAGCAGCCCTTCATTATTTCAGCTGGGATCGGTTTTTGGATCCAGCACACGGCATGGCCTCGTAAGCAGCTGCTGCAGCTCAGGTGAGGAATAGGAGTAAGTGACTGAGGTCTGGAGAACGTAGGAATGAGCTGGCTCTGAAGTAAAACAACGCACAGTTGATTCGTGCCGCCACCTCGTGCTTAAAAAGATTTAAAAATACTGAAAAGTGTCAGAATAATCAGAATCTATCATGCAATAGTAGGAAATACTGAAGCTGTTCCTGAAATAGCGAGTGACACAGAAGATTTTCGTGTGTTTTCCTAGGGGCAACTGTTCCCTTTGAAATCATAAAGCGGGTTGCTGTTTCTATTCCTTAGCCTTTCACGGTAGTGTGAACTGAAAGCTGGAAGGGCACTGTGTGTGCTTATATATATTTTCTGTGATATATATATACACACTATGCATCTTATTATGGAGAACAAACATCATATAATGTGAAGTTACAGACATTTTCATGCATTTTAACAAATTCATAAACAGAAAATGTCATTTAACATGGAAGTTGATTTATAGTGTTCATTTATTTATGAAGTATACCTGGAGGATAAGTAAAATTGAGGATGAGAAGTCTCACCAAAGCCTGCTGAAAGGCTGTGTCCACCCCGGTGCAATAAAAGAAGAAACGATGAGGATGCTCCAGAGGGTGAGTTTCTTAACTCGCTTTGCTTTCAACAGCTGGGAGTTGAACATGATGCTACAGAACAGTAGGAAGTTTCTAATTGAGCTTAATACTTTTATGACCTCCTTGGCAGCTCTTGCATTTCACTTGACCTTGCTTTTGAACTGCTGTAGGTATGTTTTGGGTTTTTTTTTCTCCTCTGTGGAGCTAGCATGGCTCATGCTAATGTCTCAGATTTCCCTGTCTATGGATGACTCTGATTCCCTCAGTCACTGCAGTTGCAGGCACGGGCAGAAACTTCAGGAGGCAATGCCTCCTGACAGCTCCACGTGCTTATCCAAATCTTTTTTCAGGGCACTCTGAGACTATACGAATGGCTATCACTTAACAGTTGCTATTTGCCATTTATAAGGTTTCATCTAATATCCGACAGATGGTATACTGGACTGTGCTGTATAGCTTGCGTGGCCAAATGAGTCTTAATTTCTTTTCCCCCAGGTTTCTACCTCTTGTATTACAGCATTAGGTAATAATATATATTAATAAAAATTATATATATATATAAAAATAACAAAAATTTAAAGTATTACAGTTTGGTTTCTTCCAGGTTGCCTAACTCAGGGCTTGCCTCTGGAGCAAGGGGACTGAGGTTTTGGTGACAGTGACCTAAAGTGCCACTACTGAATGAATAACCACAATTCTCCCTTTGTAACTGTGGGATTTGTTTCTATCTCTAAGCCTGCAGGACAACTGCTTTTTTTGCTTTGTCATGATCCCTTAATGTAAGAAATACTTGTTATGGCTGTGACAACCCTTCCTTTCAGTAGTCCTGGTAAGCACGACAAGAGCAGGTCAGCATTTTTCTTGCTCCTCTTCATACCATTAATGTACATGTGGGGGATAATCATGGGAACAGAAAGAACATTGAAAAAACGTCCAGAAAGCCATAAGTGTTTAATGCATTATTTTTTCATACTAGTCATCATTAGAACGTTCAAGAGAAAGAAGTGCTGACTAGCACTGCTGGTGATAATGACAAATAGTGAGATCTCTGCTTAGAATGGAGGGAAAAAAATGCATTCAAGAGGGCTTTCAGGAAATCAGGTGGTCTCAAGCTGTCTGGGTGTCGGGAATTTTAATAAAAAGTTAGCTGAAGTGATTTCAGAATCATTTCAGAATAAATTGTGGTGCTTAGAGGCATGGCTTGGTGGTGATCTTGGCAGTCCTGGGTTAATGGTTGGACTCGATGATCTTAATGGTCTTTTCCAACATAAACGATTCTATGATTTTTGACAAATTATGGCGGATAGGTGAGGAACCTGACTGCTGTAAAAGCCATGCAGTACCTATCTCTAGAAGGAAGGAAAAGATGACCCGGTAATTACAGAGTAGTTTAATTTTCATTTGCAGAAGAAAAAAAAATCTGAAACAAAAGCAGTCTGGAAGATGTTGGACAAGTAAACCATGTGGTTTTTTGGAGAAAAGTCATCTCAAACCAAAGTAATATTGTCTGACAAGATTAAAAGGTCTTATTGCTAGGGGAGAGGCCGTACGTGACAAATACCAAGTCTTTTTGGCATAGTCATACCTAGTGTGACTAAATGAAACTGGGTACGGAATGGTTGGATGATGCTACCCAGGGAGGGGGTGTGTGAATTAAATGTGCATTTTCAGGTGCTTGTCCCAGGAACGTTTCTTTCAGTCTTGGGTGGTGAATAGAAAATGTAGTTTCATATAGTTATTAACAAACTAGCACAAATTTGGAGAATCTGTAGGCTGTTGGGAGAGGGATATGGCTGGGATTCAAACTTTGACAAATGGAGGAATGGCCATGAAAAAACGAGGATGCCATGCAATACAGAGAAATGCAAGTTGCTGTATTTAAGAGAAAAAAACCCGACCCAGTTCTGCAGACAGCAGCAGCCAACCGGCTGTTCTGACAGCAGAACTGCTGGTGTTTGCACTGGGTCACAAGCGAAACATGAGTCAACAAACTTGTCGTATTGTGAAAAAGCAAATACCATGCTGGGGTGTAAACAGCCACGCAGACAGCAAAACACACGTTGTTGTCTCTTTGTTCTGCTCAGCGTGGTGCGGTCTCAGCTACAAAACCCGATTTTTGGGTCTGGAGCTGTGCTCTTGAGGAGAACCTGCGCGCTGCTGGAATTCCCAGGCTGAGCTTCTGGCCCGGCAAACAACAGCGCTGTTTGCTTGCTGTCTTGTGACTTGGGTGTCAAATGATTCCCTTTGATACAGAAAAGCTGTTTCCCTCCGTCTGCGAGCAGGGAAGGCAGGGACTGATGTGAGAGAGCTGGCTGGGTGAACAAATTGGGTTTTCTTCTTGGTATCGCCTGTGGTGCTGACCCGAAGCTCCGTTCCTGGCCCATGCAGAGTTACGCTGGTGTGCTTCAGCGGTTTGTTTTGCATTTGACCACTTCCTCTTCTTTAGTAGGTGTTGATGTTTTCTGTGAGGGAGAGATACTGATATTCAGGTAGTTGTGAAAGTCCTTTTTTTTTTTCTTTTTTTTTTTTTTACTTAATCTCATTGTGTATTTCTCTCAGATTTAACCTTACAGATCCAGTGGATGATCGTGTTTCCAATCCTGGATTTTTTTTTAAGAGCAGAGGGACTGTTTACATTGTACCTTTGCATATTCTGGGTGCTGCCTGAAGTCCACTGGACTCCTGGAACCTTTGTAGGCGGTCTGGGCTCAGGATCATCTGGGTCTGGATCAACTTCACTTGCCCACACAGCTGTGGGGACTTGGGAACATCCCATCTGCCTGCTGTCAGGCAAGTGGTGTCTTTGCAAAGGCAAATGGTGGAAAACCCTGAAATGGAAAAAACCCTCTCTCTGTGGGTCACCTTCTTTGGACACCTTTAGCCATGCATAAGGAGACTGCAAGCAGGATATGCACAACTCAGCTAATAAATATAGCTTTATGGCTTCTAACACACAGTGAGGACAGGTAGGTTTTAACAAGCCACTGCACCAAGCTCTAGTACGAGCTGCTAGACCAGGCGTTAGTATGCTCCTACCCTCCTGGCCCTAAGGCATCCAAAGCGCCGTTGCTGGCCCTGTAGGCACTGACAGGAGCAGAAATGTTGGTCTCCAGTGCTCCCTGCAGCAGATCCTTAATGGTGCTCAGCTGCTGTCTTCTGCCTCTGTATTTCCTATAGAATTTTCAATATTGATGTTGTCCTCCTTGAATTTTTGAGCTACCAACTTCCCTTGCTGGAGTAATCCTGTAACTTTGTCTTACCTGGCATAGCTCTGGTTTATATCTTTTTTCATTTCTTGACAACTTCTTCTGCCTATTTTAGGGAGCTGGGCTGCGTTGAAATTAGGTGTTGGGCCCTTGGACACCGCTGAACCCCTTGGAGACACGGTGGAAGGTTACAGAGAGAGGATTACACCCTCCCCAGTCTTGGAGGCGGCGCCGGTGAAGGCTAAGTGGTGTCAATGCCAGGCAAGTGATGGGTTAGGCTGGCAGGAGCACCAGAGCCAGCCCTGTCTCACCACCGGTGTTGCTTATGGGGGTTGCCTTGCCTGCTGGACTAGCCCCATAGGGAACGTCCCACCTTATGGCTACTCGTAAGGGGCTTTCTGCTGCCTCCCAGCATGGCTCTGGGTTTTGCAGGGCTGCACTGATAGAAATCTGAAAGATGAATTTCTGCAGGTGCTTGGTCGGAGTTGGCATGTGGTTTTCCAGGTATGGGAGCCAGTTCTCAGGGTCGAAATGGCTGGTTTGTTTTATATGTCTTGGCCAGTGTCATGAGAGTGCCTAAACAGTCTGGGCAGCGGAGAGGGATGACTTGGTTCTTGGGCCTCTTGTTCTTTGCCACATGGTACTCGGGTCACAGGGTCTTCCACAGAGGGTAAAGACACACATGTCGCCTCTCCCAGCGCACTGCTCTTTAAATAGAGGCTCAGCAGTTTTCCCAGATGTTAGTTTAGCAATGCAAGGGCTAAACAAACAGCAACAGATGGGAAGTCCCCTGTTGTTGTGCGCCACAAAGCCAGAATGTGACTCCAAAACATGTTTTGCAGAGTTGCTGCTCACAGTGGGTGAGTTTGAGTGAGCAGTGAGCTACAGCCGAAGGAAATGAGCGAGCAGCAGGAACGGTGTTATATCCTTCTCAGTTGTGATTAGGAAGGAGCACTGGAAGATGATGGCTCACCTCTGAGCTCTGTGTGTTGCATTTACCCTTGCTGCAGCAGCAGAATTAATAGCAGGTTTTTTGAAGACTCTTTTTCTCCATAAATGCTTTACCAAGAGTGTTGCTCCCAGGGGTGTTTGCTTTAGGGGAGAGAGAGAGGTTATTGCAAGAGTCCTTTCCCAAAAGAGTTCTCTGTTATGTGATGTTTTAGCAAGAAAGACCTTCTCCAGAGACTGTGCTTTCCCTCAGGAGATTAATCTGTTTTGCAGAGCTTTTCCTTCTGTGTATCAAAAAGCTCAATTTATTTGAAAACAGTGCTTAATATCGGTTGTAGCTTTTGGTCCGTCGGTCCCCTGTGTCGTGGTGGCCTCCCTTACCTCCCAGGCTAGACTTCAGTCACTCAGAAGTGACAATACAGCCGTCAGCAGTCAGTGCCTCTGTTATACTGCCCCTGGCTTGGACTCAGCTTACAGACATTCAAAGCCTTGGGTCACCGTCCTTTCTGGAAGTCTCATCCCCTGCTGCTTTTAGATAGGTGTCCGGGAACACGGCCCCAGGATTGGGGAGCAGAGGAGCCAGAGGCCATGGAAGCATCCACAACTGCTTTTTCTCTTGGTTTCCCCATGGGAGTGAGTTTGCCACTGCTGCCGTTTGCAAGCCCAGTTTAACAAGTAAAGGGCTCTTCCAGAGTCCCAGGGTCACAAATTCAAAGCCAGGCAAGCAGCAGTATCTTGCTGTTTCCCACCAGTGCCAGCTCTGCCACGTGATGGTTTCTGGAGCTAAAAGACTTCTTAAGGTGTGGGGTATCTGGAAAACACCTGATCGACCAACTCTGGGGCTTTTATTTCCGAGGCTGGGCATTGCTGGGTTCATGACCTGGTTTCAGTGGGGCAGAATATGTCTGTGTGAGGGGAAGGGGAGAGGAAGGTCACGGTCAGGCGGACTGCCGGTGAAGCTGTCTGCCCCTGCAGGGACCAGGGTTCCTGAGGTGGATGCAAGCCATCAGGCTTCACAGCCAGGACGAGCTGCTAATTCCAGTAATGGCACTGCCCCAGCTGCCCGCTTTGGAAGATGCTTGGGTTTTGTTTATGCACAAGGAGTCGTGTTTTGTGAGTGCCCCGTCCACCGCAGGAGATGTCTCTGTGAGCAAAGGGCCAGCACTAATGCCATCCTGCGTGGCTGTGAATGAATTCGCCCTTTATTCAGCTCTCTCCACCCCTGCTGAGCCGAGAGCCCTGCACCGCTCACAGGCGTGCATAGATGCTGCCATTTGCAGCGCTTGTTCAGCCGGGCTTCCACACCCTGGTGCCTCTAATCCTGGACAAAACGCGGGCCGTGGAGCAGCACACACAACAAGACTCCTATTCTTAGCCTGGAAAGCCTCAAAGCCGTTTCTCCGGGGTGTAGGGCGGTGAATATGCAGTTGCTGGAGCTCTCGACAACGCTGAGTGAATAGCAGCATTTGTCGTTAGCTCTGAACATACACTTCTCTCCCATTGGATCCGTAGCCTTCACTGCGGCTTTTCTCAGTTACATAAATATGGCCTATTTTCCCCTCACAAATTAACATCTTGCTCGCTAAGTTTAGGCTTTCGCACGCATACAAAACAAACCCTCTGATTTTCCACACACAGCTGGAAATCCTGGCTCACCTGGGGAGAAGCCGTCCCTGCCCGTATAAAGCCTTCGCAGCAGTGATGGACAGTGGCGCTGGCAGTGTCCCCTCGTGAGTGGCACGATCCTGTGAAGTCCTGGAGACTGTATTGCAAATCATCCGAGGTGCCTCGTCCTTTTTCCTGCCGGGAAAGTCGGACCCCAGCCGCATGGCTGCGAGGATGCCGGAGGGTCTGCCTTCCTGGCCAGCTGCATGGCATCCTGGAGGCTTGGAACGTTGGCTGGATGCTTTGGGGCACAGAGGGGTTGGTTCCTCGCTCCCCAGAAGATAGAGATGTGGGTATTATTTTCCCCAAAGGTGGTGCACACCGTCCCCCCTGAACATACTAGGAGATTGCATTGCAGTATATCTGCATTAACAACAACCCTCTAGAGAATTCCATTTGGAATGCTCCCAGCCCTGGGGTGTAAGAAAGCTGACTTGCATCCACTGAGGCTCCGGGCAGCTTTATTAGTGATAGAAGTAATGCAGATGCCCACGTCTTGTGGTGATATTACTTCCTACTTCAGCAGCCTAAAGGGACCCAGCTCCCCAGTGCCCCTGGGGTCTCTCCGTGGTGGGGAAATGGTCGGGATCTTGACATAGCACCAAATCTCAGCTTCTTGCTGTTCTTGTAGTGGGAGTAAGGATACCTCGTTGTAGGTCCTGAGATGATCACCCCCTGCGCCAATGTACCTGCTGCTACAGTCAGAGAAGCCATCTGTGGCTCTGGATCTGCAGTGAGACCTTTTCTATTCCAGGGCTGACAGCATGCTGTGCCCTGAATTGTGTTCTGACAGCTCCTGGCAGAGTGACCGGTGAGGGAGATGTTTCCAGGAGCTGGACACCAACATCCTGAGGCCAGCTGCTCAGGCAGGCAGCTGGGGTGCTAGAGTTTGGCTCAGTGGGACTGGGTCCTATCCTGCTCTGCTGTAGACAGGCATGTGATCTCAGGTGAGTCTTGAAGGTGTATTATTGAACATAGTCACTTAGAGAGAGAGATGGACCTGGCAACATGGTGTACGCTCAGGTTAACTGTTGTGGAAGGTGTTGACTTGGAGACTTTCTGCGCTTGTAATTCAGCGCATCACACCCGTTGAATTTTTTTATTAACAGCAGCCCTGTGGCTAGACATCCACGTGCCTCTGAAATCACCGGTGGGAAACCTTAGAGTAGGGAGCTGCAGTAAACAGGTGGCTGAGGGGGTTTCAAGGGAGGTTATGATACCTGAAGCATCTGACTTTGCTTGCATTTTAACCCTTCTGACCAAACTGAGCATCCCAGGTGAGACCCAGCTCCTCTGAGCCCTAAGCTGCTAGGGCAGAAGAGGGGAAGAGGTGTGGGACCTTTCAAAAAGGTTGAAAAAGGCATTAGTCAAAAAGCTCTAGCTTCTTTCCAAAAGATCACATGCTTCTAAGCATGTGATGCTTTAGAGAAGCTCATTGTAGATTAAGGAACTGGTGCCCCTTCGGGGAGGGTTATGGCTACATCTCAGAATCCCTGGTGGTTTGGGTCTGTCGTTGCGGCAGATCAGCAGTGGCAGGGACGGCAGGCAGCTCTGCATACAGCTTTCTGTGTGACATGCAGAGGGGAGATGTTATGGCTGGAGTGTCTTCCCACACCCTCCAAACGCCCCACCAGGTCTTTGGACCTGTATCGGCATGACCCAGATAGTGGGAACGAGAGGGGGATGCTGAGCTTTATGATGAGCTTTACGTGATGCTGGTGCTTTGGGTATGTGCAACCCACTTTCTGTCCATCTTGATGCAACGCCGTCTTTGAAAGCTCTGGGTCAGGCTAGCCCTACACCATCCTTCAGCACGGCTGAGGACTGGGGTTGGGGATTTTTTTATGTTCAAAGAAAGAAAGGAGTCATCAAGGGAAAGCTGAACACTCTATCACCGCAATCCCTCCCTGCGCTCTAGTACAGCCCTTCCCCTCCCAGGTAAAAGCGAAGAAAGACAACAAAGCCCCCGGTACCCAGGCAGTAGTTTTCCTTGCTCTGATGGTCCATGAGGTCCTAATCTCTTCCCTGTCCCTTTTCCCTGCCATGCCTCCGGCCAGCAGCGGATGCTGGCAACTTCTCCATGGGCAGCAGCCAGCCTGCGGCAATAATGAGAGCAAGTCAGGCAGTGCCATCCTATACAAGCCTCTGTCTGCTCTGTGTGTGTGCATCTGCGAGAGCGCGCGCTCTCGCTCTCCCTTCTCCCCCTTCCCTCTCTTCCCTAACCCCCCTCCTTCCACCAGCTCTTGTTCTTTTCACGAGATGCAGGGCTAGGGAGCCAGGAAAAGTGGCACAGTGCCGCTGCTCCTCCAGGGATAACTGTGGCCGGGCTGGGTCCTTCGCCCTCCCCGATGCACCGGGAGTCGGCAGACACTGTTCCTCAGGGTCCCAACCAGCCGTGTCCATCAAGCACCAAAAGCCACGTAGCCACCACCCTGCTGCCTGCTGCAAGACAGGTAAGAGCCAGGAGGCCCTTGGTGGGTGATGAAAGGCCCTGTGGTCCTTCGCTTGGCTACAAGTCCCTGGGGGCGGGATTTTTACTTGCTCCTGCCCCGGTTTTCTGGGGGGAAGGATGGCTCCGCAGGCAAAGCAGGAGGGGAAGGGTGCTGCTCGGATGTCACCCCTATTAATGTCATGGCAGCGCTTCTCCCGGTGCATTAATCTTCCCGTGGCATCTTATGAATGGTCAAAGGGACACAGACATGGCTTCTAATTAGCAGGCAGGGACGGAAAGTGGCGTATTCTTATGTTAAGCCCAGCCCTGGCTGGGCTGACACAGGAGCGGGACTGGTTCTGCGGTGATCCCTGTTTCAATGGGATTAGTGGTGGGCATTGATGCTGGGAGAAAACATCAGTCTGTGCTGGTGCCTGCAGCTCTGAGATCATCACCATCTTTTCATCCCCCCCTCCCCTCCCCCCCTCCTCCCTTTGCTATGCTATTGTTGTTATTTTAAAATGGTGGGCTGTATTTCCTTTGGATATTTGGGTATCTGTGTCTAGCACCCGGGCTGAACGCTGGGGCTGAGCTAGTTAAAAGTAAGACTAATTGGAGCGAAAGGAGAACATGTTGGAAGCGAGAGAACTGCATTGAGCAGAGACTGTAGTGCAAACTTGCAGATGGCAGGAGCATGTGCACTCTTTGGGAGAAGAACGGGGGGCTAATCTGGGGGGGGCTAACCTGAGGGGGGGGTCGTTTCCCTGCAGCCCTGACTGTGGGGCTGCTGTAACTCATGGAGATCCCTGCAGCAGCGAGGGTCATCTCTTTGCTGTTTGATGGGTGGGGGGAAATAAGCTGATAGCTTGGCACAGCTAGGAAATACAAGGGACCCGTTGTGCTGGCATCTTCTCTCTGTGGCTGATTATCACTGCGCTCAGTCCCGGAGGAATGCAGTTGCATTCCTCCATCTGGGGAGCGTACACGCTGTGTAAAGGGCTGTGCTTTCACTGGCCTGTTTTGCTGCCCTTCTCTGAGATTTGCTTGTTCCTGCAGCACTGTCCGCACTGGCAGGGGAAGCCTGGCCTCCTGCCCTGCAGCCCTTCCATGTGGCTCCGGATACGTGTCCCGTCCCAGTCGTTGGGGCTTTGACTGGTGCAGGCGCTGGCAGAGCTCGGTGTGCTTCTCTGTGCCGACTGGCAGGACGCAGGCAATGACTGCAGGCCGGTCTGCCGAGGAGAGATTGCTACTGAAGACAGCAGATATTTTTACAAAAGAACCACCATCCGCTGGAGAAAGAGGATGAGCCCGTCTAACTCACTCCATTTATGTTTTAATTAAGGCTAGAGCAGCAGCTTCCAGAGATGGAAGAGAAATCCCAGCTCACCCATGCAGTTAACTCTGCTTTTCATCGTACAAATACCCATTCAGCTGCTCACATGTGTAAAGTTAAGCACGTGCTCAGGTGTTTTGCTGCAGTGGGAATGACCTCCCAGCGCCACGTTGCATAGCTGTGTAGCAGTTAAATAACCCCAGTAAATCCTTGCTGTGGGACCTGGGTGCCCTGTAAGCCTGAGTCTTTGAAATAACAGTGATAAGAGGAAAGAAACATAGACCTTGTCCGTCATAAACGGATTTGTGACTGCAACCCCAAGATCTCGGGGTTGATTTCTAACATGGAATGAATGACTAGTTTAGTGTGTTCAGCTTGCAAAATGCAGGCTGCTTGCAAGCACCTTGAATGATATCTCAGCAGAAAATTAACCCCGTCCATCAGCAAGCCTCACTCCCTGGCCTGTGTCGAGCATCAGATCTCAGTCAAAATGTACAAGGGATGGAGCATCTGTGGTAGGAGATCTTTGCGGAGATCTGCCTCGTCTGGGTGGATCTGTCTCGGCTTCCCAGCCATACACATCAACTGTGTTACAGACGCTGCCATATTGACAGCAGCAGCGATGCTGAAAGCTGGGAGGACTCCAAGGCTGCACAGAACGGCTCTGTGTCAACTCCAATCCTTTCTGCCTCCCTGCTCCACACTAAGAGTATCCTCTCCAACGCGCACACAGGGGCACCGACGCGCTTCTTTACATGTAACTGCTCCTGGGCATGGCAGCATGTTTCCTCGGAGAACAATTATGAAATTGTAATAAAGTGCTTTAAAGGGGAAATTCTTCCCTTTGATGCCCGTCTTGAGAGCTGCCCCTCTCAGCCCGGAGCCTCCCACGCTGCTTAGCTGTTGGTTTTGTGTCCTACCTGCCTGGAGGAACTGGGGAGGGAGTGGGGACCACGCAGGCTGGGGCCAGGAGCCATCTCACAGCAGAGGCATCTGTTCCGCCGCTGCAATCGTGATGCCTGAGAGCCACAAACATGTCCAGGAGCCACTTTTATCATTGACACAGGAGAGAATTTAAATAGCTGCCACGCTCTCCAGCTGAGCCAGAGAATGGAACTGTGGCTCACACTTTATGTAACTCATTTTTATTTTTAAACATAGTCTTTTATTTTCAAGGGGAGTTCAACTCAGTGGGTGTCTCCTGTCTCCTGCCCTGCCTTGTCAGCACATGTGCGGTGGCTTCTTTCATCAACCCTCCATCCAGTATATCAGCTGCTTGGTTTCCTGCCTACCCCTGAAACTCCGGCTCTCACCTTCCAGGATTTCCTGCCTGCCTGGCCTGATGTGGAGAGTGATTCGAGGTTTAAGGTGAATGGAAAACTTAACCCCTTAAAAACAGCCTGAGCTACATCTGTGGATGTTTCCTGATGTTACTGGAGCTCCTTTTTAGAAGGGGGAGCTGTTCTCATGGCTCTTCACAAGTAAGACAAGCCTGTGGTTTGTTTTGCAGTTTGGGAAGCTATCTTAGCCATAATTCCTTCCTGCCAGGACAGTCACCTCGTGCTTCACCAAGTGTGTTTTCCCCTGGACCCTCAAACAAGCAGGCAGGGTGCCGCAAGGAGCAGTGTTGCATGTCAGGTGGCAGTTACTAACAATTTTCTTCCAGCTTCCAGCTGCAAACAGTGGTAGAGAACAGCAGGCTCTGGAGATAAATTAATTCCTGATTCAAATTACCTTGGGGTTGGACCCACATAGGTACCAGGCTGGATTCTGGATAAATTTTGAATGACCATGTGTCAAAGGAGACCAAATGACATGTTGTATCATGAGAGGTTTGCTAGGGTTGCAAGTCACCTGGCGGCATGTGAGTCACCTGAATTCCCAAAGCAGCGACTGCTGTGGGAGGCAGCCGGCCTCATGTGATTGGCATCTCGCAGTCACAGAGCCTCCATCACTGAGCATCTTCCAGAGAGGTCACAGAGGCAAAGGAAGCTCATGAAAACATACCAAATCACGCCTTTACCTGTGGGGATGTAGCTGCCAACCATCACAGCCATCTGAAGGAGCACTTTCTTGGCGCTAGGGAAAAACCTCTTGTACTAGCAAGTTGTGAAGCACGCCCTCGAACAAGCTCCTTGCAGCACGGTACTAGACAAGAGAGATGCTGGCACAGACCCGGGAAAAGTCACAAAGTAAGAGCGAACACAACCCCAAAGAAGTTCAAAGCCCTTGTGGCGTGAATCGCTGGAAATATGACAAGTCACGAAGTCAGAAATGAGAAGCAGAAGCGACAGCGGCAGGCTCGGTGTGATGACTCGTTAAGCATAAAATAATGGAATCCCAGAGCAGCAGCAGACCCCTGAGGAAACGGAGTTAAGAGTGAGAAGATAGGGAGAAGTCTGCTTAAATGTCAAGGTGAAGGAATTTATTTAAGGCAAACCCACGGGAGATGTCAGCCAAGCAAATGAGCTAGTCACTGTAGGCATCCTCTGATCTTGCAGCTCTGATCTGAGAAGGGTGGTCAGCTGCCAGCCCCGGGAGGAGCATCCATGCATCTGGAAAGGCAAAAGCCACACAGCTACCAGCCAGAGCTGCCTTCCTGGTCCTGCTGGACACGTGAGGACAGCTGTATTGGAAGGAAGAGATGTCTTCAGCCCATGCAATTTTATCTAGCAGTTGAGTGGCAGAAACTGGGACCAAGTGAAACTAGTGGAGGTGTTTGGTCCAGAAGTTGTTTTTGGCTGTAAAAAACACTGGAGTGATGATCAGTGGACAAAACACACAGAATAGGCGGGGAGACATTTAAAAATATAGGGAGTGTGAAAAGGACCCTGAAGATGGTGGGGAGGAGATTGATGTCCAGGGAACAGGCTTGCAAATTCCCTTCCACCCTGCCTAGTCACAGCTGACACTCCCAGTGCTGCACGTGTTCACCTCTTGTGTATTTGCTGTTAGGCAGGTCACGAGGAAATTGCTTTAAAGTATTTCTTGGAGAGATTTAAAATTTTGGATGGGATTCAAGCCTAATATCAAAATGAGTTATTTTATTAAAAGCTTTTAAATAGAAGCTACAGAGTAGTCAGAAGCAGGAGAGCTATTTTAGAAGGAATTTGCTCTAAACCTCTTCTACTGCACAGAAGCTTTCTAAAATATTACCCTGTAAAAAACATAATTCCCTTTATCTCCAATTTAATTACATTTCCCGTAGTGCCTGTGTCAACACAGTTCACTTATTTTTGTTCTCTATTAACTCACATGCGGCCCGGGAAGCTAGAAGAAAAAACTGTTGATGTTCAGTCGTTTGTGGGTTGTTCCAGGATCTCACTGAGTCACGAGAAGGTTGTAGTGACATACTGGAGGAACAGGAATTGGGGTCTCTGTCCATGCTGGCGATGGCTATGGGATGGCAATATATAAAACTGGCATAGGAGCCGGAGGGGGAGCAGGAGCACTGGCATGGTTCTCTGATCTATCCCATCCAGAGTTAGTGGATCAGAGTTTTTGATACGTTTGAGACTGCAGCAAAGTCCAGGTATCTGGATAATGGACCAGAATTACCTAGAGCTTTGTCAATTGAACATCTTGTGGACCTCCTGCCCCCAACACTGTCTGTGTGTGTAAATGAGATCTGAGGGATGTCCTGGAAGTCTTACGAAAATGTTGTCACTCGTGACATCCTGTGGTTGCCCAAAGAAAACCTGTAAATGTGAAAATGCATTAAAACAAAAATGACATGTTAGAAGTTAAACTCTTGGTGACGTATTAAATTTGGCTTGGGTTTGGGGCAAGGGCTGAAGCTAACTTATTTAACTTGAACAAACCGGCTTGTTGTAGCAGAGGTGAACGAAGAATCTCAACCTTTGACCTTGGCTGAGAGGAGATCGTATCAGCCACGGCATTTTTTCACTGCTTGTCTTCTGATAACTGGAGACACAATTAGTCAGAGTCGGGATGACCTGGGCTTTGCGATGGGGGATGAGAACAAGGCAGATATTTCCGTGCTGTGTTGAGCTGTGAAGGAGGGGATCCAAGCTGATGGAGGGCTGGGATCACTGCCGCAGGGCTTCTGATCCCTGGGTTTGTGTAGCAAGTTCTGCAGGACTCTGTCTCTCCCCAGGGATGTTGCCTGGTGATAATGTGCTATCTCAAGACGTGCTTCCTGCTCTCAGCACCAGAGTGTCAGCCCCAGCAATGTTTTAGCAGAGGAGAGGCAGGTGACTACAATTTACCAGGAAAAAGGCAATGACTTGTTTAACTGCAGAGGACCTTTTTTTTTTTTTTTTGGTCAATCAGCTTCATCAGGATCAAAAAAGCAATGGAGAGCCCATGGCTTGAGCTCTCGGTGACCCACATCAGTGCCTGTGCAGCCTGCACCATACCCAGATGTCGTTCCTGATGGCTGGGCTAAGCCCAGAGCTGGGGGGCTGTGCTGCAGCCCCCCATGTTGGTGCCATGGGTTAGGCTGTTAGAGTCACTGGGGTGCACTGGACATCCCATATACATTTTTTGGAGGATGGAGGTGTGGGTGCAGGAGGGAAGAGGGAATCGGAGCCTATACCGTGGTGTGAGTGCATCAAGGGAGGTTGCAGGGATGCTGGTGTGAGGCAGGGAGCGAGCAGGGCTGCACACCTCAGGTGAGAGACGAGGAGATGAATGCAAGGGGTCAGTCACATCGCTGACTTACCAGATGGATTTTTTTCGTCTGTCACCCCATGCCCTGCAATAAGGACCTCCCTTGCCCGTTGCCAAAATTTTATTTGGCACTGCTGACATCTAGGCTCTTTAAACTCTCCCATCCCTTCTGTCTATGGCAACTCCTGATGATCTGTGATCTGAGGGCAGCAACCTTCCCTCAGTCAGAGGAGCTGATTAAAGCGATGCAGGCGGATGCTTTATTCCAACATACCGAGGGTGACAACAGCGAGCGCTTTCGCAGGCATCCCCCCTCCTCCCCACCCCCAGATGCTCCCTGCCAGCCTTTGGGATCCGCCGCCCGTGCGGAGCGGTCCCCCATCCCCATCGGGGGAGAAGCTGGGGTTTTGCTGCCAGGTGGGTGAGGAGGGGATGCAGCGAGCCGTGCGGAGCCGGTGGGCTCCTCGGCAGTGCCGGCGATGAGCGATGAGCGGTGGGAGCCAGCTGCGCAGCCCAGCCCAGCTTGCGGGCTGGAGGCTGCTGTGGGGTTTTGCTGGATGCGAGAGCTGCTTTGAGCTGCGCTGCTGCTGCCCGGAGAGGGGTGGGCAGGGGAGGGGTGTCGAGGTGTGACTTTCACCCCGCGCAGGGGGTTATCTCTGAAGAAGACCGCTCTGCTCTCTCCCCAGAGCCTCTCTGAGCACGCTGTCGGCACAGACCCACCAGCAGGGAGGACAGGTCAAAGGCAGTGAGTATCATTTTCTCTGTGTCTGTCTGTCTGCAGTGCCTCTGTGTTCGGTTTTTTCAGGCTTTCTCTGCATGTGAATGGATGGTCTTAATCCCTTGAAGCCCCTGAGACCTCGTGTTTGGGGTTTTTTTGTGGGTGGTTGGTTTTTTTTATGCTTTTTTTTTTTTTTAACCTTTTTGCTGCTAATTTTTTCCATTGGGATGGCTTCTTAATCTTTGCTCAGGTGATCTCCTGAGGTGATGTGATAACCTGAATGTCATAATCACACCCCTCCCTTCCTGTCTCCCGTGGAGAAACCCCCCAAAATACATCCATGATGAGACCGGCAATTCTCCTTGACCAGGGTCCTATGGTAGGAGGGGGAGGTAGGATGAATGATGGAGTGGGAGGCAAAAAAGCCCTCACCATGGACTCCTACTGGGATGCCTTTACCAGACGCCACAGATTATGTTTCTAAAGTCATAACTGGCTTATTTGCAATCAGAGCAAATGTCCGTGGGTATGTCAGCCTAGCAGTGGGTTTGCCTTCATGGGAAATACAGGTCTCGGCATCCGTGAAGTCAGACAGACTTTGGGATGACAGGGAAGTTCGGTGCTGCTCAGCTGTGCAGGTTGCCGTTGCAGGGGCTGGCGAGCGGGTGGGAGCGGAGGCGAGCAGAAGGCTGTTTCATAACTGTACCCCAAAAAGCAGGCGGCTAGGGGAGGCTGCAAGGGAGAGGGCACCCGGCTCCGCTTCCAGCTGGCATGTCGGAGCAGCAGTGGGAAAGAGGAGTAGGGGCTGCTGGACTCTAGGAAATCCTGTGCTGTGGCCTCACATGTGGGTGAGGCTGTTAATGAGGAAATTTTAAGGGGCTTAAGGAATTACAAGGATTGATTTCAGTTAAAGCACATCGAAGCAGCCGGTCAGGGTAGGGATTAAGGAAATGCACTGACTGGCATGTAGCGCAATCCCAGTTCCATTAATTTAGTTGGGAAGAGGCTTTGTGTGTTTTTTAATGTAATCAGGTTTTAAAAGGGCTGTTGCGTTGAGCAGCCAAAGCTCTGGGATCTCCCCAGGCCCCAGCAGAGCAGGGTCTTGGCTCTTTTGCTCTCATCCGTTCCTTTGTCTCTTCCTCGGTTGCTCCCTCTGGGCAAGAGGACGCGGAGGTTACCTGAAGCTTGGCCCTGTCTTAGCAAATAAGAACCCTTTGCCCTTTGCTTACTGTACAGTCCTGCTCTCTGTCCCGTTGGTCTCCTGGCTGGTGGACCTCACCTTTGCTGTCCGATGTGAGATCTGTTCAATCCGCTGCCTGTGTGCCAAGGCTCACGCGTGCCCTGCCAACCCCTCTCTCCCTCCCTCCCTCCTTCCTTGCCTCCCATTTGCAGACTGTGCATCTCCTTGGTGGCTCCCCGCAGGCTCCCGCCACCCCGAAGAGGAGATGCTTTCTCTGAGTTATTTTTGTGTGAGTGCTTGAGCCTGTGATGGTGAAAGGACCAGCATCTGCAGACGCGTGAAGTCCTCCTGTTATTTTATTTGCAGTGCCAGCTTTTCCATGATGCCTGGCCAGTAACATCAGCCATGACCTGGAGGGACAGGGACAAGAGGTAGTTTGGTCTTCTTAGCGAGGTCAGCCCGGAGCTCTGCCTGTTGAGGAGAGATCTTCAGAGGTGTTGAATGATGAGTGTGATAATGCCAACTCCTGCCACTCCGTGGTGAGCTGTGACGCCAAACTCAAATCACTTTAGACCTGAAGCTGGACTTAAGCTGCGGTCCTGGTCTTAGAAGGAAATGCTGTCTCTTCTCTGTGATCATCCCTCAACTCTCAACGTCTTCCATTGAAAAATTGACCTTCCGCGCTAGGAGGCAAGGATCAAATGGGTTGAGAACAACTGGCCCTCCTTTTTTGCCCCCCCCAGAGGATTCTTTGATATATTTTTTAAATGCCAGGACATGAAACAGTAAATCCCTCCTTCCCGCACTACTGCCTCCTGCAAACAGCCCCGACTGCTGTCCAAGCCAGCCAGTTAAAGGGTTAACTATAACTGGATGCCTGAATGGCTGCCTTACTGATTCCACGGAGGTAACTGAAAAGACATGATGCATCCCTCACCCCTGCCCATCCTGTCACTGTCTACCTCGTCCAGCGTGCCTTTCAGCTCGCTGCAGTGTCCCCTCTTCCCTCCTGCCCTTCCCTTGCCTCTCCACCTCCTGCAGACCCAGTTGCTTTCCCTCTTTTTCTCCTGTGTCCTGTCTTGGAAGTCCTCGCCTAGAGATCGGTGTTCCATGAGAGACAAGCTCCTTGCTCCCCCATACGCCCTGCTGCAGTCCCTTGATCTCAGGCATCAGAGAGAAATCTGAGCAGCATTGCGGTAATGCATGTCACACCTCTTGCTGAGAAATTCGTGAGCCTGCTAGAACAAGCAGTGCAGGGAAGATAAAGGTTGGGGGTAGGAGGTATCAGGAAAGGTACCCAAAAGATCCTATAGCAGACTATGGGTGTCTGTTTGAGCACAGTGGGTCCAGCACACTCAGCCAGGAACACGGTGCTTTGCAGACCGTGTTTCTGCACTGGTCGTTGAGGTTTATGCAGCGTAGCATCCCGGGGCCACCGGCCGCGGGTCCACAGTTCAAGGCAGTGCGACAATTCCTGCGACTGAAGATCTCCAGGTTTTTGTGCTTGTTAAATGCTGTGAGCTGCCGGTGCTGCGCCAGGGAGACACTCATTGCATTTAATTAACATTTAATTTGCTGTAAGATTACATTAAAATGTGCAATAATAGAAACTCTCTGAAGGGCGGGAGGAGAAGGGGGAAACAGGCGTGCTACAGATTGGCTCAGTCGCTGGTGCTGAAGTGTTCGGTGAGAATTACATATGGAAGGGGAAAAAATACTGTACTTCCCTCTGCAGTCACAGAAAGTATTTGGCATCTGTTTGGCAGCAGGGCTCGGAGAAGGGCTTTCTCCAGCTTGGAAGTGAGTCTCGCAGCTGAGAAGTGGAGACTGGGTCACTAAATCCTCCTCCCGTGGTCTGGAGGAGAGAATGGCCTCGTTCCATGTCCAGGGAATCTAGCAGGAGAGGTGCCCTTAGGCTGGAGAGGCAAATCGCAGGCTCTGCCCTTCTAGAGACCACGTAAAACCATTAAGTGGCACCTGTACGCTTTTGAGAGGAGACGATGCTGGCCCCGTGTGATGCATGTGTGTTACGCTTCCCTCTCCCTTTGTGTTCCTCCCTGTCCCGGGGTTACGTAAGGAAGGATGCTGCAGGCACGCTGGCTGTCCCGGGAAGGGGCTGGCAAGGATGCAAGGGGCTGGCGGAGGAGCAAGGGCTCTGGGGCTGGTTTGAAATTTGAAGGGAAAAAAAGCAATAAAGCCATTTTCTGCCTGGGTAAGCCTGTCAGGAAAGGGGCTGTCTTAGCCTGCTTATGTAACCCCGAGTCCAAAGGAGCTGCTTGGGATCGATCCTGGCCGGGGTCTGATGGCTCTGCAGCGCAGGCTCACCTTGCATGTGCCTTACTCCCTCTCTTCTTCCTCCAGCCCCCTCCTGCCTTCCAGCCCTGGTATTTGTGCTGTTTCTGGCGCTGCTGGGTTGTGGTGACTGATTTCTGGTGTCGCTGCACTTTGCTCTCCTCCCATACCTGACCAGAGCAAGTCTTTCCAAGAACCCATCCCAAAACGCAGCCTTCAAAAGACTTTTTGGCAGCCAGAGCAGCTGAAGGACTGGTGGGGGTGAGCCTTCACTGCTCTGGTGCTGTGTTTGTCCTTACCATCTGCTTGGCATCTTACTGGAGATGTTTCAGTGTCCCTGCCACAGATGAGGGAACCAAGGGCACAGGTCTGATGAGGCACAGAGCCACTGAGGTTCTTGGTTTTGGGGTTTTTGTTTGTTTGTTTGTTTGGTTTTTTGTTGTTTGTTTTTTTTTCACCACTCTGGCTAGACTTATAATCATCATCTTCTTTGGTTTTCCCCTGCTTACACCCTTGCTCCCCCTCATCGACTGCAGGAACAGAGGGATGAGGACTCGCCTGGGCTGCCTGTCTCACAAATCAGACTCATATAATGATTTCACAGCTATTCTTCCGGACAAGCCCAACCGGGCTTTGAAGTGAGTATAGCTGCAGCATCCCATCCCAACCCCATTTCTGTCCTTCCCCTCCCTGCCCACCCACCCCCTCTAGTATCGTCTTCCTTTTATTGTACTTTGTATAAGCCTTGACGGGTTCTTTTAGCCACAAGGAAGGAGGAAAACAAAACAGTGCTGATATAGCAGGAACAACCTCCAAAAATACCTGGATCATTGAGACGAGTTCTCCCGTGAGACAGGACACATGCACGATCCCTATTGCTGTATGTGGGACATGTCAGCAGATATTTGAGGATGTAATTTCCCCCTCTGTCATCACAAATCAATGTCTGAGCAGCTGACTTGGTATGAGAGGTGACCAGCAATTTCAGGTCACAGTCCTCTTTAGCTAAGCCTTGCTATTAAATGCTACCAAAAAGTCCTGCGTTAGTTTGTACAATGCTGAAGGTAGGTGCTTCAGGCAATCCAGAGTCCCGATGTGGGATGAGCGGGATGAGATTGATCTGATCACAAGTCACTGCTTACATCTGAGCTACGACTCTAACCTTCCTCTGAAAGTCAGGAAAGTAAACACTTCTGCAGGGGTGGGTTTCATTTCGCTTGACTTTTGGCTTTTGCAGTGTAAATGTCCACATCTGAACTTGTTCCCTGGGCCTCTGCTTGGAGTCAATGAGGAAAAATTGGTCCCTTTTTGGGTGTGATTCATCTGACCCATTTTACCTGCCTACCTGGGGGTGAGAGATGAGGACAGTCAAGTCCCTGCAAGCCCCTAGGTATCTCCTCACTGATTCTAAAGGAAGCCCAGGGTGACTTGCTCACCTGGAGACCTCTGCGCTGCAGACCTCCAAAGTTAGGGGAGAGGAATTCCAGCCTTCCGCGGCGTCCTTGTCAAACAGCCCCAGAGGGGATCAGCGGCCGCGGGTTGTCTGTAACTTGCCTCTTCCTTTCTTTACAGAAGGCTGTCGACAGAAGAAGCAACAAGATGGGCAGACTCTTTTGATGTCCTTTTGTCCCATAAATGTGAGTAGAGATCAAATTCTACCTTTTTTCCCCCTCGTGCCCTTAATACTGGTTGTAGCTAGGGCAAGCGAAGTGTGCATTGCGTGAGACAGGAATGGTCCCTTGGGCAGCTGCTAGGCAGTGGTCACCATCATTTATAGAGAGGACTTGTCCTCTGGTTAGAAGCTGAGGGAGTGACTTTCTGCAGGTTCCCATCCTGGCTTTGCTCTTGACCGGCTGGGTGATCACAACAGATAGTCATCAGCCTGGCCTTCTCCGGCTCCTGGGGGTGCCCTGGGGGCAGCACCCCGAGGCTGTTGCCCTGCGTACTGCCCTTTGGCACGTGCCCCTGGCTCCGGTCTTCCCGCACAAGGCAGGTTCCTGGTTCACTAAAGCCCCTTGAGACTGGCAACACCAGCTCATATCCCTCTCCCTCCAGCTGCTTCTCTTAGCTGCTGTACAGTGACGCCGTGTTGAAGCGCAGCCTTTGCTGGGAGAGCTACGACCCAGCAGTGTATGTGGCCGGTAACCTTGAACACCTTGCTCTGTAGCAGGGAAATAGCGCGTGGCAGCCCTCAGCAAAATCTGATTTATAATTAGTGCAAACCTGAAGATTTCACATCCAGGAACCTTGTGCAAACATATAATCAGCGCACCTCGCTCCATTCAATAGATCAATCCTATCTGTTCTGTTCAGAAAACATTATTCTGCTTCACCAACGCCTTCATGCTGAGAAATTATAAACAAGACAGTGAAGTTCACAGTACAGGTTCATTAATGTCTTTCGCCTGGAGAATAAACCAAGAGCAAGTCAAGGTTGGGGAAAAGTCACTGCGGGCAGTGAGCTGTTTTATCGCAATAAGGAACTGCCTGGCTTTCTTAGAGATTCTGCTGCACTCATATTTGAAGATATAAGTGTAGAATTATATTATTATTTTAAATGAAGTGTAATTTTGCTGGATTTCTACTGAGTTGACAACAGTTTTGGCAGGGAATTAAGTGACAACTTTGAACAGGCTGGCTGACCAAGGCAGAAAAAGCAATATGTAATTTTAGCAGCAGTATCTTGCTGAGATCACTGCTTTTGCAGGCAGTAGAAAAAAAATACATGGTGGAGCTGGCTATGGCTAAGGGGGAACATTTCTTTCATGGAAATTCAAAACAAGAAGGGGAAAATGCACAGAGGCTGTAGGGTGCCTGGGGGATGAGGAGCGGGGAGGACAGGATATTGACATCAGTGTTACAATTCTGTGCTCGAGCCCCCGTTCCTCCTTCACCAGTGTAAAAGTTGGAATTTTAGGTACAGACTGCAGAAAAAGTGCTTTGGTTACAAAAGCCGTTGAATTTAGGCATGTACATACTGACATTATACAGATTGTTCCCTCTTCAGCTGACTGCTGCAAATGCTGAATCAAACCTTGGTTCAATTATTTTGTCCAACAGCCTCCACAAGACTGTCTGTTTTTATTAATAAATTAGCCTTATAGAGTGATAAATGAGTTATCAGAATTTTTCCTGTCTCTAGAACAGAAAGTAATTCTGATAACTCTGGCACTTAATGAAAAATATTCAGTTTCTAATAGCAACAGAAGGTGATCTTTAAAATTTAAATTAATCTTTTTTTTATCAGCAGTCATGGTGATATTGCCTGGTGATCAGTGACAAAAAAAATTTGTTGTTTAATAAACTGCACCTGAAGTTTCTGGAATTGCTAGCCTGGCAGTCAAGGGTTATGATGATGCAAATACAAAAGGCTCCGCTGAAACAGGAGTGTTATTTTAGTTACACTGGTTTAAAAGAGAGAAGAGCATATATCAGTAAGAGGAATTATATGGTAAAATCATTGTGGTTTTGCTTATGTGTAGTTGTATTCAAAACACAGAAGAATTGCCGAAGATCTACTATGAAAGCAGGACAAAAGACACTTTTGCTGTTAGAGATGTGCTGATGTTAGGCGGGTGAGGGAGCCTTGTGCCTTATCTGACCAAAATGTGAGAGTAAGAAAAGCAGCGCCTGGCCCGCCTGCGTCTGTCTGTAGCGAAGCTGCCAGCTCATATTCTACTTCTAGTGCCAAGAGCAGGACAGAACTGTCTCAGTCTAATTTCTCTGTGACTGCCCAGGTGAACGGCATTAGCCAGGGGAAATTTGAATTCATGCTTGGGGGCATGGGCTAAGCACCAGCTGAGCTCAGGGAGAATTTCCCCTGGGGGCTCAAAGCATCCGCAGGTAGACTACTTCTGCTTGACACATCTCTCATAAACTCTTTCTTTGCTAGGTGGACAGTTCATCTGTTTTGGAAGGGAGATGGTGATGCGAATTTGAGGGGGTCGAGTGGCCCTTTCTGCTGCAGTTAGATATTACGGTGGTTTCGGGTCCCTTCCAGACAACCTGTTCTTTTTGGGGAAAAAAAACAACCCCAGAGTGCTCAAGTCTTTATGGGTAGTATTGCAAGGAGATGGACAGGTGCAAAAAAGAGCTCCAAGGAGCAAGAAAGTGGATCAGAGCTCCCTAAAACCACTCTCTGAAGTGCCCAGGTGAGCCCTTGTTCGGGGAGGGGGCTCGCAGGGCTGCAGTGCTCTTTATAGGATAACCAAACGACTTACACTCTTCTGCTTCTTATTTTCATGAGTCTCCAAGAGGTTTCTAAATGGAAGTGATCTGAACAGGTACCATGCATCATACAGACTCTGTGAAGAGTGTCATTATGGTCGTTTTTGTCGAATAACCCTTGAAGTGTGATGGCCCTGTGGAGCCCCCCCCGCTTCCCTCTCTTCCCTTTGTTTTAATGAATGGCCTCTGTAGGTAACGTCTGATCCTGACATGCTGCTGGCTGGAAGCATCTTGAGTAGAAGATTGAAAACCCCTGGGTTTTGAAGCGGTTGTGCATCTCCAGAGATTCCTAGGCTGGGAAACGCTCCTCTGTATAGAGTGGCCTGATGTAGATTAATTCCCCAGTCATTTAAAGAATAATTTGTGTTGATATTAGCAAGAGACTGTGAGTAGGAAAGGCAGAAAGGTTCTCTCTGTCACACCCCCACCTTCCTTTTGCACTGGCATTGGGATTTCAGCATCCCTCAGCCTAGCCCTCGTAGAGTAACCAGTGCTGAACGGTAGGACGCAGCTCAGCTCCGTTTCACTGACAGCCCCAGATGAACAGGTCAATGCAATGATATCCTCCTTGGTTTTGCTAATGGGTGAAGCAAATCA
Source organism: Ibycter americanus (assembly GCA_035590275.1). NCBI lineage: Eukaryota > Metazoa > Chordata > Aves > Falconiformes > Falconidae > Ibycter > Ibycter americanus. Next base: position 7,583,694 of record JAVJGI010000032.1, on the reverse strand, counting down.
GCTTGAAACCATAGGGTCAGCCAGTCAATTTCTTTTTTACAGGAGGAGCCTCGTCTGAGCTGACTGCAAGAGACACAGGCGCTGCTTGGCAGTGTTCCCTTGGGTCAGGGCTTCTGCGTGTGGCAAGCAACAGGAGAGAGGAGTTTGATCCTACTTGCAGCAGGGAATTGAGAGAATAAGAGACAGATAATATGTGGCAAGCTTCCTTGGGTGCTCAGGGAGCACAAGCAGCAGTTTTAACGTGCTAGATTCTGACGTTTTTTCCCATTTTGTGCCGGTGCGGGTTAGCGGTGGCTCCCAGGGAAGTGGAGCTCAGTGTGGTCTGCAGAGCGTGTGCGCAGGCATGTGAGTAACTGAGGAGTAATCCCCCCTCTGTACCCATGCCCAGGAGGTACAGGCTGGTCAGCCAGATGGAGATTTCTTTTGACAGGCTGCTGGAGGGAAATACAAGCAATAGCATGTCTCATTCTGCATCCCTTGCGGGGCTGGACACATGGCTTGTCATTTGTCCAGAATCCAGCCGGACAGTCTGTCCTCAACCCTTAGTCACTTTTCAACGGAGCATCTGACGCAGAAAAACCTAGGCGCTGAATTTCCATTTTTACCTCAAGGGTGACTCCCCCCCCCCCAATTTTTGTGATCTCTGTGCTCTTCTGCCCAAACTTTATTGTTGTCCTCCTCCTTCTGTTGTCTACACATTGCTCCTCTTCCTACACAGCACAGGAATATCCCAGCCTACTCCTAGTTCTTTCTAAGCCAGCACAGCATTAGCATTAGCATTGTGCTGGTGACAGGCAGCTAACATTCAAGGAAGCCATGCTAAGCAGCAGTGAGAGCATGCACACACGCCATACAGAGCATTGTGGCCATGTCTCTTCTGCCCTGGACCCAGCGTGCTCCATAGAGCTAATCCACCCATCTACCAGCCGTAGGGACTCTACCTTTATTCCCTACATGAAGCGCTGCTTGCCCTGATGGTGTTAAATGCGTGCATGAAATAAATGATTGTGGATCGCTTCCTTACTCCAGCAGTGGCTAATGCTTGTTATTAAGCTATCTGCCTGAATGATTTAAACCACTAAGCTTGGCTCTTCCTCATGTTGCTGAAGGTTGCTTTAGTTGAGACCTGTGCTGTGTTTTGTGCTAGCCAGTTCAGTCCCTTCCTCCACAGCCCTTCTTGCTGGAAAGGATCCGCTCTCCATGGGCTGAAGAACAGTATTTGAATGGGATGTCAGGAGCATCCGAGTCCTTGTCCTCACATAGTCGTTGATCTGCCTGGCTGATCTATAACACACACATTCTGGTCATTGCCTAGTTCACAGGTGACTGCAGGGTTACAGCCATACGGTGCACTGCAAGATCTTGGGATGGGGTGATGTACAAGTACTTGCACAATCCTTCCTGACAATCCTCTCGTGCATTCTCTTGGTCTATTTGGATGGAGAGCAGGGCATTTTGAGGCTACTATTTACCCTGCAAAAGTAAAAAAAAAAAGTCTTCCACTTTTTTCAGACTCTCGGCACTCAGTAGAAGAGTTCCATTTCTTTGCCTTCACCCTATCTACTCCATCAATACTGATTTACTCCTTTGGCTTCAAGCAAGGCTCACCACTCCTGAGTCAAATTCCTGAATGTGTCCAGTAGTTGTCTTGAAGGGCTGTGCACCTATACCAGTACATGTCTGTCTTCTTGAATGGCCATGCCTTTCATGCCTTTCATCCCACATGGTAGGGATACCTTGTGCTGCTGCATCTGAAGGCTTCTAATCCTGCTTTTCATTTCTATGCTTTTTCTGTAAAGCATACCTTTGGAACGGCACTTCTTAGGTGCTCTGACCATCTCCTGGGACGTTTCAGGAGGCTGACGTAGTAGGTGATGTTCTCCTGCTCATATCACACTGCATTCCAGTGCTGGTTGCCCCAGCAAAAAAGCTGTCCAGTTGAGTGGGGGTAAGCTTTGAAATGCTGATCATCCACCAGCGATGCTTCCCTGATAGCCTTCATGTGCAGGAGGAGATTAAAGTCAACATCCAGCTCAAATTCCAGCTCAGGTGGTGGCAGTTCCCATACCTAATTGCCCTCCTGCCCTTTCAATCAGATTTGTCATTGTTCCATGATCAACTTGTGGGCAGTGATTTACCACTGCGCAGTCATCTGGGCTCACATCTCCAGCTGCCAGGCACAGCTGTAAGTGCTGGCAGGCAGTCAAAGGCTGAAGATGAAATCTGTGCAAAGCCCGGCAGCCTCGAGCCAAGGATGACCTCTCCCGCATCCAAGGCCTCCTCTGCAAGGTCCTCCCAGGTCCAACCTCATCTTTTCCTCAAAGGCTGTGAGGAAGGCACGACAGGTGTATATATAAAGAAATGGAGAACAGCCAGACACTAGTATTTGTCTATCTGCTGCCTAAATTTACTTCAAGATAAAAAGGAGCTGATTGACATGCGGGCGGGAGGCAGAGCATATGGAAACCTCCTGGTCCCAGGAGGGACCTGCTACGGCTGCTCCCCAGGGCAGGGCTGAAGGAAACGCCTTTCTCACTCATCAATCATGACATGCCCTTCTTTTTGCAGGTATTATATTTTGCAGATATTACATTTGCCATGCAAAGCTGCTATTTCTGCAAGTGATCCTCTGTCGGTGCTGGAGCTCTGGGGCTGTTGTAGAGAAAAGGGTGGGGAAAAGGACCAGGACAGAGAAAGGGGAGCAAGACCTCCGTGGGGACACACAGTGGGGGCTGTACAGTCATAGCAGTGTGCTTGGGTGCTGCAATATTTAACGTCAAACATCCTAGGAGTTAATGATATATACGACATACATCTCAGGCAACTGCTGTTTTCTCCCTGTTGTACTTTCTTTTTTCTGAAACCTGCCAGCCTGCTCTTGCGTCCGCTCCTTCTCCTCCTGCAAAGACCCCCTGCTCTGTTCTCAAGTCTTCCACAGAGGCCCTGTGAAATTTATAGGCATTAAGGGGGACACAGGTTTTGAAAAATGTTCCTGTCTCCTAGATTTCAGGAAGGGGAGCAGCCCTAAACCATCTCTCTCATTCACCATATTTATCTACAGAGAGGCTGAAAGCAGCCACGGGCAGCATGATCCTGACAGGTCCCCTGCTCCCGGAGATGCCTTCGGCACTGTCTGCTCTGCAGGCTTCTCCGGAGCTAATGTCACATTATTGCCCCAGGCTTGAACCCACAGTTTGCACTGTTAATTGCTTCGCAGTGCTCATGGAGGAGAGCCCTGGTTTTGTCCACAGTAGCAATCCGAAACCCTGATCTTCTCCTAAAAATGCATTAATTAAGAAGTGGCAGGATGAGTTGGTATGATACAGCTCTTTCTTGCTCTCCTGGGGCTGACGGGACAAGCAAGCGTAGCTAGGACAGCATGTACCCGTTTCAGGTGCCGGTTGCTGTGCGCTTTGCGAGGCAGACTGCTGATGGAGCGCTTAGCGGTGCGGAGCCCATTAATGAAGGAGTTTGAGAAAGACAGAGCAGAGAGGTTTAGCCTGTAGTTTGGTCCTGTCTAGCCTAATATCTTCTCTGCCTTTCCTTTGGAGGATCTGGACAGTCAGACATCCCCGCTGACTTACAAACCGCCCAAAATAGAATTGTTAGTTGCTGTTCAATACCTGGGGGCATTTCTTAGGGCTTGAGGCTCAGGACCTAAAGCTGAAAAAAAATCTCCATGTCCTAAGTTATTACTAGAAACAAGAGAAGCAGGAATAGGATTAGAGCACACAGGGGAGAAAAAGGGCAGTGCTACATTGCTGCTTCTCCTCGCATACCTGGTGCCAGCAAGAAAACAAGGACAAAGCTGTAGGGGAGTTTGTGATGGACCCTGTGACACTGGCCAGCCCTGTCCCTGGTGGGCTGGGGCTTGGTGTGGACATGTGAAAATGACCCGCCCCAAGCATCAGGCATCGCCCCATGGGCTCCATCCCAGCTCCCACACTCCCTACCACGGGAGGAAGGAGGGAAGGCAGCACTGCCGAGATCTCCCACAGCAGAAAGGGGGCAAGTGGAGCCCCCAGCCCCCAGCACTGCAGGAGTTCAGGTCCTACAGACCCTTGTCAGTCTTCGTCTGTCCCTGCCAGGCACACATGGACTTGCTCCTCTCACCCCTTCAGGGAGTCTGACCTTGCCAAGTGCGTTCCCAATTCCATCAATATTTTTAGACACTTGCTTGGAAGTAGCCAGTGCTGACTCAGGAGACTTCCAGTCATAAACTACAAATACTCAGGCCCTGTAGAAAAAGACCAGGAAAAGAAACTTGTTACTGGAAAAAAAAATTAGGAGCCAAATTTATCCCAAGACTAAAGGAAGGAGAAAGGGCATGTGTGAAACCTTCAGCTACTTCAACTCCACTGGTGCCAGGGAAAGGAAATAAAAAACAATAGCTGTGCCCATAAATATGCCCAGGCAGGGGTTTAAGAGGACACAGATTGCCTAGTAAATCTTTCCGTATTTCTAATCTGCCCCGGCTGACTCAGATTACATTACTGAAATGTCATAATTGCTAAGCATTAACAAGTGATGAGAACACTTTTACCACTGACTAGACAAGTAGTAATTATGCCGCGTCCTTTCCCTCTCCCCTTTATTGTAGCTGTAACAGTTAGACTCTCCAAGATCCTTCCTCTGTTTAAATAAGAACTAAAAATATGTCACAAGGCAATAAAGCAAAGTGACTGAAAACATAGGAGACAAGTCCACAGACGGTATGTTTTATTAAAGGTTTTTCTTAATGACAGATAGGACACTACAAAGTGTCACATTAACATACGCAAGAAGCTGTGGCAAAGAGACCGTAGTGTTGAAGCCTGATGTTTTCAAGCGGAACTTTTCAAAGGTTAGGTGCCCTGATCTCAAAGAAAGACTTTTGCCGTGTTAGCTGGCAGAACACTTTCAGAGCAACAGCAAATGGTGTTTGGCTTCCTGGCAGCTCTTGAGAGTCCAGCTGATGCAATGGTATAAGTTATGGACACATCCTGGGATCGCAGACCTCGGGAGAAAAATCAAATGGTCTTTGATAGCCAGGGGTGGATGGAGGGATGTCTACTGAAGAGGATGTTCCCTGCCCTCTTTCTCCTCCTGTTGCAACTCCCCATGTCTTTTTTGCAGATGGTCTGGCTGCTTTCCGTGCTTTCCTGAAGACGGAGTTCAGTGAGGAAAACCTGGAGTTCTGGCTCGCCTGTGAGGACTTCAAGAAGACCCGCTCGACAGCCAAGCTGGCCTCCAAGGCTCAGCGGATCTTCGAGGAGTTCATCGATGTGCAGGCTCCTCGAGAGGTGGGTATGCCAGCACCCTGGGTAAGCAGAGCATCCCTGCAGCACCGGGAGCGAGTCCGTCTCCCCCAGCTGGGACCCGCGGCGGGACGAGGAGCCCTCCCTCCCCTCGCAGAGGTGATGGTGAGGAGTGGGTACGGGGGTGGCGATGCCATCCTGCCTGCTGCCGCTGCCTCTGCTCGTGGTGACTCATTCCCTAGGGAGGGCAACTACTTTGATGGTACTAAATTAGTCACAGTCAGTGAGTTCACTGGCAAGCACAATCTACATTTCCTAACCTCTGTGAGCTTCCTAGGAGTACTTCACCTTGCTCCTCGCGTTTACTATCAATCCCCCAAGCAGACTATTCGGCTTATTTCTTGCAGGACATTTTGCATAGAAGCAGCCCACGAATGACTAACTTGTTAACTCTCCAGGGAGGAGTGTTTATCTGCTGACTAACTCCCAACTCAATTAGATCTCCTAAAAGATGCGAGCCATAGCTCAGAGCTGAACAAAAAGTGCAGTCACAACCCGAAGCCTAGAATTGTTAAGTCCTCTTTCAAGTGCTGACAGGCTGATGTGTCCGTCAGATCCTGCATCGTGATGTTGGGTTGTGTTATTGTATTCGTAACACAACCAGGAGGGTGCTGTCCTCCTGCTAGGTTTCTGGGGTTCTTGTCATGACACAGCTGCCTCCAAGGGGATCCCCCCAAAAGGACTCTCTTTACTCCATCTTTGAACTAGAAGGGCTGATGTGAGGCCACTGAGAAGCACCCAGATTTACACAGAGGGGTGTGGGTGTCTTGGGGCATCCTTCAACCCCCATGGCCTTTGGCGAGCATCTTCCTGCTGTTATTCATGAAGCTGGGTGAGATTTTCAGGACTGCAGGGCTGAATCTGGGTTAGAAACGTGAGTGCAGGTTGGATGGGGTCTTTCCTGAAATTTGGTCCTATCGTCAGCATTTTGGCGTGCTAGAATGTGAAATGACCCTGGAGTGGCACAGAGAGCTAATCTATATTGCTGTCATCCCAGTTAAGGCAGACAGCTTTACTTGCTAGACTCCTTCAAGTTTGGACGCTGGGTTAATAACAACAAATAAGGACTTTTCAGCCAGGTTTTAAACAATAGACATAACCAAGGCTGACTGCTTTGCTAGGGAAAGAAAACAGGAAAGCTCAGGTTGTTGGCTTTGCAAACAAGCGGCAGTCATAACAGGAGGGTGGTTTGTTTTTTGAAGTCCCTGCTTAAGACATGGTAACACCAAGCTGTTATGGGAAAAATCAAACAATTTATCTTATAACAACAGAGTTTAGAAACATTTAATAAGAATGTACTAATAGTTTAAACCCAGCTAAAAGTTCATTCACCCTTACATTGGGCACAGAGTGAAGAATAAAAGGACTGGAGAAATCTTGGGTGCCAGGAGAGAGGTTAGGCTGAGTCAGCATTTTTAGAAGATGCGCTACGTAAACCTGTGTGTAAGAGCATGAATAAAAGTAATTTGATTTCAGAAGTGCTCAGATCACTATAAATCTAGTTCAACTTTTCCAGATTTGGGGCAGGATTCGTAATGTTGGATTGCTAAACCCCGCAGAGTTTGGGGGGGGTTGTTTAGGCATGGCTGAGGGTAGGACCTGGGTTCTGCTGCTGCTTCTCCAGCCACAGCTGAGACAAAATGTGCCATTTGAAGCAGGCAAACTGGTCACTCAGTTCTAAACTCTCTTCTGCTACTTTCCCCAGGTGAACATAGACTTCCAGACACGGGAGCTGACAAGAAGAAATATGCAGGAACCCTCCCTCTCTTGCTTTGACCAAGCTCAGGGGAAGGTGCACAGCCTGATGGAGAAAGACTCTTACCCCAGGTTCCTGAGATCCAAAATTTACACAGACCTGCTGTCTCAAACCCAGAGGAGGCTCAGCTAGAGCAGCAATGGGGCCCTCAGAAACCACGTGCTTCCCACAACAGCCAAAACCCATGTCTAAATGTGAAACTCTCGTGGTGTTAAAAGCAGTGGGAATGGGAAAAGAGGGAGAAGGGGAAGAGGAGGCTTCCAGAGTGTGATCCAGATGTGGTATTAGGACTCTGAGTTTCTGTGCTTTTTTTTTTTCTTTTTTCTGGTTAACAGTAACATCTTGCAGTTCTTGCCTCTCTCTAGCACAAACCCATAATCCTCTCTAGTCACAGGGTCATCTGTTGGGAAGGCAGGTTTCCTTTAAAATTACTACGTTGGTTGGTGTGTAAATAACGCCACTGCACCTTTTCCATCCTTCCAGACATCTCCCTGCCTCTCACTGCTCCCCTGTGTTTAGAAGGGCCCTAAGGGCAGTTCTGAAACTTGTGAAACCAAGTCCAGTCCAAAGCGTTGTCTCACACACTGGCTGCTGGGGTCTGGATCCAGAGACCGTGCGAGGGAGAGAGGGAAGGGAGAGAGAAGGCAAAGGCACATAATTCATGCCACTTCATGGAGCAGAAACCATCAATGAACTCAGCTCACTTTTTGATTTTTTGTTGCACACCTTATCACACCAGCTGCTACCCTGTCACAGCCCCTTATCTTCCAGGGATGGAGAGAGTTCTTTTCTGTATGACTGTGGAGAAGCTGAGTTTTTCTCATGAGGAAGGTAATCCCAAAATCTCTCGCTAGACCTGGTCAGGCAAGTCTTCTAGTGTGAATGATTGTTTTTCATTCATACTATTTATTTGTACTGTAGTTCAGCCTCTAGACCCCACTCGTCACTGAGGCTCTGTTGTGCTAGGCACAGTACCAAAACCTAACACAAAGAGGCTCCTGGCCGCCAGAGACATTAACAGGCTCGGTGGCTTCTCGGGAACGACCTGTTGGGAAAGAGTCCAGAGAAGGAATGTCTCACCTGCCCCATGCTGAGGTGTAAGAAGAGCACAAGACCTGTCTGCTATGGCAGATAGCATTTTTCGTGTAGTACCTGACCAGTGCGTGGCATGGAGAGGTAACATGAAGAATCGCAATTGTATTATTTTTGCTATTTACTGATTATTGACTGTTGCTGTTACCTACCGATTGTCCACTGTGGGTTCAATGCCATGTAAAGAACTACTAAAGACACAGACCCTGCTGCATGGTGCTTGCTTAAAAACAGGACCTAGGGGAGCAGGCAGTAAGCAGGATGAGCGTCCAGGTACGAAGTGGTGTGTGAAGTGTTCTTTGGCCCTGTTCCCACAGCCTAGATAGCCAGCTGGAGGAGAAGACTCTGTGTGGCACCTCCTCTGTGCTGTGCAAGAACACGTACCATCTGAAGGCTCCATTTCCATGGCACTGCTGTTCCAGCTTATCGGCTGTTGGATTCTTGCAGTATTCTCTGGTGGAGATGCAGCCAGTCTGTCCATGGATTGGAGCCTACAGACCAGAGGTCTCTTTTCTTAGTTTTACGAAGGCCTGGAAAGTGACCCCACGGATCTTTTCCCTCTCTCAATCATCCACAGGTCAGAGACTGTAAACCTCCGCTCTAGTTGAGGGCAGTGGGTAGGTTTGACGCAACAGAAAACTGGTAGTAAAGATTTAGTGTAGTGTGGCGTAAACTAGGTAGAGTGAATTCTAAAGGTAACATGTTTGGAACAAGATACAAAAACAAGATACAAAAAGCCTGCTTGGACTTGGCAGTCTTGGGTTAAAGGTTGGACCTGGTGATCTTAAAGGTCTTTCCCAACCTAAATGACTCTATGACTCTGTGACATTTACTGTCCATGCATCAGGTAGGAAATAGGTTTTGAGGCTTTTTGTAAGGATGCTGTGCAAGATATTAGGACAAATAGGTTTAGGATCAAGATAGAGATGGTAAGCATGTTTGGTTTATTCTGGAGGTGTATTCCTGAGGTGTCTAACACACTGAAGTCTTATACAGTACAAGTGCAAAATTTATGTTCGGTAGGGAAACCTGCTTTTCAGTACCTTTTTGGTCAGCTCTAGAATTCTCCAGTTCTTTGGTAGGCAAATACCATCTCCAGTCAACTTTCCCTGAGGACTGGCCAGAAAGAGCAGCATGCTCTGGCATCATGAACCAGTGTTCCTGCTGGTCCTCCAGCCCCGCAAGGTAGCCTGGGAAGCAGGGGCTGGAGCACGGCGAGAGATGTTGCCATGCTCAGGCCCAACGACACATCTTTTGAAACTGTTGAGTACACCAGGTCCATAATGTCACGTGTCTGGAGAGACAAAGCTCCAGGTCTGGATGTTACTTTGCAGATCTCACTGTGGCAGCTTCATGCAAGCCTCTTTGCTGCTTGTTTGAAGGAGGAATGAGCAAGGTCTGGAAAATGCTCCAGATTTGCCATGATTCATCCAAGGGGTCTACATTGTGCAGTAGCTCAACTGGGCACCTGTTCATGGGCCCGTAGCTTTATGGCAGACAAAGTACCTGGCACAGAAGGTCTAGTGGGACAGGTGTCTGAGGAAACTTGTGCAATGATCTAGAAGAAGTCAAAGACAGAAGCAAAGGATATAGAGCCATGCATGCAGTGGCTGTCCCTGGTGCTATCTGGGCTATAGGAAGTGGAAAGAGCCGCATCATCTGTACAGCCCCTTCCTGCTATAGGTGAAAGGGAAGGAGGAGGGCAAATACCCCACACTGAGGTGAAACGCTCTCAATGCTTGACCTGCAAGTGAGGATGCAAAGTCACTGAGGGGCTGAAAGAACTCTCCTTTCCGAGAAACACTACGTCTACCACACCTGCATAACACAGGATGGTCTGGCATCTCTCAGGGGCACAGGTTGCTTTGGCTGGAGGGGTTCCCCTTGAGACGGCCTGTGGTGCCAGTGGTACCCAGTGTCGCTGCGACCGCAAAATGACACAGTGACTGGTGATCCAACCGCTGCAACACAGCAGCTCAGCTTCCCAGCGCTGGGGCATCAGACAAGCTGTGTTGCGAGGGATGAAGGGAGGCCACCTTAGCTGGCCCTGCCTTCCTCCGTCCCAGCCTCCTCTTGACTGCACATCCAAAAAGCATCCCAGTGCTGCCCTGGATGTGAGAGACGGCAGCAACAACAGGCTTACGCAGTCCTTGCTGTTAAAAAGAAGGCAGAACACCATGTTATCTGCCTTGCTAAAAGCCACCGATACACCTTCTGGGTGGGCTTGGATGGTGCTGACCTCTAGTGCCAGCTGATTCATCCCAGACAAGGCTTTTCAGCCAAGTGCCCTGCAGCCACCCATGGCGGTGAGGGTCGCAGAGACAACCAGGCAATGAGGAAACAGCAGAAACAAGATGTTTGTGTCGAGGAATGAGGAACAGAGACTCAGAAGTGAGGACAATTCCCAGGCTTCCCTGATGGCTACAACAGCTGGTCCTGTTCAGAGTGTGGCTCTGGGAAGCCCAGGAGGTAGCATCTCTCAGCAAGCTCCTCCAGCCTCAGTGCTGTCATCCTGAATTTCAGTTTGTGTCAGAACACGAGAAGTTTTGGAAAGTTTTGGAAAAACTTCAAAGTAGCCAACACCTTGTAAAAACCAAGTTCCCCCCTCTCCTCCATCGACCTGGGGAATTGCTTTGAGTGGGTGCATTCAGAAATGCCATTGCTGCAATGCTGACAGGAACTGTATTCATGCCAGTTGATGTAGGAAAAGTCTTTTGCCCGTTAAATTGGTGCCAGATAATATCCTCCACGGGAAACATCCTGGAGCACAGAGTGGAGCAAAAGTATCGTCTGAGGCATATGAGTCTATCATGGTTATTTTTGTTGCTGCTTTTACAGTTTGTCTCTCTTGAAGGAAAGCAGACCAGTTATTTAAAGTAATTTTTTTCTTTTTAAAACAAGAAATTGGCACCAGCTGCTTCTTTTATGCCAAATGTCAGTCTGAAGTGAATTAAAATAGGCAGCTTATAGCTCTTCCCCTTAAACCAGGGGCTGATTAAGGAAATAATGACTGAGCCAAAGCTTCGGAAAGCACTGAGTGATGACTAATCCCCATCAAGGACAAACATCCTATCTTTGATTCATCTCTTACTGATGTGAAAGGGATATTCATAACTTACAAACCCTATTTCCCCTCTCCGCAAGCACATACCTCCAAAATTTTTCTCCTGTTTCAAGTAATGTTAGAGTGTACCATCACATGAAGAGCAGAAAGAAAAAAAAAAAGAATTGTTCCGCTCAGCTCTTTTTATTCTGCTCCCAAATCCTTCGGCAGCAAAAGGGAAGAGGAGTTTACAAATTGCCTTTCCCTTTTCTATAAGCTTCAGGTGGTGTTAAGTCCAAAAGCAGATGCAGAACCCCAATCTGCTTTGAATTTCTCCTGCTTTGGCCCGTCAGCCAGGTTTGGGATGATTTCCATCACTTGTATTGGACTTGTTAATGTACCGATGGGTACCTGACCTCCACGCTGAGCAGGTGTGATGGGCAAAGTCCCGCTGGTCTAAGTAGGGGAGGGAAATAGGGGTGTGTGTCTGCCGGTGTGGGTGGGTGAGAGTGCATGCGACTTCGTGTGTATGTTATTTAGTGTCTCCTACTAGAGAAGCTTTTCTGAGACATAGATGTGCATGTTAAAATAGGAGAATTAGGCATAATGACGTAAAATGAGATTTTTAGCCAGTGTTGTGTTCACCTCGTGTGTAAGTTTGACTAGTAGTTAGAGACATAAAACTCTGCTAAGCTTCCAGTTACCCATAAGAGCACATGTATCAAACTGAACTGAATGTTCACTGATAGACACAAAACCAAAATGTTTACAGCATTCAGAGCAATAGCAAAGCATACCTCATGCCAGTCCTGGAGTGCCTCTCACCCGTCGCTGCAAGCTCTCCCCTCCCTGGGGGCTTCTTGCTTCTCCCTCCAATCCTTCTCTCCTCCTCAGTCCTGTCCTTGTGGTCTTCCTTCCTACTCCTCGTTATGGTTTCCTCCCTGAAGCGCTCCTGTCCATGCCAACCTTCTTCTCCACCAGCACTCTTTGTCTCCATATATCTGAGCTTGGGTCTCATACAGACTCCTCCCATGCCCTTGTGGTTGTGTACCCTCCATCCCCATCTTCTCTTCTTTACCTTTTACTTCTCCAGACGCTTGTCTCTGGTCTTGCCAACCCTCTCCCACATACCTCCTACTGTCACTATAAAGCTCCTAATAGCTATTCCTTGCCCATTATATAACAAGAAAATGCTTCACATAATTTCTGCATTATCTTTCATTCCTGGGGCTGCTGCAGTTGTCTTCTTCCTTGGTATTGTGTTTTCTCCGGCATCAAAGCATTATAGCACAGAACTGGAATTAAAGTACATTTTGCTGCTAGACCGGAATGCTTTCCTTTACCACGCATCCCCTGGGCTTTGCAGAGGCTTGTCTTGTCCCCACTATTGCATCGTCTAGTCCCATCGGCGCTCCACGTGCCGTGCTTGTGGCAGGGGCTGGCTGGTTGAGAGGGCAGCCGTGCTGCACAGGGGCAGCGGCTGCTTCGGCAGGGTCACAGCTGTGCTTCCTCTTAGCTTTCTGATATAAAAACCAGAGTGTAAATAAAGGTGTGTGTGTTGTATTTCCTTAGTAAAGTCAGTCGTTCTGCTCTGTGCCTCCTCTTGGTTTTACTGGAGGGATGTATCTCTAATTTTAGGCTGCAGAAATCTCAACTGGAGTTCAAGGAACTGAGGGCATGGGAGGGAGGTGGCAAAAGGGGATGAGCTTGTTACTGAAATAGCCCAATGTTTCTGGCAAAAAGGCACAGAAGAAAAGGCAGTGCCTGCTTCTGGAAGGACCTGGTGTACCAGGGAGGTATGGAGGCCAGCCGCAGTGTGAATCACTCGTCTCCAGTAGCTCCACGACTCCCAGTTTGCATCTTGCGCTGCATGCCCCAGGCTGGATCTAAAACATGACAGATGAGGAGCTGCTTGGCTTTGTATTTACAGCGTAGATAGCAGCGTTACGCTAAGAGAAACGTCTTCACATTGCTCTGTCAGTGCCCACAGTCACCACCTAAAAAGCAATAAGGAGAAGGAGGCTTCTTGTGCCGTGTTTACTCATGCAGTCCTCTGTGGAATGACTGGTAATGAAGAGAGCAGGGTACAAGTACTCCCTGGGGTAGATTCCCCCTTCCTTAAAAACCACAATGGAAGTATCTCATCCTCCTGTAACCTTTCTTCCCCACTCCTCTACAAGCAACCCAAATCAGACACGCAGAGTTCAGATTTTTCTTTAAGCTCTCTGACAGCTCCATCTTCGGTGGGGTGGCAGTGTCCCACCTGCAGGAAGGGGCTTGGAGGACCCGAGTCCAAACCTGAGCACCGAATAAGGCTGTCTTAAATAATAGAGATGCCTTGTTCCTTGGGCAATGTGTTTGCAGGTGGCTCCGAAGAGATTTAGGAGGGCATTACTATACGGAGTGAACTCAGAAGTGAGCCACCAGGTACCTGGGTAGAAAGACCCACTCTTTTAAGACCTTCTCAATGCCACGTTTTTATTTTAACTAGGTCCTGATGCTGTAACTGCCTCCACCGTGTCTGGGTGCTGCTGATGTTGGTAGGTAACAGCAGGAGCTGTTTGGACAGGACATGCAGGCTGTTCAGTCTGATTCCTTCCCATTCAGGGGAAGGCATGGGCTCGGGTTCGGTCTGACCTTCTCTCTGCATTAGCTACTCCTCTGCTAGGCTCACCTTCCCCTGCGAGGCTGGAGAAGCTCCTCGGCCGTACCAGATGTCCAGCCGGCGATGATATCCCCACTGAGTTGTGTCACCACATTGTAAAGTGTTACTCACCTGTACTGTATAGAGACCGTGAGGACGTAATAAACAGCCTGAGACTATTTGCTTTCTGCCTGAGTGTCTGAAAAGGTGCAAGTCGAGCGTGTTTTCCTGTGTGGAGAGGAAAGTGGGAACTGGGAGCCTGGGGGATGGAAGGGTGTCTTTTGGCAGAACTGCTGAGGAGGAAAAGGATGGGAGAATCTTGTGCCTTCTTGGACCCTGCTCTCATCCTTCTGTGTGCTGGTTTCGCTTGTGCGGACATGCTGGATGGGGCAGCAAAGAACGGACATGTTGACTCAAAGCTGTCAGTCTTCTCTGTTGAAGCAATTTAGAACCAATCTCCCCAGAGGTACAGTTTGGGGAGGTGAGTCAGAAATATTGTCAGTAGGATCTAGGAAACTACAAGGAAGGGAAATCTGAAGAGCCTTCCACCAGTGCATTGCTGTCCTTTTCTGGGTACACCCCACTGCTGCCTGTGATGGACTGCCCACCCCAAACTCCAAACCCAAGGACCTGAGTGCAAGCAGAGTCAGGAGCAGCTGTTCTTGGACTGCAGAAAAGCTTCCCCGCAGTGAGGGGCTGCTGGCATCTGCCCAGGGAGTAGATGTGGTAGGAGCTGAGTGGGAGCGCTGGCTTCAGCCTGGGGAGGCAGGCAGCACGGACATGGCCAGTGCAGAGGGGTGATGTGAGCAGCGCATCATTGCAGACAAATTACTTTGTCCCCTGAACTGGATACCTCATGGAAACACACCTGGCAGAAATACACGTAAATCTGCAGGACCTTCCTGGAGGGGATGTGCTCACTGTGCTGCAGCCAGAGCAGCAGCGCTGGGTAACTGCTTGTTTGGGAAAATGGAAAATCAAGAACTTTCTCTACTGGGAGTGTGGCAGGGGGACATTGGGCTGCTGAGGCAGCCTGTTGGCTCTCTCCAGCCTGACCACCTCTGTACACATCCTGCTGTCCTGCAGGGAGAAGCTCCGGAGCAAACGCTCTGTATCAGCCCATTAAACCCACTGGCAAGCAACCAGAAGTGGCCATGGTGAAGGTGGCACAGCTGGGGCATCAGCCTTTCCCGTGCTCCTGGTGCTGCGGGTGGCACAGCTCCCACCTGCCCCTCGGACAGTGTTTCCATCATGCTGCCTTATTGCCAAGCATGAAAACACGTGCCAAGTCGGCTCCCCATACCAGGGCCAGTGGTGGGGGATGCACAAGCAAGGTCTCCCAGAAAAGGAAGCAATGTGGATGGATCAAGCATGATCAGGCCAGGAAGAGCAGTCCTGGGCTGCAGCAGGCAGCTCGCATCAAGGTCTCAGCTTGATCCATCCTTGGGGGACAAACAGGGGAGAGATGAGCAGGAACAGGCTGGTGAATCACCGACAAAGCCTGGAGCGAGGGCTGGCATTGGGATGGGGGCGAACAAGTAAGGAACGGGAAAGGCAAGGGCTGGCTCAGCAGGCAGGGAAGACACATCTGGGGACCAGGGCATGCATGAGCTAGAGACGGGCAGCGAGAGCTGTAGAAGTCAGAGTGATGTGGCAAGTCCCAAGGGGCAGTTTAAGGAGTCTGGGGGAGCCTGCGCTTGCTGGGGAAGGGTTGGGCAGCAGCTGAGGGCAATCGTGGGTACTAAAGGGGGAAGGGGAGGTGTTAGCAGGGGTAGAGCTCAGAGTGAGGGCAGCTGGGGTGGTGGTGTGGGTGTTAGCAGAAGATGGCATGGTGGGAGATCTGCTGCAGGGTGAGGCTGCAGCAACCTCATGGGGGCTGCTGCCCACCCGGAGAAAGGGCTTCCATAGGGAAGGGCTGAGGCCAAGCAGAGCATCTCCTGAGCAGGTCTGGCAAGCGAGGGAGAGCAGTGACCTGGATCCTGCCTAGCCCTGGGCACACCGAGGGCACTCCTCGCCTGGTGCACAGCCCACCCTCCCTACCAAAAGGTGAGTGTTTGCTACATGGTCTGCACAGGGTTGCATTTAAAAACAAAAATCAAATGAGCTTGTTTTTCTCTGGAAACTGGTGCAGCAGAGATTATCAGTCCCTCTGTCTTTTTTCTATCCCCCCTTTTTTGCCCTGATTTCCTTCCTTTTTTTTATTGTTTTTCCTTTTCATCTGCTGTTTCTTCCCTCTAAACCTGCCTCTGAGCCAAAACAATTTGCATGCATCCAAGGAAGGATCTGCCATTAGTGCTGCTCTGTCTCTCCTCATAGTTAGGATATATTTAGCTATCATCATCTTTGTTGTGTTGTTTTGGGGTTTTGGTGTTTTCTTTTTTTTTTTTTTTCTGTTCAGTGCCTTTAAAGAACAGGTGCTGGGAACAGAAAGAGAAGATTAAAAATACCTGCTGTCAAATACCTCTCCCTACGCAGATGTGCTCCAGCGCTGTGCAAAGCGAGCACGTGAGCAGAGTGGATAACAGCTGCCCCTTGAAAAACTCATTTGTGATTCTAATTTTTTTTTTTATTTTAATAATCTCTTTCCGCACTGCTACAAATTTCCAGAGCAGCTATTTCCTCTCATGCTTCATGTGAACGCAGTGTGCGCTTTTGTTGGGAATGAATTAAACGCTCCATGGATTAGGGTGAGGACCTGTTGTCTCACAGGAGCCGCTGAGGGACAAGCACTGCTGCTTGGGTGGGGGTTACCCTGGGTGGGGAGCCACGCATGGAGCATGGGTCACCTGCAACCACATGGACATGGCATCCCACAGCAGCCTCTGAACCGTCCCTGTCTTGTCAGCTGTGCCCATGGCCAAGACCCAGCTGCGATGTGGATCCTTGGGAACCCCTTGTAAATGCCATGCTGCTGTTGCAGTCTCGGCGGCTTTCCTGCTCCTCCCGGGCACCATCGGCGGCTTCCGAGCGATGCTGTGCTCCTGCCTGCACAGCAGCAACCTCCTGTCACAGGTGATCCCCTGCCAGCACCCCTTTCCCCTTTTCCTGTGCCTATATTTCTCCTTAAACACAACCAGAGCTTAACAGCTTGCTGGTGGAGGAAGGGGCTGTGCAACACAAGCAGCACCTTTAAGTCTTTCCCTTCCACTCCTTTGCATTCAGCATCTCCCTGATTTCACGCAGACAGCTCCAGGGGACTCATGCTTCTGGCAGTCTCTGCTGAAGCAATGCAGGGAGCGTGTGGTGCTGTCTTTAGGTTTTACTGTTCCTGATTGCCGCCTGCGGTTCCCCATCAGTTTAGGAGAAATCAGGTGTCAGGCTCCTCGGTGAGCCTGCCTGGCCCACATCTTCTGTGATGCAGAAAGACCTCAGCAATGTGGCTTGCCCCGGCTCTTCCTCTCCTCCTCCTTCCTCCCTCCCCTTTCCATCCATTTCTGTATCCTCCCCTTCTTATCCCACTCAACCCATATAAAAATACAAAAATACCCAGTACCAGAAACTCCCCTCAGAGCTTGGCTCTGCATTGGGGCACAAGTGCAAGGGTGCTTTGCACATTCTCACCAGTCCCACCTTGTTTCCCTGTTACCCCCCTCACTGGTGTAGTTTTGGGGCTGAAAACTTTATTTTCCTATTTTTCAAGGTTGCTGGCACTTCACAAATACTAATCCAGCAGCAATACCCAGGGCTGAGAGGTTTTGTGTTTTGCTTTTGATGGGGAAACCGGTAGCTGTACCCCTGTGAGTGCTGGTGCTGAGCTGCCAAAGGGCGCTGCGCGTGCAGCTCTCCCACCGCAGGCGCCTCCACGCTCCAGCCATCTCCCAGCCCAAGCATGCAGGGTCCCCACAGTGCACCCTGCCTGGGTTGCCAGGATGTCTCTGGTGGAAATGTAACCCCAAGAGGGCTGGTCCCCATAGATGGGAGGTGGGCTTCGCGCTGGCAAGGCTGCGGCACGCTTACGGGAAGGGAGCCTGGCCCCAGGCATTGCGACACAGATGAGGTTTTTGTGTTCCAAAACAAGGACTGATAATGCAGGCAACTGAGCTGGAGCCGCGGGAGGCTGCTAAGCTAAATGAGACAGGAAGCACGTAATTAAATTAGATATAGAGCAGCATAAAGACATTCGAGTACACATACGTCGTTGGGTTTGGAGGCTATTGCATAACCCCACTGAAGAGGTCTGCATTATAAAATATTGCACCTCCCGCATCCCAGGCTGGCGAGCTGCCTATCCTTGAACAGCATCTCCCACCCCATCGAAGGGACAAGTTAGAAAAGCTGCCCCAAGGGAGCAGGGCTGCCAGGCGGTGGGTTGTGCAGGGAGCTGGTGGCTGCGGCAGAGCGGGTGGAGGGTCTGTCCTGGCCTTGGTGGGGAGGACATCGCTGGAACAGCCCGATCCCATTCCTGCGGCTGGGCTGAGACCCCCATCCATGGTACTGGCGTGTCCACATCCCAGAGCCACGCACCGGTTCAGACAGCTAAGCGTGGGGCTCTGCCAGGAGTGTGGCATTTCCTGCGGCTTTGTGCATTTTCTGGCTGGGTGACTGTGACACCCAAGAAAGACACAGCCTTTGACTGACTCTTTCCCTCCCACTGAGGTTTTACAGGGGTGTCTCCCTCCCATGGGAGCTTGCAGGGACCAAGCCCCGGTGCAGGTGTTTCCTCGCTTTGCCTTGCCATCAGCTTTGCCTCACCTGAGCCAAATCCTTCAAAAGCTTCTGCCGAGGGGACAAAGTAAAGCCATGCACACGCTTGCCCACTGCACTTTGTGTCTATGGGAAAAAGCAGTGGGGAGACGGGGGCTGAAGCAAAGTGGAGGTTTCAGCAGGCTGTAATACCACAGCAGAGATGTCCAGAGCTTCTCTGCTCTGCCTCTCATCACCCTTGGCCATGGCTGTTGTTGCCATCCTGGCTGTGGTTTTGCCATACAGTTACCTGTCCCCGGCTGCTTCAAACAGCACATGGCTCCCAGCACAGCGGCTGTCTCAGGGACCACGGACTTGCTGCCAGAACTCATCTGTCCTTTGTGTCCACGACACATGCCCAGCCTCCCAGAGGTTGTCCTCTCGGCATAACCTGCTCGGGGGATGCCTCAAACACTGGGGAACATCACCAGAGCATCCTGTGATTCTGCAGATCTGTAGGTGGGAGAATGGGCTGCAGCACATGAGCATAGTTCTAAAGGGAAAAAGGACACTGATGAAGTCCTGCTTGATACCAGGTGTACCCCAAAATGATGAGACAAACCAGCACCAGGGCTTTGCTAAGCACTGTGTCTGTGCAGAAAACCGGGGAGGAGATGGAGATGCAGGTAAGAGAGGAGAAGAGACATGACATGTTGTTGACCAACTGCTACAGCTGGGAGAGGAGTGTGAGAGGTATGTGTGTGGCCAGTGCCGAAATACCCAGGTGTGACCTTCTCCTGTGGGTACCAGGTGCCTGTACCACATCAGCATGGCACTGCTGCTGCGACACCAGTGCTCCCAGCATGGCAGTGAGCTGGGGTGGCGCATCAGGGTGATGTGGCCAAGCACTTCCAAACCCTGTGTTAGGTAAGCGATGCCCACGCTGTGGACATGCACAGACCTTCTTAGCATCTGTGCAGAAAAAGGTGATATTACAGCCCTCTCAACCTTACTCTTCCCCTTCTTTCCTTAAATCCACAGCAAGGATTACAGCTCTAATCATGGTTTTAAAGCACAGGGAAGACGTGAACAAGAGCTTTCTGTAGCTCCAGATATTTATCTGTAGCTGAATATCTGTAGCTGAATATCTGTAACCAAGAAGCCTTAAACTTGTTTATTCAAGTGGAAAAAAACCCAAACAAACAAACCAGAGCTGTCGGGGAAGAGGCTGCTTTTGTCATTAAAGCCAAGGCAAGAGCTAAAAATGTGTGTTCGCTCATTAGTCCTGATCCATCTTTTGTGGCTAGCCGTGGGCAAGATAATTCAGTGGCTTTTTCTAAGTGGTGGGAGAAAGACAGGAGTCCCCATTACAGTTCAAGGGAGCTGGAGGGCCTGGTGCTCCTCCAAAAGTCTCCTGTCCTGATATCCTTGTGCTTCTGCTCCCCAAGGGCAGCTGGAGAGGAGCCTTTCTCCCCAGCCCGGGGCCAAGATGGCCACGTGCCTGCACCTCCCCTGGCACGACTCATCTCCCATGGGCAAGATGCTCCCGGCAATGTCCCACGTGTGATTAATGCAGGCAGCAAGGGTAGGAGACAACCTGAGCTCTGGAAAAAATATCTGTGCTGGACGTGGAGCTGGGAATAGCAGGGACCAAGTGGGGATGAAGGAAGAGGATGAGGAGTGGAGGTGGCAGCTCTTGCCTTTGCCCTGGGAGGGCCGTGGGCTGGGTGGGTTAGGGTAGCTCCCCGCCCCGTGGTGAGCTCCCTCCCAGAGCCACCGACTGGGGAATTGCAGGGAGGGCAGCTCTCCGGGACCCTGTGTGAGCCCGACCTTGGCATGGGGGACCTGTTGGCTGTCATGGTCCAATGTGCTTGTTGCACTAGACCTTGGGGTTCACTGGTGTGCAGCCTGACACTGGTTTAACTCTTTCTCTTCATGCTTTGCTGGTTGAGTCCTTTCTCTCCAGCTTCCAACCTCCCCCCTGCTTTTAGTCTCTTTGTCTTCAGTTCTTATTAGGATCCACCTTCATCAGATGCGTTTCCACGCTTTGCTCAGACTTTTTTTTGATGTGCCTCCCCACCCCTTTTCTTCTTCCATCATAGACCCAGCAGAGAATTTGTGATGAAGAGGTGCAACTTCTGCCAGCTTGTGGGGTCAGACATTGATCCTTACTTATTCTAGCTGTAGAATGGCAGTGTAATTTGAGGGGATGTGGAAACATTACACCCTTCTGCTCTACCTGCAGTGCAAGGGTGAGGGGTTATTGTATTGTCCTGGGGAGCACAAACCCTTCCCCCAGGCTTTGCATCTGCCCCTGGGGTGCTGCAGAACAGCCTGACTCTGCTGGGGACTGGCATCCCCTGCTTCAAGCACCTGGGGAAAAGCATGCTGCTGCGATGCTGCCATGCCAGCCCTTGCAGCGCTGGGAGGATTGAAAGTCCTCGGGCAACAGGACAGAGCTGACGAGTTGCCGTGCATGACAGCGTCTGTCCTGTCCCTCTCACTCTCCCCATCTGCGCACCCGCCCGTCGGCGGTTACTCAGCAGCCTCTGCACGTCGGTGGAAACGAGCCTGTTTTTTCCTGTTATCGAGGAAGCAGTTATGACTGTGATGCTCAAGGACAAGCCTGGGCCTCCCACTCCCCCCTCCCTTAACAGCACAAAAGAAACCTACCTAAGCCGTTATCTTCACTGGGCGCTGCTGGAGCAGCTTTTGGTTGGCTGGAGGCTGGAGCGATGCTGGGTCCCCCTCCCAGCTCTCCCGCCTCCCACCCGATATAAAGCACGGCTCCTCACCGCTTCTCCAGCCGACAGCACGCGACCGTGGGCGCAGGTGGTGCCGCAGCTGCCTGTTGCACACCCCTGCCGCTGCCGTAAGGACCCGATGAGTTGCTGGATGCCTGGGTGCCCAGCTTTCAGCATGTGCCAGGGGTTAGCCGCGCTCCCCATCACTTGCCTGGAGAGGTAAGGGGCTTCACCATGCCACAGTTCTGGGATGCAGAGGGTTAGCTGGAAAAGGTGCACCTAACTTCAGAGCGGCTGGGCCAGCCTCTGCTGCTGAGGCTGTGATGTTTTGGTAGAAACTGGGGTACAGACCACAAGGAAACATGCAGTGAAGGATGGCCCAAGTGATTTACGCTGGTTGCATCTGTTCTGCTCCCCAGGAGGGGAACAAAGAGGTAAAACATACAGAGGGAGAGGAGGCTGGACAGGGCTGCCCTGTGTGTGTCCGGGTGTACAAACACACGAGGGTGGTTTCCCTGGCTCTGTTTTTGCAGAACTTGCTTCAAGTTGTCAGCAGCAGGACTATTTTTGTCAACATGGTCGAAACGTTAAGTGACATGTTGCTCCTCCTGCCAAACATGGCTACAAAGCCCCGTGCTGCCGGCTTGACATTTGAACACTTATTTTTGTATTGAGCGCCTTGGGATGCCTAAATGAGCTGCAGCACGCAAATAGCAGTGGGACTGCGCGCTGCCTTGGGGGGACCCTAGGGAGAGGAGCTGATTTAGCAGCAGCTCCTGCCGTATTGCCGCAGAGACCTCCCGGTAGGGAGGTGCCTCCGTGCCACCGCTGCAGTGACAGGCAGTAGCATCCCAGGCTCTCGCAGAGGGTCTCTGGCACAGGAGCATCGTGCTTCCACCAGGCTCGCTGGGTCTCGAAGGCATGGGGTAGGTGGATGGTGCCACTGGGGAGCTCAACCATCTCCATGGCATGGTGGCAGGCTCCCGGTGACTCAGGGGCACCCCCAATAAAACAGCAGGGGAGCAGCAGCCCTGCTGCAGCAGCCTCACAGCAGGGAGATGCTCCTGCTCTGCTAAGCAGAAAGCGATCGCTGTGTTTTTCCAGTGCTTTGAGAGCAGCGCAGCACTGCTGGGAGAGGGAAACAGGAAAAGGAGCCAGGTTAACTCCAGGGAGCTGCGGGGGCCGGGGGGGCTCCAGCTGGGCACTCAGCCGCTGCTCTGCTACCTGCCCCAGAGGAAAAAGCTCACCGTGCTTAATAAATGTATACGGCGCTACCCGGGAAGCAAGCAGGAGGAAATGGTCCTCTGGGCTTAATGCACTGCTGAGTGCGGTTGCCAGGGAGCAGAAAAAGCAATTGGGGGAGCATTTATTTTGTAAATCGGAAAGCAAAGAGGCAGCCAAAGCTGAGAAGCAAGGGCTGCCCCTCTGAGCTGTGTCGGGTCCATGGAGTGCAGCCCCTGTGAGGCAGGGGGGCTGTGGCAGCAGTCCAGTGTCCAGAAATCCCACTTCTCCCCTTCCTCTCTTCCAGAGCCAAGGATCTGAAGACCCGCTTAGGGATCCTGCTTCATAAACCGGAGCTGGGACACAGGACTGGGACCTCCAGCAAGCTGCAGCTGGGCTCCAGGCAGAGGTAAGCCAAGCAGTGCCATGTCCTAGGTTCAGCTCGGGACAGGTCCCCATGGACCAGGCTGTCCTGGGGGATGCTCCTGCCCATCTGCACAGCAGAGACGACGGAGCGCAGCTCGCCCTCCCCATAATCCCACCCCAGAAGGCAGGGAAGGCGGATCACTTCCCAGCTCTACCAGTTACAAAATCAGATGGGGGAACTGATGCTCTGGCATTAGGCACAAGAGAGCAGGGTTTTAGCAACAGGCAAGAAGCCCAGAGGGCTCCCGCAGTTCCTGGTGTCTCAGATCAGTGCCTGGGACCCCTGGGGAATGCCGGCAGCATTAAAATTAAATACTTAATCTCGTTGCTGAAGGTAGGGTGTCTTCTTGCAGAGAAGGCTCTGCTGGGCTTGTACCAGCAGAAAAGGGCTCTTCTGAGTATCCTCTAGAGAAGCTACCTGGCCAAAGCTGCACTATGGAGCTGAGATCTGGTGAGCCGTCGGGGAAAGTAAAAGAAAGGGAGAAAGGAAAGAGAGCCCACAGGTAATGGATCCCAGGGTCTCGCTTTGGTTTCCTACTGAGCATCGCTGCCTCCATTCTTGCACTGTCTTCCATTAAGGGGGCCACGTGATCGAAGTGCTCCTGTCCTTCGCTGTGGGGCAGGAGAAATGTTGTCGGCAGGAGAAATGTTGTCGGCAGGACAAGCCTCACGCCCTTTTGTCTTTTCCAGAGACTCCTCACGAGAAGTACTCGAGTGGAGGGAGTCCTTTGACCAGCTCCTGAAGAGTAAAAGTGAGTAGGATCTTGTTTTCTTCTCTTAGTGAGGGCAGGTAGGACAAATGCAGTCCCAGTGAGCAAGGGGGTGACTGTGCATCTGAAGCAAGCATATGAGGAGGTCTTGTCTCCTCCTCAAATGAGATGGTTTAGGATTTAGGAAGGGTCCTCTTTCCTGCCCTGATAGAGCTGATGCACAGGGCTCATTGCCTAGCTTGCGAGCCTGTACCGTTTTCTTCTGGCTGGGTGGTTTCTGGGGGGCACAAGCACTGCCTCCAGACAGGAGCATCATTGTGGGCATCCCATGTGCAGCAGTGGGTCAGGGGGGACTTCACGCCATGCCCTGACTGTCCATTTCCCCACACTCAGGAGAAGGCTGCCTGTCTGCCCTCACTGCCCTCCTTTGCACAGCAATGCAGCCACCTCCCCACGGGCTTTTGTTGCTCAGAAAACTGCATTGCTACCCTCTAGCTGTCTGTCTGTCCCATGCCTCCGGGGATGGCTTTTCCACAGGGAGAAGGAATTCAGCTGCTTTACCGAGTTACATGTAGCCATTTTCCCCTCCAGTATTTGCTAGACGTATGGCGATGCACAGGGTTCCCGTAAGGTGCTGTCTTCCTCTCCCCCACAGGGACAGTACCTCCAGCCCCAGAGAGGGGATCTCTTTTGGAGCCCCACACATAATCCCTTCCTTACGCTGGGCTTTACAGCAGGTACACAATGGTAGAAGTACCAAATTTTTAAAAAGTAGTTGTCTACCTTAAAATCTATTCTGCAGCAAGAGAAAGTCCTTCCATAGTGCTAGTTTGGGGCTAGGCATGTTTTTTTTTCCAGCCTTCCTCAGACACTGTGATGGCTAACAAGCATCTCCGGCTTTGTAACTTAATACATCCCTGCAGCCTGGTTCTAAAATCCTTGCTGCAATTACTCTCCCATACTCTTCAGCATCGCCTTCCCCCTAGATCTCAGCTGAGAAATAAAAATAAAGCCATCACTGCTTGATTCCTGCAGGCGTACTGATACGTCAGTGGATTTCTCCTTAGGTAGAATTAGCTCTTTTCCGAAGCTGTAAAGAAAATGCTCTGAAGCCTCATTACAGAAAGGTCAGAAAAATAAAACCAGAGGATTACTTGTCTGTGGGAAAGGATTTTATTGGAGTCTAGAGGCCAATTAGCAGTGTCTCAGAGGGTGGAATTTGCCCAGAGGGAAAGGAAATCTGCAGATGTCATGGTCTGAGCTCCCAGGGTGATGCTCGCCAGGCAGTGCCGCGTCTGGCAGTGGTGGTCCTCTTCCTCCCCGCCTTCTGCCCTATTAACTGCCCTTCTCTCCTCTCCCCAGGTGGGGTGACCGCCTTCCACACCTTCTTGAAGACGGAGTTCAGTGAAGAGAACCTCGACTTCTGGCTGGCATGTGAGGACTTCAAAAAGACCCGATCAAAAACCAAGTTGGCCTCCAAGGCCAACAGGATCTTCGAGGAATTTGTCCAAAGTGAGGCGCCCAGGGAGGTGAGAGCATTTTCTGCCTCTGTTCTGTGGCATCAAATAGGGTGGGAAAAGAATAAAATACCCCAGTGGGTTTTATTAAGATGCTTTCAGCTCAGTGAGGAAGATGTGCTCTTGTTCATGAGAACTTTCATTTCTAACACTGCATGGTCTACCAACATGAAGGGATATAAAGGCTTGCGAGCATCTTCACCCCCATCTGAAGACGGAGCCCTCCCCATGGGAGGGGAGTTAATGCCGAGTTAATGTTTGTAGATGCTGCTTCCTTGCAGGTGAATATCGACCATGAAACCAGGGAGATCACTCGCAAGAACCTCTCGGGTGCCACCTCTGCTTGCTTCAATGAAGCCCAGGCTAAGACCCGCACTTTGATGGAGAAGGACTCCTACCCCCGGTTCCTGAAGTCCGCCTCCTACCAGGACATGACCAAGCAGGCCACCAGCCATGGTGTCAGCAAGCGGTCACATACCTGACCCGAGCCCAAATTCTCCATGGGGGGATGAGCTGGGGGACGAGGCAGAGGTTGAAAGACAGTTTTCAAAGGCTGAGGTCCACGTGTTGGGGCTTTGGCTGAAGTCCTGGCTTTTTAACAGTATCCCCAGCACCTCAAGCGTTTCCTGCTTCCCACCAAGCTGCTGGGAAGAGAGGTCCTCCTGCCTCCCTGGAGGAGTGGAGCTGGTGGGTGCCCGATGCCTCCCCTTGCAGCGCGGCCGGAGACCTGCACCACCACAGGGACACAAAGAAATTGGATTTGTGTTGCGAGCCTGGGAAAAAGAGACCAGATTCCCACGAGCATCTGTAACCAGGGAGCTCCCACCTGCTCTCAGGACCCTGCCTCTGACCTGCAGCATCAGCCGCCGGCTGCAGAGCCAGCACAGGAGCCTGCAATTCCCACACTGCCTGGGGCAACCACCCCAGACCTGTCCACAGGGCTTTTCCTATGAGGGAAAGGTCAGAATGAAAATCCAAAGACTATATGGCATTTTCAGCTGGAGTGACCCTGCACCTGCCTTTTCCTGATCCCAAGATCCTTCTTCTGCCATTTCCTACACATGCTCTGCATCAACGCTTTACACCTTCCTCCAGTACAGCGTATCCCTAGCAGTGATGTTTTTATCCCTCGCTTAAGCTACATGACCTTTAGATTGCACATATTCTTAGGTCACATGTATAATTTTTTATTATTATTATTTATTTTATCATTATTACTATATATATATTTATTCTAAGAGCACTGCTGAAAGCATACACCTTGCTCCAAGGAGCCTGTAAATTAAATTATTTTAGATATTGTAGCACTTAGCATGCCTCCCACCTTTTCTGTATAATAAGAGAGGTGACCAGCCAGATCTGTAACATGCCCATGGAGCAAGGTACGCGAACAGCAGCAGCGAGAGCTGCATTCTGGCAGGACTGCTAGAGGGATCTGAGGCGGCAGGTTTCCCTGGAGCTCGGAGGACCACTGATGGCAGTAAAAGGATGCTTTGAAGTCCGTGTTGTTTCTCCCCTTAAAATGTGGATGGCATCTCAGCACATAGACTAGCAGCCTGTCCTAGGCAGAGAGTAGCAATGTAAAACAGGCACTTTGGTGAGTGATCCTATTGAAAACTTATTTTTCACACATGGGAGAAGGGCTTTCCCCTGATTTAAAATCGGGCTTGGTGTTACCTTGGCTGGTGAAACCAGTCTGCAGCCACAGCATTTTACCAGAAATCTGGGAAGCCAAGTGAAACAGTAATGTGTGCCGTGAATCCAGCGTCTTGGGGGGTGGCAGGACATTTCATCAGCTCAGACCTGTGGGGTGAGCTCTTCAGAAAGCCCCTCTAAGCAGGGATTTCTGAGTCCCACAGCCACCCTGGAAAGCTGTGGATGCCGTTTGGCAGCAACAGTGCCAGCAGCCGCGTGGGTGGGTGATGGGGAGCCCACCAGTGTCCTGTGCTTTGTCATGGGGAACATGCCTCCAGCATCGTTTCCTACTGAGACAGCCTGGGGCTGCCACATGTGCCTCTGTTTATCCCTAAAGACCAAACCTGGAGGTCCTTATCCCGCTGGTACTCGCTCCTTGCCAAGGGAGCCATCTTTTGCCCCCACGGAGCACTAGCTGGAGCACGGGATCGCTCAGGCTTTTTGTGGCTGTTTGAGCAGAGCAAGGGACCGAGGACCAGTTTGGGGATGTTATTTTGAGTTCTCTTCCACCTTCCCCACCCTGATTCTACTTCTGAGCCTTGGTGGGCCCCGGCTGTGTTTACAGGGAGATTTTAACTGCTTTCTTATTTATTATTTATTTTTACAACTGGAACCACCTTCGTTGTGTTACTGAAGTGAATGACACACAATGGTCTGTTTTCATTACTAACATAATATTGTCATTATAAAATAAAATGTAAAGAGGAAAATACTGTGATGACATGGGTTTTTTTCGTTGTGGGCTTTTGATTAATTTTTACATTCTAATTTTGGATGACTTGCAAAGCGTACTAAAGCAAGCTGCTTCTGTTGGATGACTCATGGGGCATTTACAGTTGCTTTAAAAGTTGCAATGTCAGGAACAGAAAAGGAAGGGGAAGGCTTCTGAAGGGTAAAGCGTCATGGTATTCGGCTGGTTGAAGAGAAATGAACAGTTCACAGCAAAAATGAAAGCAGAAGTTAACTTTTGAATATATTAATTGCCAGGGTGTTCAGTAGTGTTTGTATTGGTGGCTGTTTTCTGAGCAATTTGCAGGACTGCAGTCCTCAATACTTATTCAGCATCAGTAAGACATCATTGCCTTAGAAGCACGGGAGAATTCAAGTGAGCGCTGCTGTTTGCAAAAACCTTTTGGGTCACTGTCATAAATAATACTTGATTTTTATCAATAACTCAACTGATTGAATTCATTTGGAAGGGGGAAGGTATCTGGTGTTAGAGGGGTTCTTAGAAAACATCCTACCTCTGTTGCAGCATGCGCTGTCTCTGAGGTCTGAGCAGTCCCCTGTGTCCCTGCGGGATGGTTTGGGAAGGCAGAGGGGGGATGCATGGCATAGGCATCTGTGGGGACCACAGGAGCACTGGAGAGATGCCAGCGGCATGAGCGATGCGGGGAGGGAAGCATCAAAGTGTAGCTCAGAGATGCTAATGCTCCAAATAAAAACCAAACAAAGCATGTTTTTAAGTTGTCTTCTTTCTGTTTCTTGCGTGTTTTGGAAGCCAAAATTAACTGGCCTGCGTCAGTGGAGGAGAGTGTGAGTGGACTGCCGAGGAGGAACCGGCGTGGCAGGTGACTAACTCAGGAGCGCTTAGGTCCCAAGGGATCACTGTTAGCACAAGCCAGCCTCTGCCGTTAAAAAGCCTTTAACAAGCAACTGCGTCTATGACAAAGCCTTATGTCTCTTCTAACACAGCCACGCAGAGCCCAAGGAGCATCGTTCGTTGTAAAATACACCGACTCTCCTCCATCCCTATTCCCCACAGCTGTCATCCACCCAACCGGAGGAAGCCAGTTTAAACTTCCCCTTATCTTTTATTCACTATTTCATTAAGCATGGCCTTGTCTTACAAGACAGGCGATCCAGAATCACGGCAGCCTGTGTGTATACCTGATCTTACAGCATGTCAGAGGGAACAAATGAGCTGAAAGGTGTCCAGGAAGTATTTAAATTAGGTATCTGGCAAGAAAGACCAGTAAGAGAGTCTAGAAGCAGCTAGAAACAAAAATGATGATCTTTTTTTTGTAACTGCAGCTTCCAACTGAAACAAAATGAATGTTTTCTCTTGCATACCTTGAAGGTCATTAAAACCTGATTCTCCATTAAAAAAATATTTAAGTTGACGAACAAAAAAAATGTAAGAAAAATTTACAATTCAAATCTTTTTGAGCTTTCTTTAGAAGGAAGTTGGGGGTCTGTCCCTTCTTGATGTACCAGGCATGGAAATGGATGGTCCAGGCCAAGTCTCAGCCTCGGTGGTAGCGCTCAGACTTCACGGCTCACACTGGAGCATCCCATTTGCAGGGCAGTTTCATCTCGGCAAGTCTGAGATGCTGTCCAAAGAGAAAACTCAGTCAATAAAGCCATGCTTGCATCCAGCGCATCCTTCGCAATTGCTGGCAAAACCCCGTGTAATATAACAAAACCTTTAAAGCCTTGAGGGGATAAAAAAACCCCAACCCACAAAACTGCATTGAGAAAGAGGAGCTGAAGCTTCCCGCGACTGCCTTTGGGCACAGCCGGCTGTGGTTGTTTCCAATAAACCACGACTGAAGTTTCCCAGGGCAGAGGCTGCAAATTTGGAAGCAGCAGAGAAGTTTTGAGCTCCGGGGAGCAAACGTGGGGGCTGGCACTGTCCCCCCTCCGGGGTGTGACACATACTTGCTCCAGGGCCAGGTTTCCATGAGCCAGGATGGGGGGTGGATTTATTTGTTGGAAAAACCCACCCGTTTCCCTCTGCCCTGGGACCCAGCGTGTTCCCAGCAGTGGCTCGGTGGGGTGGCATCGTTGCTCAGCTGTCCCGCCTCCTCCTGTGGCCAAGGGTCCCCGCT
Source organism: Ibycter americanus (assembly GCA_035590275.1). Lineage (NCBI taxonomy): Eukaryota > Metazoa > Chordata > Aves > Falconiformes > Falconidae > Ibycter > Ibycter americanus. The sequence continues at coordinate 7,554,095 of JAVJGI010000032.1, read as the reverse complement.
CCAGCAGAACCATGCAGCCTTCGGGGTGGCCTTTGGGCACGTATGTATGTGCACGAGTGGCCCCACAAAGACACATATTTGGGCAGGTGGATGTGTATGAATAAGTGTATGGATGCTGAGCTTTCTGTGTCCATGCACCGCGATGGGTATGCATGCAAAACAACACACATATGCAGGCAAACTCTTACGTGTTTGCATGTGTATACCCGTGATTATTTTTTTTTTTTAAAGACAGTCTGCAAACACATGCTACAAAACGTTGTTTAAATATGTTTTTGAAGGAAGCTCACCAGCAAAGGGCATGAACTGAACCATTTCAAATACCCCAAACGCCTTACGCAGCATTCTGCAGTGCTCTGCCAGCCCCTGTGCCAGCAGACGGGGAGGGAGCAGCTGTTGCACGCTGCTTCCCACTCTGCACCTTTCACTCCAAGGCTTTAGCTTGAATAAAGTGCCAAAAATCACGTGTGATGTGTTTCCACAGGGGTCACCCTCCCTCTCAATACACACGCAGCTGAATGCCAATGTTGCCAACCTGGTCTGACTGCATGCAGGGATTCTTACCTCCGGGGTGCCCTGGGAACCAAGAAAAAATTAGGAATAATATTCATGCTTTTTGACACTGCTGGGGTGCTGAGGGCAGTGCTGGGCTCTGCAGCTCTTCTGCCTCCTCCTGGCTGGGCTGCCTGTGCTGGAGGGCAGCTCTGACATGGTGCAGCTGCAACCTGGGCTCAGCCTGTGGGGAGAAGCTGGGGATGAGCAGCAGCTGGGAGAAATGATGGGGAACTGCCTCTGCTGCTCTGGAAATGCATTTAAGCTCAGGTCCTCAGTCTGGCTTCTTGTTTCATCTGTTTTGACTGATCTGGGATGCTTTTGATCGACTTGCTTTGCTCTCCTTGCCCAGGGACTGGGACATTGTGCCCTGCTTGGTGAGGTCCCTGCTTGCATTGCTGTTACCCTCACCTCTTCTTGCCAGCCCACTCCTGCTGGCAGATGTGCTGGTTGGGGTTTTTTTTGAGGGTGGAGTGGGTTGTGGTTTTGGGTTTTTTGGGTTTTTTTTGTTTGTTTTTGTAGTTTTGGGTTTTTGGGTTTTTTTTGTGGTGAGCATTGAGCAGCAGTCTAAAAATCTAGCAAATGCAGACTAAAAACTTAAAAATGCTCCATGGTATAGTGAAATGTGGTTGATGCTTCTGTGTGGATAGCATCACCTGCCAGTGTTTAAATCACATCGTTCTGTGGATTATTTTCCAGGACTGTGTTCCAGCACTGAAAGTCACATCAGCATGGCCAAGCATATAAACTCTGGTACGTTCCCATTTGGAAATATAATAAGGAAGCAAGTGCAGGGAACATGAAGAAAAAGCCATCCTACTATTCATAGCAGCTTTAAAAATTATTTTGACTTTGGCAGGCAGCTTTTGTTGCTGCATTTTGCCTCATGTTTATTTGCGGCGGGTAGCCAGGGCACGGATGCTCGGAGATGTTATCTCAGGGGAAGGGTTGCAAAATGGGTGTAGGTCCGTCAGGATGGATGAGACGGAAGATTTGCTTAATTGTGCCCTTGATTTCCCTCAGCAGACCACCTCCCAAGTCCTGTGTGTATGGGGGCAAATAAGGACTCTGCAGAAGTGCAAATACAGCAGGAGCTGCGCAGTGTGGGGGCTACAGCAGTGGTTGTGCAGGGGGGCTCTGTGACTCCCATGCTTTAGAAAAACTTTGAGGCCTTCCTATTCCCCATAAGATGCCTGTCACAGGCAGAGTTTAAACTTTAGACGCTATGGAAAGCAATTTGGATCAGGGATGAGAGAAAGGGAAAATATTACCAACAAATCTTTCTTTGCTGGTGTACAGGCACAGGATACTTCTGCCATAGCCCTGCTGGTTGCAGGCACCTTGTTCCAATGGTCCCAGGGTCTGGGTTCCAATGGTCCTGGGGTCTTTCATCTTCCCACCATAAGATAATGAATTAATTTAATTAAATTAGCAAGCTGAAGGTGGCTTTTGTACTTGGGTGGCTGTGTGATGTGGTATTATTATGTACTGTAACATAACTTTTTTTTTGACGTCTTCATCATTGGCTCTGAGCTTGGGATGCGCTCCTGCTCTGCTTGTTTGTCTTTTTTTTTTTTTTTTTTTGTCCTTTTTTCCCCAGCCTGCAAATGGGTAGTTAAACACTGGCAGCTCTGCTTGAACTGGGACAGATGGTGTTGAGTTCAGCAGATTTCTGTGAATTGGAAGTTGGATCTTGACAGCCTTGACAGTGATTTGAAATTGTTCCCTGAATTTTCACGGTCTTTGGCCCTGTGGGGCTGTGTCAAGGTCTCCTGTGGCAGCACAAACTCTGTGAAATTCCATCCAGAGACTGTGGGATGTTCCCAGTCCTTGCGGGCGTGCTGTGGGAAGCAGGATGCTTGCTATGACAGTTAGGTACAAAGGAGCGACTCCTGCACAGGCAGAGCTTCTGTGAAAGTCGGCATGCAGATGTGAGCAGGCAGTGCAGGCGTACATAAGGATTTGGATATGCACGTAAAACATGTGCAGGACTGCATCCATGCACCCCTTTAGGGTATGCTTTTCTGCATTCGTGCCCTTGTGTTTGCATCCAGCCGTGTCTCTGTGTACGTGTGCGGACACCCAGTTTGTACCGCTGTATGGTGGGAAGCCAGGCGTGAATTCACTGATGCAATTTCAGCCCCATTTCAAGCGTGACCTCAATCCTGCAGCTGGCAGGGTTCGGTGGAGGTGGCTGGGGAGGTTGCACGGGCTCTGCATGCTGGTAAGCTCATCTTATATTATGGGATGGGGAGGGAACTGGGTGGCACTTCACAGCCTGGACTCCTTCATGGATTACCTGCAGGTTCTTTTCAGGCTGATGGGAAGGGCTGGAGGGCTGGGCTCCCTCGGGCAGCACAGGGTGTACATGGACCTGAGGAGGACAAGGCTGGTGCCTGGCCAGTGGGCAGCTGCCTGCTTGCTGCTGTGGGTACGGTTGGCAACACGCTGCCTGTGGCATGAAGTGACCTGGAGCTCCTGGGTGAAATTTAGCAGCATGGCTAGTTTCCTCATGTGGATACATTTATCAAAAGGTGAGGAAAAGCTTAAAATAAAAGACCCCAAAGCCCTGTCCCACCCCTCAAAAAACTCCCCACCCCAGCACTGGTACATTTAATATTTCTATGCCTTCAGCTCCTGAACCACTGCTAAGCGTATGTTATAAACAGGGTCTGGGGACGGGGAGGGGCGTATGGGGAGAGCACTTAGATCACAACCTCTCAGCTGTGTGCTGAACAAAAAAGTGCCAAACACCTCCTCAAAACCCCAGCATCCCCCTGCAAGTGGATAAAATGCTCTCAGGGCTCCTCCTTCCCGGGAGGGGACAGCATGTCTGTGCAGACTGCTGGGAAGCAAATCCTATCTGGGGACGCTTGCTAGGAAGCAGCAGGGAAGAGCAGCTGCTGAGAAAAGCTGCTCCCTGGCTTTGAAGGGGTTTTAAGCAGTGGCTGGGATCCTGGCTGGGCAGAGGGACCCCTTCCTCGCCTTCCCGTGGTGGTGGCGGTGGGTGACGCCGGGCAGGGTTCGTGCCTTGGCACGCCAGCTTGGCGCCCATGATGGCGCAGGCGCGATGCGGCTCCTGGCCCAAGGTCAGTGGGGTGGGACAGAAAGGTTTAAACGTTTCCTGGGGCAGGGTGCTTGCAGCTCTGCTGCTCAGCTGAGGAGGAGGAGGAGGAAGTTGTGCAACCCCTGCCTTCCACCTTCCCGGGCTTCTGCCTTCCTGACGGCAATAGGAACTTGAGCCTCACCGTGCCCAGGGGATGCTGTGCTGCTTTTCCAGCCAGGAAAGTAACATTTTTTATATATCTATATGTATATATGTATATGTGTGTGGCAGAAGGCATAGAAGTTCCTGGGAGGAAATGAAACGCAGCTAAATCAATGAAATAGCTTACACATTTCCTGCTGGGGGTGGGGACGACTATGCATAAAATGGTCCTAGGCTTTCCTGAGGGTAAATTCTTGTAAATTTACACTTTGGCTTTAATCCTTAAGACTTCTCTGTCCCTTTTCTGATTTGCTTAGATAGTTTATTTTCAGTTCAGCTTGTCAGACAGTGACTCCTGGAGGTGCTGGTCACTTGGACCAGCTTTTGCAGGCAGGAAAATGGGTAATGGGGTTCCAGGTTTTCTAGGTAGACATAGATAGATCAGGTCCTACCTAATTAACGTCTTAATATCATGAAAAGCTCAGGAAAGGCTTCTGCTCAGGCAGGGTCTCCTAACTGCCTATGGAAGCAGGAGGGATTCAGGTTGGCTCTCCGTCTCATTCCAGGTATCAGGTCAGGACTTTCCAGGACCACGTGTGTGGCTGCCACCCAAAACTGGAGGGGAAAGACCCTCTCTGCCTGCCTGCTGCGTTCTCCACCTGTAAACATCGCTGGGGTCAGGCTTATTAGGTAACTTAAAACAAGTCTAAGATAAAATTTATAGCAAGAACACCCTGGGTTCTTCCCTGTCGCCTCACCCAGACACCCCGGGGATGCCTGCCTGGGTTGCAATTAGTGTGGAGACCAGGCAAGCAAACATGATGAGTACGTATGTCTGGGTAATCGCTGAAGTTGTGCTGCTTGCCAGGCCTTAGCTCTCTCGGCTGGCACTGGCACTGCTGTCCTTGGTGGCCCCTCACATAGACCTGCAGGACATCAAATCTAAATAGTGAGGTTTCACAATGTAATCAATCAAGATTTTCTGTTTGTAAATTAGGTGAAGACCATGAAGCCCTTAAAATAGCAGCCTATCCTGCCTGGTGTGTTTTGCCAGCCAAACCCAGAGCATCCCCCACAACAAAGGCACTGAGCATTGCACCTCTCCCATCCTCCAGTGGGATCCCTGGGCTCAGGTTAGGAATGTCAGAGGTACGGAACCCTCCTGCTGACCATCATGGAGCCCACAGCTCACAGCCAGCAGGAAGCATCTACCCCTTCCAGCACAGAGACAGCAGAAGACCTTGCCTTCCAGTTAAATGCTGCTGTGAGGAACAATAATACAGGAGATGTGCTGAGGCTGCTGGAGAAAGGGGCAGATGTGAACTCCAAAGCAGAAAGTGGCTGGACACCACTGCAGAGTGCTGTGCAAGCTAATGATGAGGACCTGGTCCAGCTTCTGCTGAACAAGGGTGCTTGTCCACATACCAGGAAGGACAACGGTGGCACAGCATTTACTGAGGCAGCGATAGCCGGAAACGTGAATATACTGAAGCTCCTCCTTGGCCATGGGTTAAATATTAATGACCATGATGATAACGGCTTCACAGCTTTCATGGAGGCTGCATGGTATGGGAATGAGGAAGCCTTGAAATTCCTGTTTAGTAAAGGAGCGAATGTGAATTTGAGGAGGGCAGTTAGTGAGGAGAAAGCAAAACTGCATAAAGGAGGTGTGACAGCACTGATGGATGCTTGTCAGCAGGGCCACTTCTCGGTTGTCAAAACTCTTGTCCAAGAGATGGGGGCTGATGTGAACATTTGTGACAACAAAGATAGGAATGCCTTGATCCATGCCCTTAAGAAGGGTTGTGCCAAGGAAAACTATGAGTCTGCTGTCTCCATAGCCCATTTCCTGCTGGACTGCGGTGTTGACGTGAAAAGCAAAGATGAATGTGGGAAAACTGCCCTCATCCTAGCTGTTGAAATGCGGAGCCCAGATTTGGTGAAAACTTTATTGGAGAAGGGTGAAATAGATATTGATGATGCAGATGAGGAGGGCAACACAGCGCTGATGGTGGCTGTAGAGAAAAAAGATTACAACATAGCAAAGTTGTTGTGTGAAAAAGGAGCACGGACTGATGTTGGAAACCTTATCACTGTTGCGAACAGGAACCGCGCTCATGACATGGCACGTCTTCTTCGCCAGCATAATGCCAGGTTTGTTCCAGAAACCCTCAAGGACTGGGAGCCAAACAGCAAGCGCTGGAGGAACCAGCTGAAAAAACTTTATACAATATATCACCCTATGATTGGCAAACTGAAGACGTTTCAATACATCAAGCAGAGAATTCACACCACCTCCCAGGGCGGCATCTACCTGGGGCTCCACGGTGGGACAGAGGTAGCAGTAAGGATAAGCCGCAGTACAGAGGGTGACAAAGAGAAAAGGTTCTTCGAACAATGTGGTCAATGTGAACACCTACTGAAGCTTTTCCAGTTTGAGAAGGCGAAAGGCTACATGTATTTGTGCTTCCCCCTCTGGGAGAAAAACCTTGAAGAACATTTGCAGGAACCAGAAGACCAAATGCATTACAAAGATGCTCTGAAGATGATATTCCAGGCAGTGAGAGAGCTGCACTCCCTTGGATTTGCTCACCAGGATCTGCATCCCAGCAACTTTTTCATAGGTTATCTTTTGCTTTCTCAATGTTTTCATTTTGCTTTCCTGTTGCCTGTAGTTTAAAGAAGATGCTTCATAGCTGTCTGTAAAAAGAAAAAAAAATTATGCAGAATGGGATGTCTGTGGCATTAGCTCATTAGCTCTCCTCTTTGAATAAGTATAGATGTTTTCATGGTGTATGTTCACAGACTGCCATGGAGGAGTGAACAGAACAACTTTACATGTCTCGTTAGATCTGCCCTCCTTTCCAGGGCTGTGCAGACAGATCAGCCTACAGCAGATCTCTTCAGAGAATTGTTTTCTGAAGAAGGGGCCATCCAAAAGTCAGTGACAAGTGTCAAAGTTTTCCACCATTATTTGTTAACAATTTCTCTTGTTTCCTCAGATTTAGGTGGCAAAATTTACTTGGCAGACTTTGATAATAAAAGGAAGTTGATTGAAGACAAAGAAGAACTTGTAAACTCAGACTTAGAGGTAACTTCTGTGTGAATTAATGTATGGTTTAAAATTTCAGGCTCTGTTTTCTGTTGCTGTGAATCCTAGGGGAAGCCCTTCTGCATCCTCAACTAGGAAGCGCCTTGATTTTTGGGAAAGCCCGTATAATATATAGCAAAGCAACATATAGATGATGCATGATAACAATAGCAATTAGGATGCAAGGCTGTGGCTGGTGCTGGGATAGCTACAGATATACTGTGAGCACGATTATGGTGCCTGCCTCCTCTGCCTTTGTGCACATAGCTTCAAAGTTTGTGTATATTTGTATGCTTCTGCACACCTATAACTGCATGTGGGTGCTCACGTACGCAGTCTGCTCATTTGCAAATACTCTGTCTGTCTGGTAAGAAGTTTCATGCATCTGGCACACAAGCGGTGATGTGTTTCTTTGCAGGCCCTCAGGAGGCTTGTGCTGTATGTTTTGACCGGGGGTAGGAAATCCCTTCAGCAAGTCAGTACTGAGGATCTGGATGCTGATTCCCCTGACTACCATGAGGCTCTGGACCTTGTAAGTAGCCTGGTCTCTCACGATGAATGAGGCTTGGAAGGTTTGAGCAAACATCCCTATTTCTGGAGCAAACAGACGTAAGTCCTGGGAGTACAAAGGAAAAGCTTTCAGTACGGGATTTGCCTGTGGTGCTGGGAGCAGCAATGTCCTGTTGCAGCTAACGAAGCTCCTTATTGCACAGGAGGTTCAGGTTCCTGAAGAGCATATGGAATAAAATCAAAGATCTCCACAACCGAAAAGCTGTCTTTCAAGCTCCTAATCCTACCGAAAGTTTTCCTTATCCACGGTGGACCATAAAGGTAATCCTCCTCCCGTTGGGTTGATGCCAGGTTTGAGCTAGACATTTAGGCAGAAGCTTTTCCTGAGTGTTTCACAGGCCCTGTTCAGAACCGTAACTGGAAGAAGTAGCTCCACATGGATACAGATAACTGGGGGAAACAATTAAATCTGAACCATGTAGTCAAAATACACCAAAGGGATTGCTGCTAAAGGGAGCTCTGTTGACTGAGGTGGTAATAGGGGGTGGTCGTTGTAGAATTAGCTGGCACACCTTCAAGGGCTTTTGTTGGTGACCCCTTAAGACAAGGACCTCTGGCCCTTGTTGCCAGCAAATTCCTGGCAAAAGTGTTTTGGTAGGTTGGCTCAAAGGCTGTGAGACCAGGCCTGCTTTTGCAGGTACTATCCTGGAAAGACAGGCTGCATCGTTGGACATCTGACAGTCTCGGTTCAGTACGGCAGCGTGTGTGATCCTCTCAACAGTGGCACAGTTGGATCAAGACTCCCGTGTCCTTCCTGCCCTCCAGGCAACTATAAAAAATCTCCTGTGCCATGTTGACAGCCCTAATATGAATGCCATGCTTTGGCAAGGCAGGAGAGGGAACACTTAGCAGAATCAGGGGGTCTGTATAGCACATGCCCTGCAGAGTGAACTCTTCTGCTCGTGTTGGGAAATACGCTTTTGAGGGTCAGAAGATCCGCCCATGCACGATGATGTCCCTGCAGAAAGGCAGTGGTTGTGGTGAGTGGAGGTAAATGTATTGCATTTGTGGTGTGTGAAAGGCAGAAAATAATCTGCATGGGTTTGTTTTTTTTCAGATTGACAAAGATGTTCTGAATATCATGGAAAATCCTAAGAAAGGAGGAACATTCAAGTATAGCAATGATGTCACTGACCTACTGAGGCTCATCAGAAACCTGGATGAACACCCAGATACCAGGTACATGTTCACATCCTTGCCCCTGTCACAGTTGCGTTGCAGGGAGCATCTGAGTATCTGCAAGTGTCAATGACTTTGAGAGCAAAATCTTCTTCAGATGGTTTTCTAGAAGGGTGAACACAACTGGGATGTGGGAGGAAGTCCGTTAAAGATAATCTTGTAAGAGGGGCTGTCTCCTCTGGCAGTGCCATAGCGTGTGAAAGATTGTGTGTCACGGCAGCATGCAGCTTGGAGTCAGCCCTCCATCACCTTCCTGAGGGTAAGAAAAGGAAGTTAGTTCACAGGATTAGACCTCAGATTTCGAAGCAAAATCTGAGTCTCAGATCATCTCCCACAGGTGAACATCCTCACCCAGAGCCTTCCATTCCAGAAGGACTACAGCAGCTTCAGAGAATTGGCGACAGCTCCTTCTGCACCCTTGCCTTCGCAGAGCAGCCTGCGGGGTGGAGATGTGGCTTTACAGCAGAGGACACAGTGAATGTGTCCTTCTGGGCTATAATTTTTGCTGCAGGCATGTGTTCCTTCCATAACTCCAGGAAGCTTTTTAGATCACTCTTAAATATTTGTATCACCCTTTAAACCTCTGAAAAGCCTGCTTTGCTACCTTGCTAGTATTTCCAAAGTGCTGATGTTTACTGTGCTGAAGTGCTTAGAGATATGGATCAGGAAGCACCAGGTCCTGTTAGGAGGTCCTGACTCCTAAAGAGCTCTCCAACCCTCTATAGTCATGGGTGCTTAGACATGAGGTTGGAGGTGGTGTTAGCTCCCAGCGATGGTTTCACTGAAGCTGGTGGCCGACACTGGTCTTCAGTGAAGATGCAGGTGGGATTAAGCAGCTGGTGGTGCTGGAAAAATAGTGAAAAAAATGGGTTGAGTTGCTTAGAGAACGTATAGAAAAGTTGCAGCTCAAGGATTTCTAGGAAAACTTCCTGTGTTATCAGAAATCCTCCGGAATGGCTTTTTCTTTGCAAGGGAGGAACCAGGGCATCGTGGACACTTGACTCCTTGGGCAAAGCTTTAAAAAATCCATTTTGGTTTTGTTTCCTTTCAGGATCACTGCCAAAATCGAAGACCATGCTGAGTATTTCTTGAAGCTTTTTCCAGCACTTACCATTTATGTCTACAACAGGTTACGCCAGAATCCCAAGTACAGTCACTTTGCGGACATTCAGGACCCTTCTCTGTAGGATGTCATTGCCTCCTATCCCATGCCTGATCCCATCACCACTACCTCCTTTTATTCCCTATTTCTTCATCTGCAAAAGAGTTGAAGGAAGTGGGTAAGGAGATGGGAGACAGCACATGCAGGGGCAGAGCATGGAGGACTTGGACTAAGAAATGGAAGATGCTGCAGAAGTGTTTGGTGTAACAACCATGGGCTTTGGAGAGGAGCCAAGTTGAGTGCCAGCCCAGGTCCTCCTTGACTACCTCTGTCCCTCTGGGCTTATCTTCCTGTGTGACGGGGAGATTAAGGCCCAGATCCTTATGGAGAGCCAGGAGATGTGGGACAGCCCCCATATACCCAATGCACCTGGGAGGCAGGAGAAGAGCTCAGGCATTGCCAGACAATGTGAGACTCTGATAAAGGAAAAGGACTTAGAGCTCCTTGTTAGGGCCAATACTCCCTACCACTTGCTCTGATAAGCTGCTCATCTACTCCTAGGAAGACATGGGTTCTCTCTTTTCAGTCTTCCCGAAACACAGCAGCCAGAAAATGAGATGTCTAGGCAATGGTCTGGCTGCAGAGTTGCCCTTGGCTTGTTTTCCCTCTGATCTGGTAGAGGCACACCCAGGCCAGCCTGCTGGGTCCTGAAGGATTTCTTCTGGGGGACGCCGGAGACGTTTCCACAAGGAATAGATGTAAGGAGCCCAATCCCACAACACTGCTGCAAGTAGCCCTCACTCACCTGAAAAAGGTCATTGACATCAAAGGGGCTGCAGGGACCGGTTCCTCTTGGAGAGGACGAGCTCTGCACCTGCAAGGCAGGGCTATGCACAAACATTCCTTGTCTCCAGAACACTGCTGCTGGTGGTGTATGACTGTCCGCCTGCCAGACTCGGCTCCCTTGCGTGGAGCTGGTGCCCATACAGCCGTAGTATGCAGCCAGCTCGGAGCTTTGATGTTGGAGACTGGGTGGCACAAACGCATTCCTGCAATCCTGTGGCATGCAGTGTGCGTCTGATTGTCCAAGGGCTTGCTTGTTTTCCCGCTAACACTCCAATTTGCACAATGATTGTATGTTGCTTATGGAAATATATTTCAGCCGTTGAAAAGGTTTTTAATTTTTTTCAAACTGAGATTGTTAGTTTTTCAATTAGCCTGTGGAGATCCAAACTTGGAATAAACTTGCCTGGAAAACTGGCTCTACACTCATTTACGAATGAGGTTCCCCCATCTCTTCTGCACAGAAAGATAGTGTCTTGCAGCACTATGAAACGCCCAAAAGGCTGGGATTTTTGGCCTCTCCGTGGAGGTGCCTCTCGGTTGTTTAGGTAAGGTGGTGGATGGTTTTGTCACTGTTCAGGTGAATTGCTTCTGGCCCATGTGGGTATCTGGTAGGAAAAGATGTTGAGAAGTACTGAAGGCTTCCTGTCCTCAAAAGCAAGTTGCTTTTTGTGAAATAGTGGGCTGAATGGTGGGGGTGTCTGCATTGTTTTTGTGGAGCCAGGGTGAGGATTTTGTGGATGAGTTGAGGTGCAAAGGTGAGCATCAATGCTTGCATGTGCCTGCGTGCATGCAAACCTCTGCGAGTGGATGTGTTTGACCCATCTCCTCTACAAATTCTGGCTGCCTAGAACGCATCATTGAGCCCCGCACATCTGTTCAGCTGTGTGTGCTTATAGATGTACTGTAGGGTTAACCGTGGAAGAATGGCGAGGAGATAGGCAATGGAGAGCAGTACAGCTATAACCCAGATTCCTTATAATGAAGCACTCTGTGCTTTAAGGCAGTAGGGGTCATTATTTTACATTGTATTATATTATGCATGTTGTCCTTGGTTAAGTCTTCCCAAACAGGTTATGTATCAAGCACTCTCCCATAGCTAGCCGTGCTCTTTTGGTGTGATCACTTGCAAGGATGCTTAGGTAATTATAACACTTAATGCTCATGCACAAACTCACATAAAAGCTTCAAGAACTCCCGCCCATCGTTCTCACCATGGACCATCACTCCACGGTGCCAGGGACCTCCTCACTTGCTGCTTACCTTGCTCGGGAAACTACTGGGGAACACCTGCTGGGATGTCAAGGTAATAAACAGCTTCTGCCCATCTTTGTGTGTATTGTGTTTGTGTATCTGACCCTGCCTGAGTTGGGATCGGCATCGCTGCTGGCGGAGGCCAGTCTGGTGCTGCCGCCTGGACCGAACAAGTGGTGTCGTTGGCAAGATACCAAACAGCAATGCCGCTGGGTGGAGAGATGCCAGCTTTAGGTTTGGTGGATACTGGGGCAGAGGTTACTGTTTTACATAGTGTGGTATGTCCACACAAAGCTGCAACTCGTCTCTGTGGTCTGGGGGGTCTGCTGCTCTGGCAATAAGAGCTGTAGTTACTTTAGCTATCAGGGAAAAGCCTACATTTTCTACCCTTGTGTTGTTAGCACCGATCCATGAACATATTTTGGGAACTGATGTATTGTTAGGTCGAGACATACGGACAATGCAGGGATTGTTTTCATTCAGGCAAAACCCTTCTTTACTGCAAGCATGAATAATTACATTGATTAGAGGATATCCAAAGTGTGACCCTGTTGAAGTACCTGTGCCTGCAGTTGTGCAAGTAAAACAATAGAAAATACCAGGGGGAGAAGCTGAAATCCAAAGACAATAGAAGCCCTTTTGGAAGCCCAGATATTCCGCCCTGCTTTCGTGCCTTTAACAGTCCAATTTGGCCACTGAAGAAACCAGATGGTTTGTGGAGAATGACAGTGGGTTCCAGGGAACTGAATAAAGTAGCCCCACCTCTCATGGCTGTAGTACCTGACATGACAACATTGCTGAAGGAGGTGAGCCAGCATTTGCAAGAATGGAAAGCAGTAACTGACTTATCGAATGCCACCTTTTCAATTACTACTTCCATAGCATCAAAAGACCGATTTGCTTTCACATGGAATGGTAAGCGATATACATTCCAAGTTTTACCACAAGGCTACAAACACAGTTCCACTATTTGTCATCAGCTAGTAGCAGCTGATTTGCCTGCTCCAGAACAAAAATGCGCTATACATTGTTACATTGATGATATTTTATTTATGGGCTCCTCAAAAATGGATGTAACTGAACAGTTAGAAATTCTAGAAAGCGCCCTCCAAGAAAGAGGGTGGGATGTAAATCCAAAGAAAATTGAGGGGCCTGATACTGGTGTTCAATTTCTAGGGACAGACCGGAGAGGGCAAACAAAAGCTATCCCTGAAAAGGTGTGTAACACAACTCAACAATATCCGGTGGCTACTACTGTCAAACAGTCACAAGCGTTCCTTGGGCTGTTAGGTTTTTGGAGAACCTTTATACCTCATTTAGCACATCTGATGCGGTCTTTACAATGGCTGGCTAAGTCGATGGCCTTGGACCAAAGAACACCAAGAAGCCTTCGATCTGTGCAAGGAAGCTGTAATCCAACACTGAAGTTTTTGCATCTTATGAAGAATGAACTTTTGAGTTTGGAGGTTACAGTCTTAAATGATACAGCACTGTGGGAATTGTGGCAACAGTGCGGGCAGGCTTGGAGGGAACCCATAGGGTCTTGGTCACCATCTTTGCAGGGGGTGGCAAGTCATTACACTCCATTGAAGAAACAAATTTTAGTGGTTGTATGGGCTCTCCAGGACACAGGATGGATTACTGGGCACAACCCAGTCACGGTGCATACACCCATCCCAAGATGAGCATGGGTAAATGATAATACAGTCCTGGCCCATGCCGGCATAACGCAGGCTGCCACCCTATGGAAGTGGAAGCATTACCTTCGTGCTCGTTTAAAAGGAGGGAGAAGAGAACTAAGTACTCCATGTGCCACCCTGTTAGGTGAAATACAATGTACACATATGCCTGCCTTATCTAAACCTGAGGGTCTACCATTGCCTGCTCCTCTTATTGATCTCTCTCCTGTGCTGGAGGCCCCTCTGTTTGAAACCTTGCCAGTTGACAAGTGAAAAAAGGCATGATTTTCTGATGGAAGTGCTGTATATTCTTGGACAGGAGAGTTTGGAGACAATTTGTTTTGCATCAGGTACAGGATATTCCAGTCAATGGGCAGAACTGAAGGCAGCTGAAATTGCTTTGAAAGAAGGAGATGCACAATGTCTGTATATGGAGAGTTAAGTGATTCATAAAGGTTCATGGACTTGGCTAACTCACAGGGGCCAATGCAAAATGGAAAATTCACAATCAGGAGTTATGGGGAGGACCACTGTGGGAAGCTGTCTGGTCCACTGACCAACAGTGAACAGTTGCTCTAAGACATGTTGACGCACACCAGAAACAAGATACACTTGAGTCACAACATAATGATGCTGTGGACCAGATGGCCACTCCTGCTGAATTAAAACAAGCTCAAATAACCCATGAAAAATCAGGTCACAGAGGCACTGTCACATCCCATACATGGGATGCAGCAAGAGGTCACTCTGCACTGGCATTACACTAGTATAGGGCAGCATGGGCAAATTGTCCTGCCTGTATGAAAATTACCAAAGTGCCCTTCCCAGGCGTACAGGGCCACACTAGGAGGGGGGAACAACCTTGTGCTGCTTGGCAAGTAGATTATATTGGGTCTTTACCCCCCGTAAAAGACAACAATGTATACTAGCCACCGTAGACACACAGGGATCACTTCCTACACAAGCCAGTCCTCGACTGTTCAAGGATTAGAATGGATGATACATACCTATGGTACAACAAGAGAAATACAGAGTGACCAGGGTGGTCACTTTGCAGGGTATTCTGTTCAAGAATGGGCTAAAGATCTTGGAATCATGTGGACCCCACACATTCCCTACCATCTCCAAGCTAATGGATTAATTGAACGAACGGATGGTTTGTTGAAAGAGCAGATAAGCAAATTGACTGCTACTCACACACTAAAAGGTGGGGGCGATGTTTTGGCTCAGGCTGTTTTCCTTTTAAACAGTCGCTGTGTTGTGTCATTTACTCCATATGAGACAATTCAATTTAAGCCTTCTGTAACAGCCTCAACCCAACTTTCTGTGTTACAAGGGGGATTAGCCCCTAAGCTATTAGCTACAGAAGAAGTAGAATTTTTTCTTCCAACAGCATTAGAAATCCAAAACCAGAAAGTGGTAAACTTGCACCTGAGACCTGAGTGTCCACATCATCACGCGTGGTTTTTTCACCCCTATACAGCCTGTTCACATAACTCCATTGATCGTAACTGCCTCTCAAGATTTATCATTTCAGATTTTTACATCAGCTGCTGTTGAATTTGCACCAGGGATCCCGCTTGTTCAAGGAATTCTAGTGTGAACTGCTGGTACTCCAGCTATTCTACAAGCTCCTTCAGTGCACTCACTGGCCAGTGTCTGGATACTGACACCACAACAGAAACAACGACCAGGAACAGTATTAGCAGATGTGCCAGGAGCAACTGCATTGGTGCTCCCTGATGGAGATACCTTTTTATGTTCCTACCCACAGGTTGTCTCAGCGGCATCTGTAATCGATTGTTATTAATTATCCTTGGATCCCCGATATCAGCACTTGACTTACCAGAACTTCCAGCAACCCATGTGAATACCTGGATATGGTTAGCACAACGATGATTTGCCCTCTTTCAGCATAGCTGGTGAATGTCCCGTTGATGATGTATCAACAACATGTTATCAGGGAGTATCCACACTGCTAGTTGTTTTACAAAACCGCACATTTCTGAAATATTTTGAGATCAATATTATACCTTTAAATTTCTATGATATGGGAACTGCATCCGAATGTCTTAACATCATGGACATATGCCTCTCATGTGGTCAGTATTACACCAGCAGAAAAGTGCTTTAATTTCATTAATGTTACCTCCCTAAAGGTCTTTATGGCAAATACACAGCTCAAATGTAACATCACCATGAACATAACCTATGCCTTTGCACACCTCGTCCTACTCCTCGGGTGGTTTTTGCTCTGTGGACCCCCTGCTTATACCTGCATGCCGACCAACTCCACAGTGACCCTTGCACAGTAGGTAGAGTCACCTTGAGTATCCTCCCTTATTTAATCACAACAGAGAGGTTTCTCAGCACAGTTTAGACAGCACCTGTGATCCACACATTAATCTATGGATTAATGGAGAAGCTCTGGGACTTTTGTTAAGCTTAGTAAGGATCCCGGGGCTGGTAATACGTAATTATAAACAATTGGAACATGTGGCATGTGCCTTTGCACAAGGATTAAATTGGACATCTAAGGCTATCGCATCTTTAAATACAGAATTGAGTGCAGTTGAACAAGGCATTTAACAAAACCTATTAGCAATAGACACGTTCTCTGCCATGGACCATTGCTCCACAATGCCAGGGACCTCCCCGCTTGCTGCTTACCTTCCTCAGTAAACTACTGGGGAACCCCCGCTGGGTTGTCGAGGTGATAAACAGCTTCTGCCCATCTTCGTGTGTATCATGTTTGTGTACCTGACCCTGCCTGAGTCGGGATCGCCATCACTGCTGGCGGAGGCCAGTTCGGTGCCACTGCCTGGACTGAACATGCACGTACCTGCAAACCTGCAGGCATTGCTGTGCATGAGTTGGGTTGCAGACTGTCACGCATGTGCTCATGGCTCATGAGGTCCATGTGCCAGCCTGTGTCAGGGGTCCTGGCTCAGAGCAAAGCTCCTTCTGATGGCCTTGGGAACCTTTTAAAATACATAAACGTAAAAATGAGAAAGCTTGACTACGCAACTGTTGATGAGGTACCATTAGAAAAAAATGCAACTGGGAGAATGTCAACTCCTCTTGTGCCAATATTTTTATTTTTTCCTTTCCTCCCTGCCCATTTTTTCTTGCTCATTGTGTCTTTCTCATGCCCAGAAATCAGGAGGACACTCAGAGATGCGTGTCCAGTCTCAGTAGCATGGGGAGCAGTGTGCTATGGGGAGCACGGTGGCTCTGTGCCACAGCAAGCACTCTTGCACAAGGAGAGGTGAAGCCATGGGCTGGTCTCCTACAGCCTTTTGTAAAATGCTACATTTTCAGCTTGCTTTGACCTCTGTGTCTTCTTGCATCGCTCTGCTGTTTTGCTAAAGGGCTGTGACTTGGCAGCCTTAAAAGGCTGTGGAAAGGCCTGGCTGAAAGCAGAGGGCACTCAAGGATCTCCAAACAAGAGCAATGATCAAACCCGTGGAGGCTGTGACTTGTCTCTCTGGGGCAATCAGGCTGCTGGGAAGAATTTCCAGGGAAAGCTTGTGTGGTCTGCAGGGCTGTGACCTGCTTTCTGAGAAGCCAGAGGTGCCAGCAAGCTGGTGTCAGGGGAGAAACTTGATCCATGGACAGCATCTGCAAAGCTTATTGCTCACAGAGCATCAAGCCTTGGGAAGAGGGAGGATGCAGGACTGGGACCAACGCTGGGGAAAGCACCGGGCTGTCTCTTCTCCTCACAGGGCTGGGGAAGATGGGTGAGTGCTCAGCAAGAGGCCAGGCAGGATGAAAAACCAGTGTCAAGGACAGCTGGACAGCATTGCAGCTGGGTGGTATGGCAGCGTCTGATGTCGCAGCCTGGGGATAGAGATGTCCTGGGGAGCTGGGGGCAGAGCCAGCTGCCAGAGTTAGTGCTGCTTGCTGTGGTGATGGCTCCCAGCTCAGCACCCGTCTGGGAGGTGCTTCCTGCCTTTGCCTCATACAGGTGGGCTTGCAGACCATGCACGGCACCCAAGGGCATGCTGATTTGGCCCTACACACTTTGTTCCCCTGCCGTGATGCCTGAACATTGTGTATTTCCTATGCCTCTGCCTTTTTTCTTTGCTCCTGCTAGGTGACCCCAGGGCCCGCTGGCTCAACCCAATGTGATGGGATCAGGTGCTCCCCATCCTGTCACTTGTGTGCTGAGGACATGCTTGTATGCACAGGGATGGCCCCAGGTCAGTGTGTCTTGTCTGCTCCACTGGGGAAAAAGAAGTCCACAGAAGCAGTGAAGATCACTCCTAATTGTGGTTTTGCTGGGTTGAGCCTCAGGCGTATCTGTGAAACCTTCTAAGGACCGGGCTCAGGCTGCAGAGCCTGAAGGGTTAGTGCAAAGCACACAAAAATGGGACAAAATCCAGTTACAGCACAAGGGCAGTTTTGAGGAGCTGGTCACAGTTCAGGTTGTAGGAGTGGCATCAGGTTCCTAAGTCTTTCATTTACAGAGATGTTCTTGGGCTTTGGGTTTATTTGGTTTTTTGATCCTCCAGAAGCAAAACGTTGATAATCATAACTGACAAATACAAAACATGTCATCATCTACCCTATATGCACCTGTGTTATTCCCAGGATGCAGTCTTCTAGGATCTGAGGGTTAAAAACTAGTTAAAAGAGCTCAAAATTACAAAGCCGAGAGAACGCAAGGGAGGTGTGATGAAGGCCACGATCTTTTCTTCATGAGGTCCAAAGCACATTTGGGATTTCTGCAGCTTCTTGGTGATGGCGAAGCCACTCTGACTCAGTTCCACCTGGGGAAAATGAAGACCTTTGATATGAATTGGTTAGTGCTTTGTAAACATACTAGCTTTTATGAAAACATGCTGAGGCCCTGAGTAAGGCATGAGCTGATTTTGATTGGAAAATCAGAAAGGCTCTGGCAAGACAGACACCATCTCACCAACTGGGACCAGCTGAGTAGCAAACCAGGTGGGCTCTCTTAGCCTTGCCACCCACAGGAGTTATTTAATTTGGGTGAAAAGTGTGGAGGGGTGAGGAGTTGAGATATAAGGCTGTGAGCTATGCTGAGTGGAGGAAAGCAGGGCTAGAGCAGCTTCTAGGGTTGGGTGGTCTTTGAGGATCTCCTTCCTTGGGTAAAGTACTTACTGTGGTTGCTTTCTGCCTTTAGGCATCTTTCACGTTTCTTGGGAAGAAAGTCCTCAAAGGTGGTGTTGTGGTGTGCACCCAGTTTGGTTTATTTATGTTGTTACTGGGTCCCAGCTGCGGGTAACGCAGTCTTTTACAGATACGCATGAGGAAGGAGGCTGTTGTGTGGACAGGGGTATCTCCTTGGGTGGGAATATGTGCTGTGACATGTCCCTGCCACCGCTGTAGAGGTGCAAGCTGCTATGCTATGTTACCAAGCAAGCTGGAGGATGCTGTGAGTTGCTTTATTTTTAGGTCTTATGGCTGATGAAGTGCAAACTGCAGTGTGTCTGGGCTGCTCAGCTTCCTTGGAGCATGCCCCTGTCCTCTTTGGTGTGGATGGTGTGTTGGGTGGTCTGTCCTTTCCTGGGTGCCTGTGGAGGAAGGGAAAGGTGTTGCACCAGTGGTAGCTGCTGCTGGAGGCAGGTTGTGGATGATCGGGGATGAACAACGTGGCTTCATGCTCCCGGGGAGGTGCAACAGGGGATTTTCTGTGATGTTACTGGAGATAGTGGGGGTGACCAGCATGCTGCACAGGCTCACCCAGTTGGCCTTTGGGGTTTTAAGGGGAGTCGTAGCTCTGCAGCTTCAGGCACTGGTGTGGTTAGGGGGAGGTAGATTGCCTCTGTGACTACCTACCTGCTCTGCAGGCCAGGAGGCAGGCTTGCTGAATGAGACCCTTCTCTTAAGACTCTTATCTGAATCTGAGGAAAAACAACTGGCACAATCTTCCTATTGGGGACTGATGCAGGGAACTCTAAAGCTCAGCTCTCATCATAAATTGTTTAGGTTAGAAGAGACCTTTAAGGTCGTTGAGCTCAACTGTTAACCCAGTGCTGCCAAGTCCACCGCTGACCCATGTCCCAGCAGCCAGAGCTCCTCTTGAGAGCAGGAGCACTCCTTTCAGTGCTGGCTCACCTTTTGGCTCCTCCAAGGGCTCCATTTTCTTCTGGGACTGTGGCAGCAGGATCTAGATGCCTTTCAGGAGCGTGAAGACAATGATGTTGTGATTGCCTGGTGAGGGAGAAGAGATGAAGCGGTGCTGTGCAGGCAGTGTTCTGATGGCAAATGAGGGAGGACAGCAGGATGTGTTGTCCCCTTCAAATCCCGTGGGGCTTGTATAGGGGTCAAGGAAGGGTGGTTGGCCAAGGACTTGAGTTATCTAGATCTCCAGATAACTATGAAGCAGTTTGGGGGTTGCAGGGTGGGGGTGATATGTCCAACCCTGGCTCTGCTGCAAGGTCGGGGGGTCCTTGGTGGCAGATGGGAGGCTTGCAAGGAAATGGCATTTGGGGAGATGGGTGTGCACGGCTGCCCCTATGCACAAACATGCTCCCAGCTCTCTGCCTGCATGGGCAGCTTCTCCCAAGGGGAACGCCTTGCTCATGCCCATGGGGTGGGGTGCAGGCAGCATGTCCAGGCAGGCCTCTCTGCTTCATGCAAAGGCATAGACAGTGCCACAGTGACGCCTGGTGATGGGAGATGGATTCATGTCTGCCACCTTCCCAGCCGTGCACGCACCGTGTCTGCGCGAAGCAGCAGCCCTCAAAATAAGAGAAAAGCAAGGTGTGCATGATAGGTTTTCTCTCGAATTATGGGTATTTTCCCTAGGAATTTTAGTACCTATTGAAAGGCAACCAATTTTTTCCAGCTGAAAAGCAAGCTTTCTATTTAAAGGTCAGAAAAGCAAGACCCTTAGATAAAGGTCATTGGTAAAAGTGTGATACAGCGCCGAAAAATACCCTGAGCAAAAGGAGGCACAGGCATTAGCATAGGCAGAAACAGCAGCTATGTTGGGGCTGCAGGCTGGTTGGGTTTGCTCCTCTCCGAGAGTCAGGGTGCTGCAGCCAGGGCTGCCTGCCCGCTGGCAGGTGATGCAGAGCGGGAGCCAGCCTGCGCTGCACCCCGCGGGTACAGCTCTGCCCTACCACGGCGTGATGGCACTTGCCCTTCTAACCCGGGTGAATGTGCCAACCACACAGCCTAGGGCGGGAGAGATGAGAGAGGGCTGAGAAGATTGCATGTTTCTTCCCAAAACACACCACCTGAGTTGAGGGATTTGATCTGCCTGGCCCTGGTTATTCATCCCTGCGAGGTGCTACAAGGAGCTGTGGCTTGGGGACAGTTGTCCCAGGGACAATCACTGCAGGATTCACGTCCATGTGATGAAGATCACGGCCTCTTCTATACATCCCCAGCTGTCTCTCCAGAGCAGCATCTCAGTGCATTAGCTCTCTGAGGCTCTGTGTTCTTAAATATAGGCTGCACCACTTGGGCAGTGGTGAGACCGTCCTAACCCTTGCAACAGTTTGCTCTGGTTAAATGTCTCTCTCCCCTCTGAAGACCTTGGCAAATACTTATTTTTGTCCCAGATAACACAGCAGGTAGCTCCTAAGTAACACTACACTTCTGGCTTGTCACTAGCTAGCAATATATGTGTGATGGGTTAGGTTTTGTCTGGTTTTTTTCTGGTGGCAGTAGGCTTTTGCATTAAAGCAGCTGTGCTTGAGGTGGCCCTAGAAGTGCAGTGAGGCTCTCTAACAAGGTGGAGACTCAAGGTGAACATTGCTTGTTGTCCAGGGGAATACCTGAGGTGTGGGGTGGCTTGAGCTAATGGACATGGCTTGGTGGTCTTGGAGCACACCAGCTCAAGGGTCTGTTACGCCAGCTCAGCTGTGGAGCGGTAGCTCAAGCACCTGCCTGTAGGAATCAAAATCCTGTAACTGCTGATTTTAAACCAGAACTTGACAGTGATAAATGATAGGGAGCAGAACACCGGCTTTCTGACACCCACTCGACCATCAAAGTGAGATTAGTATGTGTCTATTTTGGTCTCCCCTTTAATCAAAAAATCAATTAGACAACTTCCAAATGAATATTCACTCAAGGAGCTGGGTTGTCAGGCAGACTGGCAGCACTTAGCACCACTTTCTTTGTGTTTTTTGGTTTAGAGTTATTCAGCATATTGAAACTAAACAAGTGGATGAGGAAAGAAAAATATCTTTCCCCAGAGATGCCCTGGTGAGTGTCACCTCAAATCCTGACTAAGCTTATTCTCAATTCCAGATGTTCAAAGCATCCTTCATGTAATGGCACTGAGCTTGGTGTTTGCCTGCATGGTGGTTCTCCTTTTCCTGCTCCCATCTGGCTTGCAACTCAAAAGATCAGTTGCTTTACTTCTGGTTTAGGGTGTGCATGAGACTATTTTTGACTTGGTTATCGAAGTAAACAAGAGTTATGCAACAGTTCTTTGGTCATTAAATCTCTGCACCCACTTCCCTGTTCCCCAAAGAAATTTCTAAAAACCCACTGGGCCATTTTGACCGAATTTGATGGAAAGGAATGGTTTCAGAGATGCTTCATTTTCCAACAGGCCTGCACCACGTATGTCCTCAAAGCTGTATGAAGGAAGGAGTTAGGATCTTCTAAGGGGAACCCTGTAGAGACACCAAAACCCCAGGTCTGAACATCTCTGCATTGGAAGAACAAGCCTGAGGACAAAGGTGGAGCAGGAGGACAGGCACTCAGCTTACTTGGACCATGGACGTCATACAATTTGGAGGATGTTTTTGTACTAAGCAAGGAGATTGGCACCCTGTCCTTCGCAGAGACCTGAAAGCTCCTCATCACCTTCCAGGTGCAGAACCTGTATGAGAAATACTGAAGACAGCAAACTTCCAAGCAGGCATCTACAGCTGAGCCCCTGGGGAGTGTCTCATCTGCATTTTCATCATGTCAGAGGAACAGATGGCTGGAGAAAAAGGCTGGCATTCACAGAGCTTCGCCCACCTTGCGAGAGAGCAGATAGGTACCTTCTCCAGAAGTGCATCAAGATGGGGAAGATGATGACCTTGGCCCTGTGGTAGAGGACACAGTTCAGTAGCCCCTTGGAAGACAAACTGCAGATTAAATCTCTCTCTTCTTCAGAGATGTTTACCTGGCCACAGAAGAGACCTTGCTTCACCAAAGCGGTTTGTGGCACTCCTGATGGGCCCTAGGCATGTTTGTCTCCCTGATTCCACCTTGCCTTTTGGCAGTCTTGAAGATAAACTATTTACATCTGGGCTGACAGTCCCAAATAGAAGGGCAGGATCCCCCTGGATTTCTGTGGAAAGCACTGTGTTGTGCTTTCCAAAGGGAAGGCAGGCAAAGTCATGGCTACTGCAAGGGGAAGAGCTGAGTGCAGCGGGGAGGAGATGATGGGTGACATTGACCTCTGGAGAGTGAAAGGACTGAATTGGTGGCATGCAGCACCCATCCTGGTGCTTCAGCCCTGGCATTTCTCCAGCAGGTAGATGATTTCATCACCTTGTTGTCCACATGCTTCTCAATCTATTTGGGTCAAGTGCTAGCTTGGGTCTGGTGGTGGATCACTTCCCATCCCATTGAGCCCAAACGGAGGTCTCAGGCTCCACACTATGCTCTGAAGCTTCACAGTGTGCTTTGCTAGAGCAGATCCTGACCTCTGCCTGGTTCCCCTTTCCCCAAAACCACTTGCAGCTGCGATGCAATGGTCTTGAGCAATGAGCAGACAGTAGCCTTCAGCCTTCCTGAGAGGGTCCCAGGATCTTACCCACAATTTAGGAGTAATATCGGAGTTCAGGAAGAGTTTGCTGATGATGGTGACTTTCGTTTTGAGAAAAGCAAGTTCCTTTTCTGATTGCATGTTGTGGGCTGCCAGAGCTTCAAATGAATCAGCCAGCCTGGAAAACCTGCAAAGGCATGTGGGTTTTTGCTCCAAGACAAGTGCTCTTGACTGCTAGGCTAGACAGTTGAGTTCTTGCTTGGCTTTGTGTTTACTGGGCCAGAAGAAGTGAACCACAAGGTGTGGAGCAGTGAAAGAGGAGGGATGAAAAGCCACTTCCCTCTTCTACCGCTTCTCATGGTCATGGCATTCACCTGAGGGATGTGATATTTGCCCTTCTTCAGGAAAAGAGGGGAATCAAAACCTGGTCTTGTGCATGTGGGGTGTGCTGACTGCAGGGCTCTCGTGTGTTGTCCATGGCCTGTTCTTACAGGTTTGTCAGGGAACTTGACAAAGTCAATGCAGAAATGCCACAACTGGCACGTCAAGAAAGGTGTAGGCAAAATGTTAGATTGCTTGGGATTATCAAAGCTGAAGTACTTCTAGGATACCCAAACAGGAACCCCGAGCCAGGGGATAACTTCTGGTTGAAATGGAGGCTTTTGGGTGCTCCAGGGGCTGGCAGCCATGAGCAGATTGGATGTAGGTGGCTACATGGTGAAACTGGTTGTGTCATATGAAGTCCAGGTGCCAGCCTTGCGTAGAGGTGCTGATAGTTTAGGGCTGGTAGCACAGACCTTAGTGTGTGCTAATGGATCCATGGACCAGGCTTTATCTGCTGCTAAGAGATGGGCACTGCCTGCAGGATGGGTTTGGGCCAGAGCCAAGGGAGACTGGTGGCACCTGATCACCTGGTGGAAAGGGAACTTACCTGTTGATCTCCAAATAAAAGCGGAGGTCATTCATGAGGAGGTTGATGGTAATGAGCTGGCTGTTAGCTCATAGTGAAATATGTTTGTAGCAGTTGCTGTCTGTTACCTTTGGGTGGGATGGATGTTGGGCAGGATGTGTCTGCGTAGCCTTAAGGAACCAGCTTGACCCAGGTACTCACCACTGTTTTTCCATTGCTTTCTGGACAAAGATCTGTGTGGTCATCAACATGAAGGGGCTGACTGCTTTGCCTTCATTTATTTCTTTGACGATAGAAGTATGGCAGTCCAGCTGCTCCTCTGGAAGAGAAGTGTGGTCACTGCATGCCTCTGCCAGCCACCTGAGCTGCTGTGACATCTCTTCCTACCCTCACACATGCAAGTGGCACCCTGTCCCATCTCTGCCTGCCCTGCCTGCTGTTTGCCAAATTTGGTTGTCTCATCCCTTTCCCTCTCCATACTGTGCTAATTGCATAGTGCGGGAGTGAAGCTGTGACTCCAAGAGCATCTAAAGGAGACAAGATAGGGAAAAGCTGTTTCTGCCACTGCAGGTATTGCATGTTGCAAGTCTTAGTAGATCCTGCCAAAGAAGTAGGCTACCTTCCTAGACGTACAAGCAACAGTGGAAGGTCTTGGCAAATAAACACCCCACTGGATGGGAAAGGAGAATTGGCAGGAATGAGAGAGGATGTAAAATCTGCAACCAGCATCCAGCTCAGGGAAAAGAGGTTTTCACCATTAATGGAGTAAAGTGCAGGGTGGGAGGGTACGTACCAGCTGGGATTTCAGCACTGAAATAATTTCTGGCAATGCTGTTAATAAGGAAGCTCTTCATCTTAGGGTTGGTCTCTGCGACTAGCTTTTCCACAGTCATCCAGAAACGCAGTGGTTTATCTGTCGCGCTCCTCAAGGAACTGCTTGAAGAAATGCAGGTGGGCAGGGTTCTGCAGTACTTTCATGAAGTGCCTGTAGAGGACACACCAGGAGATGTGATCTCTGTGCCACCAGTGACCTGGAAAATAGGTAGGACCTTTGTGCTTGCTTCTCCAACAGGAGAGACACCCCTGAAAAACAGCTAGAAACTCGTGGCTGAGTGGTGCATGGCATTTGTGAAGCAGATGGGCCAGTAAAGGTACTGGTGGATCAGTCTTTCTTGTCTGTCTTGCCCATAGAATTGTTCAGGTTGGAAAGGACCTTTAAGATCATCATCCACTGAGCTGTTGGGAATCCAGGAGGGGATTCTCCTGACCAGCTGTTTCTTTTCTGCTGTAGGTGCCCCTGCCCAACAAATTTGGTGTCATTTATCCAAAGGAACTGGTCTCAGCCTGAAGAGGAGGCTTCACCCAGGGAGTTGAGGAGAAGGCAGGACTTTGGGTCTGTGATGGAGACCTTGGAACCTGCAAATGGACTGGGCAGCCCCACAGAGACCAGGGGATGGAGACAGGTAAGGATGGGGCACCTAGAAGGATTTGTGGGAGGAGAATGTTGTGCTACCCCCTGGCACTTGCTGAGAATAAACAATAATATGCCACTGAATGGCAGAGGGCTGCATGCCATGGAGAGGGTGTTCTGGAGTGGAAAACGCTTGCCATTTACAACTAGTAGATCAGAAGATTATTGATAAATGTAAAGCCAGAGGACAGCTACGTTGAAAGGATTCAGCGGAGCTTTGGAAAACCAGAGCTGGGAGTGGACTGGGATTTTGGGTCATTTATGAGGTTAGCAAGCCCTTATTTGAAGATCAGTGGACTGGGTCAAATACTTTCTTTGTTTAAGTGTGGCTCCTGAGACTGGCTTTCACAATAAACAATAAAAGCTGCTCCTACTCAGGACTCATGTCCTGGTTACCATTTATATCCCAATGCAGAGCTGTGAGGGCTCGTGTCTGGAGTGCTCCCAGGAGGTGAGACATGGGCCACATGAACATTTATGCTGTCAGTGAGTTCACAGACTTCAGTGTGGTCACAGGGTGATTTTAAGGGATCTTTCTGGGAACCTGAGAGCTGCCCAGCTGTAGCACAGGTGGCATGTCAGGGAGTGATTGAGGATGGAGTGCATGAGAGATGCACAAGGTGTGAGGAGTAAATCTGAACTATGGGGTTGGGTGTGTGTGTGTGTGTTAAACCATTTTTCTCCTTTCCCTGGTAACTCTACAGCTCAGACCCACAGGCCACCCATGCCTACATCTGAGGGGGCCCAGTGGTGAAGCAGGGAGCAGTGGCACTACAGGAAAGCACTGGGAAAAATCTTCTTTCTGAAAAGAGTGGAAGCAGCAAAAAAACCAGCAAAACCCTGTTCTGCAAGGTGCCAGACCTGGGTCTCCTAGATGGCTTCTCTGCTGCAATGGTGGCAGACTTCCTCATGCTTGATTTGGTTTTTCTCATGGGAACAGTCTTTCTGTTCTTGGGTTCGATGTCTGTGGGGACAGAACAGGGTTGGCCCCTTCCCCAGGTGACAGCCAGAGCCTGCTCACAGCTGTCTGCAGGGCAAAGGACCCCAGAGCCACCATGCTGATGTTTGCATGGTGAGCTTCACTCAGGAAACACTGGGTGCTGTGGGAATTCTTCACCTGAACATGGTTTGACCTCTTTGGCATCTGCTTTAGAGAAGCCCTCCCACTCCCACCCTCTCTGGCTGAATTAACACCCCAAAACGTGCCTTTCAAGGGTGGCTAGGCCTGCCTCTCCTTCTGGAGATGTTCTACTGGATGATGGGATGCAAGCAGGGAAGACCCTGCTTGTCCAGTCCCCTAAGGGTATACTGAAGCACCTGCAAGGGCTTGATGGCTGGGACCCCACCCTGCTTCTAGCCTGCTCAGACTGGACTCACCAAGTGATGGGCTTTCGAGATGCAGAAGCTCATTTTCCTTGCTTGGGCTATCCGCAGCCAGCAAGGGTTTCTGAACCCTCATTTGTCGTCATATTCTGGGAGTCTGCATCAGAGAGAGGAGAGGGGATGGATGCCATGTTCATTCCTTATGGCCACGACAGCCCTTCAGCACTTGCTCAGAGTGCTGTATTGTGATCGTTACTCACCTTTCCTTTCCCCTTGTGTGCCCTGTTCCCATGACCTACCCATGACACTGCATTTCTCAGGCATGATGGAAGCCCCACAAGCTACCTAGGGGTTGCTACAGGTGACTGCCACCACTCTCAGTACTCTGGAAGGTGCCCAAAAACTTGATGTCATTATCAAAACATGACGTGAGAAGACAAAGCTGGGATGTTACACCAGTATGGCCAGTCCCAGTGTCCACAGGAGGAGATCAAGATGAGGAAGTGGGGTGACAGTGGCTGTTGCTGGCTTTGGGGGTCGGTCACTTTGCTGCTGCCTCCATCTGATCTGGTGACCCAGGCCAGTGCAGGGATGTGGTGTTTGCTGCCTCTGGTACTGGCAGGAGGGAATTTAGCCCATATGTCACTACCAAAGCTCTGATTATAGCTGATGGCTCCCAAATACCCTGTCCCAACCCACTCCATGATGTCCATGACCTGTCAGCAATACATCTGCGTGCTAGGGACATGGGTCACCATGGGTGCACAAAATACGTTTTATCAGCCTGAGCCAACATGAACCACAGCAGAAATTCAGAGCCTCCTCTTACCAGTGCTGCACAGGACAGGTTCCACCTCTGCCTGGATGGAGCCCCTTTCTGGAGGTCCTGAGTGGTAATTAATTGCCGGTGCTTAAAGGAGAGACCTTCCAAGTTCCTCATTGCCATGCAAGGCCTGGCTCAACTTCAAGGACTGGCTTATCTGCTGAGACAGGAGGAAACATCCATCTTTCCCAACAGCATGGCCTTGCACCTCTGGCACTGGGACATGGCTCTGCAGAGACTGCAGTGAGAGGAGCAGAGGGTGGTTGCACAGAGCACATACCCCACCTGAGGACCTGCTCCTGTGCTGTGCTTTGCAGGCTAGCTGCATGTTCTACCGTACCTTAGAGCACAAACCTACCCGAGTGAGATCTCTGCTTCAGCTTTAAATTGTCTGGATGAAATCTATGTGAGCACAAAGCTCAGCACAGACCTTAAACCCACCCATGCAGCTGCTTAAAGCTGGCTCACATCTGCCTGCAGCTGGGACGTCCTGGGGACATGCAGCAGGTCCCCCAGGTAGTGCAGACAATGGCGTGCCAGCAATGGCAGCAGCTTTCCTAAAGAAGTCAACATGCACCCAGGAGGGCTAAAAACCACCCTGATGGTGTCCCAGGCAGACAGATAACCTCATGTGCCGTTTGGGTTGGCTGCTATCCCTGGGGCTGGCTCTGGCTGGTGCCCTGGGGATACCTCCCTCGCCCACCGCTGAGACCCTCCTGTGGGTTTTGGCCCTCCCCGCCAGCGAGCAGCTTGCATGGCTTGCCAAGCGGCTGGTTCCTGACCAAGATACACGCTGCTGAGAGGAAGCACCAAAAATAACCCTGCTAAGCCCCCGCGCAGTTCCCTGATATCAGTGCAGCGAGACCCGGGAGGAGGCTGGTGTGGGGGATGGTGCCTGCTGAGAGCCATGGCCTTGACACCTGCTGGAGCGCTAATTGCACCCCCAGACCAGGACTGTGCTCTGAGGGGTAATTTCCTTGACAAGAGATGCTTAAAAACCTGGGGGGCTAATTAACTTACAACTGAGAGCATTTAATGAATCAGGGTCAGGAGTGGCCAGCTGACTTTACCAAAATGCTCAGCTCTCGCTGACTGAGATGCTGGCATCTCTGTGAGCCAGGTCTTTGGGGGAACTAGCCCTGACAACCTCTCCTTACTATTTCCAGGATCAGCTGGTGACTTTTTTGGGGGGAGAGACCTAAGGATTGGTTTGAAGAACACTGCAGTGAGCAACATTGCATGCATAGGTTGTGCAGGGGCCCAAGCAGGTGGGATGCTGGGGGTTTTGTGTCTGCAAGGAGGTTTCTGGGTGTAAGGCTAGCATGTAGGGTGTTAATAACCGTGAGGCGTCAGTGGGATTTCCCACTAGGAGGGGACAATAGTCCGAGAAGATGAGTGCTTGTGTGACTGCTTTCTTAAACCATTCCTTTACACAGTGGAAAAAGTAAAGTGGAAAACTTGAGTGAGGTTGAATCATAGGCTAAAAGGCTGCATGTCCTCTTCCCCCAGCGTGTTGGCCAGGCACTCGTGCTGGGACAGGGACATGCGCATGTGCGTCTGCATGTGAGTCATGTTAATAGCAGAATTTGCTGTGGGCAAGGAAAAAAGAGGGAGAGTTAATTCCTAGACGTGGGCAACCTTGAGGCAGTTACCCAGTGCGCTGCCTGCTCCTGGTCTCACCCCTGCCTACCCTGAAAGGCTGTGGTTAAGTATCTCCCTGCTTTTGGTCCGGATCGTGGCCCATCTCGGGGGAGCTCTTGCAGGGCGTGCCTGCAGCGCTGCTGACTTGCAGGATGCTGTGGTGGAAGAGCTGTGAATCATTGCTCCAGGCAGCTGGAGCAGAGCAGGTTCTGCCCTATTGCCCTATAGCAGCATTGGCTGGAGGACACAGTGGGATGCTGGACCACTGCAGCTAATGCTGGGCTTCTCCTCCCTCCCTCTCTCCAACTTTTCACATTCCCACTGGTGCCTGCACACCCCATGAGGGTGCCCATGTCCCCTGTGTATCCCCTTTACCATAGACAGGAGGAATGTCCTGTCATCATCAGCCAGAAATTCCTCATAGAAGCAGCAGAGCACCTGAGGAGGAGCACAGGTGGGTTGTCCTCAGGCAGTGCTCCAGCAGCCACCGCCACCCCCAGCCCCACCATACCCTCAGGCTGCAGTGGTGACACCGTGGGCAGATTACACCTTGCTGAGATGCCCTGGACAGGTCTGCCAGGAGCTGTACACCCAGGTCAGTCCATTGAACTGTTCAGAGGCCACCCAGAAGGGCTTGGGTTTTACATGTGTTTTACTCATGTTGTGTTGGAACCAGCAACTCGGATGCAGAGGGATGGCCGCTGCCTTGCCACCCCCTGGCCCTTGGCATGTGCATGTAACGACTGAGGTTAACAGCTGCTAAATGACTGCTCGCCTCTGCTTCACTGCCCCGTAGACCAGTGAGGATGCTCCTCTCCACTGGCCTGGCACATCTTGGTCACTGGTTCCAGTGCAAGGTGGCTTGTGACTGTAAGTTTTTCCTTTCCTAATCAGTTTTCCTCTTCGTTTTCCAAATACCTCTTCTTAAACATGCCTACAGCTCTCACACCAGCCCAGGGGTGCCAATGTCAGCTGTACCTCCCAGCCTGACCACTGCCAGCACTGCTCTGTACCTTGCAAATCTCCTTCTGGGCTCTGAATATCCAGGGGGAGGATCCTCCAGACACCAGATGGTTCCTCAAGTTCCTGAGAGTCCTGGTCTCCAAGGGAAGCTGCTGAATGGTGCTCTCCTCCAGGTAAGTCTTGCATATCTTCTCCCCAGTCAAATGACGCAGGAAGAAACTGTTTTCTCTGCTGGGGTCCAGCTCCACAGGCAGAAATGCCTCCAGGTCATGCCACAGGTCCAGGAGACAAGTCTCCACAGACTGGTCCTGGCGCTTCAAGAAGTCGCTGAAGGGTCATCCCGTGCAGGTCTCAACACTAAGGGCCCAGGGAAGGAAACTCAAGGTCTTGATGGGCTTTTTCAGGGATGGCAGCTGGACAAGGGGTGCAGAGGAACGCAGGTTAGGGAGGACTTGCTCTTCGCAGAGGTTTTCCAGGTGAAGGACCTGCTCTGCACTGGGTCTAGGTCTTTTGGGAGAAGTTGCTCCACCTCTCCCTCCAAAGGCAGTGTTTGCAGGATGTTCTGACTGCTAAGGAACTGATCCCAAAGAATCCAGATGTGATTTCTTTGTGCTCTCAGCTGGCCGCAACTGCCTTTCTGGTTGCACCTGAAAACTGGGCATCTTCATTTCTTGAGTGTCTCTTCCCTTCTCGAGCAGAGCCCAGATCTCTGCTTTGGCCTTCTTGCTGCAGTAGGGCCCTGACAAACCCTGACTCCTTTCAATACGCATTGTGTAGAGGTTCTCCAAAAAGCCTGAGGGCTTCTGCGAGCTGGCCCATAAAAAATGTTCCCAATATTTCTGCAGCAGGGGCTGGCATGATTTCTCTTCCTCCATGCCCATCTTGCAGTGGGTGAAGAATTTAGGGAGCCAGTAACTCTGAACCATAAAAAGTGCCTGTTCCTGCATCTTGCTTAGCATCTCCCTGCTGGTGCTGATGAGCTGAACGTGCCTGGCTTTCAGCAGTGATCCTGAAATGGGTGCAGGGGATTACGATGAGGTGATGGCTCCATGCAGACCACTCCCCAGCCAAACAAAGCTGGTAATGGTATCCCGTCTCCTTGGGAGCATCCAGGAAAAGCCACCTCTCTGGAAGGGCACTGCTCGTCCTCAACTCCCATGTTTCTTACCAACGATGGTCCTGCAGAGAGTGATGATGCTGGAGCCTTCACGCAGGTGAGTGGCTTTCAGCCTGTGCAGCAAGGTCAGGTAGAGGTCCCTCTGCTTCATGTCTGACTTGTCAAGCCCCAGGAGCCTTTCAGTGGCGAGCCAGAAGTTGGTCGGTTCTTCCCCTATGGATCAGACGAGGAACAGGAGTTGGAGGGAGTCCCTGAAAGCCCTGCTGATGAGCGAAGCGGCTTGGTTTAAAAAAAAAAAAAAAAAAAAGAAGACGGAAAGATCACTTGGATTAGCAGAGGGAACAGTGTAGAGAAGAGCCAGGGTTACGCGCCTCCCCAGCGTGCAGTGCCCATGCTAGGGCTCTGCTGCTGGCTCATCTTCCAAGGCTCTATCTGGGATCGCAGTGTCTCCTGTCCCACTGGTGCTTACCCATGCCCCCAGCTCCGTGCTGGTGTCCTACCAGGCAGCTCACCTGCGGCTGGATGAGAAGGGGCTGTGGAGCATCCCGTGCCCACCTGCTCTTCCTTGGATGAAGGCCTGAAAGTGCCACATGCCCTGGCTCCCACTGATGCACTTCTCTAGCAGCCACCGGACAGCACTTCACCAATTCAGCAGTTTTGCTGTTGGAGAGAGAGCACAGAGCACAGCATCAAGGCTGCATGCAGGAGCAGTCCCTGAGAAAGCCCTCCAGACCCCATCAGCATCCCCCAGCCTCTCTGACAGAGGCTGCCAGAGGGCAGCGGTGCTGCAAGCCAGGAGATCAGCAAATTGCACTGAAATAGGAGTTTCAGACAGGTTGTGAGATGTATGTGTGGTGTTCACAAGGACAGCCCGCTCATGTCGGTGACAGTCTGCCCAGCTGTCGTGCCTCTTCCCCTTCGCAAACATCCATCTTTTTTGCTTGAGTTTGGGGCTTTCCCTCAACATCCTTCACCGTGAGGTTCAAGCCAGCTGGAGAAGCAGCAGCAATGCGTTCAGAAGCAGCACTGCATACTCGCTGCCACAGCTTTCCAGTGACCTTCCCTCGTGTTGACACGCAGGCTGACAAAGCAGTTGGCTGGGCTGAGATGGCTCATTTTGGGAGTAAACAGCGCGGTTCGGACTTGCTGCCAGTAAGACAGACCACAGCATAGGCCTGTTTTTCCAGCATAAGATGCAGATGAGGAACATATTGCGATACAGTGTGAGAGCCTTGGGCACCCTGCATAGCAGCAAACCTGAAACATCAGGACCCCTGTTTCCCACGGCCTGGGATGCTCCCCAGCCACGCTCCACCCATCAACTGCATGGTAAACCCTGCTAAGCAGCTGTTTCAGCTCAACCGCGTGCAGGCAGTGAGCCTGTACCCCTGGCTGTGGGGTAAAGCCCTGCTCATCCCGTGGAAACCCTGGGATCTGCTGCATGCCTATAAATGGGACATGCCATGCCTTTTTAACCCGGAGCAGAGGCACAACCCGCTGGGCAGGCACCAGGCGGTGACAGCCCCAGTGAGAGGAAGCTCTGCTGTGGCAGCGAAGCCACTCTGATTTCTTTTGTGCCACGATGACTCACCTGCTTCCCCCGACCGAATGAAACCCAGGAGCTTCTGGCAGAAGACGAAGTGGAGGCAGGCACAGGCTGGATTTGCAGAAGTGAGGCAGCCGGTGCTTTCCCAGCCAAGCCAGTAAAGCTGGGGGGCTGGGATCCTGTGTTGCAACCCCCATGCCCAAGGAGAGGATTAAGTTGTGAGCAAGGAGCCGTCTCTTGCCTGGGGATTAGGGTGAGTAACGGGCCCCTGCTATGGGGGAAGGAGGCAGGGGAAGGCGCCCTGTTGTTAGACAGCAGTGCAAGCCATCCCCGTGCTGAGAAAGAAGGGGGATACTCGAGCTATAGCCCCTTGCCTGCATCCCCGTGAGCTCTGCCTGCAAAGCTGGGAGACCCGGCACTGCATGGCTGCTGGCAAGGCTGCCTCTCCTCGCAGCCTGCCTGCTTTCCCAGAGCCCAGGCAGGAAGGCACGGCAGCTTTCTAGCAGCATGGAGGAGCAGGTTCCCTTTTGCTATGGGATCTGAGCACTGCAAGCAGTGCTTGTGGCTGTGGGGAAGGGGGACATCCGTGGGGAGGGCTGAGCTGCTTTGAGGATCAACAAGACTTCACTCCTGGTGAATTCAGGAGGAATACAGGACACAGGGGGGTGATACTCATGTCCTCTGCCACCACACATGCTCTCCTTAACTCCAGCTATCAATGTTTACTGAGGGCTGGATGGACCCCATAAGCTGCACCAGGACTTTAAATGACTTGTGCTCCTCTCAGGGCTTAACAGCAAAATTATGCCTGGGTTTGAAATAATCCCCTGGCTGCATAAGCCGGAGAGCCAGAGAGCGGCCTTGGCAAAGAAAAAGTGGCTCCTTCCCCCCCTGCCCTGTGCCCTTCTTCCCTTTTGCTCACCCTCCTCGCTAGGGGTGTTTTCTCACCAGGTGGCTTGGCAGCTCTGGCCAGAGGTCCCACCAGCCCATGCTGCTGATGTAAATGGGTGTCTGGCCAAAAACCTGTATCAAAAGGAAAGGGGAGAGCTGAAAGAGATGGAGGGTGGCAGGGGAGCCCAGAGCCCAGCTGTTCTAATTAGTCCTTAGTACAGAGAAGAGCATTGCCTTCCTTTTTCAGACCTCTACCTCCAAGCTGAGGTCCTCAGGTTTCCCTGGTTTTTCTGGCCTAAGTGTGGTGTATTCCAAATTTTCCTGGGGCCGCTAACATCATAGAAGCTGAAAGTTCACCTGAGAAGAGCTCAGAAAGGTCCCGGGCTTTATGGTGCAGAGTGGACTTACAGGAAGATTAAGAAATGTGTTGAAAAAGTCGACAAAAACATCATCTTTCAGGAGAAGCCCCATGTCCATGGAGGCTATGGTTGCTATAAGGGGGAGAAGAGAAAGTTACTTGGGCTTTATGTCACCAAGTGTCATATAAATGTGAACCAAAGGATGAGTTTTGAGAGGGACAGCTCTAGGAAATGTGTGGTACGGGCTTGTCCTGTGCACGTGCAGGAGGATTTGGACCTGGGACAGTCCATGAAATTTGGGTCCCAGTGCACCCATGTGCTCTGGGTGGGGGACATGGGTGTTTGGAAAGCCCGAGGCTCAGCTGCGTGCAGGAGCTGGGAAGTTCAAATGGCAGCTTCCTAAAGAGCAAAAGTACATGGTTCATGGAGGCTGAGCACAAATGTGGTGGCATCTGTAGGGCAGGAGAAAGAAGATGCTGTGGCTCGAGGGGACAAGCTGCATTCCTCCACCTTACCCAGACACCAGGCATAACCCTGCTATCATGGAAAGGAACCATGTGCTATGCTCTGCTGCTGCTGCTCCAGCCCCACTGCCTTGGTGCCCTAGGAGTCCTCTTGCTCAGGTTCTGGTAGCAAATTCCCCCAAATTAGCAGGCACCATCAGGCTGAGGGCAGGTTGTGGTTCTGGATAGAGTGACAATCACTGCAGACCCCCCACTCCACCCACCCAGGTCATCAAGACAGTGTGCCAGTACTGCCCAACACCTCCCACTATCCTGAAGTGGGATCCTGAAAGATCTGGATGCAAGGGGGTGGGCTGGCATCAGCCTACTGATGGGTGGATGCCCTTGGAAATGTCCACTTGTGCGAAGGCACAACTGTGTCACAGGGAGGACCCACATTTCACAAGCTTAATGCTGCTTTTTCCCCTCTGTCCCCTTTGGGGTGTGCTTAGAGGGGCTGAAGGTTCCAGCAAAGGTAACTCACCAGCAGCTGTCATGCTGCCATGTTCTGGGGATGTGTTCCAGAGTGCCACGCTGTTTGTGACATGCTTGTCCCATTGAGTCCTTTGGAGGGCTGCAGGGCTCCTGGAGACCGCAGGGCTCTCAACACCTCCCTCTTTGAGGTCTTTCAGGGAAATGTCACTTTTTTGAATCAGCAGCCCTGCAAACACACTAGGGCAGTCCTGAAATTAAACCCTTCCCCTCGCCCCATTTGGGCAAACTTCATGCCTTCAGGCCAGGTTCTTGGTAGCACCTGGGCACTGTGCGTGGCTGCTGTCAGCACGTCTGCTTAGGTGGTGATGGAAATTTCAGAGGAGACCCTGCTACATCTGCCCCAGACAGAACAACCCCAGATTTCTTCTTAGCTGTCCTGCTTCATCAGATCTGGGGCTGAGACCCAACCTTGGAGACTCTCCAGTGGGAAGAGGAGAAGGAAAGAAGGAACCACATCTCTCTTGCAGCAGCAGTGACCTGCTTCGCTGGCAGGAGGAGGAACCTGCTCCCCAGGTGGGTATTTGATCGCCCTGTCTGTAATGCCGTGGTGTCAGACCTGGCAGGGCTGCTACTGCCCTCCAGGCTTTGGGCACCACGGTGCCTGGGGTCTCTGATGTGCCTTGTAGCAGAGCAGTGGGTCTGCTTGCCTGGGGCTCTGTGCTATTGGTGGGAGTGGGAAAGGTTTCACGGTCTGTGGAGAGTGTGGGGCAGGGGTTTTGGTGGCTTCTCCTGTGCTGGACATCTCTTCTGTGCTTACCTAAGGATTGGGGGTGGGCTGCAGGATAGACCCTGCCAACCTTCTGTCGCTAAGAAGCCCTGGGCTTTCTCATTCTGGCCACTAATGAAACGCCGTTGCGTTCTGTTGAGCATCATGTCCCCTTCTGCTGCGGTGGCTGCAGCCCCTGTTATTCTCACCGGCGTGGGCAGGTTAAAAAACACCTACTGGTGTGCAGCATCCCCGGAGCCAGCTGTGCGCAGGGCGGGGGTACCTGGGGGGGGACAGCCACCCGCACCCCGCCGTGTCCCCAGAAGCGGGGCCACCTCACGAGGTGGCGCTGTCAAACCAGGAATGCGAAGCTGTCCCCAGCAGCCACAGGGCCCTGCAGCTCCGCAACGGCTTGGTGCCTCCACAGCCGCAATTAGTACGGGGACGATTCCTAATTCATTGTGGGGCTGGTGACCCCAGGGTGACAGTCCTGGGCTGGCACGGGCTTGCGCCACCACCCCGAGCGAGTGAGCTCGTTTCTTTGTGCATCGCTGTGCTGCCCTGTGCGCGGAGGATAACTGGTGCTGTACCAAGCCAGGAGAGACACGACAGAGATTCAGGTTAAGCATGTTAGAGATCACGCCTGACCTGTCCGTGCACACACGTGTGCCCTGGGGAGGTGACATCCTGCCCTGCTGCAAGGCACCGGGCCACGATGGTTGAAGCTGTTGGGTCTAACAGCAGCGGGTGGCATGTTTGTCCTCATGGTGCACGTGGGATGTACATCCCTGGGGTGAAAACGAAGGGATGTTGTCTGTCCTTTGGGTGATGCTTTGCTTTTGGGAGGTGGGGGTGAGGACTGGCTTGTGCCTGACTGCAGGATGGCTCGGCAGTGCCTGCCCTGCGTCAGCTGCTGCGGGGATGGGGCTGAGCACAGCCCCTTGGGAACGCATGCTCACCTTCCTTTGGTCACAACCCGGGCACATCGGCTGGTCACAATGCCAAAAACCCAAAATGACACGGGGAAGAGGCAGCCATGAGCTGCAAAACAACTGCTTGTCATAGCCGTGCCAGGCAGAGCTGCAGAAAGGAGTTATGGCAGACCCTGGGGAGAAGTAGCTCCAATCAAAAATTCATAAGGATTTGTGCTGCTAAGCCCCACGAGATGAGAGGAGGGGTTAGGGATGAGCTGGCATGGTGGCTGTCTCACACATGAAAGACTTAAAAAGTCCTCAGAGAAAGGTTGCAATTGTCAAAAAAATTAAAAAATTTCCAATTGGCAACTGAGCAGATGCCCGGTGAGAGCCTCCGAGGCTGCCGTAGCCCTGCTGGTGCCCATCGGGCTCCGGGCTGACCTTGGCAGGACTGTGCCAGTTTCTGCCAGGGAGGGACCGAGGTTGTGAGCAGGAACAGACTGACACAGTTACTGTGGGAGTGCACAGGGCCATTTCCATGGAGCCTCTCCCCAAGAGGAGACCCCCATGAGGTCTGGCAGGATGGAGCTCCGCTCAGCCCAGCCACAGCTCCCCAGGCTTTGCTCGGTGCGTGGACGGACACTTCTCTGTTCGTCTTGCTGCAACAGGTCCTCGAAAAAAGAGCTCATGTGAGCTGTGTGGCTACTAAGAAAAAAAAAAAAAAAAAGCTTAAAAAAAAAAAGTTTAAAAAAACAGGTGGAGACGTGAGCGGAGCCCAGATTTAGAAGTGGGCTTGGAGAGGAGCGCAGAGTGGCTGGACTCTTTGTACAAAGATAAGGGCAGGGCTGCAACACCAAACACGTCAGAAGGGCTTTCCTCCCCCTCTGTCTGAGCCCAAATTACCCATGTCCTCCGTCCCCCCGCTCCGGGGTGGCAGTGGGGATGGGGCTGGCTTTCTTGTCCTTACCCAATATAAACTGGCACAGCTTGCTGTGACGGCGAAGTCCAAGGCTGCCCGACGGCGGGGTCAGCCCCTCTGCCTGTGGCTGCTGGCCGCTCACAGCCTCCCCAGGCAGCCCAACCTGCCCCTTTCCGTGCCATGGGGAGGGGGACGTGTCCCCCCTCCTCCCAGCTGCGGTCGGTACCCACCAACCCATGACAACCCCATACACCTTGGCATTGCTTTTGATCTCACGTGATGGTCTACAGCCCCTGCAAGCTGGGAAGCTCCAGCATGAGGGAGCAGTGCTGGTACTTTGCTGCACAAGCCTGCTCTCCCTCTGGTGTAACTGCTACATGCCCAGAGCGAGCTTTTGGGGGAAGATTGGGGGTTTTTTCCCATCCTGTACAGCCCCAGCCTGTTCTCATATAAACAGTTTAGGACACGCCAAAGACTGTCAGCAATGCGTGTGATCCTTTGGGGCCCAGAGCACCTTAAAACTGGAATTGTCTGATATCTCAGGTATGGCAGTTCAGCTTTAAATATTAATTCCTTTCTTGAACATATTAGGATTGTTTTTTTATATGTGATTTTCACGCTCGATCTCCTGGGTTTGTAAGACTTGTTTGCTCAGCCAGGACACGTCCAGTATTTCCTTACATTAATTAGAAGTCTTTTTGAGCCTGTTGCCATCTGTCTTGTAGTTTCCTTGCTTGGGACTGACCGTGAAGGCTGGGCTCTGACCTGTTACACCTGACAGCCCCTGCAGCAGGCTCTGTGTGTGCTTGCCTCTTCTCCAGCTAAAGCGAAATCGCTTGTGTAACCTTATACGAGCGTCCGGGTCTGTTGGCTTCACCAGTCCAACTTAAGCACGTGTTGTGGCAGGACAGGGATCTAATTCAGCCATAAGGGACAACAGCACTTTGAAGTTACCTTTTATAAGTTCCAATGTCGGGCCTGGATCCCACCGTTTAATCCACTTGGGCAGCGCTTTGAGGATTTCTGCACTCTCACTTACAGAGCTGTGAAGTGTATTAGGCTGAAATTAATCTGCCAGCCACAGCTAACGCGGCCCTGACCTAGCTGTGAGTGCATTTAGCAGCATGAACAGTGCTAATAAAAAAAAAAAGGCCAAAAAAACCCCAACAAAAACAACCCTGCCAACGCACACTGTGACCAATTTCCAACTGCAGGGAAAGGCATGTGCTGAGCGCTCCCTGGGATATTCTCCACCCTTGTACAGAGCAAAACGAGCCAAGCAATTTCTAGGTCTCAAATCCCGTCTGTCCCCGATGTTCTCATCTTCCAGCTTCCCCTGGCTGCTTTTGAAGGCGAGCACATGCTTCTCAGCAGCAGCCTGTGCTCGCTGAAGACGCTCAGCCCCTGCGCAAGGTCTGCACACGCGCAGGGCAGAGCGGCTGACAGGTAGGTGCTGCCTGCCCGGGTCACTGCCACACCAGCCCGCAGCTGGCACCAGCGATGCCCCTTCTCCAAAGAGCCCTCCCCAGGGGGAGTAGGGGACGGGGGCTGCTGGGGGATGAAGGTGGGCATGGGGCATGGCGACTGGCGTGAAGGTGGCTGAGAAAGGGGTGAAGAGGGAGGTGCAAGCAAGTGGGGCGTTTGCACAAGGCTTTCCTGGCTGCTGTGTACTACCCTGTTGTAGCTGAGCTGCATGAGGAGGGAGCTTTTTTTCCATTTGCATGTGCCTCTGCACGTTTATTAATTTGCTTTCCTAAATTGCCCTTCTGTGCAGCCCAGGTAATCTGCTCTGCCGTCGAAAGCGCTCTGGTCACCAGCCCTTGGCTACCCTTGACCCTGGCAGCATCTTCAAAGGGAGCATGGGCCCGCTGCGGAGCATGCAATGTTTGCTCACCTATCGGGTGAGCAGCTACCGCCTCCCTGCCTTGGGGGGTTTCATCAGCCTCCTGCAGCCCTCCAGGGGAGACCGGCCGGCCACTGCTGCTTGCACAAGGTCAGTCCCCCCCAGTGCAGGCGTTTCCCCCGTCCCATGGCCAGCTCCCTGTCCTCAGTCGGTTACTGCTCTTCCATTCTTACCTGCACAACTTGTTATTTAAGCGCTTGCTCCTCTTGCTAAGGCATTAGGTTAATTTTTTCCAACCCTCGCTAATCACGGGTAAAAGGGGCTGCATCTCCAGTTCCTCCAGCCCCGAGAGCTGCTCCGGAGCCCAGGTCCCAGTGGCCGTGGACACGCTGCGGTGGGTCCGAGCCGAGGCAGCTGTGGCCAGTGGTAGGCAGAGATGGAAGCGATGCAGCACCAGGACATCCAGCCTATGTCTGGTCTCACTTCGGGTGCGTTTCAGTTCCTTACATGGGACCTCACAGCCCAAAGCACTTTCCTGAATGGGTCTGAAAATGGTATTTCTGAATTTGGGAGTGTCTTAACTGTTGGGCGTGGGGAGAGGAGAGATGCTGAAGATGTCCCTGCTCATTGCAGGACAGGGGTTGGACTAGATGCCCTTTCAAGGTCCCTCCCAACACAAATTATTCTATGATTCTATCTATGCTCATCCCTCCTCCCTCCCAGCTGTGCCATTGCTAGAGGCTGGGGCATTCTGGGTGCATCAGGTCTCTTCCCAGGATCTAACCGGTCATAACAAAATGGACAGTTCCTCCTCCCTGGATGTGCAACATCCGTTTTAAAAAAAGAAATAATTCATTTCTACTGAAGAATTTATTTTTCAGTGCTGGTGAAAGGCAAATGGGTACCTGGGCTCAGCGGACCAGGTCTGCAGTCTGTTCGGTTGAAAGCCAGGGGGTGACTGGTCTGTCTGCAGACCAGCCAGAGCCTGCAGTAATGGGCCACCCATGGAGATGGCCCCAGGGTGCTGGGAAAGAGTCCCAGCACCCAGCACTGCCAGAGCAAATCCAGCGGCCACCTGCCTCAGGGCCTGAGCCATGGGGAAGTTTCACATCCTGCCTTTTTAACTCTTGAATTGTCCCTCCTTTTTTCTTTTTTCCCCCTGTGGGGGGAATTTCTGCGTTTCCAGGCATTCCTGAATTTACAAGGCTGCACTTTCAGGGGGTCCCTGCAGCCAGGCGGGGGTGCAAGGTCCCTGTGCCCAGAGCAAACTGCCCAGGGCAGCTGGGGGACACAGGTGGGCAGGGAGGGGTGGCAGCAGCCCCAGCAAGGCACAGCAGAGAGGGAAGCCATGAACCCCCACTGCTTGGCTCCTGGCTGGGGCTGGAAAAAGAGGTGGCAGGGTGGTATTGGGCTGGGCGCACATAAAAGAGGGCACGGCTCATGCCAGCTCTGCGACACTTGACCATCCTGGTCCCCAGACCTCTCTCGGAGAGACCAGGGACCTCGCTGTGTGCTGTCCCTGCCGGGTTGGCATTGCTGCCTCGGAGGCAGAAGGCTGCAAAGTCCAGCCCAGCTTGACCCTCCCAGCTCACCAGATGCTTTCCAACTCTGACAATTCTCGCAGGATATAAACCGCGCCGGAGGGAAGTGCCAGGGCAGGCGAATAAAGGTGTTCCC
The DNA here is from genome assembly GCA_035590275.1 of Ibycter americanus. Lineage (NCBI taxonomy): Eukaryota > Metazoa > Chordata > Aves > Falconiformes > Falconidae > Ibycter > Ibycter americanus. Next base: position 7,512,825 of record JAVJGI010000032.1, on the reverse strand, counting down.
ACGAATTAATAGGAGGAAGAAAGAAAAACATGTGCCAGTTGGGACTCGCCCCTGGAGCGACGCATTGTCTCTGGCGGGCTCGCTGCGCATTTAGAGCGGGGCCCTTTGAAGGCTGATTTAAATCCACTCCTGGGACATGTCACCTGTTGGCATCGTGCCTTCCCCAGCTCCCCGATGAGGTTTTTGTCTCGTTGAACGCCGGCGACAATACGGGTCACTGGAGCACGCAGCTGGGCGAAGGCACAGGCTGAGCCACGTTTCCCAAAAAAACCCCGGCAGCCTGCAAGGGGAGGAGGGGAAGGCAGGCAGTAAACAAGCTGTGGTGAGCCCTGCGAGGGGACGCTTCCCCCCCCCCCGCCCCCGCCGGCTTCCCAGGCTATGCGGCTGCAGCACCCGGCGCTTCTCTGCTGGCTTGTAAACATGTGCAGGGTGAGGGCACAGGCAATGGGAGTGCCACCAAACCCCCGGCGCAGGGAGCGACATCCTCCCAGCCCAGCCATGAAATCCTGGCCCAGGCTGAGGGTCTCCCCCCGGCACGGGTTTGCTGGTCGGCACATATTTATTGGATGGGGAGATGTTTACATTGCAAGCTGCCTTTGGCTCCCTGCTTCCCTTCAGGGTTGTTCGGAGCTCAGCGGGTGAAAAGATGAGCTGCCCAGCCCCAAGGCTGGGTTGGCGTGAGGGTCACCCTACGCCGCCGGGTCTCCCACCCGTGAACACCCTGGGCTTGTCTGCGGCCAGCTCTGGTGGCCAAAGTTTCTGGGAAATTTACAGGTAGCAAGCACATTTCCAAGAACTGGGAGCTATTGGAGCTGTCAGTGTCTTGATTAAACAAACCCTCTCACAAACCTAGGGAAAAGGGCTGGGCACGGCTTTACGGTGCCTATGGCTTGGCAGCTCCCCTTTATGGGAGCTATTTTGGGTCTCTCCTGGCCCGACTGGGTCTCAGCACCAGCTCCTGCCTCCTTTGCTTCAGCTGAGCCGTTTGATTCAGGTGACCACCGCTGAACTTGATCTGAATATGAAATCCTGAGCTAATTTCTATGGGTAAAACACAGCATTTGTTTGTGTTGAAACCTTTGCTCTATACGTAGGGTGCAGGAACTGGGGTATTGGGGGAAGGCAGGTTCTGTTACAATGCTTTGGTGGCTCTGCCTTGGCCAAGCCATGTGAGGAGGTGAAAAGCACCTGAATTTCACCTCTGCTCTGGACAGCCTCAGGGGATTTTACAGCTACTGCAAGTCAATGGTAAAGAAGGAGCTGGCTTGTCCCCAGAGGGAGGGTGGGGACTGAGATCTTGAGATGGGCAATAAATAAAGGTGAGGCCTTAGCCAATGCTTCCACCTCCTCCTGGCTGAGGATCCAGCTCTCCCTGCCCACTTCTCCCCCAGGCTCTGGCTGTAGAGAGGCTGTGTCTTCAGTAGGGTGGCCGTGACGGTCCAGAGGGTCCAGCTTCTGGAGGGACAGCAATTTTGGCATGGGGCAGCCCAGGATCCTGTTGCCCGAGGCAGGCATGTGGGTGGCATGTGCGTGGCCTGATACTGGTGTGTGCTTGGCCTGGTACCTGCATGTGTGTGCAGGCATGTCCACACGGGTGGCAGCCGCAGAGGGCTGAACAGGAGCAGGGATGTGACAAGCAAGCGAGCTGCCGGGGTGGAAAAATACTGGGCAGTGCTTCCAGTTAGCTGGGTGCCCCTTGCCACCTGGATGCCCCTGGGGTGGGTGCTCCCGCACCCATGGTGGGGCTGGGGGATTTCCCCTCCGTCGTGTGACAGTGACAGACCCTGCACTCCGGAGCGAGTGTCTCGGCTGCAAATCCAGGTGCCGGAGCCTGTTACCTGCGCCGAGGTGCAAAGCGGGGCACTGAGCAGGCACTGCCCGTCCCCTGCACCCCCCCAAACGTTTGCACCAAGCCGGAGCCTGCGCCCAGGGCTGGCGGGGCCGGGGAGGGGGGGTGGCTCCCGTTCCTCCTCCCCCCTCCCCGCTGCCCTGTTTACCCAGGGCGGCTGATTTCCCTCCCTGCGAGTTATGCAAAGGCAGCCGCTAATGTAAACGCTGCGGAAAGCCCTGGATCCGCTCCCGCCGCTTCCCCAGAACTAGGCGAGATGAGGGGTTATTTTTTCGGGCTGGGAAGGTTGCAAAAAAAGGACACCCCACCCCCCCTCCCCGGTGCGGGGCGAGGCAGGGGGCTTCCCCGCCTG
>JAVJGI010000032.1:7450534-7510290 GCA_035590275.1 Ibycter americanus | reverse complement strand
GCTGCTTCTGCTGCTTTTTTTTTTTTATTGTGGGAGTGGGGAGAGGCAGCTGGCGTTATCTCCTGAAAACAGATGCTCTTCGCAGTTTTTTTGAGGGTTTTTTGTTGGATTTTTTTTTTCTTCGCCAGGCGCTTTAGCTGCTTGCTTAAACACGGGTGCCATCCTCCCTGCCAGGAGGTAGATGCAGGCGTGGGTGATGCTTCTCGCGGTGGCCTGGGGCCGGTGGGGACCCCCCCGGGGCCAGCGCAGAGGAGCCCCGCCATAGCGGGGGGGGGTGGGGTGGGGGGCTGGTCCAGCCAGCCCGACCCCCCCTGCAGGGGAGTATAGAGTGTTGGAGTGACTTTCTAAGTCGCTTAAAATTTCTGAATCGTTCGCATCTCCAAGCTGCTGCTGCCACGCGTGGGTCGCGGCTGCCGTGGTCCTGCCACACGTGGGCTGGCTGTCGCTGGGAGCCCAGCTCCAGGCTGTGCTGGGCTTGCGGGGATGCTGCGGGGGACCAGAGCCCCTTCAGCCTCCCCCCCCCCCCCGCACCGGCCCCCAGCTGCCCGGAGGCTGCTGCCTGGGTTGCTCAGGGGTTGCTTGCGCTGCCTGTTGCTGTTTTTCGGGCAGCCTCCTGCCCCACGCAAGGCTTGTGTAACCTCGGAGCAGCTGATCCGAGGAGGCAGCTGGGGCTGGCAAGCCCTCCTCGCTGAAGCAAGCGTATTAAGAAAGCCCCAGCTAAGCTTCCATGTGCATTAGCCTTGCTCTGGAGCAGTGGGGAGCGTGGAGGTGAAAAGTTCATGCAGGGCTGAGGAGCACTTTTGAAGGCTGTCGCTTGGTGGATAACACCTAATTTATTGGCAGGAGTTTGGGTATTAATGGGACACTTTGAAGGCATCGCTCCTGGAGCTGGGCTTTCTGAGCTGCTGCGTTTTCTGCCTGCAGGACGGCTGGAGATGGCAGCCAGCCCCATGGCCGAGCTGTCTTGTGCTCCTCCGTGGCTGGGGGGTGAAAAATCCAGGAGTGCAGGGAAGGGCTCACGGTTGGAGTTGGTTTTTTTTATATCTTCCCTGCAGGAACCCCCTTGTCCGATCTGCAGCCATGGCCACCTCAGCGAGCTCCCACCTGAGCAAAGCCATCAAGCACATGTACATGAAGCTGCCGCAGGGGGAGAAGGTCCAAGCCATGTACATCTGGATCGATGGGACAGGGGAGCACCTCCGCTGCAAAACCCGCACGCTGGACCACGAGCCCAAGAGCCTTGAAGGTGAGAGGGCAGGTGCTGGATTCGCAGGCCCTCGCTGGGTGGAAAAAGCAGCTGTGTCTGGCTGCTCCAGAGAAAGGATGCCATTTCTCCCTTTTCATGGCAGGAGGATGATATTTGGGGAAGATGTTGCTCCTCACCTCCTTCCAGTTACCTCTTTCCCCAGATACTCCAGGGGAAGGTTCCCAGCTCTCCAGATGTGGAGTCTCAGTGAGATGCTGGGGGTGAGGAGCCAGCCCCTGGCACCGCCCCTGCTGTGGAGGGGGCTGTTGGCAGGGCTGGGGGCTGTTGGCAGGGGCTCGGTGGCCCATTGACGTTCAAGGACTCAAGTTTTGGCCGGAAGTAGTTTGGCAGAAGAAAGTGGAGGAGAAAGAATGGAGCTATCCGGTGTAATTAAGAGCTTGTGTCCCTCAGAACAAACAGTCCCAGCTTACACAATAATAGCATTAGGATTTTCCCCAGGTTGCCATGGTGCTGGCTGGAGACAGTTATGAAATGAAAATACTGTGTGTGACTGAGCAGAATTATCTTTTTTTTTTCCTGTTTTTTTTTTTTTCCCTCTCCCCTTTTCCCTCTAAGGGAGTGGTTGGCACAGCTCCTTTGGAATCTTTGTGTTTCCCATCCTCCTACTTTCCCCCCAAGATATGGAGGAGATAACATTGCCCCGGTGGAGTTTACTACTGCTGCTCCTCTGCTGTGCTTTGACCTAGAGGGCAGTGCGCAGCCAGGAGGGGTGGGCAAGGGGGCCACGCTGGCCATGCTCCTCCTCTGTGTGAGGCTTCATCTAGATGCGATTTGCTTTCCCACCTTTTCAAGGCCATGCAATGTGGATAAGAGTATTTTGTGGCTCCCCTTGTTCCTACAGCTTGAAGATGGCTCGTGCTGTGCCCTCTCCCAGCTTGCCCAGTCTGCGAGGAGGCTGGGTGCTCTGCTTATCCCTGTAGTTGTTGCGACATGGGAAACATCCTCAGTGCTGCTCATTTCACTTGGGCTTGGCCAGCAGCCCAGCTCCTTGTGTTTCCCAGGGTGGTTGGGGAGTTGCACTGCCCTGCGTTTTGCTCGATTTTGGGTTTTTTTGGCTTCCTCCATTTGGAACAAAATCAGCTGAGCTGGGATTAAACTTATTGTAGGGCTGTTGTTTGTAAGCATCTTCACCTCTGTAGTACTGGAGGGTGGCAGGGAGCCCATCCTCCTGGTGACTGGGGACACTGGGTCACTGTGGCTCATTCCTCTCTCCACTCCAGATCTCCCCGAGTGGAATTTTGATGGCTCCAGCACCTTCCAGGCTGAAGGCTCCAACAGCGACATGTACCTGCGACCTGCTGCCATGTTTCGGGACCCTTTTCGCAAGGATCCCAATAAACTAGTTCTCTGTGAGGTCTTCAAATACAACCGCCAGTCTGCAGGTGAATGGACCTTCTCCTGGTGGATGTGGCCTTCCTGGGGAGGGGAAGGGGAGACATGTCCAAGTGCTGTTCATGCCCTTAGCGTCACGCATGACACAAAAATAATCCCTACCCTGACAGTAAAAGGCAAACAATGTGCTGGTAACAGAGAAAAGGCTGGTCCTGGGATTCTTCACCAGCACTGCTGGAGCTCAAACTGTACATAAAGTGGGAATGGGGAATGGAGGTGGAGATGCTAATAAGCCTCGTGGTGTTTTCCCTTCTAGAGACAAATCTCCGACACACCTGCAGGCGGATTATGGATATGGTGTCCAACCAGCACCCCTGGTTTGGGATGGAGCAAGAGTACACTCTTTTGGGGACAGATGGACATCCATTTGGCTGGCCTTCCAACGGCTTCCCTGGACCCCAAGGTAATCTCTCAGGAGTCTGTGCCTGACCAACTTGGGAGTGTTTGAACTGTAATCTGTGTGATGCAGCTTACGTACTTCAGCTGAGCCGAAAGATTCGAGGCGTTTCTAGAACTGAGGGTGGACAACAGCAAGCAGGATATTGGGAAAAACTAGCCCATGAGATTAAGATTGGTACAATCCAAATTTGCTGCTTGGTTTGTTAGTCTGCAGGTGACTTAAACCGTGCCTGGTATGACAGAGCATGAGCCTAGACTCTGAGAGACTCGCTCTGCTAGTGCTTTCATGAAAACCAGATTAAGGGGCTTTTCCACACATCCCAAGCCTTTCAAGAGTTCTCTCCTGTGTGCTTGGCCTTCACTGATTTTAAGCCTTTTTCCTTCTGGAAACTCACGTTCCCCTTGCTATTTGCCTGTGCTGTTGCAGGTCCGTACTACTGCGGTGTAGGGGCAGACAAAGCCTATGGCAGAGACATTGTGGAAGCCCACTACCGAGCGTGCCTTTATGCTGGTGTGAAAATCGGAGGAACCAATGCAGAAGTGATGCCAGCCCAGGTAAATTGTTTTAGGTGCCTCATGGAATGAGATAGTACAGAAAAATCTCGGGCAGCAGGAGCTGTTGCTGCCTGCTCTGAGTCATGTAGTTTTTACCAACGATCAGAGAGTAAGGGGGTGGGAAGTGCCTCACAGCGAGTGTTTCTGCACCACTGAGCATGATGACTCCTCCTTGTAGTGGGAGTTCCAGGTGGGACCATGCGAAGGGATTGAGATGGGGGATCACCTCTGGATTGCACGCTTCATCCTCCATCGGGTGTGTGAAGACTTCGGTGTCATTGTGTCCTTCGATCCCAAACCCATCCCTGGGAACTGGAACGGTGCTGGCTGTCACACCAACTTCAGCACCAAGAACATGAGGGAAGACGGAGGTCTCAAGTAAGTTGTTTGAGATGGGCCAGTAGTATCTGATTACTAGGCAGCAGGCTGGGCTTGGTTGGTAACAGCAAGCCTTTTGCAGAGCTTTGGATGACATGGGAGATGTCACTCTGGTGCTCGGTGTTGTTTGAGCCTTTCTTCTGGATTTTTTTTTTTTAATAACAATACATTCCTGTCTTGGTGCTGGGTGGGGAATTCAGCCAGTGGTACAGCTCCGTCAGTGCTGACAGAAGCATGGGTAGCCAGGATGCAGCTATTCATAACAGGCTGTCCAGCGCTTGATCTGCCACTGCTGCAAACAAACTCAGCACAGACTTTTTTTTTTTTATAAAACAATGATGAAAGACCATTTGCTTCTGTCTAGGCCAGGCTGTGGAAGCAAATGCCGTGTTTTCTTCTGGAAATGTAAAACCTGAGTTCCCATATGGGACTGCTGTGCCAGTTGCAGGCAGGGACCTTACAGCACTGGGTTGCAGATCCCTAGGGAGTCCTCCAGGCAGCTGTGTTTTCTTGCCTTAATCTTAGCGGTGGCCCGAGATAATGAGCCAACCTGTGACCACGTGAGCTTCCTGCACAGAAACTTCTGTGTTGAGCAGTCTCCCCTCTGAGAGCAGGTCCCCCAGCGGCAGTGCGCCTGTGGGATTTGGCCATGGGTTGCACCGCTGATGTCTCACACACAGCGCTCCTGAGGGACTCTGTGGGATTTGGCCGTGGGGATCCTTTACCAAGAACCAGCCTGGGTCAGCAGTGGGAGTGGAGAGAAGCCCTGTATTGAGGCGATCAGAAAAGTGTGTTGTAGGACATGAGGCTTCATCACAGTGTAGGGTGGGGACAGCGATGAATCTCTTGTCACTTTGACACAACAGTCAAGAGTGGCTCAGGTCATACCATCCATCAGACACTCACTGTGTCTTCCCCTCTTCCTTGCTCCCTTCGCAGGCACATTGAAGAGGCCATTGAGAAGCTGAGCAAGCGTCACCAGTACCACATCCGTGCCTATGACCCCAAAGGGGGGCTGGACAATGCCAGGCGCCTGACGGGTTTCCACGAGACATCCAACATCCACGAGTTCTCTGCTGGCGTGGCCAACCGCGGCGCCAGCATCCGCATCCCCAGGAACGTGGGCCATGAGAAGAAGGGCTACTTCGAGGACCGCCGGCCCTCTGCCAACTGTGATCCTTACGCTGTGACAGAGGCCCTCGTCCGCACGTGTCTCCTCAACGAAACTGGAGACGAGCCTTTTGAGTACAAGAACTAAGCAGACTGCGTCCGCAGATACCGCCTGCCCCCACACACTTCCCGCACCCCTAAACTTCCCTTCTAGATGTAATCCCGAGGGTACAAGATAACATGTTTTGTGTCTCAGTAACTCTTGTTGTCTTGAGGTGGGGAGGAGGGCAAATTTAGTTTTATCCATGTCTGTTTGTCATTGACTCTTCAGAAGACAAGAGGAGGAGAGGGTGTTAGAGAACTTTTAACCACTGTTTTTGGTTTGTTTTTTTTTTTTTGTCTAATTCATGTGTACATCTGATGCGATCCAGTGGCTTCCAGGGACAGACTGCACATACAAAAAGCCAGTAGGCAAGTGGAAAGCTTAGAAACTATAGCTGACTTCCCCAAAAGTCAAATTTGGGGTGTTGGCCCCACTGCTGGCTCTCTGCAGACTAATGGTCCTCTAAGGTTGGTGCCCTTCTGTGGGGAAGGGAAGACGGGAGCTATGGTGGAGCCCCATGTGCTCCTGCCTGTATGGTGTGATGGGGAGATCTTCACCCGCTGGCCACTCTGAGGTTTCTGGGAATCTTCTGGCATCGAGCCCAGTGTAAGAGCGTTGAGAACTCCTGGTTCTGTCACTGGAAGTCAGCTGGTCTCTGGCTCATAACACAGAGTGAAGTAGTATTTTTCTATTTAAATATAAAAACAACAAAAAAATTATATATGAAAGTGGTTTGTTTGTTTTTTTTTTAAAAAAAGAAGAGATATGATGTTCCAATGACTCACCCAGCTAGAGCAGGCAGAGCTCCTGAGGATGCTGTCAGAGGGCCTCCAGGTGGGACTGAGGGTGAGCTTGGCAGGCTCAGTGGAGGAGACTGGGATGAGATTTGTTGCAGCATGGAGTGGAGTTTGCAGGAGGCAGTTCCCAGACCTGGGAAACCCGCAGAAGCATTTATTGCTGTAGCTTGAACAGCTGTGACATGCTCCTGAGCATGTCCTTCCATGGGAGGAAGGTGTCCTGAACTCAGAGTTGACCGGTCAACTTACCAGTGTTCTGGCCAGAGCTGTGGGTGTGCTACCTTTCCAGCGGGGTTAGCATGTCACTAAAGCAGGGCTTTTGATAAAGGAAAAAAAAAAAAAGTTTTAGATTAATTTTTTTTTCCCCATAATATTCTTAGTTTATAAAATGGAATGGTTTTACGGAGACCGTTAATGTCACTGTTGTGTCCTGGCTCTCGGGCTGCCTGCCATCCAGCTGTGATGGGGGCTAGGAGAAGGGAGAGGCCACCAGTCCCTCCCAGCTCACGCTGGGGGGCTCAAACATTCTGGGATTTTACACTTGGGTATCTTGGATGGTGCCAGTTATATTCTGTTGCATTTGGACTTCTTCCGAATAGTTTTTTTTTTATATATATATAATAAAAAAGAGAAAAAAGAACAAAACCTTAATTCCAGCTTCTGCCTCCTTTCTGTGATTCACCCTGGCAGCTGCTTTTGTATGTGTGTTGCCTTCACCATTTGAAGGGAGTTTGACCTTGCTGGTGGGTAGACTTTGGCTTTTCATTTGTGGGGTGGTTTTTTTGGGTTAGGGGTCTTGCAGTCCATGCATGCCCTCCAGAAAAAGAGGGTTTGTAGGCGGCTGTTGATTCTCTGGTGGTCCAACTGTGACCAGAGTGGGGTTCTCTTGGTACGGGAAAGGGACTGGGCTTGTGAGTGGCCATAGGGAGGGTTATGGGGTAAGTACAAGTGTTTGTGCATCTCCCCGGCCTCCTCCACATGAGTTCTGCAGGATGTAGAAATCGCACAGAAAACAAAATCCCAGCAAACTTCATGAAAAAAGGAGCTTCGTGAAAGAGGGCCCTTTGTCACTGTCCCTATGGAGGAAAATGCTGCTCACTCACCTTTGGTATAAACCCAGGCGTTTAGAAAAGTAAGCAAGGCAGTAGAATGTATCACGTTGCTCCCCACGGTCCTTTATTTGGCTTGCGATGCTGTTTCCCAGCTCCCTGAGAGGTACTTTCTTCAGGAGTGGATACTTTAACTATTCCCATCTTAAAATCTGGATTAACCACAGACAAGCATCCTGCTGGGCTGAGGTTGTTCATGCCATCACAATTTTGTGGGCCAAGTGGTCTTTTGTATCTCCCTTCTGGGGAACATTCAAGGCAGCACCTTCCTCACCACAGTCCCCAAATCACCCTCTCCCTCTGTGCCCGTGCAGGATGGAGTGTCACCGGAGCAGAAGCAAAGCGCACCCCGTGTCCTTTCCTCTGATCGTGACATGACTGTGAGGGCTTTGGCCTCTCTCTGGGCTGGAGCAGGGCTACTGCAGCCAGAAGAAACCCCTGCTGTTCTGGAGTAACTCACAAACCCAGAAACACTGGGGTTTTCTGCTGATTTGGGTGCAGGGGAGGCAGCTACTCCTCTTTCTGCCTTCTGAGAAAATGCTACAGAGGGAAAAGTGGATTGCACCTAAATTAAAGAAACATCTGTCAGGGTATCTGCACAGAAGGATGGACAAGACATGATAATGCTTTTTTTGAGATTTGTGTACCTCTGAACACTGTGCATCCTTGAGGCTGGAGCCGTATCCCTCCAGAGACCCTTTACCCCCAGGGAATGAAGGAATTGAGGAAGGGGGGCATGGGTTAGTTTTGGCCACCAGGCATCACCAGCAGCCAAGGCAGCAGCTGATGGGCAGCCAGGTTTTATCCTGGGGCTAAACAGCACCTCCCTACACCCCACAGAGTCTCATCAATGCAGAGACGGGGAGTACCGCTTGTGTGTCCCCACAGAGGATGCCACCTCCAGGCTGGCCATCAGGGTGATAACAGGAAGCTGGCATCAGTCCTTTGCTTCCCCAGCTGCCTTGAACATAAATTTAGGAGAGGAGCTTGATGCTTAATGGTTCCTCTTGTTCTCAGCTGAGAAAGCATTATCCGCTCGCTTCACAATTACCCAGCTGAAAACAAGGTTGAAGCAACGTTGTGCTGCAAAATGGCTTTTCAGATGATTATTAAAAATATATGTAAAAAAATTATAATGAATTAGAAGGAAAAAAATCCCTCCTTTCTTCTTGACATTGTTTTCTGACGTTTTGCCTAAAGCTTCCTTGTGGAGTCTGCTTTGCAGTTACCTAAACAGCATTTCCCAGCTGTGTAGCACGGAGAGGCCTCGTCTTCAAACCGTGGAACTCTTGCAAATTGAGCCTGAAACCTTCAAAAGCTGAATTTACTGCTTATGCATTTATAGAAAACAATTTGACTTTTAATTTTAGCCTCTCAGGAGGAAGTGAATCCCTTTTCTTTGTTTACTCACACATCCTTAGAAGGCAAACAATGATATAGAAGTTTTCACTGGATACAGGAAAATGCAAGTATTGGTCCCAAAGGGTTTGCTGGGCACATCGGAGCATCAGGAACCTCTCTGAATGACGCGGTCAAAAATAGCACCAGCCTTTTGAGATGCCTGTTGGTTGTGCTCCCTTTTAATCAAACACCAGCCTAGGAGACAAGGCTGCTCCATAACAATTAATAAATCTGCTCACACACCAGGCTTTTGCCTGTAACTGAATTTTAAGGCAATCAAAATAAGATTAGCCACAGCTCCCTTCAAATATAGCCTGCAGCAGACAAGCTAATCAAGATCACACTTGCAGCACCTTTTAACACCGGGCTGGCACAGCCCAGTTACTGTGAGGACATGAGGACTTTTTCTGAAAAGCCTGATGAATCAGGTGCATCTGGTTGGGTTTCTTCTTTCACACTTTCAGAGTGCCCTGATGCTGCTCCAGTACCCACATACCATTTCCCCTATTTTGGTTTTTTTTTTTGTGTTTTTTTTTAAGCGCTATCTGATCTTTCTGAATGACCCTCTTTGGTAGATCAGCCTTCGCATCCCCATGCAGCCTCCGGCTGTGACCACCTCTCCCTTCCCCAATGCAGCTTCTGGGAAGGAGCTCGGCTGGTCTCAGGTGGGTTATGGTTTTGCTGAACTGTCTTTTGGATGCCGTTCCCTGGGGAGAGAGAGAGAGGCACTTCTTCTGGGTGCAAGGCAAAATAGTTTTTATTGCTCTATGACTGCACTTTTCCCTTTTCCTGGGATGTTGATACTGGCCTATGTGACTGTCCTGCATCTCTTTCTGCCTGTGGAGGTTGGGAAGGGATGGTCCCAGGAAGGGAGCCAGGCACAGACCAACTGAGGGGTGATTTGCAGGGCTCTGCAACAGCCTCTGCTTGTGCTTGAACCTCATGTTACCAGAGCAGCCCTGCTCTGCTCCCTTGAAATGCCTCCTGCAAGTCCAGCAGCTCCTCTGATGTGGTGTTTGGAGGAGCCCTCAAATTTACGTTTGCTGTTCATCAGCTGCATTGTGAGCTGGTGCAGTGCCGTAGAAGAGGGGTTGGAGGTCCTTTGGCCTCTGGAAGGAGGCCAGGGCATGTTCTGGAAAGGTGCTGGAGCCCAGCCTGCTGGGAACATGTCAAGTGTGGCCAGTTGGTAGTTTTTTGCATGACCCAGATAAGAACGGTGGTGGAGCCGGGGAGGGGAATCCTGCCATCACAGACATCAGTAATTTGGCTTCAGCTGAGCCAGGATTTCATCCTACTTGTTCAGTTACTGATTAAATTGAGGACAGCCACTTAGGAAACAAGTGGGAGCTCTTGAAAGAGAAGATCTCCTTAGGTCTGCCTGGCTTCCCTGGACAGCTGGATGCAGGGTCAGACCTGGGGTGGCTCGTGAGTGGGTCTTCCACCCCTGAGTGGTTCTCCTGGCTCTTCAGCTGGGACTGACCATTTACGTGCAGTGACTGGTTTCACCATGCTGGCTCTTGCAGCTTTTAAACTGAATCCTGCCTCACTTGGCTTGCCACTAAAGGGACCAGTCCATCTCTGGGATTTGTAGTATGGAGAGACGAATCGCGTTTCCTGAGATCATGTAGAATATGGGGGATATCAGTCACTGAGCAATGACCTGTCCAGATGCCTAAAGGTGTCCCTGGTTAATTGCCTGGTTCATGAAGAAATGGTGATCTCAGTTTGCTCCTTGTGACACAGCTCTGAGCCTGGGCTGCGTGTTTTGGGACTGTCCCTCTCTCCTGTGCAGTGCCCTTTGATGTGAACATGCGGAGAAGGGCTCTGGGTAGACCCAACCCTGCTGTCCTCTACACTGAAGTGTCTCCAGGGCGTCCATCCCCAGTGGGAGATGATGTGGATCAGAGCCTCTCCCAGCTGCTCCTGGAGGTGTCTGTCCTGTGTTTGGAAGGAATGAGATCTGGGGCTGGACACTTCTTGTGGATTAGCCCCCAAAACCTGCAGTGGCCTCGCACACAGCATGCATGGGTTGACCTCAATGGCAACCTGCCTGGCTGGAGAGAAACCTAGGGTCAGAGAGGGAAACTGGGGGGAAAATCCATATTTGTGACTCCAGAATGAGCACTAGGGCTGCACTTCTTCACAGTCTTGTAGGAGGATTGGGCCCTTTGCCTCTCCTAAGCCTTCCCCCTCACTGCTCCTTTCCCCCCTTTCCTGGTGAGATGGTGCAAGACTGCTGCATGTGCTGGGGTAGCGGTGCAGGGGGACAACTAGATTTTACCTCAGTCAAAACATTTCTTTTTTCCCTTCCCCCCACCCCAGCCTGCCCACAGGCTGGCACAGCCGGGCTATTTTGCTTTCATAAGCTGCATTATGTAAGCAACGTCTTGAGTGGGGATGCCGTGCCAACTTGGACTTCGCAGCGGGAAGGAGCCACATTCCTCTGCCGCTGGGTTTAATCCCTGCCTCCAGCCACAGTTGGTTTGTTGGGAGGAATTGGAAGGCTGCGCCAAGCTTTCTAATCCCTTGCCCCAGGTGGAGCCAGTTCATTTCTGCAGGAGCCCTGTTTTCCTTTGTCAACAGGTTGTGCCCATGAGTCCTCTTAGCAAACCCTTTCCTTGGCTGCTAGGAGGGTTGGCCCGGGCATACACACCACACGTTGGGACCTTTCTTTCCTCCTCTTGTTTGTTGAACTCTCCGTGCTCTGTGACTCACATTGCACTTGCTCAGAAAGGCTGGTGGGGGAAAAAAATGGAAGTGGAGACTTCTACAATTCTAGCCCAAAAAGTGGTGGCAAAGGTATGTTGCATGGAAAGCAGGCAGGCTGCAGAGGCTGGGAAAGACCATGTCGGTGCCAACAGCTTATCCACCTGTCCCACCACTGAGTGCCCTCCCAGGGTGCCTCGTCTGTAGGATGTGGCCCTTGTCCCACTGAGGATCTGGGGGAGCCCTGGAGATCCTGCACCCGGGGATCCTGTGGCACCAAGCTGGCTGGATGCAGGATACAGGACAGCGATGGGTGCTTGGCAGGGTGTTGGCTCCCCAGCAGCCTAAGCCCGCTGCTCAGGCCTTAAGCCCCTGACCTCAGATGATCTTTAGGACCCCCTTTGGCTTGGCATGGGCTGGATGGGTTCAGAAGAAAAGGTCCTTTTCCTCCACTCAGGTTTCAGATGAAGCTGACAGCAGCAATGCCTTGCTGTGTGTTTTCATGTCCTGTGGGTGGATGAGGTACTAGACTCCACAGTTTTTGCTGGCAACTTTCCCCAGTGCCAAACATGCTGCTAAAATGAGAATTATTAATCAAACCCAGGTTTGGGCTGCTTTTTCTCATCACAAAGCCAGGTGGCTCAAGCCCATCCGTATGGCTTGTGGAGATGCTGAGCAGCTGGCTGAATTGCCCAGCTGCTTCAGTCCTGAGCCAGAGCTTGGCCAAAATGCCTAAAATACTGGCAAAGCAAGTGAATAAGATCCTCCTCCCCTACTGAGCTGAACCTGCAGGATTCTGGAAAGCATGCTGGCCAGCAGGTATCTGGTAAAATGCTAGGATCAACACTTGCTTCAACCACAAAAAGCAGTCTGCTCAATGCCTCTCTGTGTTTAGGGGATCCTGAGCAAGCCACCAAGTCGGAGGTGGGAATAGACGTGCCCAGGGCTATGTTGTCCAGATGCTGTTTCCATTTAGGAAGCTGCCTGGGAACAGCTGGCCTTAGAGATGGGCTTAGCTCGTCTCTGAAACTTGGAGGCCAGGGCTTCAGCTGGCTGAATCACCGAAAACTATACGCTTGCTCTGAAATACAAGATATTTTCAGACTATTTTCCACCCAGACAGATAACACATGCAGGGTGATTAACTGGCTCCATTTTTTCCACCTCTACTTGTGGCTGGCTCTCCTGGCAAGACCTCCATCCGCTCTTTAAAATGCTTTCACTGTAACATGGATGCCTTCCCTTCTGGCAAATAACTGAGCCAGTGATCAGCGGGTGACACTGTCGGTGTGGGCTGTAGACCTATGAGGAAGCATTTCATTAAGAGCAGAGATTGCCTTGGTGTGGAAGTTTTTCTATCTGTAATCTCTCAACAATGAAGAAAGCTGCTTGTGAAGCTGGCTGGGGAAGGAGGTGGTCTCTGGTGGGGCTGTCCTCTGCACCATTTTGGGGGTATGCCCTGTGTACCAGGAACCAGGGACACACCATGGATGGTGGTTTGGGACCAAAAAAGCATCCTAAAGATGTGTGGCATGCTAACAGTCTGTAGAAACATCCTGGTCAGAGTGAAGCGTTTCATCTGGGTCACTGGGCCTCTGCTTTCATGGGGAGGGAAAAGAGAATTGGCAACAGTGATATCTTACTCTTAAGATGTGAATTGTAGAGCTCGTGCATGGCTGTCTGTGCAGGGTGGAGTATAGCTTAAAACATCGTGGGATAAAGGGCAGTATCCAGGACCCTACAGAAGGTGTCTCGCTGGCTTGTACAGGCAACAGAGAGCAGCAGGGGTTGAATACAGCATAAACGATGCTACTGCAACGCTCGTGTGTACAGGGAGTCAGGCTGTGGCATGGCAGGAGCTGAAGAGCTCTGAGTCACCCTGTTTTGGTGGCCCCAAAGCGCATGGGAAGGAGTGGGCCATGCAGTTTGAGCCTGCACATGGCTAGGCACGAGTGGAAGTGTTTCCTTTTGAAACAAGAGACAGCCCTTCTGCACGCTGTGCCTTGCAAAGAGGCAGCCTGGGCTTGCTGGGGAGCTTGTGCTGGAGAAGGTCGTATGGATTTTGTAAGGTGGGACCTTCTGCTGGAAGATCTGGTGTCTTGTGACAACCTCTATGCAAAGGTTGGGGGGCGGGGGGCTAAGGTGGTGATGCCACGTGGGTTCTGCAGAGCACCTGCAAGACCAGGGTGGGTGGGTTTCTAATGGGCCATAGCTGAGCTGGATCACTCCCAAAGCACCCACACAGTGTGTGACCCTGGTGTCATGGGACACCTTGGGTGGCAGCTAGTGCCAGCGTAGCCCAAAGAGCTCTCTGACACCCAGCAGCTCGCCCTGCTCATCTCCCCCTGCTCCTCCCCAGCCACTGGAAAATGTTCCCATGAAATCTAAAGCAAATGCTGCGATCCTTGTCTTTTTGTTGCAAATAATATCAGGCCTTTTGCTGCATGCGCTATTGAAGCTGCAGCTGTATTTCAACCAGCTGGCAGTGCTCTGGGAGATCAAATGTTCTTGGCAAAGTTGGGCCAAATCTATGGCTGGTGGAAATTGGTGTAATTCTGGTTGACCTCAGTGCTGAGCTGCTTTATACCATCTTTGACCTGGGCTCCCAGACTGAGGCTTTGGGGGATTCTGGCGGGAGGACGAGTGCTCTTCGTAGGGGTGATGTAGTTACGCATGCTGTGAGTGGTGTCTGTTGGAGCAGGAGGGTGAGGAGCTCAGCTGTGCAGTCAGGCAGGAGCTGCTGCTGGATGGGATTTCGGTTGTGTGGGGATGTCTCTGAGCACTTGCCGTTGGATAGTACTCTTCTGAAGCATGCAAAAAACCCCACAAACAACCTCAAACAAAAAAACCCAAACACTTTTGTGTCTGGGGCACCTGGAACTGTGTATGTGTGTATTGCTACACTCTGCCTGTGTGTACTGCAAAACCAGAACACCAGCCCTGCCAAAACATCCAGTCCTTCTGGGAAGCGTCCGCAGCACCGTGTGCTTGTCCTGCAGGATACACTGTGCCTCCTGCTGCCAGGTACTGCAGGGCAGGCGCCAGCCCTTCCTCTGGGCTTGGGAACAGCTTGTTTTGAATGTCAGTGGCATGGAAAGTAGAGAAATCAGGAGCAGATGTGCCTGTGGGCATGGGCAGGAGTCATTCCTCTGGCACTGGTGCCTTCAGAAACCTGCCCCTGTGCTGCTGGACCCCTGGGACATGCTGGACCCTCCCGTACCAGCACTGCCCCATGCTCTCAGCCAGACCCCTGCCCTTTGAACAGAAGGTCTTAGGCAGCAAAGCTGCTCTGTGTGCTGGATTAATTAAAATGGTGTCTCTTGATGCTCAGCTCAACCCTCCTGTCCCTCTGCTCTGTCTGACCACTATGGGTAGCTCAGCATGGGAGTGGGATGAGAAGGATGTGGGGGATTGAAGAAGGCTGGGGGAGTTGGGCAGCAAGGAACATGCTCAGATGAGAGGTTTGGGTTTGTTTCATTTTTTCTTTTGGGCTATTTGTTATATTCTGGTCATGAGGAAATATGCAACCTTTTTCTTCAAGAACACCCAGATTTTTGCCGCCCTCTACCCCAAGATTTGGTTCTTAGTCCTAAGGAACTGAAGGGACCTTTGCTGTCATAGGCACTGTGTCCATCATCCTGCTACTACCGGAGATTTCCATCTGCTTTGCACCTCCTTCTGCCCCTCACTGAATAAACGAATGCCTCTGTCCTGGCCATGCGGTTCCTGGTACCTGTGCTGGCTGGCTCCGGCTTGCCGTGTCCACAGGGACCGAGGTGGCTTCTCCAGAGCAACGTGGATGTGCCCCCAACACAGCGGCAAGTAGAAACAGCAGTGACGGGAGCAGTGGGGATGAGAGGAAGGCACTGAATAAATCACACCCATGGATGGCTTTTTCTGCCTGACTTGGTTTCTCTTTACTAGAAGCTGCACAGGGTTTGTAGTCTTGCACATTTCTGCCCTGCCTCTACGTTCAGTTGGGTGTGCTGGGCTCATGACTCACTTGCATGGGTGCGCTTCTCCAGTGCTGTTGACATCTGCTGATCTCTGATTGCTTTCCAACCATTAAACCCTATGTGGCAAGAGAGAATTGCAGAGGGGGAAGACATCTCTCTAATTTTTACTCCACCCTGCATCTTTCCCATCTCTTTCCTCTTGCAGAGACAGGGAAGAATATTGTTTTGCTTGCCCTGGGGGAGATGAGATGCTCTTTAATTGCTACCACCACACAGCATGGCTGTTGGAGTCAGGGGCTAAAGGGTGCTGTGCTTGGCTGTCACCACACGGCGCTTCAGGCAGGATGGTGCTTCGCAAGTTGCAGCCTAGCCTGTGTCAAGGCTGCTGTTCCAGATGAAGTGGAGTGGGATTCAGGCAAGATGAATACATCTTGCTGTCTGGATTACTGCCCTCAGCGGCCGAGTTGCTGGTGCTGGTCACAGCGAGTCCTGGCTCCTGTTTCTGCCTTTGCTAGGGCAGGGCTGCCAGACTGATCTAACCAGCCTTCTGGCCAGGCTCCCAGTTTGACCTCCTGCCTGCCTTGGTCCCTGTGGCTTGCGGGATGCTCGCACAGGCTGTAGGTCCCTGCAGGGGCAGCTGGGCACAGGGAGATTCCCAGCGGATAAGGACCAGGAACCGCTGAGTAACGAGGCCAGGCAAAGGGCGAGCTCACTGCTGCAGTCTGTCCTCAGCAGGAGTGATGAAATGATTAACTCGGTGGGGAGGCTGGAGAAGCACACTGCCTGGAAGAAGTCTCTCGCCCACTGCTGTAGCAGAGCGAGTGCTTGTGAGTAACCGGCTGTACGCTGTAGTTTTAACCCATGCTGGCACACAGCATTCAACCCTTGCTTCGCCTCCTCCTAACTGCACATCTCCAAGCTGGCAGCAAACCTCACCTCCTCACACCTAGCCGTGTGCAAGGCGGGCTGAGCCCCGGGCATACCCCCTGCTTCCAGCTGCGGTTCCAGAAATCAGCCTCTGCCGTGTAAACTGTGCCCTAGCAAGGCCATGCCCTTTGGGGTTTTGGTTTGGTTTCGGGTTGGCGGGTTTTTTTGAGGCCAGTGCTATTCTGCAGGTGGTATAGCAGAACACTGCTCTGCAAAGCAGCGCTGTATTTAAAAGCAAAAGCAAGGCATAGGATGCATGTTTTTAGCATCCCAAATATATTGAGATCAAAGGCAGTGCAAGGAAACTGGTGATTGTTGCTGCCTCCCAGAGTGCCAGTGCAGCCTGGGATCCGAACAGCTACGTGATGCATGATCCCACTGGGTCCCAGCTTGGCTCCTGCTGCTCCCCTGGGCATGGGGATGGCCAGGAACTGGGTTGCCTTGGGAGCTCATTCTGGTGGGAGAGGCATGAGCTTCCATCCTAGCACTGCTCACAGCTTCCACACCACCTGACTGTGCTGAAAGCAGCCAAGTGACACTCAGGCAGCAAAGTCCTTCACTGATGGGCATCTACCTTCCTTTTCAGTGCCCCCAGATGATGTTTTATAGCAGCTGCAGATGTTTAATATTTAAGGGTAGTTTTTCTCTCAGGTGGGCTTTTTCTAAGAGGGAGTTGAGAGCGTGAACAAAAAACATGATAATATTCTAGAAGGGATAGTATTTTGCTGTAGTTAAATCTAGCTGTTGTGCCAAAAGGAGGTTTATTTCTCAATGAGATCATCTGCAGGAAGATGGACCGTGCTTTCCGAGCAGTAGCAGTGTTGTTGTGGCTGCTGGGCTGGTTTCAGGTAATGGGCGTGATGGCGTTTGTCAGGAGAGGTAATACTTATGTTAGACACACCGGATTGCTGGAAGAAAAACAGGTGACCTGCTGGCACAAG
This sequence comes from Ibycter americanus, assembly GCA_035590275.1. Taxonomy (NCBI): domain Eukaryota; kingdom Metazoa; phylum Chordata; class Aves; order Falconiformes; family Falconidae; genus Ibycter; species Ibycter americanus. The sequence continues at coordinate 7,493,249 of JAVJGI010000032.1, read as the reverse complement.
GGAAAGAAAACAAGAAATGTGTAAGCAGAGATGCAGCCAGCTTAAACTAGGTACGTGAGCTAGCTCTGCTCCTGGTCTGCCCTTGGTTTGAAGACTTCTTGCACCATCTCAGGTGTAAGATGGATTTGGAGCAGCATCCCTTTGGGGTTTTCCTAGCTGTCTCACTAGAAGATAATTCCTTTCCCTACAAACTTTAAAGACTTGGCACCTATAGTTTATCTGTTTTAACTTTCCTGTGTGAACAAGGCTGAAAGAGAGAAGACAAAATGTGTATGGTGCTTTTCCTAGCTTTCAGACCCCACGGCGCTGGGGAAGGGGCATACTGGGTGGGCAGTGAGCCTGGCTCGTGGGGAGACAGGCAAAGATGGGGACTGGAGCCTGCTCTAGGAAGGACTAATGCAAACACCTGGGAAAGCACATAGTGACCAAATCCTGCCTCGATGGCTCCTGGCTCCCCTGCTTGGCTCCTGGGTTGGTGTCTGGGGAAAGGGGAGTGATGAACCTGATCCTGCTGATGTGACGCAGCATCTGGGAAATGCTGCTGGAGGCTTTCTGTTGAAAGGTGAGTCCACCTCGGTAGGTGTCACACCAGGGCTGGGGTGAGGCAGCAAGCTCGCAGGAGAAACAAAGATGCCTTTGTCATGGTTCCCCTGCCCTGTAGAGCTGCCTGGCCCCGCGCCGGTGAGGTACTTGGCTTGCTACCGAGACAAGAGGTTTTGGAGGAGGCTGGCTGAGCAGCCAAGAGCTTCCCAGAGATGGAAACTGGTGGATGTTGCCCTCTCACCTGGAGATGCAGCCTCCCTCCCAGCAGCAGTGTAGTGGGGCTCAGATGGGGTAACCCCTGAAACTGCTGATGGGGTCAACACCTTCCCTCCCAGCCCACCTCCATGCTTGCAGCAGGATGAGTGGGCTCGTGAGGTACATCTGTGGGCCGGGGTGGTCCTGGGGCGTGCAGGCATGCCGGTGTAGCACAGAGCGAGTGGGCGCAGGCAGGCTGCCTGCGGGAACAGGGTGAGCGTCAGTGCGTAGGTCTGTGGCAGGCAGGCGCCTTGCCTGCTCAGCACGGCTCTAATCGCTGGTGCTCTGACCTCGCTCAGAGATGCCCTTGGTCCAGCCTGCGCCAAACCAACCTCCACCGTGCAGAGCCACCCCCTCGCCAGGCTGAAGGGAAAGCTCGGGGACCTGAGTGTGTGGGTGTCAGGGCTGTACCCTTTCCTCTGGAAGGGAAGGAGATGAGTCCCTCCAGGTCGAGGGCACACCCTTAAAAATGCCAGATTCTATCCAGGAGATGGCAAAATCCCATCCCCTGGGATCTCCATGCAGCTTGTTCCGCCACCCATTTAAAATCCATCCCCTTTTTGGGGGTAGGAGAGGATGCATCCATCCTCATGCACGTGCTTCTTTTCTCCAGTTCATCACCACAGGGCAGGTGGGAAGCAAGAGCTGCTTGTACTTCCCCTCTTCCCCGCGATGCACTTCGTGTCACACGTCGCTGCTCCTGTTTTGGAAAGCCCCTGGGACTGCGAGAGTTAATTCTTCATCCCAACTGCTTTCCTCCTAGAGCTCAGCAGGAAGAGGGATTGTGCTAGGCAAGGGGCACCACTGCTTAGGGGGAGGAGGGAAGGAAAAAAAAAAAAAAAAGCTTCATGTTTAGACCTTTTACCTAATTTCCAAAGTTTCAGACCTGAGGGCCATAGCAACGCGAGCTGCCGGTGGCGGGATTGGAGGCAGCGGGCTGTGCCGGGCTGCCCTCCCAACCGGCATCATCTGGATGTGATGCGTCCTCATCGAGGCCGCTGTTGGCTTTCTGCCTCCCCTTCCCCTTGTCTGTGGGATGCGCTTGAGGCACGTGGTTGTGGGTTTTTTTTTCCAGCTGATTGCCTTTGCTCATTTCAAGTGTGTTTTCCCTGGTTTCCAGGAGTTGTTTTAAAAATTCTTAGCACTTGTGAAATCAGATGGCATCCAGGAAGGATTGTTCTCGTGAAGACTTGCCTAGAAATTAATAGAGTGGTAAAAACCCAAGAAGTTTTTGTATATATTTGTATAGCCATCTAGAAGTGAGAGGGGGTGGCACTTTGCAGCTACAGAACAGAGCCTGGCCCAAAGCAGCTTGAGTCCAGCAATACTTTCCTTTTACCAAGGTCAAATAAGCCTTTGCAAAAATATCAAGGATTCCTGCAAACCCAAAGCAAAGATGTGACTTGGGGCAATAAAATCTGCAAAATGTTCTCATCACACCTGTAGCTTGCTAATTTTCCGTTTGGATTTATTAGCGTGGTTCAGCCATCCAGTTCACCTCCAAGTGCAGCCCATCCTGGAGAAACATTACGCCATTTCTATGGGAAAGAAACTCGATGCAACTTGGATGTGTTCCCCGTGGGTTTTCTGAGCAACAACCTCTTGCTTTGGTTTAAGCCCCTTTTATTCCTTGGTAGCGCTGCAGAGCTGATGCAGCCGTGGGTTTCTGCAGGTTATTGAGATCAAACCACCTGCGACACTTCCACAGCCGCTCTTCAGAGCAGAATCGCTTTTTAATCTGAAGGTGTGAGCACTTCTGACAGGGCTGAACCTGTCGGAGGCAGTGAGTGATCAGGAAAGCGAAGCAATAAAAGCGGTTCAGAGCAAAAGCACTTGCTAGGGAAAATATTGGGGACTGTAGGAGCAACTGAGTTGATTTAAATAGAGCTAGCCTGTGTCCCCCAGATCTTCAGGATCACTCAAAGCTTCAGCAGAGCAGCTGAGTTTGGTTACATCTGTGTTACGGTTCTCTCGTGCAGCAGGCAGCACCTTCCTTCGATCCTTCTTCCTTGACGAGTCACAAGTTTAGCAAAGCATATGCTTAAGCAACTCACTGAATCCACTTGATTCTCCTTACGCTGGCACCAGGTTCTCTGTCACAGGGAAAAAGTTTTTCCACACGAAGCTGGCTGTGTTTCTGCTCTTCCTGGCTTGTGCATGGCAGGGTGAGTTTACAGTTCCTTTCCTAGAGAGGAACACGTATTTCCCTGCATGTTTCGTATTTATCTTCCAGTAAGAATTACTATTTAAGAAAAAAGAAGGTCAACATACTCCAGACAAAGCTACCTTTGTGTTTTCTGGAGACTTGCTGTGCTCAAAAGCTTTCTGTGCATCCTTGTAGCGTTTGAAGCCTGACGCAGAGCAATGAAACAGTTCATCCCGAGGGAGCTGTGTGCGGAGAGGATCGGCTTCCCCTGGATTTTCATAAGCCACAAAATCGGGTATTCCGCTGTTTGCATTACTCCAGTACTCTAATTTTTGTATAAAAAAATTTGCAATTTTTAATCCATTCATCTTGAAGATCTATTGTGGTATTTCTATTCTTAGGTGCCCTTTGAAAGTAGGGCTGTCTCTTCAGCCACATCGTACTCCAGTGCTATCAGCCAGCCAGCAGCCACATGCAGCAGCTCCGAACAAATCCAGAGGTCTGGATTTGGGGCTGAATAGCTTTTTTGGGGAAAACAGTGGCAGAGGAGCTACTGTATGCAATGACCTTGTGTCATGTTATGTAGGAGTGATTCCCCACCGTTCCCAGTCCCTTCCACCTCGTTTATAGGATGCTTCTCGTGCACCACTGGATTTGTGCAGAAAAGCCTTGAAAGCTTGGAGCATCTCTCTTTTCCCAGGGGTATGAGCCTGCAGGCGAGTTTCCCTCGCAGGCATGGAGCAGACAAGAGCTGGATTGCTCACTTGCATTCAACTTGCTGTTCTTAAGGAATCACTGGAATATGAATAGGATCCTTATCAAACCAGGTTCATCCAAAGGACAAGGCCATATTAATTGTTTGCAGAACTACAGCAAATAAACAGCATTCCTCCTGATTCCTTATTTGCCTGCTTTAACTCCAATGGCCAACTCAAGCAGAGGCCACAGAGCTTGGCAGCGGGGGGGTGACAGCCTTTGGCAAGTATTGGACTGTGCCCAGCTTCCCAGGTGGTGTGATCAAGCACTATGGAAACAACTTCTGGCTGGAGCCTTTAAATTATGTGTTTGGGAGAGAAAAAAACCAGAGTGTCTATCACATCTGGGGGTCTCAGTGCAGAGGGGAGACCTGTTGTGAAGAAGGCTTTTTTCCTTGAAGACCTTTACCATGCTCTGGAGTAAGGTGGGGAAAATGGACAGCAATAATATATGTGATATATCACATCAGATATGTGATATAACAGTGATAAAATAGAAGTGTGGATATTGGCTCCTTTCCAGGCCAGGACTGGCATCCTAAAGCTTAAGGGCTGGAATCCAAGAGGCCAAAAGCTGTAATGACTTTCTGTGCCCCAGGAAAAAAGCAGGTGATGCAGGGCATGGCCAGAGCTCTCAACACCTGACATCCCCATTGCTTCTGGAAAGTCCACTGCCTCAAGAGGAGAGGGAAAATCTGCAAGCATCTTCCTTTGTCTCAGTGCAGTCTGGATGGCCAAAACCACTTGTTATTCCAACGGGACTGCTTTGTCCAGCCATCTCCAGAGCATGTCTGGGTGGTTTCTTTGCTGATGGGCAGCCAGGGGTCTGCCCCACGAAGCACGTTGCTGCTGGGGCTGGAGCCTCCGGGGCTGAGCTCACGGGGAAGGAAGGGCGCTTGCTTGGTGCGCTGCATGGCAAAAGCTGGCATTGATGCTGGCCAGGCTGCTGGCTCACCAGAAGGGCTCATGTCTGCAAAATTTCAATCTAGGGCTAAATTTAAACACCCAAATGTAGCGTTTAGAAGCCCAGAGAATAGCTCAACCCTCGTCTCCAGTGGCTGCCTCTAGCCAGCCCTTCCTTTGGCAAAGAAGAACCTTTTGTTTTCCTAGGACTCTGGGCCAGCTTGGAATAATAACACCAGCAAAACCCTCCCTGCCCAGCACAATGAAGCAGCGCTCTCAATTCCCAGATGTGCAGGAGGGAAGTGCCCAGCGTGTCTCTTCCTGATGTTTCTCTTCCAGATGTGGAGCAGCAGGGAGCCGGAGGCAGCCTGTTGCCAGCCAGGAAGTGGGCTGGGGAGCAGGCAGTGGAGTTTTCCCCTGGAAACCCTCTGGATCTCACTGCTCGTGGCTGGGGGAAGCGGTCTGGGCTGCCCTGCTAGCTATTCAGCTGGTTTGCAACAGCTTGAGTGGGCTCCTTCTGTGCTGCAGCGAGGAAGTGCCCCTCCAGCAAAGGTGAGGATGCCTTCCCTCCTAAATGTGTCCTCATCCTCAGAGAGCTCTTGGCCCCCATCTTCCCCTCCTGAAACAGCCCTTGGTCCTCATCATCTCTTCCTGAGCAACACCAGTGAGGCTGGACTCTATTAAAAGTCCTGCAGGCAACTTGATGGGACAGGGAGACCCACCACCAAGAGACCCACCCGTCTGCTCAGTCCTCACGTCCCAGGGTCAGGGGTCTACATGAAACCGCCTCATGCATGAAGCCTTGTGCCAAGGTCGTGCTGAGTGAATCTCAAGGAGCTACTAGCTCTGGCATGAATTTGGAGATTGGAGCCTGTCCCCCTGGGATGAGCTCAGGGATGTTTCAGGTTGAACCGACCCGTGGAAGGTACTTTTTTTGGGTAATGCCCCAGGCAGAGGGATTCAGGCAGTGCAGGAAGGGGCTGCCCGTGGGCACAGCTGCCTCTCAGGGTGCTGGCAGGTGATGCAAGCCAGGGCACCACATCGCGTGACCTGGTTTGGCTCTACTTACCCTGTGGAACATTCCTGCCCATGGGCAACATCCCTCTGTCTTTATTTTTAAACAGTTTGCTAAGGACGCGGCTAACACACAGAGATAATAGGTGCTGACAGGAGCCTGGCTGCTAACTGGGGTTTTGCCCGGACTTACATGATATTTGTAATTTAAGGAAGGTGGTAGGGGGGGTTTGGTGGAGGGAGGGGACCAAGCACACAGATGAGATGGGAGAGACTGAGCTTGCAGAGGAGCTGGGCTCTCCGAGGAGGTCACAGGAAGGGATGCTTACACTAAAAGTCAGCATCAAGATTACTCACATCCATGGCATCAGCATGGGTTCCCTCCCAAGTTATCAGCATGCCAGGGAGGTTGGGGACAGGGTGTTCTCACGTGTGGGATGAGGATCCAGCCCCTGCACAGTGTCAGAGCTGCCCCATGTGGCAACAGTGCTGAGCACTGGGAGAGGTCCCCTTAAATTTGAGGGTGCTCATGGCATTTCCCTGCCGTCCTGCACAGGCGCTCTGCTCTTCCTTTTCACATCCTTCCCTTTCCTTTCTCTTTTCCCCTTATTTCATGCAGCAGTACTCACCACTCATGTTCCCAGAGCCCACCCACCTGGGGTGGGTGCCGTGCTGACCCTTTGCAAATCCCACCAGTTATTTCCAAAGCTTTTTTCGCCCAAGTTCAATTTTCCACTGGGTGGCAAAGATGCTTTGTTTGGCTCTTTGTTTACAAGGGAAAAATGCACGCCATAAAAAAACCCAGTAGGTGTGGGTTAACTTTCAGCTTGAAGCCGTTTCACTTCCCATGAAGGAATGGTGCAGGTGCCTCAGGTCAAACACACGCACGAGTCTTTGCAAGATTAGGTCTTGTAGTTTGTCTTCCTGAATGTGTAAATATAGCTGAGGGAAACCTTTGCTCTGGTGGCAACTCAGGATAGTTTCCAGCCTATCTTAGAAAGGAATCAAATAAAAAATAGAAAGAATTAGACACACAAAACCCTCAGAAAGATGCAAACAATCTTTCTTAAGAAGGGATGTGCAAATCAGGGAGCAAGTAATATCAGGAGCCCTATGGAGATGCTGGACATCTGAAACCTCACACTGGAAGGCATTACACGAATGAGGGGAATTCAGGTGGGTCAGCAGGTAAAGACCAGCTGTGGTGATGCTGTTTTAAAAAGGGAGGGAGAATAATATTTTACACTGGGCTGTAGGGCCAGGGCTGTGCCGTGCCTGGCAGGGAGCTGCTTATTGCTTGCTGCTGGTTATGTGATCCCCATCCAGAACAGCTCACATCTGCAAACAGGGCACGCAGGCTGAGGAGCGCTTGGAACCGGCATCTGCAAGCACTCGTCTCCCTCTGCCCTGCACCGCTGGGATCAGAGGCACGGAGGGGCTCGGGGAAGGGGACTGCGAGCAAGCTGGCGGCAAGCGATGCCTTCTGCATGCCCATGAGTATTGAGGCTGAAGGAGCTGGATCTCAAAACAGAGGCACGGTTCCCAGCTGGGCTGGCATTCCCATTTCTCAGGGGTGTTGCTGGGATGTTAACAGGGATGCAGGAGAGGCTGGCTGGGAGAAACCCAAGTGGCTGCTTTTCCCAGGCTCCCCAGCAGTGATGTACCTGCCCAGTCCCAGCCCTTCTGCTCAGTGTCCCATCCCGCTGTGGTGGCATGCCAGCAAGAAGAAGATCCCCAGCAAATTGTTATTGCCAATGGGTAGGTGGTAGCCCCAGGGCACCCTGGCATCTCACCAAGTCAACTGGCCCAGATATGAAAAAAAACCCCAGAGGTGGGACCTACCGATCCATAACTGCCACCCCAAAATCTGCTGGCATGGAGAAGAGATGTTGGTAGGGTTGCAGGAACAGCCTGAACTCGATCCGAGAGGATGCCTTCAGGTGCCATGCAGGGGAGACCTCCAGGCTGAGTTTCTGGGTAGCAGAGTGCAGTGTCAGAGGTGTGCAGTGTGTCCGTGCATGGCCCAGAGGAGGCAGGAAAATCTTCCTTCTCTACTCTGCCTGCCAGGTGGAGGGAAGGCATTGCAGCATCCTCAAACCCCAGCACTCTGGGGCTGGCGACTGCTCTCCTAGAACCTGGTTTGCAAGTGATGCTCAGGGTTTGTGGCTGACTCACACCGTTTCCCTGCATGGGTAAAGAGTTTGTATACCATTTAGGCACTCTGGACTCCAGGACTTTATTCATCCCAGAATGGCTGGCTGGGACTTCGGTGTCACCCGAGCAGCCCGATGGCACGAGGGAGGAGGAAACCCAGGATTTAACCGTCCCATCGCAGGTTTGGAGATCTCCCACAGGGCCACCACCTCAGCTTTAAATTAAGAGATGGGAAAAGTTGAACAGAGTTAAGAGGAGGGGAAGAACAATAAAAAAAGGGATGGGGCCAGCTGCCCTGCACTGGAGATGGGAGGTGTGTGGCCAGGGGAGGAGGAGGAGGAGGAGAAGGAGGAGAGTGAGGAAGGGGGTGGGTGATCCCTGTCAGCCACTTGGGTAATAACGGTGGTGGTCACGTGTGGAGATCTGCTTTCGGCACAGCTCATGTGTTTGTGCGGCACAGGGAGGGGGTGCGAAATCAGCTCCCACTTCCAGGAATCCTCCCAGCACAGGATATGCGGTGGGGAGCTGGTAAACATGATATAAGCGTTGGCCTGTAACTCAATCGGCTTCCTGCGTTAGCTGCTCTCTGCCTGGGGACCTCACTAGCCTAATGGCTGCTTGGGGTGCCAGTGCATGGGATGGCATGTTCCAGGGCACGGGGCATTGCCAGTGGTGCGTCAGGAGTGATGGGAAGGCAGAGGGGAGCTTGCCCCGAGGGTCTGGGGTTAGGGCAACTTGTCCAGCCCAGGGCGGGTGGATATTCCTTGGGTGCAGCCCGGGTCCAGCTGCTACTTGCAAACCCCCTCTGGCCTCAGCCACGGGCTCCCAAAGTCAGAAATAGCCACTTGGCAGAGGAGCAAACATCTCCCCCAGCCTCCCCTTCCCACCTCCCTGTCCCGGCAGCAGCGGGAGCCGCGGGTAGCAGCCTGCACCCATTCACAGATAACAGCGGCTCTCCTGCGCTGGCTGCCAGCACGCCTCGAGCTGCTCCTAATCTGCCTGCTCGCAGGAATACATCTCGCTTGGGCTTTCTGCCCTCCTCCCTCCCTCCCCTGCCACTCGGGAGAGCTTGTTTATTGCTGTGTGCAGGGAAACCATGACCTCCGCTGCCTGCGTCCCCTTCGGCTGCCCGTCCCCGGGCGCAGCAGTGTTCTGGCGTGCCAGCTGGGGACACGCAAGGGGACACCCGCCGCTGTGCAGGGGCCGAGGCAGGGCAGGGCGCCTGCGTCCTGGGTTCGCTGTGTCCCCACATGCAAGAGGAGTCGGGGTGGGAATGGGGATTTCACAATCACAAGTTATATCAATTAGACCAGTGTCGGGCTGATGGGTGGTTTCTGCTAACAACCCCCATGCAGGGGCTGAGTCTTGATGAGCCCGAGCGTGAGACCTGGGGAGGTAGGAATGGGGATGAAATTAGTTAATACAGAGCATAAAGCTGTGCAGGTGAGGATGGGGAAGAAAAGCTCCAGCTGCTGCTTCCAGGCTTGTCTGAAGTGGCAGAGGAGGAGATGGCTGGGGGCAAGGACACCATGAGGGTGAGATGCTCTCAGTGGCTAGGGATGGGCTCCCCACAGCACGGGGGACCGCTGTGCCCTCTGTGCCCAGCCTGGCCTGCCTGCAGCAGACAGCTTTGGATGAGAGGGGTGACAGGGTGGTCAGAGGGATGGCAGAACCCAGCGGGGGTAGGAAGAGCTTGGCTGGTCTGGCTTAGCAAAGCAAAGGGTGTGACGGGGACACAGAGCCTGCCTCATTCCTACCCCATGCCCAGGTCTTCAACAAATTGGCCCAATCGATTTCTAAACATATTCTTCAGCTAAGATGGGAGAAGAACAGGATCTACCTTTTTCTTTTTTAGCCCTCAGCTTAATTTCTTTCACAAAGGAGGAGGCAGGCAGAGGAGGCAGAGCTTGGCCAAGCAGCCCTCTGCGGGAAATGGGGTGGGTTTCGTGCCACCCGCTGCTTTATTTGTATTTTTAGAGCGTGCTGCAGGCACGAGGTCGCTGAAGTGAGTGAAATTCCACCCTGGAGCCTGGAGCACCTCCCTCACCCCCATCCCTCTCCTTGGGGCTGGGCTGGAGTCAACAGCTGAGCTGGGGCTCAAGTGTCCCGGCCGCGATGGTGCCCAGCTGAGGTGAGGGGCTCGGGCAGCTGAGTAGGTGGGTGCCGGGGCTCCAGGTGGAAGAGCAGGGGACCAGCAAGGTGGTGGGCAGAGCTCAGCCCTCCTGCTGTTATCCCTCCTAGAAGAGCCCCTGGGAGTGAGGGTCTGGCTGTGCCGGGCTGGAAACCCTGTCCTGGGGTGGCACAGGGTGTCCGAGGGCTCTTGGTGCAAGTGATCTTAGCGAGGCATTTGTTTGGTAGGACAATGGACACCCTACCCGAAGGGATGGGCATGCTGAGATGAGACTGGGACAAACTGGGGAGCTCAAATACATCTAGGAAGAGGCCAGGGTATACCATGCTTGCTCAATGGAGTGATGAGCTGGCAGTGTGGTGAGTCAAAAGCTGAGGAGAGGGGAAAACCCGAACAAACGGGAATGTGTGGGGGTTTCAAATGGCACAACACATCTCCTTGAGAACACACCTCCGGTCTCTTCATCATCTCCAGCAACAAGTGATGCAAGGGAAGCATCCGACTAGGGTTTGGGCTCAACAGTGAGTGAGTCAGGCGGGCAGGAGTCCCACCTCTTGAATCACGGCTGGCAGCACTGCCGGACATGACCCCAGTGCTGGGAGCAACCCCTGCCCACTTTCACTTGTGAGGGGTGATGGAGTCATAGCCCCTGTGGGCTGGCTGCAGGCGAAAATCATCCTTTTATGAGCTAAACCTGAAATAAATGAGAAATTGTCCCCTGGGATGCTGACCCAACCAGAAAATGTAGCAAGAGATGCTTCCAGGAAGAGAAGAAAGTGTCAGATCCTCACTGTAAGGCAAGAAATTTATCTAGAAATTAGGACAAGCAAGACATTGTTTGAGAGCTGCTCCTTCAGAGGTGTGAAACGTTTTCCTCTGCTTTTTCTGATGGTCTTCTAGGAGATGGTTTTCCCTGCTTGAGCTACCCAAATGCTTGGCATCACCTGGTTCAGGCGGCCCGAGCACCCAGCGGTGATCACCTACGCAGGGGGCCAGTTATTTTAACCCAGAGATCCATACACGGATGGGAGTCAGCAGGACCAACATTTAAATCATCTCCTGAACCTCAAAGGTAGGGATGAGGATCCTTGCATGAGGGAGCCGAACCCCAGGAGAAGGGGATGCAAAGCACTGCCATTATTGCTAGAAACGTGGTGCAGCCTTTGGCTGCCAGGGCTGCCGTGTGGCACTTTGTGAGCCCACATCAGGAATAACGTACCCTGTAACACATGGCCTGGAGTTTCATTAGCCTGCCCCCCGCTCCAGCTTTAGTCTTGGACTTAGGGACCAGGATCTCTTTTCTGAGCCATCCTTCCCTGCTGTGGTGGCACGGGATGATGTGATGGGGAGAGGATGGCTGGCTCTGCAGGGCAGTAAGAGCAGGCAGGGGATGCCCCATAGACATGCTGAGTCTGCCCGTCCATGCAGAGAGCAAGGGCTCCCCTCCACCCTATGCCCACACCTCACCTCCAACACATTACAGTTTTGGGGTGATTTTCCCCCCTCTAATACACAACCCAGTGCCTGCCTGCAGCTCCCGGGTGTCTTACTGCCAGTCCATGGCTCCGCTCTGGGGCATCCCCTCTGGTTTTTTTTCCAGGCCTTGTTCTCAAAGATAATCCCTGTTTTTTCCAAAGCAGGCTGTTTCCTCTAATAGCAAGCACCCAGCAAGCAGCCAGCAGCTGAAGGCTCAGTTGCTTTGCCTTGTGCACAAAACTTTCCACTTATGCTTTTTGTCTTTCCAGCCGAGGGAAGCGCCTGCCTTCCCCAGCCTCTGTGCGGGAAACGTCTGCCCTCCTGTGTTCAAAGTCCCCTCCAAAGAGAAGCCAAGGGTGCACTGACCTCACGGGGTAAATATTTTCCATGACATCTCCTTCCGACGTCTCCTTTCGGGCTCTGCACCTATAGCTGACCCAGCTCCGGGTTTGCAGCCAGCCTGCCTGAGCTCGGCGGGTGCTGGGAACGGGGCTGGGCTCTGCCCTCTCCTTATTCCCTACACGGCCCCACGCAATGTCACTGCCTGAAGGTTTCAGGGACCTCGCTGGACCCCCCTTCCAGGGATGTCACTGGCCAACGAGGCTGCTCCCCGTAGACACTGAATCCTGCTGGCTTGCTGTGATGGTTTCTCCAACACTCCCCCTCGCCCGCTCGCAGCTATAACGTGCCGGTGGTTATGGGCTGCTGCCAAGGCAGCTGGGATGCTGGAGGCAGCAGCCTTAGAGCAGGCGCGAAGCATCCGTGGGCCAGAGGTGGGATGCAGGGAGGCTGTTTTGAAGTGGGAGCAACTTGTCACCAGGCAAAGCGGGGGGACGCTTACTGACTGTATCCTTGCTGCTCGCCCAGTTGAATGAGAAGGGGCGGATGATCTGACAGGTATTTTCCACCTCCAGCCTCTTACTGCTCTTGCCGTGTTTTTCCCTTACAGACTCCTTCTCCTGACAGCACTTTTCTCAAGGGGACACTCACATCTGACGCTGATCCCCGGTGGGTCTTGGTGGCTGGATTTACAGCACAGGTACTGCAGAGCCCAGGGCTCTTTGTGGGTGAGGTCTATTTTATTTGCAGCCACAAAAAGTTGGTGGCTTTCTGTTGGTTTACTAAGAGGAGATGCTGTGGTCATTCTCCTGCCAGGGCTTTTCAAACCACGTGCTGGTTCCCACGCCCAGTGTGGTCTCCTGAGGGGGGCTGGGGATTTCGTGCTGCTGTGTATAGAACTGGATCCCTTAGGATTGGATCCCTACCACCCCCCTCTTGTGGAACAGGGACAAAACACAATATGGTGCCAGAAATAATGCCAAGCGTGTGGCACACACCAGGAGGTGTCAAAATATGCTCATGTTGGCCTCACAGGCAGCTCTGTGCCTTCTGCATTGGCCGTGTAGGGAAAATTACCCAAGCAATTTGCTGTGGGCATTTCAGAGCCCCTTATTTCTAGGGCTGGGTCTCACCTGCAGTAAAAGGGCCTCTGCAAGTGAGGCAAGAACAGCTACACCTGTCCTTCTGGTAGCTCCTCCCCAGTTTGTGTAAAAGATACCAGTGTTTCCCAGTTCTTGGGCATGGAAGAAGTGCCATTCTTATCTATAGGGTTATTAGTGCTGGAAAGAAAATGAATATTAAACATCTCTTACCCTGGGTGGTTTTATGGGTTCTTTTTTGGCTTTTTAGCAATCTTTTCTTCTTTTTTTTTTTTTTTAACAGATCTCTTTCTGGCAGCCAGGGAAGTGTTTTCCACTTGCCCCACTGCTTGCCTGGTGGTAACTTCACAGGAACACGTAAGGGTGCAGTGCAGTGCTTGGCTGGACCAGGGCTGGACCAGCCTGTGACTTCCAGGTATTGTCCTATCCCTGCTGCGGAGCAGGTGATGGACCTCCTGCCACATCCCCTTCTCTTGCAGAAATGTGTGTGTGTGTGTGTGGTGCCCAGCACTCCCCTACGGCGGCAAGTCGCAATTCTCTCGCGCTGAAGCATCAAATGCGCAGGCTGCTTTCAATGAGCCATAAAAGATGGTGAGCTCACTTGCCCGTGCACTGAAGATGCATATGCCACTGTCACGTTTTTGCACCTATTTTTGTCTGCATCTTGGAGGAGACAGGTATCCTCAGTCTTAGGAAAGTGCTGCGCTCCTCCTTGCAAATACCAGGGTGGATCTCGGCTCCTGGGAGGATGTGAAGGCTGTTATAGCACATCCCATGTGGAGGTGACGTGGATTCCCCCCAGTGCTGGGGAAATGGCTCTGCTGGAAGTGCCGGCCTGTTGGGCATGGCAGATTTAGGGGGGCATATGTGCCTTGTATATTGGAGGCTGACACTCAGCTGGATGTATAGGCTTTCCTGGAGGCCTGGGGCTGCCCTGGGGCTGCTGCTGTGTCTCCTCGCATTGCTGGGCAGAGGAAGCTGCAGCTAACCTCACCGCAAACACAAATTAGTTGATTTTTGTTGCTTTTTGGATTGGGTTCTTTTTTTTTTTTGGTTTTCTGTGTTCAATTTGAACAATAAAACATCTGTTCCTGAGCCCAGCAGCTGGACCAAAATGAAATGACGTTAGCATCAATTATCCTCCGGGATGAGGAGGCTGATGGGAGAATGGTGCAGATTTCCTTAACACTGAATAACAAATGAGAACAGCAGTTTGGCTAGGTGGCTCGTGTTCCTGGAGAGTCTCCAAATAACCCGCCTGCTTGAACCCTTGTGTTGGGGCAGCTGCTGTTGTGCACCACAGCTCCGGGTACCAAACACCAGCCATGGGGTGAGTGGGGGAGATGCTTTTGCAACAACTGGGGAATAAGACCCATTTTTGGTGGAAGGGCTTAAGGATACTGCAGTGGCAGAGATTTTTCTGAATGCTCTGACCTGATACAAATATCCTGGTACAAAATCAAAGTGCTTTTTTTTTGGCGGGGGGGTGAGGGGGTGCTGCATGTGTACCCAACCTCCTGTGGGGCCAGCATGGTGAGCCCCAGCTGGGACATCGCCTATGGTGGGTGCAGGCAGCCAGCCTGGAGCAGAGCTGGGGTTCGCGGAGGGGTGGGATGATGCAAAATCACATTCCCTGGGTACAGAAAGGGGCTATTAACGGGGAGAAAGGCGGGGGGGGCAATGGAACACAATGGCTCTGATTTGTTGGCAGTCGCGACCTACAGTCCCTGGCAGCACCTCAAAGCAGCTGTAAAGTGCCAGTCGGTGGCGATGCTTCGGCGCGTGATGCGGGCGCCTGACCCTGGCGTAAGGCTGGGACACGGGCTGCCCGGTGGGGAGGGCACCGACCCGGCTCTCCTGCCTGGGGCCCCGCAGAGGAAACCCAAGCCCACTTGTGGTGGGCTGAGTGCTCCAGGGACTTTGCTTTCCAGGGCTCTCCCCAAACCCATCTGCCCTGCCAGCCACGCCTGCGTAAACTTTACCTCTTACAGACTCGGGGTGCCTCTCTGCTCAAAACCAGGTGAATGCAGCCACGGACAAGGTGGTGCCAGGCTCCAAGCAGATACTGCGAGTGTGCATCCACACAAAAATATCCTCCTGTCCCATCCTGAACAAGCTCACTAGAAGAAGGTTATTTCCCCACATCCCAGTAGCACAGAGAAAAACCATGACTGTGGGAAAACTCAAGAAAATTATCAGGGAGTAGCATTTTTATGAGCGAGCTGCTTTATACCTGCACAGCCAGATGCCTGAATAACTTAATGCAGGCTTCAGGAAATAATTTGGGCTGCTGCAATTTTGAAGCCTCTAAAATAGCTTTCCTGCTCCCTGGGGAGCTGTGAATTTTGGGGCCTGACAGCTTCCAGCACCCTGCGGGTGAGATACAGCTGCTCATTGCGGAGGAGCCCCCCATGGAGCAGGGCTGGGGGAAAATGGGGCTTATGGAGCTCACTAGCTCGTGTGACGCTCGTCACAGTTTTTGGAAGGAGAGTGTTTAGGGTGAGCAGCAGAGGAGAAAGAGCCTGTTTAAGAACAACAAACAGCGTGCTCCAAAAACCCGACAGCATCAAGCACCCATTTTGTCTGGCTTCTTCCCTGAATGTCACGGGTACCACCACGGGACAGTGTGCCTGTGACAGGCGCGTGTCCCGGGCTCTGATGCTGCACATCTGCACACCCGGGTGCACTCCAGCACCGCAGCTCTCGTGGGAGCATCACCCACATCATCTAGCAAAGACACCGCTGAGAAGAGCCCCTTGCTGGCTTGCCTGAGCTGTTTTACTCTAATCCCTTATTGCCTTTGGCCTCCAGCCTCGGTTACATCAGCAAGCCACAACGGGCCGAAACTACCCCCAGGTGTCACGTCCGACGTGCATCGCCTCTGCTCCGAGTCTGGGCTCTGCAGGTGCTTCTGCCCTGGTGTCTCATACCAGAAAACGGAGTCCAGCTGGGAAAATCCCCAAAACTGCTCTCAGAAGAGACCTGGCAGAATTAGAAGCTTTGGCTTTATATATATGTATACATATAAAAAAATTCAGAAGAAAATCACTTTGTCTCAAAGCAACCGAGCTTACCCCAGCATGCCTATTTTTTGTTACTTTATGTACTGTACTTCAGTCTGTTTTCTCAAGCCTTACCAAAGTGTGTGTATCATCATTCTGTTTGCCTGTCCCTTCCCTCAGTAACATGCTGAACTGGCTGATTTTGGGTAGGTTTGGCAAAAACATTAAATCCTTCCCAATATTCAGGTCTTCCTGGCTGTATGAAAAGAGCTGCCACTGCTGGGGGCTGGGCTGATCTCTTGCAGAGAGGAAAAGGCTTGTTGGATCCCCCAGTTTCCTGAAAACTCCTGGCGGGAAGAGACCTCGTCAGCTGGAGCATCAGGCAGCTGGAGAGGTGTCCGAGTTGGCACGCAGCAGCCTGGGTGGGAAGGGGAGCAATCTGGGATGTCCTGTGCAGGACAGGGGTGGGCAATAGATTTAATAAGAAAAGCTTTCTCCTCCCCAGGTCTGGCTTAGGGAAGAGTTTGTTAGCCAGATGCCAAGACTTGGCAATCCCTTCATCTTGGGATGAGGAGGGCTGTGCTGAGAGCCTAAGGGGTGCGTGAGGGATGGGGCTGCCCCAGCTCTGGGCATCTCCTCCCCTCCCAGCCTGGCAGCAGAAACAGCCTGGAGAGATCCTCTGGTGCATCAGGATCCAAAGGACGGAGCCAAGATAAAGGCTGAGGTCCCTGCACCCTGCCTGATTCTCCAGTGATCCATCTGAGTTCTTGCCCTTTCTTCTTTTGACCCAATTTGCAGTGACCTGCTTTTCCCCACCTGCTGGGTAAACCTAATAAGAAGTAGACACCTGAACATCTCTTGAGGAGCTGGACCTTAATCCCCACCTACAGCACTGGTGCTCTGGCTCCCTGTAAGCCGGCTCACGTCTGCAAGGACTGAGCCTCCCATGTATCACCTTCCCCTATCCAGGGTGAAATGTGCCCTGAGGGCCATGGGGTGGTGGGAAAAAGGGGTTTTTGGTCACCAAGCAAGGAGCCAGCAGGGCAGGGCTGGGATATACAGCAGGTACCTATGGATCATTACCCAGAGGAGGCTTTGGAAAGCTGGATGGGACAGAAAATGCTGAACAAGGCACAGGAGGAGCATGAGGCATGTGCAATGCAGCCACCCGCCTAGGAACGAAGAGGTAGGGTAGAGGAAGAATGGGAAAAAGCAAGGCAGGGGCAGTAACCTGTCTGCCACAGGCATCTGAGACACTGGTGGGATGCTCCATGTGGGCAGTGACCAGGCAAGAGATGCACAGCTCTGCCTTGTCCCAGTGGCTCTGCTGTGTGGCTCTGGAGCTCTTCCTGCTGCCAGGGTAGGGCAGAGCCTCAGGCTGGGGCTAAAAATGTTGTAATAACATCTGCATCCCACCTCGGTGGGGGGTTTTTGCTCCGCAGGGCTCTCATTCTGCCCTGCTCTACCAGAGGCTGTGACCACCTCCCAGCCAAGACTCAGCATTGGGGAGGGGCTGCTGGGGCCAGGGTCTCTCTACCCCCCGCTCCCCCTCACCCCTTCATTTCAACACACCCCTCTACCTCCGGCTTGTTTGCACAGCTCAAAATGTTCCGAGCATTATCAGTGTTTGCACTTTTGCCACTGTTTGTGCTAGTTGCACTTTAAAGGCAATAAAGTCAAGCTTTGTTTGCTTACAAGGAAACCGTATTTTTTTCCCCTCATGAGCCAAACCAAAGCTTACCCTAAAACATGGCACTAACCACCCCAGTAAGCCTGTGTGGGCTCCTGAGGGCGATGGTCGTGGAGGAAAAGGGGCTTTATGCGTGCAAACACACCACGCTCACACTGTGCATCACCCCATGGCTCTGCCTGCCAGGCTTTATGCTTCATGGGGGGGCTGGAGCCAGCATCCCCAACTTTCACCTTTTGGCGGGTCCCCAGAAGCCAGTGCTGGGACATCCTGGGTCGCACAGCCCCGCAGGCCCTTTTCCAAGCTAAGTGGCATTACCTCCGGCAAAGCTGCTTCACCTTGACCAGGTCCCAGGGCTTAAGGGAGCGGTGCGCGAGCTGGGTGCTGCTGGTGACACCGGGCGGTGCAGGGAGGTGACCTCGCGTGTGCCCAGCTGCCTGTGGCTGTCCCCACGCTGGCACTGCCTCCATGTGCTGGCTATGACATGCTGTCCCTGTTCGGTGGGTTAAACATTAACAGGCTAGAGTGAGCAAGGCCAGATGAGCCTCGGGAGTGACTCAGGGAAGGATGTTATTTGTGGAGAAAGCAATGGCTGCTCAGTGACCCTCTGCCATCTAGCTGCTCCTCCACCCCTGCTCACAGAAAACCTTCCTCCACCATCCTCCTCAGCTCCCCATCTGCTTTCTCCATCTCTCGGTCTGATTGAACAGTGGCTTCCTGAGCTGCCCAGCACATCACTCCACAGGCAGGGTATTTCACGCACCACTTAAGGCAGACCTGGCCAAGGAGAGGCTGCTGGAGCGTGTGCTAAGCCTCTCAGGGTGATGCCAGCTCCACCGCTGGCCCCGCTGCCCCCCGCTTGGTACCACTCCAGCATCCTCACAACAGGGCAGCACCCACTGCAAACCCCGCTCTCTGCAGCGCCCGGGACTCAGTGGCTGGAGAGCAACCACAGCTGCCCGTTTTTCCTGGAAGGGCAATGCTTCTTGCAACCGATCCCTTGACTAACATAAGGCACATTCTCCACCCCACCGGGGCACACGTCACCTCTCGAAAGAGCAGCCGCAATGGCTCAGCACCAGGAACACGGTGTAAACAAGGTGCCTGCCAGCCCCTGGCTCTGCAGGGACAGCCTGGGGCTGGAAGGGGCCAGGAAAGGCACAAACCACCACAGCTGTAAGTGGGATTTAAACTGGCAGAAAAAAACGAAGAGCTGTGGAAAAACCAAAGCTCTCTCTGGGCTGGAAATAAATGGCAGCGGTTGGCTTGCCACGACCTGAACCGCCGGTGCTGTGCTGCAGTGCGTGCCCTCTCCTGGACACTGGCTCGCTGGCAGCCGGCCCCCTTTGGAAATTTCCTGAATTTCGAAATACCCCCTGAGAAATGCAGCCTTAGCTGTTTGAGGAGTGCAGCTCACGTAGGCTGGTTGTGCCAGGGAGGCTGGGGGCATCTCGGAGCTGGTTTAGGATGTGAGCTGTGCCCCTTGGATTGGCAAGAAAGAAATGCAGGAATGCCATCTGCAAACCAGGAGTGAAGCACAGGGAAGCCCTAAGAGAAGGGGGGGCATGTGGAGGAGCCTCACAAATTGCTCAGTGGGGATGAGGTCTTGCAGCTGTGGGACATGGCCACGGGGGCAGGATGGGGTCGGTGGAATTGGCGCAACCCTTCTGGTGTGCCAGTGGCGTTGAGCTAGGGACAGCCTAACACATTCGTGTTTGATGCCTGTTTTCATGCCCCCAGGACCAGACTGGGGCGTTTTCCACCCCTGCTGCCCAGGGAGCAGGGAGTGCTGCTGGCACGGCAGTGCAAGGAGCCATGGGAAGGCGACTGCTCTCCCAGCACGCTTTGGCCCTATGGCTGGTTTTGCCTGGCATTTCATTTATTTTTTGTTGGCTGCTGTTGTTACCTATAAAGAAAGCAGTGTGCCTGAGTCAGCTTTAAATCCGTGTGCTGTGTTGACTGAGGTGGCCGTGAAAATTTGGGTTGGGATCACCGATGGGAAGCACAGCTGGGACAGGGAAGGGCACATCGCTTGGTGCATCCTGATGCCTTCTTGGCAAGTAAGCACCAGTGGCTCTCTGAATTTCCCATTTTTTTTCATGGGGACCACTTTCCATACCAGGTATGAACAGCCACACTCTGACGTGTTGTAACTTCCAGTTGGGCTCCACGTCTCAGAGGAGATGGACGGTGCAAAGCGGGGTGAAGCTGTGGCAAAGCCTGGCCGCCTGCAAACCCACTGCTGCAGCCCCCGGCCTCTCAGTCATGCTGGGGGGGGGTTATCTGGCAAGCCAGGGGGGATGTGACTTGCTCTGGGGAGGAGGTATCTGCTGCAGCTGTAATTCACAGGTCTGGAAAGCAGCCCGGGACGTGCCTGGTGCTGCCTGCTCCCACCCAGCGTGGGCTGAGCCGCGCAGGTGGGCACAGGGTGCCTGGTACATGCTGGTGCTCAGGGAGCTCATCCTTGCTCAGCGCAGCCTTGGCTGCAGCTCCTGTTTCTATCCTGCCCCCCCGGAGCATCTCACCCCCACCTTCTGCCACTGCCAACAGCTCTCCCCAGCTCACAGGTCCAGGCCAGCACTCCTTTGAGTCCCCCAGGCTCTGCCAGTGCTAATTTCCCTAATAAACTATGATGCCAACATGTTTCAGGCACTGCAGCATGGTGCAAACTCATGGGACTAATCCTGCCTTAGCCCAAACCCAGGGACTGCGGTACAGGGTGAGCTGGGGTAGGAGATACACTCCTTCCCCTGTATTGCATTCCAAAGCCCGCAGGCAGGGAGCAAGGGGTGACATGAACATACCCGCGGTACTAATTGCTGCCTGTAATCCCAGGATTATGTTTTACTGCTTGTTATATCCCTCTCACAGCACCCAGCTCTGTTCCCTACCCCAGGCCAAACCAGAGCACAGCAGGCCTTGGGATCCTCCTAATTAAATGCAATTATTATTTATTTTTTTTTACATCACATTTTTTAATGCAATTTAAAACACATGACATAAAGACACAGCACAGCTCAGAAACTCATGTCTTTCTGCCTCCCAGCCTCCAAACACACCCAGTGTGTCCCTTGGGATTAGAAACCAAGAGGCACGCCTGAGGGGATCACTGCCACCGGGCTCACATTGGACCCCCCAGCACCTCCACTTGGGAGGGGTATAAAGAAAAGACCCGTTTTTGGGGTATGTCTGGAACTGCTGGGCAGAGCAGAGCAAATCCCTGCTCATCCCAGACGGAGCAGCCATCTGTGGTATCTGTCAAAATGCAGGCACCTCCTTGAGAATGGCCATATTTCATCCCTGGATCCAGAGCTGTTTATGAAATTATTAGGGCTAGACAAATGGCAATTTTTGTTTCAGCAGACACGCTGTGCACCAGGCACCTTGCAGGAGATAAATCTCTGAACCAGTAATTGTATTTCTCCTTCCTCTCTCCCTGGCTTCAAATAAAGGGACCTAATATGGTCCCAGCTCTCTGGAGAGGTGGTGGTGAGAGATGGGAAGTCAAGAGAGGGAAAGGGCAGCAGAAGGCTCTCCCAGCGCAGCATCTGGAAGGTCCTGAGGGCCTCCTGAGCAGTTTCACCATGAGCCCAGGTGCCTCCAAGATGCTACAAGGGACTGCATCTGCTCATGCTCTTCCCTCCTTCCCACCTCCATGCCAGACCACCAGGCAAGAGGGTCTGCTGAGGCTGGGGAGGTGGGACTGGATGAAACCTCTCACCAGCTCTTTCTGCTCTTCTGAAAACATCTTTCTGGCGCCAGGAATGGCAGCTGTGCTGTAGCTTTTCCACCTGTACATTTCTTGCTTTATTTGATTTTACCAGGATTGGTTTTACTGGATATTTTTCCCTTTTATGTGGCCCAGTACTCAGAATAGTTACTTTGGGAGGATGCTTGACCCATACACAGATCTCCATGGATGGTATAAAAGCAGGGGATAAGGGGACTCAGGGTCCGTAAGTGAGAGGAGTGGGGGGATTTGATTTATACTCATGCAGTGCCCAACGATGCTGTGGGGCACCAAGAGTAGGATTTTCAGGATCTGCTCAATACAGGACTGCAGGCTTCTAAAAGGCTTTTGAGGGCGTCTTGTGCACAACCCCAAAGTCATTTTGAGCTTCGCTTTCAACAGTGAAGAACCCACTGGGAAACCACAATGCAAAGCCTTACATATACCTGCCTAGCGCAGGGGTTAAACAGTGCCGGGTTTTTATACAGCTTCGTGTTTTCCTGCCTGGCTGAATACTTGGCAGTAGACTGCTTGGTCCTTGGAAGTTTTGTCCATAAAAAAGCAAACTGGCCATGTTTGCAGAGATTCACTGAAGAAGCATGAGATCAAGGACAAGAGGTCACCTCCTGACAGCAGCTGCCTGCCTTGCTGCTTGCTCGGTTTGCTGATTAACTTCTCAAATGATGAAAGTTATAGAAAGCAAAGCACTTCCTTCAAAAATAAATTAAAAATGCATACGTTGGTATCTTTTACATAGCAGTCAATGGACATGAGCATCAGTTTGCAGCTCAGAAAGGCCGTCAGGGTGGGTCTCTGCTCCCTCTTCCTCCACGTGACAAAAATTACTCGAATTCTTCTCATCTAATAGCCAGCTAGCAGTCTTGCACTGCGTCGGCTGAAAAGCAGATGCAGCTCTGGCAGGCAGTCAGAAAAACACTAAATGAGCAAGTTTTTCTTCTGCTTCTCGCATCCGCACCATTCCTCAGTGCTTGCAAGTGTGTGGTGTAATCATCCTCCATTTGTTTTTATGGCTTCAGTTCCAGAATAGATGGGAACAGAAGCTACAGTAAACTCTCTGCTCCTGCTGCCGGGAGCTGCAAGAAAAATGGGGACGACAAGGGTGCAGTTACTGCTCTGTCCCCTCAGGCTTTCTCTGTTAAGCATTTAATAACTGAGATACCCCAAATCAAGCCTAGCAGGTGCAAAATGGCAAAGGTGCCTCTAGATAAACTCTTTACCGTGGAAAACACTTACCAACATTTGCTATGATCTCAACATCCACAAGCGCAGCCTGCTTCTCTGGCTGATTTACTTCACCAGCTAAAATATATCACCCTTCCTGACTTCCCATCAGCTGGAGAAGGGAAAGCAAGCTGTATTTGCCTTTACACAGAGCACTATACCCCAAACAGCCTGGGAGCTTTGGTGAGGCTGTCGGACACCAGTCCCATTCCCTCAAAACACAGACTAGGATGGCACGATGTGCAGAAGCATAAAATAAAAGATTTCTTGCATGGAAAGGAAAAAACCAACACTTCTTGCACCAGTGATTGGAAAATGCTTGAAGAAAAAACCCCATATTTTTTCTTTTTAGGTGATTTATGTGGTTCCCTTGGTAGCTGTGGTGGAGAGTGTTCGTGCAACCCAGGTGCTGAGGACATGGTGCAAATGTTGCATGAGCAGAAGGCAGAGGGTCCGTCCACTTTTACCTTTGCACATGACCGGTTTATGCCCCGCTCCCTCTCCCCAGGTACTGGCGCACTGCTGCGGACTGGCTCGTTGGGCTCACTCCCCATCGCCTTCACACCCGGCACAGGGGGTTTGCCCGCCCGCCCACCTCAGCCACGCAACCTGCCCGCTCAGCCGCCCTGGTCAGGCAGCTTGGCACGCCGAGAGCAAGCTGTTTGCAAACAAACAGCCAATTTCATCATCTCCCGGTGATTTATCTGCAGAAGGAAAAGCTAAGCTCAGCCTTGACATCCTGCTTTTTATTCTACTCGGTTTTCCAGCCAGGCAAGCCGGAGCCGGAGGAGTTCAACAAGTGTGGCTGAGGTCAGACCACAAATCAGGGCTCAGTCAGCCCGGGCGCACGGGAGCCTCCTGGCTCAGCCTCCCAGGCGGGGGCCCATGCAAGTGATTTATTTTTTGTCTGCTGTTTCCTTATTTTTAGTGCATGTGCTGGAGTTCCTCATTACTTCCAAAGAGCTTACATGGGACTCCCTGTCCCATACCGGAGGGTCAGTCATGGCCTTGCAGGGCGGGCAGGTCCCTGCCATGCACCCTGCTTGCTGGAGGGTCTCCAAGCAATGAAGGTGCCTTTGCTCTTCTGACTGCCATCCATAAGCAGCCAGACACCCATGAAAGAGCTGTTTTTTTCCTTTGCATTGCCCACAGCAAAGTCCCCAGCATCACCCCAGAATCAGCTTTTGGCTCTGCTAGACGACGTTCCTCCCCAGAACTCAGGGAACAGCCACAGCTCTGCTGTTTCAATCCTCCTACTCATTCATCGGAATATTGGGATGAGATGGCTGCTGACGGGCTCATGAGTTTCTCTCCCCTCCAGCAGCAAGCACCGGGTCAGGCTGGTGCCATGGTGCAGGGGCTGGACACAGGAGCACAGCGTTGCAAGGAGGTAAGCAGGCAAAAGCCCAAAGCGTTGGAGAGAAGTTCCCCATGCTTGTGGGACCAGGGTCTTTGCCTTGGCCATTGCACAACCTGAGCTTTCAGGTGACTCATTTTGCGCTCCCTTCCCTCCAGGCAAGTTTCTTTTGAAAATGTTCATCTTTGGGACAAGGGCTGCCCAGCACAGATACAGCTCTGGCCGTGCACTAACACCTAACAACCAGCAGCAGCAGTTCGTAATGCCACGTTGCTTCAAGCACAGCTCTGCCACAGCCTTTGCATGGGAGCGTAGTTAATTTTAGCTCATCTGAACATGCAGCACAGTTGCACAGCCGAGACTGCCTGCAGTTAAAGGGACCCGGGCAAAGGAGTTCAATTTCTTACTACTTTTCAATGTTCATCATCCTTAAGGCCAGCTAACAAGGAACTCCATGTGTGCACTCTCAGAGACATCCCCCAGACCCAAAGAAGACGGACACAAAGAAGATGCTTGACAAGCAAGACCTGTGCAACATGGAGGTCAACATTTAGCTGGGTGCTGGTCCATGCCTGGTGCTGCTCACTGTGGCTGAAACAGCCATCCCAGAGGGATTATTCTCTGGGTCTGCACAAACACCCCGCCGCTGCATCAGGGTGAGCAGAGAGGTTGCCTCCCTCCTTCCAGGGGCAGGGAGGCTGGCACCCAGCATCAGCAGGGTAGCCCTGGGACATGGGCTGTGTCACAGCCGTGGGGCTGCTGCTGCTGCTGGACTTTGGCCAGCTGCGGGAAGGTGTTTACTGCTGCCATAATAACAGCAGCTAAACAGCTGGCAGCTTCCCACAGAGCCAGCACCGCTCCTGCCTGCCGAGCTGCTGGGGGGGACCCTGATGGGCAGAGCTGGCCGTGGGGAAGGTGGCTTTGGGGATGCTGGCAGGGTACCCTTGGGGCGCTGGGGCAGGGAGCTGTGCTTGCAGTGGGGCTGGGATGTGCATGGGGGGCTTTTGCACCTGCTTGTGCAAACCTGTGTCGTGTGACAGAGTTCGTATTAGTTCTTGAATGTGGCTTTCCTTGGGATACGTGCTCTGGGGTGGCACCGAAGTGCCCCAGCATCGTCAAAAGTGCAGAGCGCTCGCCTTGCTGGGTGAGTGGGAAGCCCAGTGGTGCAGGTATCTAGCAGGGACAGCAGACCAGGCTGTGACAAATGGCATCCCCCAGTCACTGAACCCACAGTGCTCCATCCCCAAAGACAAGCAAGATGTTATAAAGCAGTTTAAAGATTTCTTTTTCCAGCTCCTAGGCTTGCAGGGACTGACGGCTGTGTGAACTGCCCCCTCTTCAGGCAGAAGGATTTAAGATCTTCTCCCTGGCCTCATTCCCCCAAATCCGATTTCGATACACTATGCTGCTATCAAACACAATTTGAGGTGCAGGGAGGCGGGGATTCTATTTGCGGTGCCAAATGCTGCCCTGCAGCAAGAAGCCACTGAGACCCCCTGGACGTGCCAGTACCGGTGGGTGATGCTCGGCTTTATCCAGGGTTACTTTGACATACAGGGCCCAGGGCTGCAGCCCTTAAAGTTGTAACTTGATTCTGCAGCCCTATAAATATGACCAGTGCACCCTATAAATATGACCAGTGCAAAACAGTAACAGTAACTGCAGTAACAGTCATCTAATCCAGTTAAATATAATGACTATAATGCAGCAGATTATCTGAGCACAGACAGCGAGACACAGGGACCCCAGGAGGAGTCTCTGCCTGGTGCTGGGTACGCAGTGGGCAAGGAGAAGTGCCAGCCAGCTCTTCACTGATGTGAAAGCACACCGAGGATGAACAGTTTTGCAGCGGTGAAGATGGCATATGGCCATGCAACAGCCCAGTTCTTTGAGAGGTTCAGGAGGAATTTGCTATGCATCCTTTGGACATGGAGTCAGCTCCCAGGCTGCGGCGCAGAGGTTGCTCCATACCCGTTAGGAGCATGGTCTGTGTCTGGTGGTTGTTGGAGACCAACCTCTGTAGCCACCCTGCCCTGCCACATTACCAGTCAAAGGCTCGTTAGCTGCCAGGGAGCTGCCCAAAATGCTCCGCTGCTGCCTCCCTGGCAGGATCCACCCATCCCGATCCACCCATCCCGTGGGTTTTACACCCGGCAGCTGATTCTTCCCTTTATATAACCCACCTAAGCACAGATTCTTACGCCAGTGATCAGATGACACCAGGAGGGGGACAAAGGGGTTGCAAATGCCTACTTCAAAGCCTCCTTTTTCTGCCTGCATGAAACAGAAGGCTCATAGCCACAGGCAGAGTGAAGTAGCAGAGAAAACTCCAGGAAAGGCTTTTTCCCAGCCAGAATTGTCCCTCTGCCACTTATCTCCCTCTCAGTATCCCTGCTTGCCCCTTTCTGCTGGATTAGCTGGTGCTAAGGCTTCAACAGCCTGTGAGGAGAGGTCAGCCTTCATCTGAGAAGGAATGACAGACCCTAAGACCCCACAGCCTCGTAACACTAACATGAAGCAACCTGATTTAGGGTATAGGAGTTACCTCTTCTGCCCATGGCTCCCTCCTCCCTTTGTAACTCAGCTATCCGTGCCTTACTGCCCACCCTTGGCAGTGTCACCAGACAGGAACTGGCCATGGCCACTATTGTCTTGCCGCGATTTTTGCATCAGAGACTCAAGCTTGATGCGGAATTGCACTGCACAGCTCCTGAAAGCTGTCTGTCCTACAGAGATCGAGCATCCAGGCTGTCTTAGTGTGCAAGCACAGGCAGGTGAGCCTGAGCACCAGTGCTTGAAAGGCCATGCTCTGAACTGCATGGACTATTTGGGTGCTTTGAGTCTTCCTTTGGTGGGTCTGAGAATGGAGATCAGTGAAGGAGACTTGGACCACAGCTGGGCTCTCGTCATGGTGGGGATCACAGGACCATCCATTTGGAACTGATGTCGGTGAGGAATCAGAGGGTAAATGTCCTTTGCTTCTCCAGTATCTGGAGAAGACCGACCTGGAGGTTGTCAGTGTGGCCCCATGTTGCAGGGTGCTCCCCAGACTCTCCCAGGCATTGCCCGTTGGCAAGGGGTCTGGGCAAAACTGGGAATGAATGGGGACCAGGGGGACTCGGGGGGCTTTGCCAGACTGACCTGCATAAGTAGCCACACGCTTCCAGGGAAGAGGAGCACGCAGGGTAGAACTGTAGGGCATGGACATTTCTCAGTTGCAGCACAAAGCACATTTTTCCTTTTTTACTACTGTAGGAAACTTCACTTGGAAGAAAATAGCAGAGCACATCGCCCGGCTGGCTCTGCAGAATGCAGAAAACAATCAGGAGGGATGGGAGCAGCAGGGAGGAGCAGGCAGACCAGAGGAAAAGCTCACCCCAGGAAGAACGGTGCAAGGGCTGGGGAGAAACTCTGCATGCCATTTGCCAGTCATCTTTGAAGTCCTGGAAACAAGTGCTGGATCCTGGAAATACTGCTGGAAGAGAGGCTGTACCGTGAATTTTGAATGTAAGGCAATCCTGGAGAGGCAATAAATATGTTTGCAAGCACGTCCACACGCCAACCTGCTCAGCTCTTCCAGCTTTGACACCCAGACATGGTATCTGAGCTCTGAGATATATCCTGCCCCACTACCAGAGGCCCCACCTGAGTCCTGCCCAACATGTAATTTCCAGAGTTCACCCTCCTGTTAATCTTACTTCCCTCTCTGGTCCCTCCTGCCCTGCCCAGGCTGGCTCCTGTCTCAGTGTCCAAGGGAGAAGATGGCAGTCAGGAGGGCATGGGAATCATGGGGCCGATAGCAGTAGTTTATAGCTCATACTGGCTCTGAGTTCAAGAGGGTGGCTGCAAGTGCAGCTTAATGAAGTGCAAAGGAATGGGCAGTATGAGATACTGAAGCTGGAAAAAACACCAGCCTACCACTAAATAATTTCCTTCTGACTAGGCCTGGCGTGCAGTCTCTAAATCCTTCTTCCAAAGGATTTAATAAAGCCCCTGCTTTCCCCATCCCCCCCAACCAGACACTCCTATGTAGAAGGTGGGTCCATCACCCTGTGTCCTCCACAGTCTGCAGCAAATGGGTGGGAGCTGGCCCCAGGGTCATCCTGCTGGGTCCGTCACACCAGTAGCCAAGGAGAAGCAGGAAGCAATATCCCGGGAAGGTCACCACAGCAAGGCAAGAGGATGGAGGTGGGGAGAGCTGCTGGTCCAGCTTCCAAGTTGCTTTGCAAGAGAACTGGGATGGAGATGAGAAGCTGGTGCAGTGAAGGCACTGTGGCCACCATATGTACCTTTGATCCCATCCTGCTTCCAGTTCCTGGAGGCAAATGATCTGGCAGACCCTGATGGGATTCCCCTCTGCCGATCAGCTTCTTCTGATCCTGCTTAGCCCATAAATTAACTCAATGTCATAGCTGTGGACAGCAGTTGCCAGGCCAATGGGGCAGAGCCAACATCCTTATTCTGACCTGTCTTTATGCCTGCCTTGGAAGAAAAGAGATGTGAGCAGCTCATTTTCCCATGTGCACTGAACGGGGAGGTTGTGCGATGCCATGGGATGGCGGTGGCTTCAGCAATGTCCCTTAAGAGCCTGAGCAAGCCGGAGAACCTCCGGGGTGCTACCAGCAGCAGGCAGGACTCAACACAGGCAACGCTGCTGCTGCTGCTCACTCCTTACTGCTGCCTTTTGTGCCTTGAATGGATTTCAAAGCTCTTGGCACCACCTCTGAAGAGCCACAAAGACCTGGCCCTGGAAGAGGGCTGCAGCTAGAAAAGCAGATGCTATATCACTCCTCTTTGCTGGAGGACGGCTGGGAAGGGGAGGCCCAGGAAATGAGGGTGTATTTCATGTTGACTTTACGATTTGGTGTGATGCCAGAGTATTCGGCAGTGAGGGAGGAGGGGAAAATTATCTTTGCTCCAAAGAAAACGGAGTCATTCTACCAGGGAAATCTCTTCTGAGATTTGAAAACCAATGAGAAGGTCCACTCTTGATGCTCTGGCCTGGTGCAGCATGCCCTGCCGCAAGGTCGCTGCCCTGCAGTAGGTACAGCTCAAGTGACCGGCAGCAGGGGGAATCACCATAACCCCAGAGCCATGCCGCAGCTAACACCCTCCTGAACACGTTTTCCCTCCCATAACCCTGATGCACAGCTGGGTGTCCCTCCCTTGCCCTCTCGCTGCCAGCCCTTTCCCAACCTCTCGGTTGAGCTTGAGCCCAACCATCCCCCACCCTGGTTGCCTCATGGACATGGGGCTGCCCTGTAGGGAGGGACCCTTGTGTGACCGCTAAGCTCATCCATATTCCTAATCTGACTCTGAGCCAGGGAGAGAATGAAAATCCCTCTCTCTTTTCTTTTGACTTGGACAAAACCAGCCATTTCCTACCACTGCAGCTCTTACAACATCCGATGTGAAACCCAGCTCTCGAGCTATTACTTTGGCTGATGCTCTCTACAGCGAGCTGTAGGTTGTGTCCATATCCTATACCATAATATCATATAAGATAATATGCCTGCATCCTACTGCATCAAGCCTGAGTCTGAGTGAGCAGGTGCTCAGGAGCACCAGTTTGCCCAGTGAATACCATAAACCACCCCAGGGGCAACCAGTACCTCCCCACCCCCTGGCTCTGCACCCATGGGTGAAGAGAGCAGTGAGTTTGCTGGATGAACCTCTGTCCTGCCTATGATCAAGTCCACATGGAGACTGTATCTGTCCTTCACCCTTCTGACACTAGCCATCCTCCCAGCTCCACTCTCCAACCTGTTCTTGCTGGCAAGAGCCTGGCTGCTCTTCTGGTACCTTGCAGGGATTCCGTCCCTGTGGACGTGGTGTAATTCTGAAGGGCTCTAAGGGTTAAAGCTTGGGGCTTTGAATCTTCCTGGGTTCGTGCTGGTGGTGTGCAGAGCCAGGAAGTGATGATGGTGCTGGTTACCCATGCAAGACGCGTGCTTTTCAGGCCAGGTATTCTGTGTCCTGATATGATTCACTGGAGTCAATGAGAAGGGCAGATGCTGAGAAGCAGATGAAGGAAGCAGGGCACCAGAGAAAAAGACCATGAAGTCTTTTTAAGAAATAACACCTATTTATTGACACATCCCTCACCAGTGCTGCCTGCCCCATCCCTGTGGAGGGAAGATCCTGCACAGCTGAGCTGGTCCCACTCGCCCGGCAATGCCCTCGCCCCCTGGGAGCTGTAATTTGTGGTGTTGCCCACAGGCAGCTGCAGCACGGTCCCTGCCCAGCTCTGGCAGCTGTTGCAGGAGAGCTGCCACGGGACAACATCCCAAGCTGCTCCATGTCTCCAGGCCCTGGCTTCCCTCACCCTACGCAGTTTGTGCAAGAAGCCCTGGGCAACAGCCTCTCCCTGGGGTGGAGCACCACCAGCACACACAGGGACGTGGTGCCCATGCCAGCCTCTCCCAGCTGCCCCCCAGAGACTGGCACAATGCAGCCACCGTTCCCCAGGGTGTCTGCAGTCCTGCACACGCTCTGTTCCTGCAGTTTGCCCAACGGCTGCAACACAGTGCCTACAGGAGCCGGCCTGCCTGCTCTTCGTTTGCAGCGTAGGGCACCAGCTTGTAGCCACTACTGGGGCTCCAGGGGCCAGGAAGATGTTTGTCCCATCTTGTCTTCAGCCAACACTGTCATGACACCCAAAATGACCAGGGGAACACGACAATCCTCTGGAGGCAGCTGTACAATGTTTGGACGTCAGGACAATCCCATCTGGCTGGTAGTACTGCTGGCAGCAATTTCCCTGCAAGATGTAAGCTGCGTGGTTACCTGGCCTCCTGCTTTCCACCCTTTGCAACAAGGTCGCTAACTTCAAGTCCTCACTTGCTGAGATCCCATAAGGATTTGGTTGCATTAAGGCACTACGCACCTTCACGGGCCAAGGCTTCAGCAGGATGCAAATCAGCAGAGCGTCACTGCCATCGACGCAGCAGAGATCCTCTGACTCTGTGGAAGAGCAGCTGTGAGCTGGCCTCTACCTCTCACCAGGCACTGCTGTATCTCAGCATAACCACGCATGAAAGCAGGCAACATGGGACACATAAATACTGCCTGCCCTGCTGGTCCCAGGTCCAAACACCCATCCCTTACATCCGGGATGGGCACTGGATGTCCCTGACACCTCTGTGCTCTATGCATGCCTCACACGTTGGCAAGCTCACCCTGAGGTGCTGCCTCATGACATGCCAGCAAAGACCAATGTGTGTTTATTATTTTGCACCCAGTAACAATCAGTTCTGCGGCTGCAAAGCCCCTGGGACCTGCAGAAAGCCCTGATGCAGGGAAGGAGGCACAGGGACTGGCAGCTCCCCTGCAAGGCAGCTGACATCCTTCAGTTAAATCCCCTGAAACTCAGCATGTTCAGTGTTTTCATCCCTGCACCTACCCCAGCTGCTTCCCGGGGAGTTTTGGAGGGCAACGGGCTGGAGCCCACCCGGCAGCTGCTGTCAATCACCCCCCAGCGCCCCAGGACCACTGGATTTACAGCAGCTCAGCCTCCCACCCTGCAAACACAGCAGCTGCTGCAAGCACAGCCAGAGATGAGGAAAAACAGCAAAGCAAAGAGGAGGGGGGGGAAAACCACCTCAGAGCAGGCAGAAAAGCCTGAAAGGATCTGGTTGGACCCAGGGAGGATGAAGCCATGTTTGCCTTGCTCTGCCCCCAGCTCCTTTCTCCTTTGTCCCACCCCTTAAAAAACTGCTGATCTGCCTGCGATTAAAAACAAGGCTTCCTTGAGCAGCAATGAAATCTCATGTTATTTTTTTGAGGGTAGGCTGCGTTACTGGGAAAGAACGGGGGCTGCTTCCAAGCTCTGACCCACGCCTCCCCTCCGGCCCTGAATTAAAAAACAAGCAGCTCCGGAGGAAGAAGGGGAGAAGGAAAACATGCCGTTCCCTGCAACTCCACCAGCTCCTGCCCCTCGCATCTCCGCCACGGAGGCCCTGGCCGGTTGGCAGCGTGCGGATTGGCCGGGGGTGGGTGGGAAAGGGAGCCCAGTTTGGTGTTACTGGGCAGACTTGGAGATTTTGGGGGGATAGAGGGAGGGGGACACACACGCGCGCGCCTGCGTCGGGAGGGGAGCATGCACAGGGCTTGTTTTGTGATGCTGGATTCCAGTTCGCCTCCGCCAGCGCGCTGGGACACGGCGTCAGCTGCTTTCTGTCTCACGCTGCGAGTTGGGAGACAGCGAGAGGGGGGGACGGGGATGGAGGGGGGGTGGGGGGGCTGGCTCTGGCTCTGGGTGGGTGCTGGGCTACACGGTGCCCGCCTGAATGTCCCCATTGTGCTGCTGGGGAGGGAGCAGGAAGCGCTGGCATCGCCCCTCTGCACGCCTTGGCACCTCCCCGGCACCCTGCCCCCAGGGGTGTATGGAAGGAGGGGGGGAAATAGGAGAGGAAAAAGAAGGAAAAGGGAAAAAAAGAAAGAACAGAACAGGGCTTGGAAGTAGAAAATGTCACCGTGCAGAAAGGGGATTGAAAGGAAAGGGAAACACACAGCCAACCCCTTTGTCTGCCACACTTGGGCATTAAAAATGGCCTTTTTCTCGGGGAACAGTGAAAGATCCCCCTGCCACTGCCCCAAAATGCTAATTTCACCCCAAAAGCAGGGTTTGCACAGGTGGCTGGCCCAGCATGGGGCTAAACTGACCCCAGCAGGATGTTTCACCCAGCCCCCCGTAGCCCACTGCGGACCAGTCCCTGGAGCCACCCCTGTGCTTCACTACAGGGTTCTCCCAATTTCCCAGCCCCAGCCACCCAAACTGCTCCCTCTCCCTCCCTGCCCGCAGGATGGGTGCTGGGCAGGGGCGCCCCGGGAACCTACACCTACCCTGGCCATGTGCAGGTGTAGCCGAGCTGAAGAGCCTGGGTTCACCTGGATGACATCTCCATCGCCAGCATGGGCTGAGAAACTCCAGAGCTACTCAGTGCTCCAATGCAGCTTGACAGCACAAAATTAAACCTGAAACCAGGAGGCAAAACCTTAAATTGCAGCAGGAAAGGATAATTATTTTCCCCCCTTTTCCTTAAAATGTATGAAAGCCAACTGATTTCTCTAGGCCAGAGCCCAAGAGAAAAACCCCTTCCTGGCTCCCTGTGCCAGATGCCTGCTCCATCCTCCTGCGCGAGGGTCTCGGGTACCTCCGGACAAAGTCTGTGCTGTGCTGAAGGAAGGATGCAGGAATCAAGGCTTAGTGCATAGAACCAAGGGGGAGCTTTTGGTCCCCAAAAGTTATCCTAATAAGATTAGAAAAAATAAAAGAGATTTTGGAGTAATGTTTTGAAGAGCATCTATATGGCTTCAGGGCCCTGGTGCCTTATCAAGGGGTAACATGGGCTGGTAGGACCCTCATGTTGGACTTCAAGTAACAAGTTGTAGGGCTAGCAGCCACTCCGGTTTTGTAGTTCTTAATTCTGCTTGCTCATTAACGTTCAACCCAGAAAGCCCATCACCTTGCCCTGAGCAGAGGGAATATAAATAGGGCTGGCTACCACTGAAGCAAGCAGAATTGGCTCCACGCGAACAATAGGGGAACCCATCCCGGTTCCAGCTTCCTGGCACTTATTATGTGACCTTTGCATTAATTAATGTGCTTTGACATCAGGAGGAGCAGACAGTCGTTCATTAGAGTAGCACCTGCAGTGACAGCATTGGTGGGGAATACCACAGGCGAAACAATATGCCCATTTGTCCAGAGCCCAGCACACCACAGGCAAGCACACGGAGGGCAACCTCCCAGGGCCCACCACACCCCCCCAAGGGGGTATCTCTCCCTCCAAGGACTTTGCTTACCCATGCCACCGTAGTAAACACGCAGGGCTGCTGCAGATCCACCTTGGCCACCTGGCAGAGTGAGGCACCTTCCCGGCAGCCATCAGAGAGAAGATGGGGTAGGTGATAGCATCTTGCAGGCCAGCCTGGGAGACGCAGTCCTGGGCACCTCTGAAAGACAAGCAAAGCCCAAAACAAAAGCATTTGGAGAGCCATGCTCATTAGAGGAGACACTGAGGTGTTTTTCACTTGTGTGATGTGAGCTGCTATTCATGGTTCCTCATTAGGACTCAAATGACCTGTGGACCTATCCCAATTTTTGGTTGGCAGTATCTGCGCTCCTATCAGCTTGCAATCATCTACTGGGCAGGTCACTCGAGGAGGGAGGAAAAAAAAGAAGCAAGCACAGGCAATTATAAACCAGGTCCTTCCTTGTGTTCAGCCTCAGCTCAGTGGACACCCTCCTAGGGTGACCCAAGACACTGACCTGGGCCTTCTTCCCTCTTCCCATTCACTCCACAGTCTGGCCAAGGCCAATACCAAGAGATTTTAATTAAAACTTCTTTCCAACAACAGTGGTGGGCATTTTGTCTGTTAATTGCAGAACAGACAGGCTCTCAGCGAACCGAATGACTGTCCAGTTGGCCAGTGTACCCCTTCCAAGCCAAGAGTTGAGAACATTAGCATGGAGCACAAAAACGGTCTTTCATTTGTGTCATGTGTCAGTAAGGACACATACAAAACAAGAGGTGAATGGTCATCATCATCATTAGGAGGTAAAAATGAGAACATTTCCTTCTGCTGGGTAGGGGTGGAAACTGGGCTCAGAGCCTGTCTCTGCCACGTGGAAAAACCAAGATGGGAGAAGGACAACCACATCAGACCCTCGCACCTATTTCACCTTTGCAGCAACCAGGACAGCTGACTTGCTTTGCGCTCACTCCACTCTAACGTCTTCTAGAGGAAGGATGATCAGATTTGTACCCGCTGTTCCTGAGGTCTTGGTGGCTCTTGCCCTGAGGGTTTTAAGGTCAACGGAGAGGCCTTGTCATGAGAGTCCACCAAGGGTGCACCTGCCTTTTGCATGACAGCATGCAGGTAGTGGCGTCCAGGCACTGAGATCAATGAATAGTCAGAAGCCCTTCTCTGTTACCTCCAGAAAACATGAAATCCTATCTTACCATATGTTGTTGTTCCTCAAGCTCAAAGACTTGGTGTTCTGCACTGCGAGTTTCATAGTTGTTGTTGTTGTTCCTGTCTTCCAGGCCATCCAATTCTCTTTTTGTAACACTTACAACTCCCTGTACTGTTGAGAGCCTGCAGCTCTGCCTCACACAGTCAACGTTGCTCTTCTACTTTTTTGGGTCATTCACAGAAATACGAAACAAGACAGGCCCCGAGGCTGACATCTGTGTAGCTTCAGAGGAAACCTTCCCTTCTACCTGACACTTCTCCTTGCAACACCAGCCGTAGCCACCTGATGTGCAGTCAGTCCAGATCCACCTTCATCCCACTTTCGAACCACATACAAATCCACTGGAGATCTTGCAGCCTTCCCTGAAGGAGAACGGTTTGGCTTCTCCAGTGTAGTCCAACCACCTACAGCAAGGATGGGCATCCTCTGCATCAGAGCACAGGTTTTGATGGGGATGTCGGAGATGAAAGGAAATATTCCAGCTATGGCATTTCTCTCTCTGAAAACAACTCCAGGCACTCACGTGATGGGCTTGGGCTATGTTTGGTGACGCAGCACCCAGCTCCTACAGCGTGGAGCAGCGTGCAGAAAACCTACACCAGCCTTGCCAGGAAAAAGCATAACGCTGCTCACCGTACAGCCCACCTGGGCTGGACACCACCCAGCTGCCAAACCCACCTCCCTCAAGCTGTCCCCTCATTAGGCTGATTATAATTACCTGCCAGCCTAATTGCACCCTTTCCTTAGGCAGATGTAAGCTCAGAGATGCTGCTCCTACAGAACATTGCTGGGAAGCTACTGGTAATTAGAGGGATATTTTTATAACCTATTCTGAGTGCCTTAAATCAGAAGAGTGGATCTAGGCATGCACAAAGCTGTGGTGTGTATCTAAAGCATGCTGCTCATGCTCCTCACGATTAAACATCACCATTAGCACAATTCACTTGGCAGATGGGAAGACCCCAGCTTCTGCCTTCATGCTCTGCAAGGGCTACAGCTTCAAATGTGACATGATTTCACGGGCATCATGGTTGGTTTGCTGGCTCAGAGTTCAAGCCTGGCTTTGCCTATAGGGGGTAGCACAGAAAAATGATGTGTTCTTTAGTGACAGCATAAAACAATTCACCTTGAAGATAAAAAGACCACTCCTCTCTGTTTCTAAGTATGGCATATGCTTCAGAAAGCTGTATCTTGGTCTTCCTGCCCTAAAATCATTGCCAGCTTTCCCCTGGTAAACAATATGAGTGTGTTTGTAATTGAAGGATGTTGACTGGAGGATGAAAACAAGCTGGTAAGGAAAGTTTTCACTTTCAGATACTACAGCTTTGCTATTTGGAAACTTTCACTATTTCATGTTCTCCTCTCCAGCCAATTCACATTTTTATTTCAATCTTTATAGCCCCAGCCAGGCACTTCTGTGCGGAGCTGTTGTTAGTGTGTCATGGATAGCAACACATACCTAAGGGAAGGAGTCAACGTTTGCTGGAAACGGGCCTGGCTGAACTCCCTTTCCCCCTCCCTAATCCAAACGGCCCCCAGCTTTGGAAAAGTTTGCCTCCAATTCTGAACTCGCTTGGCCCCAACTGCTATAAATAGTCGGAACAAAACCTCCCGGGCCAAATGCTCTGAGTGTTTAGAAAGCTTTGATCCTGCGCTGCTTTTTGAGAGCTTGAGCCTTTTCAACTCGTGCAGCTTGAGCCCATATTGCTGCTCACAGCAGGGC
The DNA here is from genome assembly GCA_035590275.1 of Ibycter americanus. Lineage (NCBI taxonomy): Eukaryota > Metazoa > Chordata > Aves > Falconiformes > Falconidae > Ibycter > Ibycter americanus. The sequence goes on along the minus strand of JAVJGI010000032.1, from coordinate 7,456,708 downwards.
CAGGGAGCCCCGACTGCCAGGCTGGGAAGCGGGAGGGTGTCGAGCCCCGTGTGCACCCCATGTGAGACCCTCCTCGCCTATCCCATGGCAAACCAGCATCAGTGCAAGAGTAGAGGACAGGGCACCGAACTGGAGCCACGATACCGGTGCTTCGAGTCCATGGACCTCCCCGAGAGCTGTCCCTCGACTGGAGCTGGCAAGCAGAGCCTCCTCCTTGCTCCCAGCCGCCGTGTTTGCTTTCTGTCCCCATTTTCCTGTGGGTTGAGGGTGCTTTTCTTCCCCCTCCCTGTGGGTGTGCCGGGCTCTTGTGCCTTGGCACCGCTCGCCTTGGCCAGAGACAGAAGTGGAAAGACACAAACATCAGGGGGAAAAAAACAAAACAAAACAAAACAGAAAAAGGGCTGCTCTTGCAGTATTTCCAACCCATCAAGCCCGGAGTGGGAATCCTATGAGAAAGCTGGCTCTCACAAAACCCCAGGCCAAGAGGTTTGGATAAATGGCCCCAGGGTTTGCATCCCCCCTGTCAAGATCCTAATGGTTTCAGAGGAACTCTGCTCAGGCTCTGCTGGCTGCCCACGCCTGCAGTGGTGCACAGCACCCACAAACCAGCAGCCGGACCAGCACCTAGGCGTGCTGCTCCTCAAGCCTCCCCTGCCCAAGGCTGGTGTGGCTGCATGGGGAGGCAGCCCCATGCTCCTCCCCAGCCTTCAATGACCCCAGCCCTTGTACAGCTCCAACCACCAGCTTGTTCTTCCCACCTGGGCACAAGAAAGGCACCCTGAAGGCCATGCCAGCCTGACTTTCCAGGCTCAGCACTGCAATAGGCAGCACCTGCCTCTTCTACCTCTGCATTTCCAATGGGTTTTTATGTGTGCGGCTCAAAGCCCCCAAGATCCCAGCCAGGAAACCAGATTTCTGCCCAAGTGGCTTTTTCCCTGCCAAACTCTTCCTTTTGGGAGCAGAAGCTGGCAATGCCATTGCATGCAGCAGCACAAGGAGCGTGGCAGGGCTGGGGCAGGCCAGCTGAGGATGACTCACCAGCAGCGCCCTGGAGGAGAGGGGACCTTGCCGCCCACCATGGCCAGCAGGACAGACAACCAGGACAGAGGTGCAGCACCAAACCATCCTCCCTTCGTGTTGCTTTAGCAGTGACACTGTTTCCTAGGAGTTCTGCTGCAGCCTCACACTTGGCCTTTGCTCCAGAGCAAAACTTACTTGAAACTCTTGGAAGTGTTTCAAATCCCAGCAGTGAGCGTTTGCTCCTTGCCTTCTCACCTTGCCCTGCAGCAGGCTGGCAGTGGTGAAATCATGGCCCTGTGGAAATACAGGGGAGCTGGCACGGGCTTGGGCTGGCACATCTCTGGGGAGCCAGCTTAGCTAATACTGCGTTGGGAAACGGCTGAGGTCAGCCCCATTGCCCTCTGTTACTGACAGGCACCTAGCATGGGGGCTAGAGAGCCTGGAAATTACTCCTTAGGGGAAGTTATAAATAAAGCAGCCCAGCTTTAAGGGAGCACTGAAACCCCACACACAGAGCCCACCGCAGAGGGGACCAGCATCTGACCTCTCTCCTCACCCCGCTGCATCCCATGGTGTGTCAGACGGGGCTCGGTCCCTCTGCCTGGGGCTGCACCCTGTGATTACAGCAAAACCCTTGCAGGGGACACTCAGCCCACCTGGTGTCCACACAGTGTCCAGCCTGGCATCACTCTGGAGCACCCATCCTCAGCAATCTGAGGCCATAGGACTTGTCACCGGAGCCCTGCCAGGGAGCTTTGTCCCCTTTTTCTTCCTCACTCCTTACCAATGTGATGGGGCAAACCACACCCAGCTGCGAAAATGGCTGCAGTGCCCAGAAACCCCTCTGCGTGGGCTCCCACATCGCCCTGCATCCGAGGCCAAGGCCGTGGCACCCTGGATGGGGTGGCTGCTCCCCAAGGAGCACATGGAGGGACAGGCTGCCCCACGGGGGGTTTGGCATCACGCTGCCTCGGAGGCGAGGGCTGGCTCGGGGCTTTGTTTTATGTCCTGTTTATCCTGCTGAGAGAAACAGAGGAGTTCAGTGTGCAGGAATCTCGCGCCCTCGCCCCGCTCCCCCACCGCATGAAAAGCTGCTGAGCAAACAGGACAAAATCAAAGGCGCTCGCGCCCCGCTGGCAGCCCGCTGGGTTTCCGCACCGCCGGCCCTGCTGCCAGCTCTTACATAAGCCGCCAGCTCGGCCCAGCACCGTGCTCAGGGCTTTCTTCTTGTAAATCAAGCAGCTGCCCCAGCAGAGCCTCTCTGGGACCCTGCAGCTGTACTAACCCCCCTGCTCATCGGGGAAGACCCCTCTCCTGCCTCCTTGCCAGCCTGCTGGTTTATTCCCCCCCACGCCCCCACCCAACAAATAAGATATGAGACCTCGATATGTCTCATATCAATAACATATTGGCAGCCCCTCAACACACAACCATGCTACATTCAGTGGTCGTTGGCAGAGCAGGGCATAGGTGGTGGGTGATGGCCAAGCTGGGCTGTCCCCATGGCATCCTGTGGTCCCCAGACTCCACCCAACACCATGGGCTGCCACCATCTCATCTCTCTCATCTCATCTCATCTCATCCTCTTCAAGACTTAGCACTGGGGCACGTTACCTTCTCCTGCGGGTAAAAGGCGATGCTTCGGCCCAAATCTGAGCTCTGTAACATCATACTTCACTTCTCTCTGCTTTGCACCCAGAGCATCACAGGGGCAGTCACAAGAGGTTTGGCACCAGTGGTGTGGGTGTGCATCCTCTCCACCAAGCACAGCCTGAAGCACCAGGGCAAACTGTCCTTGCTTTCTCTAAGGGCATCCTGATCCTGTCATCTTTGGCTCTCAAGCAGTCCCCAGGTGTAAGGGTGCCCCCAAACACATGCCCTGGATGGGTTATGAGGACTCATTTCCATATCTCTCCGAGGCATGACCTCTCAGCAGAATAGGAATGAAAACCCTGCAGACATAAAAACACCCAGGAAAGAATATTAAATCCTCTACATATATGCCCCTCACCATCAGGCATGGCCTCACTTTCCCCTCCAACACAAGCTTATTATGTTTGGCAAGGTGACAGCTGCCAAAGGAGGACAAGTAAGAACACTGTCACACTACTTTCTCTTTTCATCCCTACCCCTTTTTTGCCATCTTTGAGTGCCTTTCACCACAGGAAAAGGAAGAAAGCGAAGTGTCATGTTTTGAGAGGTCACTGAGAGCCAGTGTGGGAGCAGAGGCAGCTCTCAAGGCTCCCATGCCCCCACTCACCCATGCAGCCACACCAGTCCCCCCACCCTGTGGGGTATCCCAGGAAGAGCTCCCCAGACCACTGCTTTAGCAGCTCCATCCAACATCACCTAGACCTGTCATCCATCAGTCTTCAGCAACACCCTATCATCCTCCACCATGCAAAAACATTCTTACTTCCTCCTTTTTTTTTAACTGTTTAATAATTTCTGATTAAATGCAATTAAAAAAAAGTATCAAAATGCCATTTTCCTGGGCTTCACCATCACTCAAACCTAATAGCATGGCAGCCCCGTTTACCTGCACACTCCCTGAGTCCTCAGTAGGGAACTACTCACTTTCCAGCATGCACAAGGGAGGGATTAGATCAAATTAACTCATATTTGGGGCTGCAGCAGGATCAGGCAAATCCAGGCTTGGCTATCTCTCTTTAGACTACATCTTGCAAACAGAAAGGCTGGAAACAATTTTGCTTTAATTGTTTTTTAAAATGCAGCCAGCATATGGTTTGGTAACTCGAATTCATGACCCTTTCCACAGCTCCAGGCTGCTGGCTTGGAAACCAAACCAAGAGCAACCCAGGTAGTAGGGGACGCATCCCGCCTGCTTTACCAAAGTGCTGGCCATGATGCCCAAGACAGGGCTGCACGGGCTGGCTGAGAAGGACACCTCAAGGTTGCCAGGCCATCGCCTGCCTTTGTTGCATGTCCTGTCTGCAATCCCCAGCCACCAGCACCAGTGGAAAGTTGTCTCCATTTCTGGCTGTGGAGTCTCAGCTCAAAAACTAGCCAAATGGTACTTGGGCAGCCCAGGCCTGGCACGGACATGAAGCAGGCTGCTGTCCAGTCCCAAGTGTTATTTTTGGTTGGAAAGGATCTAGGCAATGTCCTGAAGAGCACTCGCTCAACATAGGACAGCTAGAAATAAGGGACAATTTGCAAGTGCACCACAGCCTGTGGTGTCAGGGGCACCATGCTCAGAAACACCCTGGTAAGACTGGAGAGCCCACGAGTACGTAACATGGTCCACATCTTTCCTGGAGAACACGGCACGGTCTCTCCAGTGCACAAGCGGACAAGCCCTGCCCACATGCCCCTTTGTCACTCGGTCCTTGGGGGATGTTCCCATGGACTCATGCCTGAGAGCATCCTGGCTGCTCCTGAAGGGCTCATAGGTTAGGCAAGCAGAATCCTTGCTGGCTCTCACCCTGACCTGCTGTGTGACTTTCCACTAGTCCCTTCACCTCTCCTTCTCCATGGCACTCATAGGATTGCTGGGCCAGTGTCCACAATGCTTCCATGGCCAGCAAACCAGGAACAGGGACTGACAGGTCTAAACACTGGTTGCAGACCAGTGCACTACAGCAGGGTTTTAATACACCCAGGCTGACTCTCCTGATCCATTTATTCTTCATACGTAGTCCCCACCTCTCTGTGAACACCTACGTGCTCAGCATCCCATGGTACCCAGCTGCAGAGCTCTGCCTCCAAACCAGCCACATCACAGCGTGGAAGAACTAAGGCTGTTCTGAGAACCTCGCAAACATCTCGTGAAGCAGGCTTGTTTTTCTGTTACAAAGTAATTTGAAATTCTTGGAAGGCAATCAGGAAAGTACAAAGTATTCCAGCTCAGGACAGCCTGGGACTCATTCCTTAGAGGCACAATGGTTGTTTACTCAATCCCTCATACATTAATATCTAAAAATTCATGAGTTCAATTGTAAACAAGAAGTACTGCCTTTACAGTGTTGTCTATTTAACAATAGTGGTTCCAGCCTGAATGCTGATTTTGTTGTTATCTTTCTTTTAATCTTGCTATCAGAGGGTCAAGATCTTGCAAAATTACGGGAAATATTTCAAGCCCATTTATTTCTGGTTTTGAAATGCATCCCTCTGAAACCCAAGGCCAAAGAAAGACTATTTCAAATCAACATTGAAGAGTACAGGCAGCGAGAAGAGCTGTTTGTGCCAGCACTGTCCTCTGGCTCAAGAACAAATGAGGAAAAAGCCAGCCACAGATATATTTGTGCTGGAAATCTGTGGAAGATTCCTGACAATTGAAAGGGAAGGTCCCCAAGGCAGTCTCCTAAGGGGACCAGTGGACACAAAATAATGTAAACCCAACCTGTTTCCAAGACAAAGCACAACTGGCTTCTGGAAACACGTTTCAGCAGGTTGCTTGTGGTGAGCAGAGGTCTCATCTGCATTCATCAGTCCAAGGACTCTAAGCCCAACATCCAGGACTCTTCCCAGCACTTCATCTGAGGAAAGCCTCTGAAACTGCATCCCAATTGCAAGATGGCAAACCCAGCTCCCTCTCCCAGAAGGAGGTGTGGGGGATGAGCTGTGGATGGCCAAGCCCAAAGCGTGGTGGTGAATGGAGTTACATCCAGCTGGCAGCCGGTCACACGTGGTGTTCCCCAGGGCTCAGTACTGGGGCCAGTTCTGTTTAACATCTTTAACAATGATCGAGACAAGGGGATGGAGCGCACCCTCTGTCACTTTGCAGACAACACCAAGCTGGGGGAAGCACTGATCTGCTTGAGGGCAGGAGGCTCTGCAGACGGATGTGGAGAGGCTGGACCCATGGGCCGGGGCCAGTTGTATGAGGTTCAACATGGCTCAGTGCCAGGTCCTACACGTGGGTCACACCAACCCCAAGCAATGATACAGGCTTGGGGCAGAGCGGCTGGGAAGCTGCCTGGAGGAAAAGGACCTGGGGGTGCTGGGCCACCACCGGCTGAACATGAGCCAGCAGTGTGCACAGGTGGCCAAGAAGGCCAACAGCATCCTGGCTTGTACCAGAAACAGTGTGGCCAGCAGGACCAGGGCAGTGACCGTCCCCCTGCACTCGGCACTGGGAGGCGGCACCTCGACCCTGGGGTCGGTTTTGGGCCCCTCACGACAAGAGGGACA
>JAVJGI010000032.1:7424530-7450434 GCA_035590275.1 Ibycter americanus | reverse complement strand
GTCCCGCGCCGGGCAGGGGGGGTGGGGAAGAGGCTGGGGCCCCTGGCTGGTGGGGGGCGGCTGGGGGAGCCAGGGGTGTTCAGCCTGGAGAAAAGGAGGCTCAGGGGGAACCTTATCGCTCTCTAGACCTACCTGAAAGGAGGTTGTGGCAAGGTGGGGGTCGGTCTCTTCTCCCATGTAACAAGTCATAGGGTAAAAGGAAATGGCCTCACGTTACACCAGGGGAGGTTTAGATTGGATATTAGGCAAAATGTCTTCACTGAAAGGGTGGTCAAGCATTGGAACAGGTTGCCCAGGGATGTGGCAGAGTCACCATCCCTGGAGGTATTTAAAAAACGTGGATTTGGCACTTAGGGATATGGTTTAGAGGTGGACTTGGCAGTGCTAGGTTAACAGTTGCATTCTATGATCTTAAAGATCTTTTCCAACCTAAACAATTCTATGAGGGTGGAGAGCCTGCAGGATGGACATGGTTCAGAGCTCATTGGAGTCCACCTCCCCTTCCATCTTTACGGACTGGCACTGCTACAGGCCCTTCTCACGTCAGGTCTGTGCAGCCTTGAGCTCCCTAACTCATCCCACTTACAGACCTCTCTCCCTTTTGGGTCTGATGCTTGCCAGAGGGAGCAAGCTGAGACCATGACCGGGCTCCAGGAGGTTCACCAGGACATTCGTGGCTGGCTGGCGGCATTTCCTGGCTCCTTTATAGTCCTACATAAACACACTGTTGTTTCAGGCATAATCGAGCCAGGGAACATAGTTTTAGCTCAGCCTTCTCCTCTCTCCTGAGCAACAGATACTTGTTTAGGTAGCCTAAACAAGATGACATCCATCCCTCTTGCTTGCAGAGTCAGAGCAGATCAGCCAGCTCCACCCCAATGCTTTCTCACACTTGTGCAGAGCTCAGACACCTCCACAGAAACCTTTGCTCCAAGTGAGTGAGGAGAAGAAACAACTCAGAGAGTACTTTCATGGGCAATTAGGACTGTGTGTGAAACCCCAGTTGCCTCTTCTGGGGACAGTCTCAGGCTGTGAGGCAGCAGGCTGCACGCTGATCTCAAGGAAGTGGTGCAAGAGGAGGAGGGAGCTTCCTTGAGCAGGAGGTTCATGTGTCTTTATCTTTGCTGCTGTCAAAGGGCAATAGCTGAGATTGCAGTGTCTTGGAAAGCCTGCATGCAAGCTATCTCCCGAGGACATCAACAAGTCTGGAAAATCACCTTCACTCTCTTGATAAAGGTTTCGGTGAACAAATGAACTCCAAGGCAGGTTTCTAGGAAGCAATCACCTCTGCTGGCTAGAAATACATCAGCTTACATTTGAGTGAAGCCTTTGGCTTGCTCAAACTGCAGGTACTGCCTGGAAATACGCAAGCCTGCTCTCCAGTTGAGGTTCACCACTGCTTCAGCTGTAACTTCTGCCCTGCAGAAACTAGCCAGACAGGTGGGGTTTACCGGGTGGTCATCCAAGCACTGCAAAATCACTATCCAAGGGCAAGAGCTCTCAAGACAAACCCAGATTTCAACCACTGAAGAAATCAGAGAGGCAACACTCCACAATCCAATCACCTTCCCTTCCTGCTCCATGAAAGACAGCAGGACATACCATCCAAGAAAGTCCATTTGATCTTTACTGCTGCCTCTTCAGCCAGGAACCTCCACTTGAGGAGAAGTCACTATTGCATCGAAACCTGCAGTGCTACAACAATGCAAGAGGTAGTATCTGCCCCGTTCACTCCAGCAAGCAGCTACTTCCACGGGTATCATGGGAACATCCCCTTTGGGACATTTATCCCTATGTCTGCACACAAATATTCTCACTGGAAGAGCCCAAAGCCTGTCTCCAAGCGCTGGACCCCTGCCCGCCTCACCAAGGAGGACACAACCTGCACCAAACCCAGGTGGGACTAGGCTGATGCCACTCAGGGTGATAAATACCCTGTTCTAATAAAAAGAAATAAAAATAAATCAGACTGCCTCAGGCTATGGTGGGAAAGGCTCCTTCTGCTCCCTGTGTGGGCTGAGGGTACCCCATCCTGCAGCCCGTGGGCAGGGTGGGAGCTCCTCCCTGACCGCCTGCAGTGACCACAGCAGAGCACAAAGCCAAACTGCTTTTATGGCTTTGCCTGCCCAGATCGCCGGCTCTCGCCCATCCTGCCGGTCAGCCAGTCCACCCCAGAAGGCAGCTCCCTGTTTGTCTTGGATGACCTCCTGTCGGACCACAGCTTTCCATAGCGCGGCTTTTCTGCGCTGCCGGAGAGCGGATTTCCTGCCGTTTGATCTAAATTTGCTCATCATTTCACCGAGTGCCTCCTGATTTCCTTCATCAGACCCAATCTTTCCATCAGGGGGGTGGCCCCGCAGCCCGGGGCTCTTCGGCAGGGAGCTGGGGGAGAGGCCTGGTGGTCAGAGGGCAAATGCTGCTGGTCCATGCCGCCTCTGGCCCTGGAGCCTGAGCGGTGCTGAGGACCTTCCCTCCCTTCGCAGGTGGATCAAGTGTGGACATGCAGTGCCCTCTGCCGATCTGGCCACCGAGGGAGATGCAGGAAGGAGCAGCATGCAGGGCTCAGCAGCTTTGCAAACCTCTGAACAGGCAGCCAAGCCTCCAGGCTCCCTGCTAGCTCTTTGCTAGCAAGGCAGACAGTACATTTCTCTCTGCCGATAAACTGCCATTAATCACAGCTCTTGGAGCAGCTGTTTGAGAAGCCAAGCTAGTAGAAGAGGCCCAGGTGGTCCCATCACTGAACTCCACACCTGCAGGTTATAGTTACCTAAAGAAACCAGGACATCTTCACTACCCTCTGCAGTGCCACCCACCAGGCTTGAGCAATGATTTCCTTCCCTATGCAATGGGGGGAAGGGGACAGCCTGGCAAGACAGGCGAAGTGTTAAGGGACAAGGAGCCAGCATCAGGGACAAGATAATGTTCCCTTTCCCCTTGACCAGAGGCTCCCTTTCCCAAGACAAATGTGCTGCTTTATCTTGAAATAGTAGAGGGAAGCAGCCACACAGGGAGGACAGGGTGGTGGTTCAAACTGTCCTGGGGAGCAGAAGAACTTTACCAGGAACCACACAGATCAGGTGTGAAATGGAGCCATCACCCATGCCAGGACCTCAGTGAATTACTGCTCTTACTACAGAAGCCTTCCTGGGAACACAAAGATAGACATTAATTAATCAAAGACCCAAAGAGGTCCCTTGTGATGTTCCTGCTTGCAGGACTGTAGGTGAGGTTAGCTGTAGCCTAGCATTGTTATCTGCAAGCAAGTCTGCCACCAGTGGACTTAGCGGTTGCGAGGAGTATTATGTGTGTGAGTGCCTCTGCCGAGCTCTTCTGAACCAGCCAGGGGAACTGCAGAGTGAGGGCAGCTTCCTGCTCCAAACAGAAAGAGCATCCCAACTAGTTTGGTTGGAATTGGTAGAGCCCTACTGAAACCCTGCAGGTGTGATGGACCTGGGCTGCTCCAGCACAGAGGAAGCCAAGAGCTTGGCACAGCCCCCAGACCACCGTGGATACCCACCACTGCACCGGAGCAAAGGGAGTTGCTCCTGAAGTAGTGCCCAGCCATGGGGCTGGCAGGACACCCACAGCTCAGAGAAGCTCATACTGGAGGAAACCACTTTGTTTTTCTTTTCCTCCACCCTGTCAAACCCTCTCCAATTCATTTGAGGGTGAAGAACCTCAAGCGAGGCTTAAAGGCCACAATACAGGCAGCAAAGTCCACTTCTAGTTAATAAGATTCACTTTAAGAGATAAAGGCCTATTGGCATGTGGAGAATGATAGAGGTTTATAACACTGGCAGCAATGTGACCCTCAGCAGGTTTACGTGGCACAAGCAATGTCCAGCTAGATAGTCATCTCCTGGTCCTGGACTGAAATCGGCTCCTTGCCCTAACTGCAAAGACTGCATATTCCTTATCTCCGCCACAGGGGAAAGTCACCACTAACATGCAATGCATTCAAGTTTTGATTGCTTTCCCCTCTCCATTAATTTTTCCAGAACTTCTAGGCGATCAGGACACAAAACAAGTGGAGAAGGATCTGGCTCAGTTTTGTACTTGATTCCAAGGGAGGGAGGGTTTTCTCCTCATTTCTAGCCACAGCTTTTCTAGCACTGCCAGCCCCCTTCTCTGGGTACCCACACTCCCTTCTCTGCCATCGGTCCCCGCTTGTTACAAATCACACTTACCATCCTCTTGGACAGAGAAGACCTCTGCGCCTTCGCACTTCGGTCTCCTTGGTGCTCCTCCAGCTGAGACAAGTCTCAGCTAAGGGCTAACGTGAAACGTCAAGGTTCTCCTGTAAACCAAAGCATAATTTCAGAGGGGAGGAATGTGTGAAACCACACACAGCATAATGCAGAGCCCAGCTCGAAAACCTCAGTGCCTCTCTCAGGACTTCTCATTCAGTCTGATCGCTCTCTCATAAGCACCATTTGCAATGTTTTGTGGATATATCAGCCCAGGACACTTCTCCTTCCCCCAAAACACAGCTGCCGCTGTAGTGGAGCCTGGCAGCTGTCTAACGGATGACAAGAATGTCATGCTTTAGGTAAATGTAAGAAGAAAACAGAGCCACACAAATTCTCTAGGAGGAAGAAATTAGGCTCAGGCCACACAGACCTGACGCCTTCTGGTATAAAGCCTTAATTTTTTTAAGGAGCATCCCAAAACCAGCACCTTCCAAGGTACTCACATCCTTTAGCACAGAGCCAGGGATACAGCTGAGGGTGGGAGACAGGGGCATTACGAGGATCCATCCCTGTTTCCATGACCTGCACACCCTTTTGCCAAACCCCACCTCTGGCCCCAGCGTGCTGAGAGTGCACAGTCAGTATCTCTGTATTGCACCTAATCAGGAGATACCTAGCCAGGATGACCGTCACCCCTCTGTGCACAGTATCTTCTTGTTATCTCACACCCACTGTAAAGTGCTGGCAGGAAAAGCGCTGAATCAGGAGTGCTCAACTGGAATAAATTAATTTGTTTTCTAGCACCGGCATGGCCCTGTGCCAATTCAAAGCATTCCTGCTTGGGGAGTGAAGGATGGCCCTAGTAAGTGCAGTTCAGTGCCTCACTCCCTGGTGAATAGCTTGGTCCCAGTCCAAGATGACATGTACTGAAGCCAGGCAATGGGGAGGCCAAGGCGACCCGCAGTACACCTTTTGACAACTCCAAATTACTTCCCAGTACCTTCTGGCCCCTCCTTCACAGGCCTGTGATGAGGTGCCTTGGCTGCTTATGTTACTTACATTGACAGGACCCTGGAACTCCCACCTGCACCCAAGGCTGATGCCAGCCCTGTTTTTCGTACTGCTGATGCAGTAGCTAGGATGTTGTTAGCTCAGGAAAGTCAGCAAAACGCATGGCCACTCCTCAGGAGCCTGCCCCGAGCAGGAAAACAGCTCCCATTTCCCTGAGCTCAGCAGCCCTACCTGATAAAGGATGGGATGGAGCCTCTCAGAGAAAAGGGGAAGAGCGAGCTTCCAGCACTGGCTCTCCTCCCATCAGATAGAGAGCGCATGGCTGCACAAAGTCCCCTGAGGTACAGCTCTGGGATGGCCCCACGGCCCCAGGATGTGGCCAAGCCAGGCAGCAACAGCTACAGGGAACAGCCTGGCTTTCCATCCCACCAGGGCTCTGGGGGGCACGGAGCGCTCCCTGAGCATGGAGAAGGGATGCGGCCACCTGAGCCCCCCAGCCTGCTGCACCCCAAAAACACCCACTGGGACCCAGGTGAGTCAGGGAGAGGAGGCATGACACCCTGCCAAAGCTTGTGTCCCAGCCATGCCGAGCCTTTACCAAGGCTCAGCTGTGGGAGCAGTTTCACCCCACCGCTAGAAAGAGCTGACCAGCTCCGTGGTGACTCCAGTAACCATTCACAAGCCCACTCCCTGCCTCAGTTTCCCTGGCTGTCAAAATCATGCCCCGCAAGGGCCTGGCAAGAGCCAGCCTGGGCTATTTTATATCTTGAGGCTACTCCAACTGCAACCAGTCCAGTGTGGGCAGCCCCAGAGCACCCTTTCCCCAGCAGGACGCGAGGGCAGCGGGCAGAAAGGGGTGTCCCTGCCTTCCCCCTCACTCACCTCTCCCACCTGGGTGGCCACAGGGAGCAGGGACCCAGGGGTCAAGGAGCACCTCTACCACGTATCCAGCACTGCTTGAAACTCTCCAGCTTCTGCTAAAGACGCTGGAGCCACTGCCGAGGAGGTCACTTTGTCCTGTCCCCAGGCTGTCAGCACAGCAAGCATCTACCTGCATCCCTGCCTGCCTGCGTCCTTCCCTGCGGTTCCTGCAAGGCGACATTGCCATCTGCTGCCTGCTGCTCGGCAGGACATGCCAGCCTGCCTCTGCCATCCAGGCCTGGTCCTCCTCCATCCCTGCCTGCAGGGGACTGTCCCTGCAGAGAGCCTCCAGCACGGAGTGCCTCAGGCGCTGGGGCAGCACCCACGCCACCATCTCCACACCATGACACCAAACCATGTGGGCAGCAGAGAGCTGACAGCTCCAGCCCAGTAGCAAGGAGCGCAAGGCAGCCACGCTTCAGTCCCACCAAGCACCACCATGTCTACCCTACCCAAGGGCTGTATATGTGGCTGGTACCGCGTTCACAGCCAATGAACATGCAATCGCCCAGCTGCACAGGGACAGCAGAGCAGTGTCCCATGTCCCCTGCCAAGGGGCTGGCTTTGCAAGTACCAGCCTTACTGCTCTTTGAAGTAAGACCCTGGCACCGAGCACTGCCCTCAGCTCTGCTGGTGACTCATCTGCTGAACGGGAACACACCTCCAGCTCTTCTGCCTTGGGTTCTTCATTTGGAAACACAAAGATGGTATTTTTTAACTCACAGCCACATCAAGAGATGTTCACTTATTTTCAACTTCGAAGCACCTACATATTGTTTCTACAGCTTAAGATAGGAGATGCCATCAAAGGGAGGAGAAGAGTAGTAATTATCTGCAGTTCAGAAGTTTAACCTTTAGAGAAGGAACTGGGTTTTCAGCTGCACTTGTTAAACGCTTTTAAGCTGATCTTTTCTAAGAGGCTGTGGAGTTTATAACTGAGATTACCCACCTGAGACAGGAGGTGTCCACAAGCAGGCCTGGGTTTATAGGTCACAACACAGACTAAGTCTGAGGGTTGCTCTGACCTTCGAGAGGGACAGGGCCATGGAAGATGGCATGGTAACACACTGCTGAAGGTTACTGCAGGCAAAAAACAGAGGAGAAATGTGGATTTCCTTTCCCAGTTACTTACGTGATGGTGGGGACTATCCCCAAAGCCTGGCTGAAAGTCAACAAGAGGCATCACATCATACGACCTCTGCAGGGATCTAGATGACTTCTTACATGAGTTTACAAACAAAGCAGTGCTTCTGTAGGAAACAGCATACGATATTGTTTCTTGCATTAACTGGTGCAGAGTGTTGAGGGGAGCAGCTACCAGCATTGATGCAAGAGCGGGATGTACAGCGGGCTTTGTGCAACTGCTGTTGTAGGAGGTAGAAAGTAGCTGATGTGAGGGATCACTAACCTTTACTTGGAAAGCAGTGAGGGCTGAGAAGAGCCCTAGCATGAACAGATGCAATCCTCATTATCGATTCCCACTTTATATTTGAACAGCACTTGGATCCACTGAAGTGGGACCTGCCAAAATACGGAGTGCTTGAGGACCAGCCAAGCCCAGCAGGTCCAGAAGGCTGATGAGTGTGCTTTGAAATTCACTGGTAGGATCCAAGACAAGTGCTGAGCAATACACTCAAAAAGAAAAGTTATCCAAGATGTGGGACCCAGCCCCTGAGCTGAGGGAACTTGCTTTGTAGGTTGGCTGCCATGACAGAAGTTGGAAAAAAGAAAGGACCTCAAACAGAGCAGGAGCATCAGTACAAAAATAGTCATAAATTAAAAATAAAATCTAATTTTAAAGCATTTTCTCCATTTACAAACAAAAGAAAATGCTTTTCTCATGGGGATGGGTATGTCTCCTGTTATCAACAGTGAGCACAAATCTATCGAGTGCATCTGTCACGTCCACTTTAGGGCTGCAGTGAGTTTACCACAAGAGGTTGGTACATTCACACTTCAGGATGCTGAGATTAACTGAGGTGTCTGAGCTCACATTGCTCTCAGGTCCTAAAGGGTGCAGAAATGCACAGTCAAAACCAGCCCAGGATCACCAACCTAACTGCAGCCTCAGAGACTTGAGGGAAGCTGACAGCCGGTGTCCCTTGTCCCCAACTGTGTCCTGGACAGACCATCCAGACACACGCTGACTGCTGGACAGGCCACCTTGCCATGCACCTTGGTGCTGGTGTGCACATGGCCATGAAGGACAGTGCAAATGAGTGAAATCAGGCTTGTCTGAGAATAAAATCACCTTTCTCTCCTATCAGGTCTGGCACTGAGATTTGCTGTGCTGTTGCTAAATGCTGCAGTGGTATTTCCTACGTTTTCTTCCCACGTGGCCTGAGACATGCAGCCTGCACAGTAGCTGCCCCCAGATCCCAGTCTCCCCAGTTGCTGGCATCTGAATGTGCCACAACCCCAGTGCAGCTGTGGTACAGATCCCCAACAGCTGGCTTTGGACATCCCCAAAAAGCGGGGACATCCATGCCAGAAGTGCTTAGGACAGCCGCTCCAGCTGCCTTGTCCTGATGGCCCATGGGGCTGGGGGTCCCCTGAGACAGCCTCAGGGGAGCCCAGCCAGGGTACCCCCTCCCTCTGAGCCTGTAATTTGGGCTCCCATCTGCCTTTGTGCCTCTGACAGCTCCTGTGATGGGCCTGGGAGCAGCTTGGACAGGGTGTTATTTGGGCTTCCTCCCACCATTCCTCTGTGGGCAGGCAACGTGGTGTTTATCCCATAACCTAACACTGGTAACCAGGGAAAACACCAGGCAGATCTCTGATCAGTCCAGGGACTGCAAGGAAAAAGGGAGGACTTCACAAAGAAAAATAAAGAAAAATGCACTTACCTGCATGTTATAGATTTTGTGACACCTTTTTCTTCTTAAATCACTGTTTTCTCACCCAGGTCGTATGACACTGTGCTTTCTTATTATATGGCATCTCATAAGGTAGTTTCTTGGCTGCATCTTCAGCACTGAGCTCTGCTGCAGTGAGAAACCAGCCCAGAACACGTTACTCACAGACCCGAGCATGGAGGACAGTTTGTTGTATTTTCCCCTGAAAACATTTGTCCCCTATTCTGTCTGAAGGGGAGAGTGATATTCATCAAAATTACCTTTTTCTTCTGCAGTATTTCTTTTTCTTTCAGCCTGGCCCATAGCAGCATGCCTGCCCTGAGCAGGGAAAGAGCTGTACATGGGGAGGGACCCCCCCAAATACCCCAAAACACCCAGCATGGCTGGAGGGGGACAAGCAATGCCAGGGTCACCACAGCACCCTGGCACTATTTTTGGCAACCTGTGTTAGAGAGCTCCAGCCCTGGTTCCTGCTCTCTTTGCAGCTTGTGAACGGGCCTCAGATGGCCCCAGCGATGATGCTTCTCTCACCGTAATGAGCTGAACCCACCTCCAACCTCTGCAGATCTCTTCCCATGACTTTCTCTTGCCCTGCGGTTTTTAAACCATCCCCAGCTTGTGTTCAGTGACAGTTTCCCTACAGGCTCAAGCCCTATTGCTATTCCTCAGCCCAAGAAAAACTCCCTCTGCTTCACAGAGATGCTGCCAAGATCTGGTGAATGCTTTTTGCTGGTAAGGTGTGGTGTGCTTCAGTGCAACAGGAGGCTATAAGGGAAGGAGCATGGGAAAAAAACTACTGGGAGGAGGATTTCAGACTACCAGGAGCAGTGATGCTAACGTATGGAGAATACTGTTTGGGAAGCCAGTTCATTTATGCCACATCCCCACAATAAAAAATGGTTTCAGCCCCTAGGAAAGCAACAGTGCCCTGCTGAGGCAGCCTGCTCATGGCTGCTCACCTACGCCGTCGCTCAGCAGCGACCTCGTGGCCCAGTTGGCTCTGACTTCAGAAATGGGTTTGCCTGTCTCTGGTTTCCTGTGGGCGCCACAACATTAATTCCTTTGAGTTACTGGATCCAGATCTGTCTCCAAGACACATGCTCTCATTTACTTCATGCAAGTTGTCCAAGAGAGGAAAAGCAGAGGAAATGAGCACCCAGGGAGCAGGCAGTGGGATGGCGATGGCTTTGTCTCACATCCACCTGGTGAGTGGTATTGTGCTCTGGACTGTCTTCAAGATGGTCTGAGTGCAGCCTGGGGGTAATTACCCCTTCCCACACGCTCCCCCAGTTCCTGACAGCAGGATCATATTCCTGTATTTGCACATGCAAAACCCTGATAAGCAGTGCAGGACTGAAGGCTGCTCTGTAATGGTTTTGTTGAAATATTACCTGTTGCCAGGACTTCTTGGGATTTAATTTCTGCTAATCCCAAATAAAAATTGTAGGCAGAGGGTCCTCAGTGCTGAGACTGCCTATAAAGTGAGTCAGCTCAAAACAAGGGGAAAGGTTTGATTCTGATGCCAGAGAGGAGACAGAAAACCCTGTTGTGAGGAAAGGAAGGCTAAGCAGAGCGTGCAAGACAGGCAGTAACAGAAGCAGGGAGGAAATACCCCTGCAGGAAAGCTCCCACACTGGACTTGTGGGGAGGGACTTGCGTGGTGGCCAAGGAACAACCAGATGGTGACAAGCACATCTTGAAGCAGAAGAAAAGCAGAGATTTAGCATAACGCACTGGAGATGAAAGTTGCAGCATGAAGTCCTGGGAGGAAGGCAGGGGAAAAGCACCCAGTGAGCCCTACTGATGCTGGGGGTCTCTCCAGCAGAAGTGGCAATAACATCTAAAAGCCAGGACCAGGCAAAAGCCTCCTGGTAGGTGCAGCAGGAGGCACAACTCGAGCATGTGGCCAGTGCTCTCCATCATCGGTGGGGAGGAGGAGCAGGGAAGGGCTCAGGCAGGCAGGGCAGCCCTGCTGCATTTCCTAGGCTGCTTTTTTCAATGCAAGCAGCAAAGCTGGGGTGAAGAAAAAGGGCCCCACCTGTGGAGGCTCCACAGCTGAGCCACCAGATACAAAAGGGTGAGCCAGACACCGACAGACTTGCATGACATGCTCTGCACCAGCCCGCTTTGTCTCCCACTCAGGAGCCCAGGGGGCTGCTCCTGCCCCGCTGGCTGCCTGTCCATGCTCATCCATGAAGGTAAGGCTCTGCTAGCTGGAGCTGGGGGGAGGCAGGGGGGAGGCAGGCAGGCAGGCCTGAGGGTGATGAGAAGCAACGTGGGTGGGGGACCCCAGACAGGGCACAGGCAAGAGGCTGCTGGGATCTGTTCCCTGCTGCAATGAGACCTCCAAATGCCCCGGCATCCCCTTGCAGACCAAGGGTGGATTATGGTCTCTGAAAAGCTGCTTCGGGGAAACAGGTTCACCCTCACGGTGTGTATGTGCAGCTTTCCTGCAGGTCCCCCCCTTCTCTCTGCAGCAGCAGACTGCAGCAGGCTGGACAGCCTGTACACCACTGTCCATGGCTTTCCCCTTGGGGAACAAGGAAATAGAGAAAAGTAGCGCTGGCATTTCCCAGTACTTGCAAGTGCTGTCTCTGTCAGCAGCAGGCTTGCTCAGGCTCAGTCACCTGGCTTCAAAGCACCCAGCAGCCTCTGAACAAGGGTGCTGGGGGATACTAGTAAATCAGCATCCAAAGAGGAATTCACCGCACCTCCTGTCAGCGAAAGGAATGAAGCTTTTTCCTTTCTCTGCTGGGGTTTGCAACTGGTTTTGCTTTCCTGAGAAATGATTGCTCAGATGCCCCTCTCCCCACACCTCCCCAGCCCTGCAGCAGCACAGGGAATAAACACACGTTGCTCTTCAGACCCCATATACAGCATAAGCTCCTCAGGCCATTTTACACATGCGCATGAGCAAAGCCGGCTGACCTGTTTGCAAAACTGCAAAGAGCACTGGTGAAAATAACAACTGTCACACACCAAACCTCCCCTCCTCGGCACTGCATGTCCCACAAACAGCAAACCCACTGCTTGCTGGCTGCATCTGGCTCGCAGTCAGGGTCTGATTTTAATTCTCTTTAAACGTTCTGCATAAAACAGGGGAGTAGAAATGTGGTTGCACTGCTGCTGCCATGCCTAGGGGCAGGAAGCAGCTTGGCTTGCCCACATGCACTGCCAGCAGCACGCAGGGCATCTGCTCTGCTGAGCCAGCCCAGTGGGCTGTCGGGCAGCTTTCCCACCTTCACCATCACAGCTCCAAGATGTCGTCCTTGGTTTCTCACCCTCCTGCTATTTTTCTTTCTCTGGAAATGCTCTGTGTGGCCACATGACCTTTTCTAAGACCATAAGACCATATTTTTTTATACCGCATGATTCTGCATTAACATGAAGCTCTTTTCTCTGCTGGGCCCCTCCAGGATGGAGGAAGCAGCTAGTGCTCGCCTGGCATTGTAACATGTGATCTCCTTAGCCATCAAGAGAAACAGCCACCGGATCTAAAATCTGGCAGAGTATCAGGGCCTCTGTAATTAATAACATCTGTGTTTTGTTTCCTGGTGATTCTGTATTTAAAAAAGTGGGGAAATCGCACAGAAAATTAAAATCCATGCTTTCAAATAAGCATTGTAGCCATTAGAAGAAGGAAAAAGGACATCAGATCTAAGCATAAAGCAATGTGACCAAAGACAAAATCAGCCACATTAAGAAATAACTGCCCGGTTGCTTTCTGCACCTCACGTCCATCATCCCCTCCTGCTCCAAAATCCAAGTCCCATACAGTAATGGCCCAGGGGGTGGAGAAGTCTTAGAGGCATCCATGCTTGACACAGGTGAGGAGCACAGCAAGCCCCAAGTGCCCTGAACATCTGGACCAGGAGTACCCCCATGGCAGCCTGGAGGAGAGGAAGGGGATCCGATATGCATTGCCTGGAGAGGAGTGCGATGGCAATGATGATGAGCAAGAAACCAAGAAGAGCAACTACAGCGGTCCAGGGAATGGCCCTAGGGAGATATGCCTGGGGACCTGTTGTGCCAGCAAGGTGAAGTCTTCTACAAAACCTTTACCTTCATCAATGCTAACGGTGTGGTCAGGAAGCCGAAGCTGCTGGTGAGCTTTCATGCCCCGGGTGGTGAGCCCAGCTGCGGGGAACCCCTGTGGCAGCAGCACCCACCCCAGATGGATGGCAGGGCCAGCAGGTGCCATGGTGCTGAGGACAATACAGTGACCCTGGGCAGCAACTCTGGGGAGGCACCCAGAGACAGCCACTCCAGCCACATCACCTGGTGAGCGTCAGCTCTCACCAGCACAGAGGCCATCATGCCAGGGGGTCTGCAGGGGTCCACCCTGGAGGAGCATCCCTACAAGTGCCCACAGTCCTTCAAGAAGCCCAGCAACTTGCTGAGCCACCGAGAGATGCACAGCCCTATGCCTGTAAGCTCTGCAGCAACACCTACTCGCACCAGGGCACACCGCACTGCACCACTGCCTGCACACGCGTGAGCAGCCCCACCAGTGCCCCGACTGCAGCAGAGCCTTCACCCAGTCCTCCCACCTCGCCTGCCACCACCACACACACACTGGCAAGTAACTTTTTGCCTGCTCCCATGCCTTCACCTGCATGGCCACCCTCAAGCGGCACCAGCGGCTCCCCGCCAACCCCGGCAGCGAGTGCACCAGCAGCCCTCCTGCATGGACCACGACATCCCCCAGCACGGCGCAGAGGAACCCTGACTTCCCCATCACAAGGACAAGTGGTTGAGGGAGAGCTGCACGGCCAGAGGAAAACCAGAAAACCAGGCTGCAAGTGCCTCTGCACCCCAGGGAGCTCCCAGCCCATGGCTGGCAGAGAAAAAGGAGGTGATCAGCAAAAAGCAGGCTGATCTAGCACAGGGGAAAGAGGCAGAGCTCAGTCACTCATGCATTATTTATTTCTGATTACTCTCCCTCCACAAAAAAAAGGATCCCAGCTTGGCTGGCAAGGGATCCATCCCCCTGGCAAGGCTGAGCACTCTGCCCCAGCCGTGCAAAGGTGCCGCACACGTTCCACGGGATGGTGAAAATCCAAACACCTCTGTGGGTTAAACAAACACACACTGGGTTTAAATTCCACATGGAATTAGCGAGGAAAACTAAACCAAAGCCCAGATGCTCCTGTGCTGCCAGTCAGATGAGCGCCACAAAACACAACCCATTCACACAGAGTATGCTGGATACAGTAATTACAGGCAAAATATTTGCACCCCTCGCTCTCCTCTCTGGAGAGCCTCTTTCCAAAGCAGAAGTGCACTGAGTGTTTCTATGGCAATAAGCTGCTTTCTGAGACCAAGAACAGGGACTGGACAGTTGGTAAAAATGGCTTCTCTCAGGTACCTGATAGCTGAGGCAATTAAAAGAAAATTAAACTGACATTTCTAACTTGTAGTGTGAGAGAGATGTGCAGTGGTGAAATAATTAAAAGTTACTGCTGGGAACATACTGTTTTCACCTGTCTATTGTGAAGAACAAAAGGGCAAGAAGCATTTTTGGCTTGCTTTTTTTCTCTCTTACTTGATACTTAATTGCTAGTTATTGCTGCGTCCCCAAATGCTAAAACCCAAGGGTTTTCCAAATGACAACAGAGATATTTAGGGGTCAGTACCTAATTTATCCAGACTAACTTGGTGACAAACAACAACTTGCCAGCCAGATCTCCCTGCCCAAGTTATTCACATGAAGGGCTCCGAGCTTCACTGTCTGGTTTATAGCACTTGCCTGAAAGGCCTTTCCAGCAGCTGCCTGGGAGCAGCTCCATGATGAAGCTGCAGTCCCATCCCTTGCTTGTCTTACTGCCCAGCATTATTTGCTTCCCCACCAGTTACACTGGTTTACTACCTGCATCCAAGCCTCTCAGGCAGGGGAAGCGGTTCTCTGGATGGGAGCCCACCTTGGAGCATCCTCATGCAGATAGGGCTCACACTCCTGGCTCCTCCCAAAAACTCAGCTGGCCACCTTTGGGAAAGGGACTTCCCAGCTGTTTTTCACAACTCCATGAACGCAGTGCTTGGGACAGAAGATTCACCCCCCACCTACCTGAGTGTCCCATGAGGCCAGAGGTGGGCCTGAAAGACAAGGAATGGTCAGGGGACACAGCAGATCCACCCTGCCAACCTCTTCATTTCAGCAAGGGCCCTGGCATCTGGGAGAGAACAGAAAGCCCCTTCCACCTTTCTCATTAGCTAAAAGCATGTTATTTATTAGTGCCTGCTCACTAATGCCAGTCTGGTCAGGATCCAAGTCCCAGAATGTTCTTAGCATGAACCTCATGCTTCCTGACACAACCCAAAGTCATCCTTGCCCTCACAACCTCCAGCAGTCACGCTTGGCTTACACTTCAGCCCATCACCCAAGGGCACCCCTGCCTCTGGCCCTTCCTTCCACCCCTCCTGCTATGCCAGCCCAACACCACGTTCATTGGAAGGAGACAAGAACACTATAGGAAAGCTTCTGGTGTTTCCTGAGTCAAAGTATCCCCGGATTTTAGTCTCTCTCATGCACAGCCAGGCTGAATATATCCTGGGCTGGTGTTTAGCACTGACCTTCTGGAAGGGAGATTAGGGCTCTGTGTGGTCTTAGGACATGTATCCCCTTCCCCCACGAGGTAAGCAGGTGACGGATGAAGCCCAGAAGCGTAGCGGGTTTGTGCTGCTCCAGAGTCTGTATCACTCTGCTTCAGCCTGTCCAACCTCCAGCATGTCAGCTCTTCCAGGAAGGGTTGGGGGACCAGTCTGGAAGAAGAAGGAAGTGTCCTGGTTTTGGCTGGGGCAGACTCAATTTTCTTCTTGGTAGCTGGTACAATGCTGTGTTTTGGATTTAGTATGAAAATAATATTGATAACACTCTAATGTTTTAGTTGTTGCTAAGTAGTGCCTACTCTAAATCAAGGACTTTTCAAGTTTCCATGCTCTGTCAGTGAGCAGGTGCACGAGAAGCTGAGAGGGAGCAGAGCCAGGACAGCTGACCCACACTAGCCAAAGGGATATTCCATACCATAGAACATGATGCTCGGTATATAAACTGGGGGGAGCTGGCCGGGGGCTGTCAATTGTTGCTCAGGGACTGGCTGGGCATCAGTCAGCAGGTGATGAGCAATTGTATTGTACATCACTTGGTTTTATTTCCCTTGAGTTTTACTCCTCTCCCTTTCTCTCTCCTTTTCATTACAATTGTTGTTATTATTTTAAATATCAAATTGTTCTTATCTCAACCCATGAGTTTTACCTTTTTTTCCAAATCTCCTCCCCATCCCACTGCAGGGCAGGGGAGAAAGCAAGCGGCTGTGTGGTACTTAGTTGCTGGCTGGGGTTAAACCATGACAGGAAGGTGCATGCTAGGCTGACTCCATCATTTCCACTGCCAGGGGTGGTGGTCATGTCTTATAGGTCTGTACAGAGTCAGCCAGCAAAATCTTTACAAAACAAGACAGAAAAGTCACTTAAAACTCTTCCTCAAGGGTGTTTCCTGATGAAAGAAGAAAAAGAGCAATTATAGCAAACTAAAATAAAAAGGAAGTCAGGTCAAAAGACAGGTGAGTGCACAATGCACTCAACAAGGCTCTGCACTGGAAATTGCTAAAAGCCCCCCCCAGATTTGCTTCCCCCTCTGTATGAACAAGACATATCAAGCTGGGCCTTTCCCCACTCAGAGCCGGCTGTCTTCCATCACAAGAAAACACATCAATTTGAGGAAGCACATCCAGAAAGAGAGCTGTCCTTGTTTCCAGTTTGGAGCGGAGCAGAGGTCTTTCACCTTCCCACCCTAGTGGGTCAGACCTTTACAACAACACTGCTGCCAGCACTGCCCCCCTGCACTTTGGGAGGATGTCCCACATTGCTCAGATGTTACTTCTGGATTTCTTATTCTGCCCTCTGAAGTGATAAAAACCTGCTTGAAGAGCCAGGCTCTGCTCCTGGACCACCTGGTCATGCAGTGCTACTGAAAGCATGTAAATATACCTGTAAATGATGATATATAAATGTGCTTATAATAAATGTGCTTGTATTGTAATAGTATTGTAGCTGCCAAGGACAGGGGGAGCCTAGCTTTACTTTTCACTCTTGCAGTGATTACTGTCTGATCATTTCAAACTGGATGCTGTGTCACAGTATGCGAACAGAGAAGGAAATAATGTAGTTAAAATCGGGGATATTCTTTGTGTCTACATGAACCCCCCTGCCCTGGAGCTATTTTAAAGCTGCTGTTCTCTCTCAAGTGAATACAATGGAAATAAATACTCTCTATCTACTCACATCTGCCATGAACAGTCTGAAAGAAAAATCTCTTGCACTTTTAGCTCACATGTGCTGCTGTATTTGCACAGGTATTTGCACAGATGCATAGCATATTTCAGTGTCTATTACTGTGTGCAAGGACCGAGCATCTGCACATGTTCAGAAGTGAAGCAGGACATGAAGTCTTGCAACTACTCACAAATGTCTTCTTACACCTCAACCCAAGCCTGCAGGTATCCCAAGGGGTGAGGTTTGGTACATGACAAGCAAAGGCTGGTGGCAGGCTTCGCAGAGAGTATGCAGGCAGCCTTGCCTCAGCAGAGGTTCCACCTGTAGGACCACAGTCACAAACACGGACCTCAGCCTTCTCCACGTAGTGCACTTCTGTCGTGCTCACATGCTGCTCTGCTGTAACCGGGAGCTGATGTGCAGGTGAAGACAGGACCAGCTAACTCTCTGCACTCAGGAAACACAGCCCCCAGCCTCCCAGTTCTCTGGGAAGGAAGCATCTCCCAAAGCCTACTGCACCAGGTGAAAACATCCCCAGTCTGCTGGATTCAGTGCCAGCAGCCGAGGCAGTGTGATGTTAAGTGCCCGGATTTTCCCACAGTGCTCCAACACAGCCGTGCCTTGTGGCAAGGTCAGCTTTCATCCAGCAGATATAACACTGTGCCAGCAGAAATATTTCCATGGGGTTGCACTGAACCACGTTACAGAGCACAGACTCTTCTCAATGCAAAAATCAATGCCTTTTTTTCAGGCTCCTGGGGCAAACCATTTTGCACAGTCAGCAGACAAACTTCCACAAGCAAGTTCATCTTCTTTTTAAACAAGGTTAGCTGGATTTCATATTTATACAACTGGTCCAAGAGCTTCTTAAATGCAAGAGCTAAGACATATGTACTGGCAAGCTTCCTAAAAGGTCCCACAAGCAAGTTCAGTTAGATCATACTTTAATCTTGTGGTCTGGGAGACCGGACGCTGTATCGTACCTTCTCCCAATTCCCCTTCCCCAAAATGAAAACAAGTCATCCATCACTCACACCACTTACCCATCAAAAGTCTTCAGACCAAATCCTTTAACAACTGCTGACACCTCAAGTTTTAGTAACTCCTCTTTCTAAATCACTGTCTAGCAACCAGGCAATCCAAAAGAACCTGCTGAAGTCACTAAACCATCCCTGCTGACACCACCAGCAGTATTTTCAGGAGCAGCAACAACGGTCAAGGTATCGAGGAAGAAGATTAGCACAATCTCTTTCAAGCAGGAGAACAGAGGCTGGGCAAGCAGGCCAGCAAAACACGCTGACTCTTTTGGGGTAAAACTTACCACACTCAACAAAGAACATCCTTGCATTGAGGAAGACATCTCTTTTTAAGACACGCCAGGTAGCTATTGGGAGTAGCTGTTAAATGGCAGGCTGGTGGCTAGGCTACCTTCCTGCTACGTGTGCATGGCTCTGAGCCCGGGGACCTACTCCTTAAGAGTCCCGTGTAGCCAACAAGATGTGTACTGGTAGCTTGTACACAAACAGACCTGCTCAGATCAAATCACTTCTCCTGCTTTCAGATTTGAAGCAGGAAATCAACAATTAAGATAAAACCCTTAATAAGAAAAGGAGTTGGTAGCTCTGATGTTTTCCTCTAGCAGATAAACAAGAGGAAAGCCATTACACGAACTGCATGAGCACATTCATTTGAGCGCACCCTCCTCTAGGAGACAACATTCCCACATCACAGAGGGCAGTTCAGCAGCACAGCCACCCTACAGTGAATTTGCAAGCAGACTGCACTCTGGTGCAGAGGCTGTGTTACCTGCTTCGTGGGCTGGCTCCCATTCAGTGGTTGGTTTTAAAAGTTAGAGGTTAGATGACCCTAACCTTGCACAGGCCCGCAACTTTTTAACTTCTCAAAGCATCAGAAACAGCTAGGACCACCAAAATAAAAACAGTTTCCCCTTCTATTTCCAGTATGTTATCCTAATGAAATGCCATTCATCTGCTCTTCTGTTGGTGAGACCTCAGCTCCTGCTGGTTTTCAGTCTGTAGGTAAGAAAACCGCAGTGGGGGCTCCTTACGCCAACAGAAACTTCACAACATCAGAGGCAGATCATCACATGATGAAGCCTCACTTTAAATAAAAGCTGCCTACTCCAGAGATTTCAATGCACTTTGCTCAGATTAATTGACAAATGATGGATTGCTTAGTTCTCCCTGTTTACATCAGACTCCTGCTTCAGACTCCTCCACACCGAGAGAAGGCAAATAGTGTAAGAGCAGGACGACACTATGCAGAGGAGCAGAAAGACTGTACAGTAGTAGCTTTTCCTTTGTGCAAGATGCTGTATCCACACTCCACAAGCACAGGTGTATTTACTATGCAACTCCTTTATTAACAAAGAAAATAGTACCGTAGCTGCCAAGGACTGGCTGGTGATTCCAGATCAGAGAGGGCCAGGAGTCTGCAGCGCTGGAGCTATTCTAACTTCTTAGTCTTGAGACAATTTTCCTGTGATGGAAATGAGTTGGGCAGAAGTGATGTAGTGAGGGGACAGGAAAATTAGCAAAGAGCAAAGCATATTTCTACATTCCACCGTTCGCAAACACCACCCAGTGATCAAAAGTACTTGCACAATCAGGATCCCCTGCCTAGCCCAGAGCTCCAGCGCTGTGCTTGTGTCCAAGTGCTTCCCTGTAATGCCCTGGCAATGACGGCCTGTGAGCGAGTCCTCTGCAGAGCACAGTATCAAAGGGAACTGCTTCTTCCATGGCCTTTACAGAGACAAATGAACTAACAGAGCTACTCTGAATCAAAGAAAAATTACTTCTGCTGAAACCACACAATTCAAAACCTCTCTAATAAAGCAATGCTGTAGAGCAGGTATATTTGCTCACTCTTCCTGTTTCAGCTAGCTATTGTGACTGGCTATGTCTGTTGTATGCTACCAGCAACTCAGACTGACACCATGAGAGTGTCAGGGCCTGGGAAACATTTCCAAACCTTTATATTAAAAATGTGAAATGCTGAAGTGATGATCTCTGGGTTAGATTAAGCTCCAAGGGATTTCCTGTAGCTTGCTCAGGAGTTAGTGGAAGTTTCTTTGAAGAGTGTTCAACACACTTTTCCCAGAAACCATGCCACATTTTAATTATTCCTTTCACACATTCAAGCACTTTATATGCAAGTCAACCTTCCAGGCAAGTATCTTTTTAATAGCCTTTTAGTTAAGCCTAGTAGTTTTCATTTCACCAGCCATTTACTCTTCCCATTAAACAGACCTTTGTTCAAAACACTTTCACCATTATGCTCTTACAGGTACAAATTCCACCAACTGCTAACACCAAAAAGCAGAATAATTAGATGTTCCCAATTACCACAACTGTCTAAGCAGAACAGTCACACAACATGAAGGTGCGCATAGTGGTGAAGTTTAATTGGATATTAAAACCCCCTACAACAAGAGCACCACACACCCGAAAGAGAAGCAGGATGCCAAAAAGGGGAGACTCTGGCTGACAACTTCAAAACGGGTTTAGAAGATAAGGGTGGAAACTTATTGCATGATAGCTTCTGGAATGGCTTTGTCACCTTGCTATCTGCCCTCACTCCAGGTCATTTCAGATTGTGTTGAACAGCACAGTCCCCACAGAACAGCACTGAAGATGTCCCTTTGCAGGTCATTTACCCACAGTCTCAGGGTTTTTTTCATGCAGAGATCTTTCCTCTTAGAGAGGCTAAGCAGCCCTCAGATAAGACTGACCCTTCGCTGAGGGGCCCCGTCAAAAGACCTTCAGAAACCTAAAACCATACTGGAACTACCTGCAGAGGGGAGTTTGGAGAAGTCTCACTCACAGCTGTAGCGAGTGCATATGGTACACAGGATCCAGCCATCCCCAACAGAGGTATCTGCATTACAAAAGTACACAGTTTCAGACAACGTAACACATCTTTAAGAAGTGGGATGCAGATCAGTTCCCTATCTGGAGACTCCTTTGAGGATGAAATTAAAATGACCCATAAGTGAGGCTGGGAGAATTACTCTCCCATTCATAATCAAGCTAAAGTGTTGCTGTGGATGGTTGGTTGTGCTTGATCTGAGCCAAGGACCTCACATCAAACACGATAGTATCCACAACTGTAAAATGCCTGCTCAGCTGTTGCACGGGTGGAAGGTGCTAAGCAACCATCACCATTTTTTACACTATGAAATATGCAAACAAATGGCACAATCAGTACTTTACATTAAATAGCCTAGTAGTAAATGCAAAGGTACATTACCCTGAAGCTTTACTTTCACTCTGCTGCACAACTTCCTGCTGAAAAGGCAGAATGCATTAGAAAGAAATTAGTGAAATTATGGCAGCTGGCAGGGGAAAGGAAGCAAAGCTTTCTGACACGGAAAGGAAATTAAGGCTGCAATTTAAGGACAAACTGGATGATTCTACCACAGTGGTTAACAGCAGATTAAGTGTCATTACTAAGTTTCAAAGTTAAAAACTCCACCGCCATAGCTGAGGCAATACATACCTCTTTGGAAGTTACAGCCTCAGGGGATTTGGCAGTACCTGCCTGAAGCTGCCAAGCTAGTTTCTAAGGAAATTTTTCTTCACTAGACATTTGAACCAAAATCAAAGTGAAGAGCCTAGCAGACACTTTGGGTAGTGCTCAGACACATCACAGAACACAAAACATGGTTTTGTTATGAGAAGCTTCCTCATGTGTGAAAAGGTTTAAATGAAGAAGATTCCAATGCAATGAGTAGCAAAGGTGGCTTACATTTGGTCTTCTGCTCTTTGAATTTTGTGTTCTCAAACATTTGCTACTGTATTACTTAACTGGACACATTTACAGTGCACTGTTCCATCAGAGACACGAATGTATTCAAATCCCTCACCCCAAGAACATACACCATCATAGCGAAAGTAAAGCTTTTTCCATTATTAACAGACATTCAACTAATCACACAACAGTGTGTGTGTACTCCCTTAGACAGAAACATTTATGAAACACAGCTGGTAACTGTTGAGTTTATTAAGGAACTGTTTTGTGGGTGGTTGTTGTGTTTTTTTAAATAACCAACAAGATACTTCCCCTCCAAATAAAAAAAAACGTAATGGAAAGAAAAATTCAGCAGAAAGCAAGGAGAGAAGGGATAGAATGACAACTCTGGACTGTTCTGACTTAGCAAAGACCTGCAACAACAGATCTCCAAGCCCAGTGCCAAAGAGTCATCACACTCAAGGGCAGGGCCAATTTATCCAGTGACCAAGACTGCAGAGAGAAGTGTCATAGCCCGTGCATCCTTGCAAAAAGCTCAAGCTGATGCATCGTCAGTTCAGCGCACTGAGGCTGTGTTAGCACATGTGAGCGATTTCAGTCACCTTAGGCCTCACATTTCATTGCTCGGTGGTAATTAGGTTATTCTTTCACACAAAGCCAGTTTAAAGCCAATAAGTGCAATCTCTACCAGTACAAGCTCCAAGGATCCCCATGATGAACTAGCATTCCCTGTCAGCCACTGCTGGGAAGTGGGTCTGGACTGGCCAGAGCGCATGCAGTGGAGTGCTTTCTCCATCCCAACCAAGCAGGTTTCGTTCAGGTAAGAAGAAACCAAGGAGACGACAATCACAAATGAACAAAGAATTAAGATTTGTCCAATTTGTGTGTGCGCTCATGCCTCCGTAGGGTACCTGACTCAGTGAAGGAATGACCGCAGTAATTGCAAGAGTAGGGCTTCTCTCCAGTATGGATGCGGTGATGGCGTTGGAGCGATGCCAGCCGGGTGAACGTCCCTCCGCACTCCTCGCAATAGAAGGGACGCTCCCCAGAGTGAGTCTGCTGGTGTCTTTTCAGCCTGAGCAGCTGGACGAATGCCATGCCACATTCCTGACACTTATAGGGCTTGTCTTGTCGGTGGATCACCTTGTGTTTGGAAAGCAGGTTAGGCTTATCGAAACCTTTGCCGCATGTGGGACAGGCATAAGGTTTATTATAGTCCTCTTCCTCAGACTTCTGGTTTTCTGCACAAGGCTGATCAGCGTACTCAACAGTGTGCTGGTTACGGTGCACTATCGACCATGGGTTCCTAGCCATGCCATTTGCCAAGATCACCATGGAGCGCTCTATCTTGTGCACGTTGCGTAGGTGCCTCCAGACATCGGCCGTGCGAATGAAACCCTTATCACACTCTGGACATTTGTGTGGCCTGTCACTAGAATGAATGAGCTTGTGCATTCGCAAATTCGCCGCACGGAAGAACTCTTTGGCACAGACGGGACATCGGTATGAGTTTTCCACAAGGTGAGTTCGCTTATGTTCCTGCAGCTCGCTCATACCCTGGAAAGCGGAACCACACTTCTTGCACCGAAACGGCAAAGCTTCCTCAGAGACAGGCTCCAGGTCCTCATCAAACACATCAGCAAGAATGGTATTTTCACTATCATCACGTAGTCTTTTCCATGGTTTCTTGGACTGCTCAGAGGAACAGTGCTCTAAATCTTTATCTTCAGACTGCAGGTCAAAGCTGGTACTGGAGGGGACAAATACCCCAGCTGTACTCTCACTTCGATGCTGGTAGTAGGTCTCATAGGTTTCTTTGTCTTCACACTGCAACTCTGCAGGAAGCTCCTGCTTACCTGAAGGTCCACTAGAGTTGCAACAAGGACTGCATGTCTGCGAGTAATTCATGTCTACCTCCTTCTGGAGGCTAGATGTGTGGCCCACCTGCTTAGTGGTCTTTCTGGAATAATGTGAACGCTTCTCACCTGTGTCACAAATGTTATCCTCAGAGTCCCAGTCCGCATTCATATCCATCCTCCAAGACGTACTCTTGTGTTCATCTGCAGCTCATCGATGACGTGTATACCAAGAGCTTCAGGTCTTTCATGGTAAGTCCATCTCATTCTCAGCTCTCTTTACAGTCCTCCCTAGAAAATAAAACACCCATTTCATCAGTGATTTTTCTGATATTAACAGAAGACAGTTACCACAGTGAAGATCTTTTGCTGATTAAAAGAATGAGACAGACTACTAGTTAAGCAGTACAAGAAACAGTCTTCTACTATTATATAGGTAGAAAACACACATTCAGCATACAAAACACAGACAGACTATGTTTAATAAAGTTAAATCCTCTATCATAATCCAGCTTTTGCTACAAATATAAATTGATAATTCCCATTTTAAATTCACCTAAAGATGAGAAATCTTCAGAACTCTGGGGTGCAAACACTTTCAGCCAAGTTCTACACCACAGCTGCCTCCACCACAAGATCTTGTTCTGAGGATTCATGCTTAATCTTTGTTTTTACCTTGCTAAATATGAACTAGGAGTGCCAGTCACAAGGTGTTTTCTTTCAGAAACTAGTTAGGTAACGCAGCGAGACCCAGAAACTGTCAGTCAAACAGCCAAAACCAGAAGCAATGTGTGGAAGGGGGGGTCTGGAGCATTCAGGAGCACCTTTGGCCTCCCACCCTGACCAGTGTTATTCTAACTGACATGGGGATATTTGGGCTCCCTGTGCCACTGCCAGCTAGCACCACGCAAAGAAGACATATGCAAGGAAAGGCATGAAAGAGCTGTCCAGAGAGCTTACTTATTGCCCTCCCAGGCTTCAAAGCACAGCTAGTAATCCTGCAGAGCTGGCCCACTGGAACAGCTTCAAATTCTCTGGGTAAACTCCCTTTGCAGACCAGCCTTGCTAGCAGAAAAGATAAGCAATGGTAATAGGTCAGAAATACTGGAGTCACAAACCTACTTGTGAAGAAGATCTTTTTGTTTATACCATACCAAAGCATGGATTTGCAACAGGTTTTCTAGATTTGTCCCAGCAGCCACTGTTGACAGCAGCTCCACAGTGAGCTTTCACTCACCTGGTTTAAACCTGCATTCACACTGAATTGCTAGTCTAAGCTCAGAAATTGCATTCTTTCCTGTCCTGATGGATACCTTGACTGTTCCTATGACTGCCACCTTCTCCCTCACACCCACTTTTTGTATTTCCTTTACTCCCACTGTTTCTTCACTTTCTCTTCACTGCTTCTGTCTAGGTTAACTTCTCTGAATACAAACACGCATACATACATGCAAAAATATACACGTAAAAATGTACGTATTTCCATGCATACATACATATAATGCTTGTCTATTTAGTTTCAGTAGGTTTAAATAGTTACAAAGGCACTACAGCACTGTGCATTAAGTGAAAGGTCTTATTCACATCTCAGAAAGACCAGCTTCGTCTGAGACACAAGCTGCGCTTTCTTCTGCTGCGATACAGAAAACAAGCTGAATTAGTTTTCTTCATTAGTCACCGCCTGGAACGGAATGGCTCAAGTCACCCCCCAACTTCAACCATTCCTATTAATTTAATAACGAGCGCATGAGCGCAGAACCGTTGCTCACCTCCTGCACGGGGCCGAGCACCTCCAGCAGCACAGCGCCGCGCCGGCTCCCAGCCCCACAACTCATCTGGGAGGTCCTTTGTCGCAGGAGAACTTTTCCAGGGAGGCCGGCACTGCTTGGCTTAAGGAAATTCCCTGAGACAGGCCCGGCCGGTTTCCACGGGGACTGGGGGGATACTTAAATCACGATGCGGGCTTCAAAATAATAATAATAATAATAAAAAAAAATGAAATAAATTAGGAGAAATGGGATTTTTTT
>JAVJGI010000032.1:7308860-7417889 GCA_035590275.1 Ibycter americanus | reverse complement strand
GGACCGCCCCTGTCACACCCCCAGTGTGACTGACACCAGCAGGGACCTCCCCTGTCACACCCCCAGTGTGACTGACAGACAGGGACCGCCCCTGTCACACCCCCAGTGTGACTGACACCAGCAGGGACCTCCCCTGTCACACCCCCAGTGTGACTGACACTGCCAGTGTAACTGACACCGGCAGGGACCACCCCTGTCCCTCTCCCAATGTGACTGAGACTCTGAGGCTGCCCCGCTGTCACACACCCCTGTGTGGCTGACACAGCCAGGGACCAACCCCTGCTTCAACCCCCCCAAAGAGACTGACACGCTGAGACCACCCCTGGCTCCTGATGCAGCCCACTCCCGTGAGGCTGACAGACCCACTCCTGGTGACACTGTCACTCAGACACCAGCCCTTGTCACCTCTCCAGTAGGCCTGACACAGCCAGCCTCCAGCTCCTGCTACAGCCCCTCAGAGTGGCTGACACCCGGAGACCGGAGCACCTTTCCACAGCTATAGTCTGACTGACACCCCGGGCCACCACCCCGTTAGCACCCAGCACACAGGCACGGAGAACGTGATGGTCAACGGTACCAGCACACCTACCAACTCCCCCAGTATGCCTGACAGGAGTGAGTTGTCTGTCACAGCCCCTCATGGCTGTGATGTCCCCGCTCCTCGCACAGCCGGCGAGCCCAGGCCACGTCCCTCCATGGGGCTGAGGAAGCCAGGGAGCAGCCTCTGCTCACAGGGGTCTCAGCTAACACCAAGATACACAACAGGAGACGGCCCCGCCACGCTCGCAGGAGGAACACGCTGTTCTGTAGGGTCCTTAGCCATGGAAAACACCTCCTCAGAGCACAAAGGACTCCAAAACAGTGCCCTGTCTCCATTATGTGTTCAAGCCCATCTGCTCAATCCCTCTCCAAAACACGCCTGTCAGAGGGGAAGGGTATCTGCCTGCTGGAGGTCTTCAAAATAAACACTAAAGTGCCCACAAATTCCTTAACTGCCAGGTGAGAATCATTGACATCCGACTGTAAGAGGGTTAGGGGTGCTGAGGAACAGTGTGATGAAGCTCCTTTTCCTGCACCTCATCCCAAATTCATGCTGACAACTTGCATCCCAGCTTCCCAAGATGTTTTTCTGCCCCCAGGAGTCTTACGTAGGTTCAACAAATCTAGGGACGGCTTGTGTGTAGTTCCTAACCAAAAGGCGTTGGATTTGGATGCCTGAACACTCTCCTGGGACATCAGTTCCACCCGTTTATCAGTGCAGCCTTCATCGCTGCTGTCACGCATGGTCAACCCAAAGTTTTTTGCATAAAATCTTCTGGCTGTACGTTAACGCATATTTTTTTAACAACGTGGGATGCCTGGAAACAGCCTGGGGATCCAACAGCAGCGGCTGTGCCCGCAGGCCAGGGTCTGCTGCGCCTGTTGCACACCGCGACTTAGTCTCAAACCAGCTGAGCTGCCCACGGATAACAGAGAAATGACTCTATGAGAGAGCGCGAGTGCACAGTGTATATGAGCAATCCCCTAAATATACAGGCTAAACGGGAGAAGCCTCCAGATCCAGGACTCTTTGCTAAATCAAGTCAGGGGTATGATGCCTGTGCTATGCAGATGAGCTGTCATATTGTCTCCCACACAAGACCGTCTCCAAAGGAACCTACACCTACTGCAATTATCCTGCAGCATATGGACATTTATAGGTCAACCTGGAAAAAGTGAGAGTAATGATTGTCCAAAAAAAGCAGGAACCAAAGAATCTTCCGGTTTTATTTTGGAAAATGCAGACATGGAACAGGCTCTATTATACGTACCTGAGAGCCATTAGAAAATGTCAGATTGCCTCTAAAATGCGTTAGAAGAATGCCTCCAGCTTTCTTGTCCAAGAAGAGAATGCAGTATGTAAATAAGATTCTCTAATAAAAATCTGCGCTGGAATGAATTTGCAAGCGTGTTCTAACCCTCTCCTGTGATGGGGACAGAGCCTGGGCTTCCATCCTAACAGCCAGAAACATCACCAGGCTGAAACTCTGACAGAAGAGCTGCACTTTCATTGCAGGAGCATCCGTGATGTATAATCCAGAAACTCCTCCCGTAACGATTTCAGAGCAAACCCAGAATATTTGTTATCCTTCTCTAAATTGAGCTCAGAAAAAAAAAAAAAACAAACCACCAAACAAAAAACCCACCAAACTTCTGGTGCCAACTCTATGAAAACAAGGCATGTGTCTTGACAGCATAGCACTAGAGGATTTAAAAATGAAGCCCAACCAACAATGCAATATTCTAGGTGTTGGGGGAGGGAGGGGACTGGCAAACTCCAGCATCTGTTTGCATTTCCAAACTCTCAGCATTCACCTCCAGCATGTACCTGCCACATCTCCCAGCTGTATGCGCCATCCTCAGTATATTTTTCCAAAGCTTCAGCCTCCGAAAAGAGCCAAACTCTCCGCTGACTGATGCTTCTGCTGGAGAACTGAGATTTCTATAATTAGCATCAGAGAGAATTTGGGGAGGGAGCTGTCTCTTTTTGTGGGTTGGGTTGTTTGTTTGGGGGGTTTTTAATGTAAATTTGGATGTTGCACATTTTAAAACAAACCATTTTACTTAAAACATCAGCACATCAGTTCATAATTGCAGAGCAGAGACGAGGAGCACATCAGTAGTTGAAAAACATTAAATTTGCAGGGAAGTGACTGAAACGTTTGCGCAGAAGGGGGCAAATGGAGATAAGGCAGGCAATCTGCTTGCATTCAGCTGTCGGGAAACTTGTACAGCAGAGACTTACCCTTTGTAAGAGAAGCAAGTGGAAAAAACAAGAAAAAGTATAGAAACACCCGCTTTCCCTTCTCTCCTATGTGTGCGGACTGTCACTAGATGAATTACTGGACCACAGCTTGATCAGTGGGGACAGTCCCTTGCCACCAGAAGAGCTCCCTCTCAGCTCTGCTGGGATCTGGGCACCCACTTCCAGCTGCAGGACTGTGCTGCAAACCACATTCTCAAAGGTCACAACGTTCAAGGGACAGAAACCCTCTGCCTGCAACGTTTTGGTCACCACTGGGATGACCAAGGTGCCAATCTTTGCACATTTGTATGAACGCTTTTCATTTGGCTCCTTTTTAGTTTTCTCTTTTTTAGCTGCTGCAGCCTGTCACCTCCCAGGAAAGAGAAACTCGGAGTGAAGATGGTCGTGTGGCAGCAGAGAAGCTTTGCCTTCAGCCCTGAAAACACTCCGTAAGAGCCTTTCTCTGACAGGGAGCTGAATCTGTACTGTGCTGTGTGTACAAGGTGGCCGTGGCAGTACTGGCAAGGTTTGTGCCAGCACCATAGCTTCCCAGGCTGAGCTTCTCCAGCAAAATCCTTTTCCAACTGCCCACAGCTACTGACTGCACAAGACAGACACCCAACTTATATTAAACACAGAAATATTTCAGCAAAACCCCTTTAACCTACGAGGCACAAAAGGTCTGGTTTGATTTGCATTTGGCAAATCCTCCTCGACCTGAAGCATAACAAGCGCGGTATTATCTTCTTACACTGGGGAGACATCACAAAATGCTTACCTGAAATAGAGGCATCTATTCTCCATCTGGTAGGAAAACAAGCTTAACATTTAAAACCGTCTGCAAGTTGGGAGCAAATGAAGTCCTGAATGAGTGCATAAAGGAACAGAATGCAATAAAACTGAACAGGTAATTGCTGATAGATTATCTGGAGGCACAGGCTAATGCCAAGCAAACCAGGAGAGAGAGCTCAAAAATAACTGATAACCAAAGCACAGCTCCAGTGTGGAGTGTGGTAACAGGCAATCTTGTCCTTGACACCTCTATATTTGCTTTTTTTTGAAACTCAGCAGTTATTTAGATTAAAAAGCATCACTTGCATGAATCCAGCTAGTGTTATTCACATCATTTTGCACACAGATACTCTACAAGTGCCTGTGATTTCACACAGAAAGTAAACCTCATTTTATATAAAACGATCAACTTGCCAAGTAAAATATAAGTTATCCTCCTTTTTTTTTTTTCCCAGAGAACTGAAACTCGAGCTAATGAACCAAAAAATGTAAAACGATCAGAAAACACCTGGAAAAAGAGGTTAAAACAGTTATTCTTGTTGAGCTGAAGAATCCATCGGTTATCTGTCCTAGATTTAATTAGTGAAACCCAAAGATTGGCAGGCTCAGCACAAAATTTCTGACCTGAGCCAATTTCATATTTGACAGGATAAAATACCGTTACTTAGCAGGGGTAGCTGAACAACACCTACGAAGCGTGCATGCTGATGAGCTTTCAGAGGGGAAACGGCTTTACAAACCCAGCCCCATTTTGAGGAAACATATTTGAGAGATTCAACAAGTGTGAGAAGTAATCAGGGCACAGCCTGGGTGCCTTTGGGTACCCAGCACTGCCCTGGGGTGCCATTCTGGCTGCTCTATCCTTTTGGGTGACTTTTAAACCCAAGGATCAGGGGCATCGCAGAGCAGCCAACATAATCAAAGCTACTGTCATAGGTAATAACTTCAAGATTCCCAAACCGCTTATAAGTACATGATGCCCATATAAAAATTAATGACCCATTGACTGCAAACAGCAAAGTACAAGGCAAAAACAGATTTGTTGATGTATCTATTTGCCATTTGCTGCCTGTCCTCACACTAAAAGTGTTTCTGGTTATGGTTCCTGTTAATTGCTTTTTATCTAACAGTGGAGCTAAGAGGTTTCAGCTGAGATGGGGCTTCACAGTGTTAGGCAATTACACAAACATCCAGATGCACAAAAATTCCCTGGTTTGTAATCTGGACAAGGCAGAACACAGCGAGTTATCTCAGGCCTAAAAAGAGGTTTCTGATCTGGAAAAAAACAAGGTCTGACTGACCAAGGAAGCATCAGGGAAGGTGAAAAAAATGAATCACTGACTCCTTGTGCTTCACCTGTTACAGCTCACAGATTAAAAATCGAGCCACGGTTGCCTGAATTTTAACTCATCAACAGGGATGCACAGAAGCATTGTATTTTCAAACACTCCACATCTTCTGAAGACATTCCTCCAAAGGAGGGCTTCCTTGTGCGGTGTCATTATCTCCGACAGATCTGCTTTGGAAATTTCCTCTCGGGGCTCCTCCAAGCTGACAAGTGAATTCTCTGCATCAGAAATATTTGTTCAGAGGCTGCCAGGCTCATCAGTCACTTCCCCGAGAAGGAGGCAGTCCGGAGGGGATTCTGCTCTTCCCCCTCCTATTGCCCATGCAAAAATGATGTTACTGAGGGGACAATGACTAAAGCCACATGCCTGTGACACTTATCTCTTTGTGATACTGCTCATTTCTCTGTGTCAGGGCTGGGGACAGCGCTGCTGCCTGGCCTTGGCCCTCACAGCCAAATCACAAACACACCAAAGGCGAGAGAGGCACCAGGACTTGCCTGAGCAGGGCTTCCAGCCCCTTGGGCACCCTCCTGCTCGGGGGGTTAGGAAAGCTAAGACATCCCTGCTGGCTGCCATCCACCCACACAGGGCTCATTATTTGAGACCTACCCAGGCAGAAGGGAAGCACAAACATCCCAGCATGGGAGTGTTTAACACGCACCTTTGGTCTGATGGCAATTCTTCATGGAGCTCACCAGTGATTTATGGCATCTCCGTGTAGCATCATGGGTGGACGAGGAAAGGATGGCTGGATCTCAGGCAGCATCTAGACTGGTGGGTTACCAAAGGCCTCTGACAGCTCCCATTTTAGTTAATGAAGAGCTCCTTCCTACAGCTCTGATTGCCGCTTCATCACTCATCATTAACAAAGCACTTAGGTGTCTTATCTCTGAACAGTGAGATTTCTTGTGTACACATAAATCAGCCTCTCTCTAGCAAGAAAGCTCAGTTTTCACCTAGCCAATTCTTTCTGAAAGTGAAGGCTCTGCCACAAGAAGGAAAAAAACCTTCCTCCTTTCATTCTCAGGCATGCTACACAGCAGCCTTTTCCCTTTCAAACGTTATTCACTACTTTTCATTCCATGTTCACCAATTATTAAAATGATTTTGCTTCGACAGATACAAGCAAAGTATAGTGTAGCTTCTTCTTGTTTTTTCATCTTCCGTGTTTTTGTCACCCAAGTGCAGATTCAATTTGGTCGCTGAAACATGGCTAAGGACCCATTTGTCATCATTATTCCACTTTTAAGCTAGTGCTGCTCTGCTACACATTTGAAATCAGATGAACCCAGTGGTGAACATGTCAGGTTTTGAAAGGTGTCGCAGGTGAAAACGTGTTGCTAGTTCATCCCGCTAACAAAGGCATCATGCTGGATTTTCAGCCTCACTGTTATCGCTGTGTCTATGGTTTCTGAAGCCAAACGATGAAGATTCATTAACAAAAGAAGCTGAGCGATAATCTTGTGATTAAGTTATTGGAGTGGGACCTGGGAGAACTGGGTTGATTTCTCAGTCCTGGGCTGGTTGCTATGTGATATTATTCAAAGCACTGCATGGAGACAGGCGTGGAAGGCTGGCAGTGCCAGCTCCCCATAGGCTGCAGGCACTGTGGGCAGGGGCTGCTGCACATTATATTTTTCATTATTACCAGCTGAAGTCAGTTCTGCTGCAAAACAAATGGAAATAACCCACCAATTCTAAACGCATTTCGCATTCTGCAACTGGCCTTTGCTCAAGCTTGCTATTTTTCCAGAATCTCCTGTGATTGACTAAATAATTCCTTTTAATGTTTTTCCCCCTTTCTTCTGTTTCCTAGTGAATATCTTTACCTTCTGTCTGTTGCAAATGCGAACAGTTTTAATTAGGTGCTGTTGAAATGTCTTTTGCAGTTTGGCATCCTGTTTGGTTTCACTCCTCTCGTTCTCTTTGCAGTTCTGTTCCTTCCCACATTGCTTATGTTTTCTTGTTTGTGGAAGCTCTTCTTTATATGCATAATTTAATCATGCTGCACTTCAATTTCGTCTCTAATAAGCATAAATAGGGAAAAGGGCATCTGAAGCCCATCTCTCCAGATGCTTCTGAAACAGTCCTCTTTCCCTCCAGCGTGTCCCTCAAATGTTACGGGTTTCAAGCCGAACTCAAGGACAAAGCACTCAGCTTAGCGGATTCGTTGTGTTTTCAAATTATGATCTTCAAAGACTTCATCTTTTCTACAACTTTAGAGATCATACTGAGCCTACAGCTTCAGCTAAGGTCCAGAACAGCAGGGAACCGCTCAAGAAGCTCAACAAAGAACGAAAACCCCAGGGGTGGTGCCATTAAAGCCGGCTCCTCATCCCCTCCTTTTCCTGCTCTAGGGTTGAACTACTGGATTTTGCTTTTGCTGAAGTTATCCTTTTTGTGTCACCAGCAAACTTACATGGTCTTCTTTCCCCATGAAGATTTGCTGTCGGTGTCTCACTGCTCCATCCTCAGTGCTCTAATCTGTGAGCACTGGCTATCGCAAGCCATTTTTCTATGCTAACCAGATCACTGTTCATCTAGCTATATCCAGTTTATCTGGGGAAGACAGTAATTTCAATTAAGCTGTGTTACGCATTTACTTCTAGTTTCATAAAAGAAGATAGACTTTCCTTTTTATTCTTCCTGATCTCCAACAGCAGTACTACAAAAATCATAAAAAATAGGGCTGAAGTAAACTGCAGAGGTCCGGCAGTTCACCTCTCTCACACAAGGGCATGGTCATCAACACCGAAATCCACTCCAAAGGGAGACTTTTAACAGGCTCCACACACAAACTTTTCAGATGCAGCCTCTGTAATCTCTCCCACAACCTGCTCTAGCATTTACCCCATACCTATCACGACCATGTTTTCTTTCCCTCGTCTGTCATGTTCAAACTGCATCTGCTTTGCTATTGTTTAAGCCTACTGCTTCTTCTCCCACCCAGCCCATGTGTGGTGAGCAGGGTTTTTCCAGACGTGCAGTCTGTTATCAGATGTCCCCACTTACTCCCTCCCTCGACTGCTGACCTGGGCCGGTCCCTGCAGGGAAGCAGCAGCGGGCAGGCAATGCACCCTCTGAGCAGCCTAGGTTTGGGCTGAAGCCAAGCCCACCAAAAAAAAAGGCATTTGAGAAGCAAGGATTAGCAAGATGAATTTTATGAAAAGTGGATAAATTAATAGTGACACTTCTTTAAAACTATTTTTTCTGAGGTTTGACATAAGCCAGTCAGGCGATCGCCTCCTATCATGTTCTCAGGGACAAGTGCCTTGCTGCAATGAAATCATTTAGCCATGCATGGAAGAAGAGAGGATTAGACAGAAGAAGACTTGGTGTGTGGTGAATGGGATTTACAGGCAAAGCTGCACACTGCACAGTCACCGGCCTGCCTCCATCCATGGGAGGGTGACAAATACAGAGCTGATCTCTGGGGCACTTTGTG
This sequence comes from Ibycter americanus, assembly GCA_035590275.1. Lineage (NCBI taxonomy): Eukaryota > Metazoa > Chordata > Aves > Falconiformes > Falconidae > Ibycter > Ibycter americanus. The sequence continues at coordinate 7,409,518 of JAVJGI010000032.1, read as the reverse complement.
CTGGTGCTGATTCTCTTCAAAAGGTGAACGACATTGCCGTGCTCTCCTTTGTGCTTTGGGATATCAGCAAAACCCTCTGAAGGTGCTCTGGGGTGGGATACTTGGCTTTATCCTGACCTTGGGAAGTACACAGGCTTGTCCCTTCTTCCACACCTTCTCTGTGGGAGTACATCAGCATGGCTGTCCACAGCTAACCTGGTGCAGCAATTCCATCTCTGCACTTAGGACTTCTGTTTTAACGCTTTCCAACACAGGTAAAGAAACTATTTTTTTACTCTTGTGTCATCAAATAAGGACACCAAAAAAAAATCACTGTCCTGTAGCTTTTCCCCCAGTGAATAGCATTTCATTCACCAAGTGCTCCTAGCTCAATCCTGAGGGAACACCTGTTGAATTTGATTCCCTTCCACTCTTAACCACTTGCTGGAAAAGCAGCAGCCCTGCACTGCAAGCCTAGAGGTCTCTTCTGGGCCCACGACAAATAACCAAAGTATTAACAAGTGACCTTTCAGCCACAACAAACAAAATCTGTACCCTAAAAATCAATTTCTTCAACTGCACTTTTCAGGCTTCCTTTGGACTACTTTGGAGGATTCAAAGCCTTGATCTGACCTGTGGCTTGAGTCCTTTTTTCCAAAAACGGCACATGTCCTTTTGAATCCAGGCTCCAGCCAGAAACAAGAGGGACCAAAACACCAGAAAAGGCTTTGGGGTGGGGTGGCTCAGACAGGAGTAAAAGACGTTTCAGGAAACCCTTCACAGCACTGTTTCCTGCTCAAGTTTTCGAACCCAGCATTAAAGTGACCTCCAGAATTATCTAGCACGTTGTTTGCCTAGTGCAGGCTCTGACACATGATAGGTTTGCTCATGCTTAACTGAGGTAGGAGAAGCCCTGGGTAACTTGGTTCTGACAGGCACCGTGACATTTTCTTTCTACAAGGGGAAACCTCAAAGGCACTCATGCCTGATAATGTCTGACTGTTTCCACAGTTCATGTTTACAAAGGAAACAGGTAAAAATATCTACAGCTACTGGAGAAGGAAAAGAAGCCTTTTTACTGTTTAGAGCAGAAAGCCTAGCTTCAAAATTAAGGCAGCTAAAATCACTAGTTGCTTTTCAAAATGCTGGCCAAACAGCTGCTGTTTGACGTTTGTGTGTGCAAAGTTACTGTACAAAAAAAGGAAAGAGGAGAGACGTGTTTGGAAGCACAATGGTAGCTGCATGCAGAAGAAAACACATGGCTCCTTCCAGCCCGGATTGTGTCGTTTAGCGCTTGTCTGGATGGTGGAGCTGAAGGCATCGTGTCCGACGTGCTCACTGGCTTTCGAGAAAACAGCCGGGGTAAAGCAGGTCAGTAGTGGTAGCGCTGCCAGTGGGATCACCCTGGCTGTGCTGCTGGTCTGCACCAGCTTTTGGCCATCTCATGGAACTCCCATCAGTGCAGGAAAGCTCAGCAGAGGATGCTGTGTAATATGGACGTTTTTTTCTCATCCTGGGTCAACGCCAGGACTCCTCCAGCCATCACAATGAGTCTGTTAGCATCGCTACATCTACAGGACCAAGTCCACTTGTGACAGTGGAGATGCAAAGGGTGAGCTCTGCTCTGATGGAGGGCTTGAAATGTTGTGCCATAAGAAATTCAGCAGCCACAGCAGAGAGGAGAAGGATGCCAGTAGCATTAATATAGCAGTCAGGGAATCCTTACAGATGAAGATGACACGGTTAGATAAATTCAGGGTGGTACTGCAGATGAAGTGCATACCACTAAGTCAATGAAAGCACAGCCTGCATTTCAAGAGAGCCTCACTGCAGTGTCAGCAATCAGCTCATTTGTTCTGGTCAAGATAACAGTAATGATGGGGCAGCAATACCAGCGAGCAAGAAATAGTCTGAGAAATGGTGACAGATGATTTCAGGAGACCCTTAAAATAATGCTAAGATACTAGAGCAGGAAAGAAGTGCAGATTAAGCTATAAAAGCTGACCTGTTGGATCAAGTCCCTTCTCCATCACAGCAGAAAGTCCCACAGTCGCCAAGGTGTTCAGCTACAATGAAACAAGATTGATAGGCACTTAATTAGAATGAAAGATTGTGAAAATACATAAAAGATTAAACCCTTGAAGTGAATGGACAGCAAACCCCAGCAAGCAGGGCCTCTAAACCTACACCGTAGAGAAAACAGACACTATTGATCTGGCAGTGGAAGAAAAGCAGGGAGGAAAGTGTTCCAGGTGCTCCAGACACGCCGTGAGCTACGTCAGTACCTGGAGTCAGGCTTCTCCTGCTGCTTGCTACTGGGACATCAGGTCTATCCTCTGGGAACAGGAGGCTTGTGCCAGCGTGGGGTGAGGCTGTGCAGCTCTCCCCTCCCTTCGAAGCTCTCCCCTGACTGCCAGCTAGAAACCAGACACCACAAACTCCTTAGCTTATTTGCCTTCATCAATATTTTAATAGATATTGGTTTTTACTGTAAGAGACATCACTTCTTGTTAATTTGAGTGCTGGAATGGCACTGGCAGGCAGAATACCTTGGCTCCAAACAAACCCTGAGGGGAAAAGGGAAATATATTCCTAAGAACAACAATTGGAAAGAAACTAATTCAATAATAGATTTTGTTTGGTATCATTCTGGCACCAGCAGTCATCTTCCTATTATTTTTAGGTTCTGATGACGCCAACAGGTTTTGTTTTTTTTCTTTATGGGGTTTTATTGTTGCCGTTATGCAAAAAAAAATCCCAAGGAGAAAATTTCCATAGTTTAATCACATTGAATGAAATTGCAATTATTTCTAGAATTTAAGACTTTGTACCTCTAGATCCTCAGCAAAATATACAGGGGTTTGCCTGAGTCCAGAGAGGAGGATGAGGACCTCTTGGTTGGCTTTTGGGCAAGGACAGAGGGATGGGATGAGGACAGGAAGCAAACACACATTTACCTAGCAAGAGACTAACAGGGTTTTAGACAAAACATATTACACAGCCCAAAATGCAGAATTTGTGTTTATAAATATATGAAATACATTAAAAAACCCATCAAAATCATCTTGTTTCATGTGACAGCCTCTTTCTTTGTGTTTTTCTTTCCAAGAGATCAGTCACGGAAGTATTCCTTTGGGGATATTAGCTGCAGCAGCTATACAAACCAGGCACCAAATATTAAAAATGCCTGGTCCTGTATTGTTTGTGCTTTCCACTAGGTCGTGAAATTCTTGATCTGTAAAAAAATCAGTGTTTTGAAGAGCTTTTCCCCATGATTTCCTTTGCTTTGTGCATTGTGAAGACTTATTTTTTAGTGCACTAAGTGGCTTGATAGCAAGGTGGGGATCGCAAATCCAGACTTCAGTCAGGAGGGGCTCCCAAGGGGAGTGAGGACAAAAGGAAGCATATCAGCATCAGCTGCGCGGTCCCACACTCGGGGTGCTGTGACGGGGAGAAGGTGTACCTGTTGAACCTCAAACCCCTTACCTTTATTGACTCTGAATTCAGGAGCTATTGCAGACAAACACAGGGTCGATTGACCATGATGGGGCTGTGCGATCCCTGAACCACGTTGCCTGACACAAATGCCCGCTCATGGATGTGCAAGGGGATGCTCACCTGGCTGTAAGCACACCTGCAGCGCAGCTCAGGGTCACAGTTCAGCTGAGATGCCTCCATCCTCTTTCCAATTGCTGCAGATTTCTTATTCTTCAGTGGAAAAAACCTCTCGCATTTCATCATTATGGAGAGGCGAGCAGGGAGGGGTTTCCCTGGACATCCCCAGCTCTTCCCAGGACTGCTTGGCCAAAGGAAAAGCAAGAGGGAAGCAAAGACCATCAGATGATTCTCTTGGGAGTGGCATGTCCAATGGTGACAAATTCCAGACCAAGAAAGGACATTATTGTTCCAGGGCTGGCCCAAATGAGAGTTAACCAAGCCCTTACAAATGAGGGAATTCGTATTTAGGGCCAGCGGGATCCATATCCCCTCACCGCATTTACAGCCAGGCCTGAGGCATTTTCTGTTCTTGCTTGAGCATTTGGGATGAAGAGACATTGGTTATAAAACTGCTTGGCTATGAGGAATAAGGTGCAAACTATAAATTCATGTTTTCAAGAGTTTGTTCAGCTTAGATATCACTTCTGGGCCTTGAGTTATACAAGATCCCTTATTTTTTTCAAGGGTTAGTAGCTGGTGAATTCTTTCTGGTTTTTTTTTTTTTATTTATTTTATTTTTACAATTACAAAAGGTATTTGCAAAACATTTTTTTTTCTCCAGATAGCTTCTGGCTGCTTTCAAGCTGAAATTTGGCAGTCAGCATGCATTTCTTATTCAATAACAGACACAGATTCTGCACTTTAAAACTTGTGGTGGGTACAGACCCAAGAGATTTTTTTTTTCCTTTTCTTCCAAATCTGCATTAAAATCACACATGACTTTTTTGTTTTAATGTTTTTGAAGCAAAAGCTACAACAGAAAATCTTAGGATTTATATTAACAGTGGCCAATTAGCCACATATTGCCAGGGCGGCTCTTGTAGAAAGGGTTTTTATCAATAATAAAGTCATGGAAGCCGATAAATTTTACAGTGGGACGATTTAATATCGGGGAGCCAGATTGCCTTGGATGAAAACAGAGGTGAGGATGTGTGGCTTTTTGTATCTCTTCGGCACTTGTCCAAAGCCAGCCCACACCAGCCGTGCCTGGTGGTTTTACTGTTTACCAGTCAGGTTGGGGTTTGATGATGGGTGCCCGTGGGGTGAAGGATTTGGGAGAAAGATGCTCATTAGCATTGCTGGAGGGGAACCCCTTGGCTGATCCTGCTCCCTCTGGGCTTTTGCATTCATCACCTGTTTCCCTGGAGGAAGGTACATCAGAGAAGAGGGAAATGTGTACATCTAATTTTAACTTTGAAGTGGGGGAAATGATGGCGAGTTTTTTTCCTGGAGCTCCTTCTTATTCCCTCCCCTCATTCCAAATATCTTTGCAGACTTTTTAAAACGTAGCTGGTTTGAATATGCAGAGGCTTCTTAGCGTTCGCTCAGACCAGTTCCTTTGGGTAGCTTTTTGAAAAACATGAGAAATTAACATTTGAAAAGGTATTCCCACACACTCTTTGAGCAGGAAATGTGGCTTCCCTCACCACCCACTTTATCACTAAGCAGTTTGGAGATAAATAATGGAGACTTTCATGGCCATTGTGGTTTAAACCCATCACTTGCTCTGGGATAATCTCTCAAGCATGTCTTTGCGGAGTAGGGAAATTGGATGGGGAGCTGCACCTAGATATCCATGTATTGTCTCAGCCATTGCAGATAGTCGCCCACAGACCTCTGTTTAAAAGAAGGTGAAATGGGAGATGAAGTCAGTCAAGAAAGCCACACACAGGAACAGTCACCTTGCAGCCAGTGCTGGCCCTGCCAGGTCTCTGCAGCTGGACACCGCCGCAGCCATTGGCACTCGGTGAGGCTGGAGAAGATGCTCTGGTTCCTTCTCGCCTGTCCTTATAGACATCCTTGGGTCCAGACACATAACCAGGTTATTGGGCAGCTTAAAGATACCTCCTGGCATCTGTATGGGCAGGTCAGCTTGCTTTCAATCGCTATCCCTTTGGGCATCTTCACATACAAATGCTGGGTTTGGGTCTAGGACCTGAGTTGGTATCGTTCCTCAGACTGTATGTCTTGTGCTTGCTTTGGGGTAGCACAGGGAAGGGACTAAAGGCCTTGCAGGAGGGACGTATCTTCAGACACAAAGTTTGGGGAAAGGTCATACGAAAGCTTTATGGTTAAAAAGCTAACAAATCTTTTAGGTGACCTACTGCACCAATCATGCAGACAACATTTAGACTGTTGAAGTGCAATATCAGGGAGCCAAAGCTCTCCTGACGGGCACATGCAATGCAATTGTAACCAGGTAACTGTGAGCAGCACCCTCACAAAAAATGAAACAAAAAACGGACCCAATTTGCCATCCAGGCCTCAGTGTTTTCTTGCCCGTTTTTGCATGTGCACCAATCTGCCAAGCCAGATGTACAAATGTGCTGTGTGGGCAAACAGGCACTTGTATGGGCAAACATTGCCTTGACGTGCGCGTTCTCGTGGGCATGAAATCAGGCGGTGCACAGAGGCGGCGAGGAGAAGCGGGGCTGGCTGAAGGCTGGCCCTTCTCCCTGGGCACAAAAACCCTTCCTCTACTCCCCAACACCAAAAGGCTGGGATAGCTAAGCTCAACAAGCCTAGGAAAGGTGGGCAATGCTGCGGGACCTCCTTTTGACCGGTTTCCCCAACCGGCTGATCCATCCCACCTTGCTAGCATTGCCATGGCATTTGACAAGCTCCCATGTCTACCCTGATAGCCACGCTTGACTGAATCACATCCAAAGTGATGTGATCACCTTGGATGTGAAATGAATCACATCAGGGTGATCACCTCATCCCATGTATGAACTCCTGTCTTCCCCAGGCTAAGAAAGGACGCCCAAGGAAGCAGGAAAGTGCTATACCACCATAATAGGACATGCAACACTGTTTATCTTCTACTATCTATGAATAACCTTGTATAAGCCATTAAAAAAAGGTGTGAAGTAATGCATTTGCTACGCTTTCACAAGTTAATTGGGAGCATTACAACAAATGACTAGATAATTAACCAGTGTTTCAACCCCAGTACTCATGTATTGTAATTCTAGCAGAACAACAAAGACTCTGTAATATTGACTCCTTTTGGAAGGAAGCACTGTTACCGTTATAGTCTGAATGCCTGTTCTTAAAGCAAATATAATTCTCCCAGAAGCAGCAGTGGGAAGGGAGCAGTTTCCACGCTTGGTCCCCTTGGAGCACCCTGGAGCTGACGACCTCCAAACAACAGCTCTGGCGGGGCAGCCCTCAGGCTGTGCCTCTTGGCAGATGGGCAGGGGAACGGGTGAGGTGGGTTTCATCTGGAGCAAGCCCTAGCTGCATGGTTGGTTTGGGCTGAACACAAAGAATTACTTAAAGCACATCCCTCTATCCTCCATGGGCAAAGGAGCCCCTGGCCAGTGTACTGGACAGCAGGACCAGCTCGTAGCAGGGACAGGACCACCAGCTCCTGGGCAGGGTAGAAGACCCTCCTTCCAGACCCAGAGAGCCTGGTGCCACCATGGGCTCACCTTTGTGTCAAAGGGCAGTTACCTCTGATTCAGGGCCCAGGTTCACTCTGGGTGGAAAACAGAAACAGCTTAGAGTGTCCTAAAAAAACCCCAGGGTGTGACTATTAGTCTGCTGCATGTCACTTTGGGTCTAGTAGCCCCCGCAGCCAGCACAGCCCCTGGAAAGACCCAGGGCTGCTGAATATCAAGGGCGACTTGCAGCAGAAGGAGCTGACAAACACGGCTCCCTCCTGCAGCTCTGAGCACGCTTTGGTGCGCTGCTCCGTCTGATGCAGAGGATGCCAATCTGGCACCGAATTCCTCCTTTAAAATATTCCTCTCTCAGCTCCTAAAACGTCCCCCACCCTCCCCAAAATAAACAAACAAGTTAGAAAGCTCACGAGCCTGGGAACAGGCAGGAAGCTCTGCGAGATGACGGAGCTTCAGCGTCCCACGAAGGCGGGGGCTCGTGCATCCTTCTGTCTCGGGGTGGTTTCCAGCCCCTTCACGTCACATCCCTCAGCTCCTGCTCCCCCCGCACTGCGGCTGGCACGGAGGTGGCTCACGGACCCCGTAGCAAAGTCACGGTGGGTGCTGTCAGGACACCGAGACAGGACTAGCTCTGGGTGACCTTCAAGAGAGCCAGGGTGCTGAAGGGCTGGCAGCTCACTGGGGAGACATGAAAGTTGTATTATTAACTCTGGGCAAGAATGATTTATCCCCCATTCGACACCACAGTGCTCCCTTTCATCCAACTGGGATAGGAAGAAGGGCTGTGTAAGCCACGCATCGAGTCCACACCAAACCCGTGGGAGCCAAGAAAGGGTCTGGTTGATCTCAGCTTCTGTCTCCCATCAGTGAGGACAGGGCCAAGGGATGCCAAGGCTGCTCCCATCTGTGCCAAGGGCCAAGGCAGCTGAAACATCTCTTCCTGCCTAAATTTCATCTGCCCTTTATAGGTCTCTGTCCCCCTCCTTCCTTGAGAGCAACGAAGCAAAGTGAAAAACAGAGGCTTTATTACAAACAGTACCTGTTTCCATAGAGATTTGCTTATAAAAATACACGAGACAAAGATGGAGGTTAGCAAGGAAAACACAAGGGCTTGTCCTTGTGCGTCACAGGAGATGTCTCACCTGCCTGCAGCGTTCAGCAGCCTCCACTCCCCTGGACAGGGCTGGATGCAGGCGCGTGACAAGACCTCCAGCCCGTCCCCACCAGACACAGGAGCTGGTGTCCTGTGCCACAGCAAATTTTCTGGCAGGTCCTGGCACCCCATATGGGGATGCTCTCAGCCAGCCTGCTCCAGACCTCAGAGGTAAATGAGAGGAGCCTGTCTGTAAAGCAACAAGAGGATGGAAGGCAGAAACAACATCTTAAGGTAGAGGATGAAATTATGAAGCAAAAAGCTGGCACCCTCGGCTGCCTGCAAGGGGTGCAGGCAGCACAAGGCCTGCCCATCCGGCAGACACAGCATCCCGCCTCATCACTGCGGCATCACCCTGCAGCACAGCCGCTACTGGGAAAAACCTTCCTGCACCCTGATCGATGCCGAGCGATGCTCAGCCTGTGATTCACCTGCCACGTTTGCTGTTCTTCATGGGTCGGGACAGCGCAGCCCCGGTGCCCGTGGCTGCCGCTGCCCAGCTCTCCCTTTGCAGGGTGTCTGCTGATGAGAGCCTTGCCCATCTCTTGTCATGTGCTTGACACAAGCCAGGCCAAATTCACCCCTGGTACAACTCTGCTGACACCAACGGCGTTATCAACACAGCTGCTGCTTCTGTTTGGAGATTACAGAAGTTTCCTTGACCCCACAGAATCCAGGATTTTCTGGTTCTCCTGGCAAATCATGATGCCTCAGGAGGAGACGAAAGCACGGATGCAATCAGATTCTCTCCTGTTCGCCTTTAATCATCTCTGAGGAAAGTGGTTCTGTAGAAAATTGTTGCAAACCCTTATTTCCACAGCTTTCCAGAGAAAGGAATGGTCCAGAGCAGGACCCTACATCAGTGCCCACCACCACTAGGTGATACTGGCTCAAGCTGGTAAGAAGTAGCTGTTCCCTCACCAGGTAGAGGGGTGGAGATGCACTGGTCCCACAGGTTTGGTAAAATACGTAAAGGGGTGTAATGAAGGAATTACACAGACAAGACTTTCTTAGACTGTGATATGTTGTCTTGAGGAAAGGCAAACAAACCCCATGAGCATTGCCAGGGCAGTGGCAGCAGGGTCGGGCTTGGGGACGCTGGCACCTGACTAGTGAGGGTGGGTAGCCAAGGCACATACCTGTGCCAAGGGAGAGGTGTGCTCCTGCCAGGATGGGGTCACAACCTACACCACCTTCATCTGCATGCCGGCTCCTCAGGGATCCTTCCCCTGCACAGAGACTGAACGTTGGGGAGCCCATGGGATGACTTCATGCCGCAAGGAGCACCTCTTTCTCTGATGGGAGACCAAAGATGGGGCTCATTGCCACGCTCAGCTGCACGGAGTCTCTCACACGTGTACTGGGCTGATCCACAAGCGAAGGTGCAACTGGCTCCCAACAGTACGTCCCTGGAGAGAAGTGACCATTTTTACAGAGCAGGGATACATGAATGGCAAACAAATGCCTCAGTTAAAGAAACCCACGGATTCACAAGAAGAAAATTACAGCAGTCTTGAGAGGGATGCAGGCTTTTCTGCACAGGGAGAGAGACCATTTGGGGGCAAACGAACCTTCTCCTTGAAGAACAGCAATGACTCAGCTCCACCAGCCGGGAAAAACAACCAGATGGAGCCAGGCATTTTCTCAGCACAGGAAAGCCTCGCCGGGAAGGGTGCAGGAGGTGGTTGCCGCTCGTATCTAGCCTCTGCGAGGCACACGAAGAAGAGAAGCCAAGTGTCCTGCTGCACTTTCCAGCTGGTGGGTCAGCCATCGCTGTCACAGCACCAACGCTCTCCCGGCCACCCTGGAGCCTTCAATGGCACTTTGATCCTGGCACTCTTGGCAGACAGAGTGGCAGCCAGGGTAAGCCCAAGTGCTGCTAGTGCTACCCTCCGACAAGTGTGTTTGCAGGCACACACCACCCACGGAGGGGGAGAGCAGTGGTGTATCAGCTTTTCCCAACAGGGCTGGGAAATTAAAATGCAAACAAGATTATTTGGTGTTATCTTAGCTGGGCACATTGAGAAATCATCTGGCTTTTGCATTCCTGCAAAACAAGAGATGCTCTCTGCTGGCAGGGCCTCAAAGCTGCCTCTGCATAGCCTCTGTTTAAAAAGAAATTCATCCACCCTTGGCTGGGTCTGTAAGATCAGCGCCTGAGTAGACAAGCAGCAACAGATACCTGCAGAGTGATAGAGCATCGCTGCAGAGGGGGTGAAGATAAGCCACTCTACGTGTCCCTGCAGGCTTCTGATGCCCACACAAGACACCAGTGGCATCACAGGGAGCAGATCAGAAACCTGGGCCACTTGGTCCTCCAGACAGCAGCTGGTACTCCCGGGGGATGAGAGCCGTGAGTCTGGATGACCTACCCACAACAGTCCTAGTGCTCAGCAGCTACATGGGGACAGCTGGAAGTGCAGTGGACTGAAGGGAAGAGGAAACAGGTTTCATTTAAAAAACACGGACATTGTGTTCATGTGAATGGTCTGGCTGAAGTGACCAAAGCCCGGCCGGACCCACAGCTGGGTGGGCAGATTGTCAGGCATGGGCTGCAGTGATTCAGCCCTCATCCTGACTCAGCGCTGAAAGATCACTGCCAAAGAGCCACCGGGGTCCCGGTGGGAGAGGCTGTTATGAGACACTCGTGGCTGTGGCTGCTACTAGAGAACTTAGAAAATGCCAGAATCCCCTTTTACAGGAGATCCTTGCCCTGCTGCTCTGTGAAGCCCCCGCTGGGTGAGCTCACACAGCCGCTGGAACCTCGTGGAGTACCTTGAGTCATCTTTTTTAGCTGCAACTGCAAAGCCATTGCCATGCAGCCTCTTTTGTTGACTGAGGAAGCTGCACAAACTTCTACGTGACAGAAAAGCCACACTGGGCTTTTCTGACTGGGACATGCTGCATGCATCTCCTGAGATACAGACCCCTGTGACATCCCAGATTTGGCCAAGTCACAGAGCACGGACCGGTTGCTGGGTGCACTTTGATTATACGTGGAAGGATTTTTAGATTTCACCAAAATATCTGCAGCCATCCTTGCCCCAGGGAGCATCACACCAGCCAACATGAGGCACAGGCAGCCAACCAGGCATGCAAACAACCAGTCAGCAGGGAGTCAGCCCTGTGCCAGGTGAGCTCAATCTGCAACAGGCAGGGCAAGGCAGGCAACCGCTGCCTGTATGGTGAGCGAGCAAGCTGCCCAGGATCATCTACTCCACCAAAGGCACACTCTGCTCTCTCCACCGCCGAGACCTTGTGTCATCGTGCTTGGAGCCAGAGCCGGGATGCTCAAGACTCGATAACCACCTCTAGCAAAGTCTCCATCTTCTATCAATGGAGCTATTTGTGCCTCCATAAAATAGGATTTGCTTCTCCCACCCTGAGCTGACATGTTTCAGGGAGCAAAGGCTGTCTCCTCCTGCGTGTCCAGATGGCACCACCCCCAGGAGCCCCATCTCTGCTGAGAGGCAGGCTGTTACTGCAGCACACGGCAGCAGCGAGCCCAGAGCTTCTTGACAGCATCGGAGGAGCACCAAGAGAAGTTTTAGTGCAAAAGTGACAGCACCTTCCAGACATCTGCCACCGTGACCACACAAGCCTCATGCACAAACATCACAGCTCTATGAAGGAGCGTGAAAGAGCAGCTGTTAGCTTGCAGCTCACTCCTTTTATTTTCTCTAGGAGCATGCTCCTGGGGACTGTGTTTCTTAGGACAGAGTCTGCATGGGTCACTTCCAGTCCTGCTGCTCTCTCCTCTGTTTTGCTTTTGCCCTCCTTCCCTTTCTACACCCGTCACCAATTCAATTGCACAGTGACTTTTAATCCTGCATCGCAGCTTATTAGCCAGCGGCACCAAAGAAGTCAAGCCAAGCTGAGGTTTGGATTAACAGACCAAAACCCACTACAAAAACACCACCAGCTGGCCACCCCCCAGTTCCCAAGCCACTGCTTGCAGCCGGCACTGCTGCATTAACACCAGGAGAGCTGTCTGGTCTGCCAACTGCCCAGATTGCCTCAGCAGGTCAGCAATACAGAAACTCACGGCCATTTAGTGCATCCACTGCTGAGTACACCACAGGACCCAGGTTTCTGCCACAGCCCCAGAAATGCAAATTGAAACATGGCTGTTCACGGGAGATTTTGCTACTCCCAGGCTCTAAATGGAGCTGCATCTCGCATCTGTCCCCACATGCTGCAGCGTCAAGCACAGAGCACAGGGATAAACAGGAGATAAAATTCCAGTTGCATCTTGAAATAAATCTGCAGTTTTACCACTTACTTCTCAACTGTCCCTTGGTCCTGCCATCATCTATCTCACCTCTTCGACTGCCAGGAGCGAGGTGGGGTGGTGGATGCTGCCAGGGAACGATCCTGTTCAGAGTAAATCCTTTCTCTGGAGGTGCAGAGTGGCTGCTGGAGAAAACAGCAAGGAACAAGGGAGCTAAGCAGGAGGGGGATGACAGTGAGGGTCCCCCCTGGTGACCCTGGCAAAAAGCTGCCCTCTCTCCTCCCCGCAGTACATCCTGGGCAGGGGCCTGTGGCATCGACACCAGGGTGGGGAGGCTGGTGGCTTGACCACCAGCATTACAACGTGACCTCTCGGCTTCATGGCATCAAGACAAGGCTCTGTGCCATAGCACCAGGCCTATATGGTCCAGGTACCTCACAGGAATATCACTGCCACCTTCAGTGCCTGCCTGCCTCTGCATGGTGAGGATGCCAACATGCCATGGCTTGGCTTCCTCTTCTGCAGAACCCAGCCTGTGGCACTGGGGCTTGCTCCTGCATTTCTGCTGCTCACACAGGAGCCCTGGCTTTGTTTTGGGCTTCTGAAGGTTCTTATGATCTACAGAGAAACATGAATTTATGGAAAAATACAAACACTAAATAAGCTCCTTCTGCCTAAGCCCCTGCTTTATATTCAAACTATCATGACAGGCATTTGTCAAGAACAGAGGATACAGTGTTCTCTGTCTGCAACGTCTCCTTATGGCAGCACTAGCAAAATCAACAACTTGTTCTACTCATGGCTGTGAAATTCAGCCTGGGAGGTCTTCCTAGCCCTCCTGACCTCCAATTTCCCAGCTAAAATAAGTTTTTGTTGCTGGGAGAAGAGCCAGGCTCCCTCCCAGCACAGCCTGTTTGTGGGACAGCATCCTCCCAGCTCCCCTTTGCCTGCAGCGCTGCTCAGGGGTGGCAGAGCTGTCCCCCTGCATCATGAGCCAGGGGAAGGGGCAGAATATGGAAAAAAAGCACTTATTTTCTGGCCTGAATTCAGCAAAGAGACAATTACAGAACATCATTTATCCGCTTTCGTCCCAGACTGAAATCTGACCTGTTCTCATGGCCTGTAATAACATCTCCAACTTAATTCACTGGAGCTGTAGTAATTAGTGTCCAAAAATATGGCTTAGGCTTTTTCCCTTGATGCAGAGGCTGGTCTGAGGGGTAGGTGGGAGCCCTGGTGGCAATGGGGGCAGCAGCTCAGCCCCAGCTGAAAGCTTCCTGATCGCCCACCAGATAACCCTTACAAGCAGAGAAAGGGGCTTCTTCAGGGGAAAGCTTTAAAAACCATGCATAAAGCATTCAGGCAATGAGCACCCGCTCCTACTAAGATCAGAGGAGCAATACCTGACCCACTAGGAACTGCTCTTCTCAGCCTTGTGACCTTGTGCCTCAGTTTCCCCACCTGTAAGCAGGACTGGACTGGACTCAGGGGAGGTGAAAGCCTGTCCTGGCCAAAGGATAGACACATCTCTGCAATAATGTGTCTGGCTGCAACTCCCCCAGGAGATGGGCAGGGAGAACCCCCCAGCCTCAGCAGCGCTATTTAAGAAGTAGCTCATAGGCCACACCTGAGGACTGCAGCATCTCCACCCTGCACAGCTGGGAATGAGCATCCAAGCTTGGAGCCAGCACCAAGCCCTCTGCACAGCATCTCACGGGAAGCCCAGGGGCACACTGGGTGCCAGCAGCTCTGTCTCCAAACCACACCAGCCTTGTGGTGGGCGTTGGGGGAAGGTGTGTGCGTGCCGCACGTGCGGCGGGTTTGGGAATAGCTAATCCCAGCAGGGGCTGCAGATTTTATCTGCAAAATCTCCTACAGTTTCCTACAGTCGGTTTAGTTTAGTCAAATATTTCAAAGGGGCCTCTCTAGCACGAGGGTGTGGTGGAGGCAGAGGTTCAGAGGGCAGCAACAGTTTTACAGCCAGAAGTGACAAGTAACCATAGAACGAGTCCGTGCTGATATTAATTGATGTGCAGCGCCCAGAGTCAGTGGCTAACCCCAACGAGCCAGCCATCTCTGTTACCCCTTTTCCTCAGGCAGGCATGTGCAGCGAGCCCACATGAAGGAGAAGGAGGTCTAGTGAAAGCTGCCTGCTGTAGCTGAGATGACTTCCTAGCCGCTAGCTGCTGTCACAGAGCCTATATCTGAAGTTCTTCCTAGTGCAGGGATCACAGAATATGGGAGCACTGCAGGAGAGGGGGATATTAGCAAAGGACATGGGGCAGGTCAGCCTCCTTTTGTCGTGCGGATGGTGGTGGGCTGCATCTGGGACAGCATCAGCCTGGGTGGGAGCAGGCAAACAAGCCACAAAGGCCTTTCCCCTGCGAGCTGCTGGGCTCTCCAGTGCCCAGGGAGGCTTTCCTACTGGGATGCTCCTGGGGCACGATGCGGAGGAAGGCCAGCCTTGCTCAGAAACGTCCTGTTGGGTACGTTTAAACACCCACCAGCCTCTTGCAGGCAGCGGGAAGAAGCTGATTGTGTCAAGCATCAAAGTGCTGTCGCTAGCACAGGCTGAAAACCCGCTCGAGGAGATAATGCAGGGAAAAAAGGGACTAAGACAAGAAGAGAGTGGCGGCACATGTGACTGATAATCCCATCTGCCTGTTTCTCTGTCAGCCGTAGGTCTTCATCCCAGCTGGCTCTGCTGAGATGTTGCAGGCACTGAAGAGCAAGCTGGTTGTCTGCAGCACTGGCCTGCTTGGCACAGGGTGGGACAGTATCCCTCTTCCCAAACCAGCACAGGCGAAGCAGGGATTTGCCAACGCTCATCACAGAAACATCCCCAAGCAGCAAAGAGGAGCAGGTGGGCATGGGTGGATTTCTCTGCCTGGCCTGCACCCTCTGTTGCTCTCCTTCCCTGCTACCTGACTGCTGGGGCATCTTCTACCTCTAAGTGATCACTGAGACCTGGGGGCAAGGATGCTTGTCCTGGCAGCGGGGTGCTCCATCCACCATGGGACATGCACGGCTGGAGACATCAGGCATTTGGGGATGTGGGGACCACAGCAAAGACCCCATTCCTAGGACTGGTGTGGATAGCCTGGGCTGTGGGTGGCAGACTGGCTGTGACCTGAGCCTATGTCCTTGAGAGGTTGCAAAGATTCACGGCCTGTCCCATTGCCCGCCCCTTCGCACCCCCTCTGCTCTCACTTCTGCTGCAGAAAGCAGCTGCAGCTATTCCTGCTAGGAGGTGTAAGACAAGGCTTTGCCAAGGGGCAGGGGAGGCTTTGCTAATTCACAGCTCCTTTGCACAGCTCACGCTGGTTTCCTAATGCGCTCCTAGCTGCTAAAGGAGGTGAGACTTGCTGATACAGCGCAATATCACATGCTGGAGGAAGAAGAGCTCAAGATGGGACAGGTCCTTAAAAAATTATGGCTGTGTAAATGAAGGCCACTCTTTGATCAGTGAGAAAAATCTAAAAAAATCTTGATTGCACGTTTCTCCCCCAACCAAATTAGCAATGAAATAAGGCCATCTGCAAGCCCCTGTCAACACTTCGGAGGCCAAGGGAAGGGGTGGCAGGGAGCTGTGGCTCTGGCTGATGGTCCTGCATGATCCATGCTTGGTCCAGAGGACCCAGACGTATGACACCATGGCCCAAACCCCGCATGTTTGCCCAAACATCATAGGATTAAACTCCACTGTGAAGTACAACCCTTGGATTTATTTCTTTTCTCTGCTCCTCCTCTTTTGGAAAGGAAAAAACCCCACATCATTCATGATGGCCATGATGCAGATCTGTGAAAATCAATCTGAAAATCACATTGTCTATGGCAGATTGCTCCATAAATTGATGGACTGGGTCCCAGGGGAGCACACATGAGAGGGAGAGAGTGTCTAGCTTAGGCCTGACTTTAGCAAATAACCGCACATCCTTAACCTTTACCCCTATTCCCTCTCCCTTGCACAGCAAGCAGCACCAGTACCGCTGCTGAAGTCTGCTGGAGCAGACTGCTGCGTCACATCCATGCCCTGGTCCCTACGGCAGCTTGCTCTTGTGCTGGACTGCTGCGGAGACATCCAGCTCTCAGCCCTGCAACGGTTTTGGGCTGAGTACAGCAGGTGGTTTTGGCTGCGGATCACTGCTGCTGGGTTTCCAGCCACTCGCCCAGCCCTCCCAGCACCCGACTGCCCATTACCAGGGGCACCTGGCACCTGGAGAGCCCGCCTTTGGTGAGAAGAAGATACCAGCTGGGGAAGGAGAGCAATTCGTGCTTTTTGCATTCATTTAAAAGGCAGAATTATGTTGATTTGGGTTTGTTGGTTTGCGGTTTTTTTTATTATCTACAAAAATTAGTGAAGGCAAATGAACAGTGGGCGCTTTCCTGCTCTGTGGTGTTCAGCCAGGACATGGGGTGGTGGGTACTGAGGCAAGATAAACCCACAGAAGAGGCAGGGGTGAGACCAGCCCAGCCCAGCCCCTTGCTCCCTGCTGCCTGTAAAACCAAAGGTGACACAAAGCAGCTCCCCAAAATCTCCTGGGAGGAAATACTTGCCAGCTCGCTCTTCCATGTGCTGGTAGGAGCCACTTTCCAGGGCAGTCCACGCTATGTCACCTGCTTGCGTGGGGTCTGGCAGACACAGCCAGTGCCGATGTGCAGCACAACATCACCAAACAATGAATATCATTGTCAAGAGACATAAATAAATGAGAATAAAAAAGAAAGGTGCTGAACCAGACCAGGCTGCTCAAGCCCTTTGGGGAGGACAGCCCTTGAGAGTGCATCCCCCTTCCCTGGGGAGCCACACTGGTGCTGGAAAGGAGCAACGGCTGCGTGTGCTTGCTCGTGGGGGGGATGCTCACCCGTGGGGGGGTGGGGGATGCTTGCCCAGGGAACTGTCAGCACTGCCAGCCCATGAGCCAGCAGTGCCACGTGGCTGCCGGCATGAGTAAGCACCAGCCCCACTTCAGAGCCCACACACATCCTTGGCACTGGGAAAGCACGCTTGTAAGTACCACCGGAGGAAGGAAAGGGAAGGGACGGATGAGAGCCACCCCCAGCATCTCCCCTCCAAAGCCATCAGCTGTGTCCCCAGAGGGAGCGAACCCCTGCCCCCTCAGCCTTGTACATATGGATTTTAAACACCTCGCTGGGATTGGAAAAAGGAAGACAATCCATTTTCATTCTTTCGTTTCGCAGTCCCCTTCTCTTGTCCCTTCCATGCCCAGGGGCTTGATTGCAGCATCCTCACATCCAAGTTTCCCTTGTTTTGCTGGAGGAGTGAGCATGGTCATCACCAGGCGTTTGACTGAGAGGGTGTTTGGGTGCCCGAAGACCAGACCCAGGCTTCCTTCGCAACCCCCAGAGTTGCACAATTGCTGGCATCCTGCCTTAAGAATAATCTGGGGAGTCTTTAGGGAAGAGCCAGGACCCGCAGAGTTACAGACGTATCCAGTGCCATGTGCCTTCATTTAGCGTTGCAGGGGGCAGTAGGAGGAAAGTAAGGCAAAGGCAGAGAGAAAGAATCTAGATGAGGCCTCTTCCCAGGAAGGTTCTTCTCCTAGGAGAAGAGCCAAGTTATGGGGTGATGATATTCAGCAGTCCCAGAGAAAGGCTGTTCATGTCCCCCAGGTACCTGGATTCAAGACAAGCTGTGCACGGCACTCGCTGCGGTGCCAGTACTCTGGGCAGGGAGTGCTCCCATATCCTGGGCGCCTGCAAGCTGCCTGGGCAGCTCCAACTGGACCCAGGGCTGGAAGGGCCCTGGAGCATCCATGGGCAAGGTGAGGGGAGCACACAGAGGCCAGGTTTTGGTGCTTCTGGTGGCCCTGTCCCCTGTGGCTCCCCAAGCCCTGGCGAGGAGGAGCAGCCCCAGCACTTCTGCCAGCCGCACACCAGCAGCATCTGTTTCTGGGGTACTTTTGTTCCCGATTTATCCCCTGTCTCCTGGAGCTATTATAAGCAGGTACAATCTGCATTGCCATTGTTATTCAGATGATGTACAGATAATTTTAACCTTTCTGTTCCATTTGTCAAGGGGCTTTTTTTAGCCTCTGTGCCTGCCAGGCAGAGAGCTGGCTCTCCGACAGCGAAGGCTCCCCGTTTTGCAGCACCAGTTTCCCTTGGTAGGGTGAAGCTCTGCCTTTCCTGCATTGCTCCAGATATCTTTTTCATGGCCCCATATATGTTAGGGGATTTGGAGAAAGGCAGCAGAGGAGGTTAAGCACTCAGCTAGCTACATCCATCACTCATCCTGGCACCAGCCTCCCAGGCAGGGCTCCGTGAGTTGTCCATCAGAGACCTGGACACGCAGTCCTGCCTTCAAAAGCAGCCATTCATACTTAAGACACTCACTTCAAAAAATGTTAATTCAGGACTACTGGCCTGCACAGGAGGAGGTCCTCTCCTTAAACTGCTTCCAGTGCTACTGCAAAGCCCTCAGTGATGAAGGAGGCATCAGCACCCTGCAGAGCCTTCCCCACAGCCAGCAGTGTAGATCACTTTTTTGGCTATAAAATCAGAATGTGCTTCCCAGCCTGAAAAAATGCTGGGCTTGCTTTCTAGCCCCTGGCTGTCACTGCATTCATCACCTGGGCAGGTGCCCTCAAAGCTGGGCCATCTCCTGGGCAATGTCCCTATGGAACTGTATACTTCCCACTGAAAACATGCTTTTTAGCACTCCATGAGCCAAAGAATTGAAAACCAAACCTGACAGCATTTGAGAAATAAAGGGAAAGATGCACAAAGTAAAGGGCAACAGAAAGCCAGTTCTTATAGGTCATGGTGTTTGGGCTTGGTCCTCAGTGGCACTATGCAGAGTGGGGCAACAGTGTATGGGAGACACACAGGGTATGCTGGGCTCGAAGTGGTCCAGATGCAGAGCAGAGAAATTGCCTTCATCCTTCCCTGAGCTCTTCTTGGCACAGCACCCTCCCGTCACCGGGAAAGAAAGAGTCCTGCTGACAAAGCCATAAAATATCCCTGTCACCCATGCTCAGCCTGCAGACTGCCACAGGCTGCTGACTCGCCTCTGACTGCTGGAGAACTCTCTGTGCTTTAAAAAGCTCTGTGAAAAAGAAATACAAGACCTGACTTCAGCATCTTTGCTTGACAACTCACCCATGAGCTTTGGACCAGGCAACAGCATCTGAATCCACTTGACATCTGCCGGGCACAGGCATGGAGGGGTGGCCAAGCTCGCTGAACCCCCCAAAGTCCCAGATCCCAGCAGGTTTTCCAAGCCAAGCCCTCCCTTGCATTTCTCCAGCAATACGATGTCATTGCGGTGCTCTCAGCTTCCCCCAGCCATTTTGCTGCGGTGGTGCTGTTAACAGGTCCTCAGGCTCCTGGTCCTGCCCCCCCCAGTGCTCACAGACCCCTGGTACCCCCCAGCTGGTGTGTCTGGAGGCAGCCAGGCATGAGCTACAGCTGCCCCGGGATAACGACCCTTCCCAAATGTGCTCCCTGCCTCTCTCCTTCACAGCCCCCCACCCTGTCTGGGGACCATAGGGATACCAGGGCAGCACTGTGCCCATGCTGGGGAACGCCCACCCTATGTGATGGGGCTGCCCAGCACAGGCTGTGTGCCACCTCCTCCCTGCCATGGGGACCTATTTCAGGGGTCCAGCATCTCACCCAGGGTGCCCGCAGCCCCACCAGTGTTGGGGGGTGCCGACGAGACAGGGTCCGTAGCAGTTCTTTACAACAAGGTTTTATTTTTCTTTCTTTTTGACAAAAAACATTGAAGTTGTACATCGCCGTCAGTCAGTTTGGTTCCCTGTGTGGGTCCAAATGAGCACGTTATGTTACAACATCCTGCCCCAGTGCCTGGGGGATGAAGGCAGAGCATCTCCCACCCACCCACCCACCCTCGCTTGGCCCCAGGAGCTTCCAGCCCCACACTGGGGGGGCTCTGCCCTCTGAGGCCTCACAAGGGGACAGAAGGAGGGTGCTGGGACAGCCAGCCCAGAGGGGACAGCAGGGCTCCATTCTCTGGGGCTGCCTCAACTCCCCACACACCCTCTGTGGTCCCCGCAGGAGCTTTGCAGAGCTTCAAGCCCAGTCCCAGCACCAAACTGGGAACCAGATGCATGCTACTGCTGAACTCCTGCCTAAGCAGGGGCTTGTCCTGTGCAGGCAAAGGTTGAAACACATCCCCCGCTTTCTCATCCTCCCTCCCATGGTCAAGCACAACCAGAAGCCACTGATGGCAAGCGCAGTGGAAGATTCCCGGTGTCCGGGAGGTGAGGATGTCCAATAAACCACGGACAAGAGATCGTACAGCAGCAAAGTGAGTCCAGCACCTTGAAAAGCAAGACGCAGGCTGCAATGGCACCTGGGGGCTGTTTTTCCTTCCCCCTTGGCATAGTCTTTTCTGTGGTTCTCCTGGGGGTTGTTTTTGGTTTCAGAGACGTGCTTTGGAGGTGCCACCTTGTCCCCATGGGTCCCTGCTTGCCCTCCTGCCGTGGGAGCAGGACCACCGGCTATTGCAGGAGAGACAGGAGCAGGCTGGTTTTGGGCCCCCTTGGGGAAAAAAGGGGCTCTGTTTCACTTCATACAGTTCTGTACATTAGTAAAACACAGGGCTTACTTATCAAAAAAGCTTGCGTCTGGATGCCGCAGCCCACTGCCACGTGCGGATGCACCTCGAGGAGCTCTGCCCCAGCCTGTACCACCAGTGCAGAGCATTGCGGCACACCGCTCGCTGACCCCAACCTGGGGCCCAGGAAAGAAAAATGCCCAATGATTGATATCCACATGAAACGTGCCACCCACTATGGGAGCATCCCTCCCTCCCACCCAATAGGCACAGACACAAAAAGCCGCCCTCTTCCCTCCTCACAGGCTGTTACTCAGAGCCCGGCGTATTGTCAGACACCTTTCTGCATTTAGAAGTAGATGATGCCAACACCTATATTTAGAGCATGTATGGCATTGTCTCCCCTGGTCCCAGCCCCCCCTATCCCTGGGCCTGGCCCCTCCACACCATCCCACGCTGCCTGTCAGGCCTGGCTCCTCCAAACTCCGGCACAAGGAGAAATGCTCCAGCAGCTTCGGTGGAAGCCGTGAACTGCTCACAGGTAGCTGGAAGGGGACAGGCAATGACCAGAAGGGGACAGAAGATGCCTATGCCATCAGCCAGCACCAGGGACCCTCCCCACAGCTGCATGGGGCATGGCTTGCCCCCAGGCACTGAGACAGGGGATGCAGGAGCTGAGCCGGAGGGATGGAGAGGGCTTCCTGGGGAAGTTTTGAATCCTTTGGCAGCTGGAAGTGTCCGCTTAGGAAGCACGGGGCCAGCAGGGACCCACCGAGGCAGTAGGAGGTTTTGGCTCCATGAGGGTGGCTTGACCATGAGAAAGAGGGGGTTTGGTCCATGACTGAGCCCAGGAGCGGGCAGCCTTCGGAGCTCATGGGATTTGCTTCTTGCAAAGCAGAGCTCTTCTGGGAGAGCTCACAAAGTGATCGGGGCAGAGGCTGATCTGCACATGCAGGAGCGAGTCAGTTTGTGCCCATAGCATCTTCTGGTTAGGAGAAGACATGGGTTATCCAGGACCAAAGCAAAGCCTGGCCAGAGCTGCCGTTCAGCTAGCCAAAGGGGCTGGAGAACAGCCCCAAGGACCCAGACCACAACAACCTGCAGCAGAGCAAAGCCATGGGCAGGACGAGGGCTGCGCTGCCTCCCCCTGCCCAGCCCAGCAGGCTGAAGGCCACGTCCTGTCTCCACATACGTGGCCACACCTGGTCCAACCACACCGACCAGCCCCCCAGCCCCCAGGACAAGCCCTTCCCCGAGGCTCCAAGGGCACAGCACCCTCCAGCTCCCCAGGACCACACTTGGGCTGACAACAGACAAAACTCATAGCAGAAACACACAGGTGATCGCCAGGGTGAGCCACGCATCACAAGGCCACCAGAATCTGCCCAGACTGGCAGGCAAAGCATCGCACCCACAGTCAAGGGTGCACGCAGCTCATCAGAGCTGACAGCGCATAATTACCAGATTAATTAATGACCGGCACTGGAAGGTGACCCTGTACTGCATTTTCGGTATTTGCAGGAGGCATGAGCCACCCTGCTCACCCCCCAGACCACGCTCCTCTCCCAAAGCCCCGCCAGCTCTCAGAGACCCACCTGCCCCCGCGCCGGGGCCATGGGGTTTGCAAATCCAGCCACCCCACGGCAGCACCCCCAGGAGCGGGCAGGGGCCACGGCCGCAGGGGAAACTGAGGCAGAGGAGGTGCCAAAGCCAGGCTCCTCTGCCAGGAGGACACATCTTAGGGTACCATCACGCACGCACAACATCATCTCTCCCTTGCAGATGTGGGAATTTTCTTTTCCTGGGAAAACACAGCACGAAGGCCTGTGAGAGGTTTGCCGTCACCCACTCGGCACTGTTGGTACCAGGCAAGCCATACACCCAGGGACACCCCCATCCTCGTCCCTCGGGCATCCCACCCCTGCAGGTACCGCACAGCACAGCCGGCAGCAGGGCTGCCTGAAGACCCCTCGCCACAGCCACCTCTAACAGAGAAAATACGATTCCCACCACTGGAAACCTCCAGGACAGGGCGAGGGAAGCAGGGTGATGTTCCCAAAGCTCTGCTATAGCGATGGATGTGCAGCAGCCCCCTGGGGAGGCTTGATCCTGCCCCCGCCAAAGGAGGTGTGGGCAGTGACAACCCCAAGGGGCTCCCCAGCATTGTCAGATGACTAAAACAAATCCATGTATGTGTATATCTTTATATATACAGCATATAAATATATATACACACACATACTGTATATACACACACAGGCACACCTAGAGTTCTCCATATATAAATAAATATATGTTGGTGGGAGACAGGATACATTTGGCAGCACCGAGCCCCCCCCGGCCCTGCTCCCGCCTGCCCCAGTACAAACCAGTTGGCTTAGGTTTTGCCACCCCCAGCAGGCAGAGCCGCTCTAGTCTGCCCAGTGCACCCCAACCCCTCAGCCCCTGCACCCCGACGTCACACCTCGCCCCTTCTCCGGGCTGGATGAGAACCTCGGGGAGGGAAATTCAAAGCCACAGCAGCACGAGCCCAAGCGACAGAGCAAAGGGGGCCCCAGGTACCCTCTCGCTGGGACTGTCTGGCCTCAGGGAGCGGAAAACCATCAGGACGAGCCTTCCCGGGGGTCCCGCTTGGGGCAGGGAGCGGGGCCGCGGCCGGGTGGGGGGCTCTCACTTGCCCCCCAGCACACACACCCAGCCAGGCTGCTCCGCTGCCCATCAAATGCTTCTCTGTGCAGAAAAAAAAAGTGATAGTAATAAATGAAAGTCGACAGATTTTAATTTTTTTTTTGCACAAAGACTTTTTTTTTCTTTTTTTTCTTTTTTTTTTTTTTTTTGTCTTCCCCTCCATTCCGGTCGGTTTGGTTTTCTCCTTTTCCCCTGCATTTGGTTTTGGTTTTGTTTCATTCCCAGGCGTGGCGAAGAGCATGCATTGGAGAGGGGCAGGGCGGCGGCGGGGCGGTGGGGAGCTGAGATGGGGCTGGGGGGGCAGCTTCTAGCACTTGTCATCTTCCTCGGTGTCGCTGAGCACGTCGATGCTGGCCCCGCACATCACGCCCTGCCCTGCCCCTCGCCTCCGCCGCCGGTAGTGCCCATTGGGCATCTGCCAGCTGTGCCGCAGCGGCGGGGCTGAGCCGATGGTGTTGGAGCGGCCGAGGCTGGTGGCGACGGCAGCCTCGAAAGTGAGCGTCTCCTCCTCACCGCAGTCTGAGGCATGTGAGTCGTCGTGCAGGGCCAGGTAGGGCTCCGAGATGTAGCGTTGCGGGGTGGACTGTCGGCTCTGCTTCCCCGCTGGGGAGCTGGAAGACTCGGTCAGGCCGGCAGCGTTGGGCTCCAGGGTGGAGGAGAGAAGCGGAGACCCCCCCTCGCTCTCGTCGGCGGGCGGCGAGGCGTCTCCGGCGTGCCGCAGCATGGAGGTGTAGGAAAGGAGGGGACGTGGCTTGGGGGGCACCGGCGGGAGCTGGCGGCGACCTCGCCGGGGGGTGCTGGTGTCCGAGATGGAGGGGATGGAGCTTTCGCTCAGGGAGCCCATTCCCTGCAATGCACCAAGACACGCTGGGGAATACAGGGGCAATGGGCAGAGCCATGCACCCGCCGCCCCCCACCCCGAGCCTGGGGTCCCTGGAGCATCCTCCCTCTTGCATGAGGCCCTGCTGCGCTCTTGCCTGCCCCATCCCTGCCTCAGGGTCTGCTCCAGGGATGAGGATGGTGTCTGCTCTTGGTGGTCAAAAGTAAAAAGCACCCACAAACCCATGGCGGGAGGAGCTAACGGCTCGCCAGCTGGTAGTCGCTATGGGCAGTATCTCCGTGGGCTTCAAGCACACTCAAGCACTGGCATCTCCAGGCTTGTGTAGCTGGGACACTTCCACCTTGGCAGGGAGCAGATGCCACAGTGGTGAGAGGATCAGTGTGGAGATCCACCCCTCTCCCCAAATGCTCTGCAGGGTGCCCGAGCAGACCCAACCTGCTCAGCTCACAAGGGACACAGAAATGCCACTGCAAGGAGGAGAGACAGCACAGAGCTCCTGGACTTGGGGCTTATCTTCCTGATTTTGGCAAGGAGCTTTTTCTACACCTCCCTTTGTGCTTAGGAAGGGGGTTTTGTCACCCACCTGCCTGTTCGGTGTCTGGGACCTGCCTTCGCTGGGCGACCGGGACTCGCGCCTCCGCTCCGGTGACTCGTCGTGCGCCTGGGGACTCCTCTCTTCAGAGTTGCAGCGGGAGATATCGGGGGACAGCAAATGCTTGCGTTCTTTGGATCGGCCCCTCTCCCTGCCACCCGAGCGATGCCCATCGGACCGGTGGCCTGCAGGACATCCCCGTCAATCCCCACTGTCCCCTCCCCAGGAGCAGGAGATGCTCAGCTGGGGGGGTTTTGGCATTGGTATGGGATGACACCTGCCCTTGCTTACCTGAGTCGGCATTGAGGCGCCGGGCGGAGAGCTGGAGTGAGGAGTGGTAGCTGCGCCGGCGGGACTTGTAGGTGTTGTCGCTGCTGCGCTCCATGGAGAATTCATCCAGCCAGGAGCTGTTGGTGCGCTTGTCCCGGATGGTGGAAAATGATCGCCGCATCGAGCTGGTGTCTGTCACCACCTGCAAGCAACCCCGGCCAGCCGGGGAGGGGGTTAGCACCAGGCAGGGCTGGGGGGATGGCGGTCGAGCAATTAACCTGCCATCACTGGCACACCAGCTTCTGGGATGGGGAGATTCAGGGTGGGGGGGCAGCCAGCCTGAGCCCAGCCCCCCCATACAATCTCTGCACAAATGAGGAGTGGGAGAAAAGTGGGGTTTAGGCTTTGTGCTCATGGGCTCCCCTTCCCCAGCGGGCCAGGAACCACACTCCACAAGCAAAGCCAGTGACAGTGATCGAAGCCAAGGCACTGAGTGTTGGGGGAAGAGCAGCAGCATCCCGCCCCAGGTATGGGGACATGGAGGGTACCAGGCTGTTGCCACCCCAGCATCCCTCCCCACCTTGCAAACAGGGTCAAGTGGAGCAAACAGAGACATCGAAGAAGAAATCATTGACAGACGGGATCCTTCAGTGCCCCTCACTCCACGTTTATTTTCGCAGCTGCTGCCACTTTTCCAGAGCCCCCTCCAGTCGTCCTTTATTCCCACAACCCCATCACCTTCCCCTGCACTCACTCCCTCTCTCCCTGCTCACACTGTTGTTTTGTCTTCCCTCTTCTTTTCCTTCTTTCTCCCATGCTTCTCCTTTCTACTTTCTCCCTTCTAGCTTGTATTCTCACATGTTTTGTGGAAAACATCACCTCCTTCTATATTTTCCTTTGCTTTATTCGAGCAGCTTTTTGCCCCTGCAACCTCGGGCCATTCTCCGTCCCCTCTCCTCGCGCCATACCCTTTCTTGCTCCTATCCCCTCCTTCTGATCATCTTCTCCACTGCCAAATGGTCAATAAAGCCCATGAAGTAAAGACTCCCTTCCTCTTCACACCCCACAAAGTGCCACAACGTATCACACCACCACCAACACCAGGACCTGGTGCTTGCACCACCACCCCTGTGAGAAAGCAGACCCAGAGACTTCACAGCAAAGCTGAACTCCACAAAAGTGTCTGTGTCTCGGTGGAGGCTGAGTACAAGACAGAACAACAGAGAAACTGGGCAGACAAACGAGGAGGTGAGATGTTGCTTGGGTTCCCCTGGACAGACGGAGAAGCGTGTGCGTTGGGACAATGGGAAAGGAAGGAAAAGGTATTTCATCGCCTGGGAGATCATCTGACATCCGGGCTGGGACTCCTCAAATCTCAGCCAGTGCCCAGGACTGAAGGAAAGGAGGGGTGTCCCACTGCGGGGGGACCCTGCAACATCCCAGCATGGCCTTGCTCCACCGTGGACTTCCCACATGAGCCAGGAGATCAGTTCCCTGGCTGCTGGCTGCTGCCAGTGTCCCCCATGTAGAGGAACAGCAGCTCTCCTACTTGTGCAGCACCCCAAAGATGGGGAGATGCTCCGATACTGGGGTGCTGGGGAAGCCGTGGGGCTCACAGGACTTGCTCAGTGCAGAGAGAAGCCCCAGTGTTACCTGGTAGGCTTTGCTTGGACCCGGCACCCATGGGGGCTTTGCTTGGTTTTACCTGGGGATCCACAGTGAGACGAGGCATGGAGGAGGCCCTCCCAGAGACAGCATGGTCCTGAGTGTCCACGGGAAGGTAGCTGCCACGGTTAGAGGGCTGCACTCTTTGAAACTCCCTAACCTCTGGCTCCTGGAAATAAACACACAGCCAAGCTCTTGGGATGGGGTTGGGGCAGGGCAGCACGCTGCTTCTGCCCCGTTTGCAAGGCACAGCCCTGCTTGCTCTCACCCGGGGGAAGAATTTAAGTGGGCCAAAAAGGGAGTCTAAGACATATCACATCGCCAATGAAAAATAATCTCTGATCCACAATCCATTGCAGGTGAGCCCAGACGTGGTGCTTCAGGCTTGCCTGATGGCCAATTCACCCTGCACCTCTTCAGTGGCAGTGGAAACCCTGCCTGGATCTGGCAATGCCCTGACTGCCTGGGCTTTAACTCCTTCTCCTTTTACCAGAAGGGGACAAACGTATGGGATTTTCTCTCTGACCCTGCTTTAAAGGCTTTCTGACCACATCCCCACTAAAAGAAAGCACAACACCCATGGCATCTTCGTGCTTTGGTTAGTTCCCAATTTAGGGGACTCTCTTGTACAGGACATGGTGTCCAGGGAATGACCCTGGAGATCTGCTAGAAAGTGACTTTATGGGGAGGGGGCAGTCTCACCTGTCACCTCCCCGCTGGCAGGACGGTGGCGTGGGCAGGGTGGCCGGGGCAGGGGACCCCCGCCTGCGCGGTACACAGCTCACACAGAGTACTACAGACCCCGGGGACATGGACCGGGCTGGAGATGCACAGTGGTACAACACTGCATCCGACAAGCGTCGGGGTGGTGCGCGAATGCACACACACAGACATGGAGAGATATATACATATATGTATATATATATACACACACACACACACAGACGCTGCTGCTGCCGGCCGGCATGTGTGTGAGGCCGGAGGGGTGTGCTCCCGTTGGAGACAGTTTGACAGCTTGGTTTGGGACTGGGGACACCAGCACTGACAACAAAATGAACATGAATCCAAAAAACATCAGGTACCATCACTCAGCATGGAGTAACCCACTGAAATGAGCACTCAGTGGAAAAAAAGAGCAGCCTGTGAAGAGAAGGATATTTTACTGCAGGACATCGGACCTTGGTCACAGTTCTTGCCCCAAAAGAACTTGCCTGGTCCCACCAGCCAGGGCTGGTCCAGGGATGGCTGCATCCCCAGTGCCTGGGCAGAGGCGAGGGACCAGAGCCCCAGCTGAGGGACACCCAGGGACATTTGTCCCCTGCTTTGGATCTGTACATGACTCAGCAGCTGCCATCCCTCCACTGTACTCGCAGCCACAGGGGCAGGGAGCTGCGTTTTGCCACCATGCTGGCAGCCCCACACCTCCCCGTGCCCACCAGCATCCTCACCGAGATCACACGCAAGCGCCCGCCAGGCAGTGTGTGACTTTACCAGAGACTGGTGCTCCTGGAACTGCCCGTGGGCCGGATCCATGCACGCCAGCTGGAAGATCTCCTGTGGTGAGAGTGGGCTCAGGGAGGGGAACCCACTTCGGCTGCTCCTGCAAAGACAGTCCAGCTTCAGGGAGGCCACAAGTTGGGTGCTGCCATTGCTGGGCATTGCCTCTCCAGCAGCTTAGAGCTGGGGAGCCCCCGTGCTTGCCCCCCAACCTGTCAAGACCCCTAGGACAAACATCACGTTCCTTGGAGAGCTGAAGTGGTGCCCAGGCAGGAGAGGACACCAGTGCCCCAGGTCCCATGGCAGCAGTGGGGACATCCCAAGCACAGTGCCAGCAGCTCCCACCCTCTCATTCCCACCAGCCAGGGTGCTGGGATCCCCCACCGACCCTGCACCACTCAGGGGCCCACTGCCCAACTGTTTTCGAGGCTCAGGGCCATCCCAGACCCTCCTAGGTAAGACAGCTTGCACGTCGTGCTGGGATGGCCCTGTAAGAAGAGTACCCACGCAGACATCTGGCCATCTCCCTTAGCCATCTCCTCTGCTGCTGGTGATGCTGACACACACCAGCTACCTGAAATCCTGCAAAAGCTTTGTGCCGGGGACTTTCTACCCCTGACCGGGTTTCCCCTGCTCTCGGCAGATCCTTAACCCTCTGTGCACCCCAGTGGCAGCTCCAGAGAACAAAACGAGGGCTGCAGGAACAGAAAAGTGACAGGACTACCTCCCTCCTTCTCAGAGCAATACTCACAGGCCGGAGAGGGTGTCTTGCTGGAGGTAAGGCAGAGCCTTCGCATTCGAGATGATCTCCTGCGGCAAGGAGGACGGCTCCATGCGCTGGAACATGGGGGCATTTTTCTGTATTGAAGAAAGGTAGAAACTGAGCCTGTAGGACATGCAGACGAACATCCAGTGCTTCACCAACCAAGCCCCCCCTGTTTGGGAAGGTGACGGCATGCTCATGTTTGCTGCTGGGGACTGAGGCTGCACGTACGCATGCCTTGTAGTCACCAAACCCCAACCTGTACCACCGTCTTCATCCCTCAGCTGCATCCCATGCAGCTGGCTGCACGTTTGGTTGGGACCTTGTAGGGAGCAGCGAGGGTGTTCTGAACAGCCCCATCCTGCCCACCACGTGCCCTTGCTGAGCCTCACCTGCTCCTCCAGCTGCTGCCGCTGCTTCTTCGCTTTGCTCTGCTTGTAGTAATCCATGATCATCATGGCTGCATATATTTTGCCAACAGTCAGGTCAGAGGCTGAGAGCATAAGAGGGAACAAAGTGGTGACACTTGTGTCTTAACAGAAACGGATCTTGGGAAGAGCCCTGCTGAGGGATACTCTGGTGACCCTCAAACTCTGCTCACCACTCCAAAAGAGAGATGAACACTCAGACACTCCATGTGGAGATAAAATGGATGGAGACGGCTCGAACGCATCCTCATCAGCCACCAAGACACACAGCCTCATCACATCATCAGATTTAACAGAGCAAGAAATGCTCAGCCTCCTGCCCCAATGTGCTCCAGAGATGATTTACAGGAGACTCGGGGTCTAGCAGTAGATCCCTGCAAACTGGGCTATTTTCAAGAGGGTTCCCAAGCAGCCAGGCAGAGCAAGGCAGAAGCCAGCCTGTAGCAACACAAACTCTTTTCCCACTTCTCCCCAAGCTGGGGACAGGTCTGACTGGTCCCCACCTCCCTTTGGGAAGAAGTTGTTGCAGGTATGATGGCAAGTTGGCAGCGATGACAGCCCCCCCAGAGACTCACTTTTTGGCATGGGTACCAACAGGTCAAGCATCTTCTGGGACAGGTGAGGCCAAATGGTCAGGATCTCCTTTTGAAGTTCGGAGTCTAACTGCTGCCAATCTGCACCACCTTGAACAGCAGGGTGAAAAATGGCCCATGTACATCAAGACCTGGCACCAGGGTCCAAGTAAAACCACCCCTTTCCCATCCTGAAGTGAGGTCCACAAGCAGAAACCAGCTCTCTGGGCTGGGAGGGCCATCTTGCATCAGTGAGCCTGGTCTCCTGCTCTCACAGGGAAACTTTCCTACCATCCCCTCCATATGTGCCTCCATCTCCCCCTCCCCTGCCCTCCCACTCAAAGCTGCCATCCTCAAGCTCGCCTTGGGTCCGTCTCTGCAGTTCCAATCCTACTCCAGCCCACACACACCTGCTGCTGCCCCACTTTCTCTTTTCTGGTGAGCAGATCATGTGCTGGTGAAAGAGCAGCTCCACTTGGTTGAAATTCTTAAATGCTCGGCAATGCTCTCTGCAAGGAGAGCAGAGCACTCTGGCCAGCAGTGGAGGGGTTTGCTGAGCTTAGGAAGACCCAGGCTCAGAGGGATATGTCAACATGTGCCAATCAGAGACACCCGAGTCCAGGACAACTTGGCCAAGCTGCAGGAGACCCAGGTTCAAATCTCTGTTTTGTCTAGAGGGGCTTGAACCTCTTGTTTCAAGATGCAAGGAGCTGTTTGAGCACTGGGCTTTTGCTGATGTCTTGCCCTGGCTGGGTTTTCTTCCAACAGCTGAGCTGTTCCCAGGGGATGTTTTATTGAAAATGGCATGTTTTTTCAGAAAGTGTTTGATCTGATGAATCAGAGCGTTTTCAGCAACAACAACAAAGCAGGTTTTCCTGCTCTGAACATTTTGTCTTCCCTGAGAGAGAGAGATTGCTGTTCCTCACAGCCTTAGGAAGCCAAGCACATGTGATCTTTCCCCTCCTTGGTTTGGTTTTGTACATGGGAAGGGGAATTCTCTCTCTCCTCTGTTACAAAGTGGACATCAAGCTGTTTCTGCTCTCTAGAAGCAGCTTCTAGTGGAAAACTGGCCACCTCTTCCCTAAAGAAATAAGTTTTTTTATAGAAAGCGGCAGAAATTTGCCTGTTCAAGGTAACCACTTCCATCCACGTGCCAGGCTCTGGGCAGCCAACACCAGCTTGGCTGTGATGTCCTCAGCCTGCCCAAAGGATGAGTGCTGGTCACTCTGAAACCCTCCTGGCTCTGTCCCCTCTCTCCCCCACCGATCTTACCTTTGGCAATTTTGATGTCCAAGGCCGTGCGTATCAGCGCCATCAAGGTGGAGGTAAAATGGACAGTCATGTCCTCGGCCACGGGCATGTTCATCAGCACCAGTCTCTGCGCAAGAGAGAGAAGAAAACAGCGGACGGAAAACAATATCGAAAAACACATCGACCAGGCTGGAGGAAAATAAATTAAACATTAAACAAAAGGGAAAAAAAAAAAATTAAAAAATAAAAAGCAACAAAGAGTGTCAAAACAGCACAGCCAAAAAAGAAGGGCAAGGATCACCCCGCCACCCCCCCGGCTCCTTCCACCCCAGGACACCGGCTCACTGCCTTCCAGGGCTCCTCCTGCACCCCAGGAACAGCCCCTGAGCCCCCCTCCCCATGGCACCGGGGCTGCCACGGCACCTCCCAGCACTTTTGGGAAGACACACCGATCCGTCAGGGATGCGGGCGTGGAGAGTGCTCAGGGAGGGGAGAAGGGGCTCAGGTTTCCATTCCCAGGTGGTTTGACTTTCCAGCTCTCAACCCTTCCCACCTGGGGCAGGGGAGAGGAGGGTCCCTAACCTTCAGGGACTTCAGATCAGCTGGATTCCTCTAGCATGCTACATCCTGGCGCTCCCTTTTTGCGTCTTTCAGAGATGAAGTTTGCCAGCACATGCACAGGGACCAAGTTATCCAAGGGTGGGGAAGGAAAGGAGGGGTAGAGAAAGTGCAGAAGGAAAGAGAGAAGGGCAACCAAGGCAGGTTAGACACGCCATGCTCCTTCCCCACCCTGGGCAGGCGGGGTGCAAACCGAAGTGACCAGATCCACTTTCCAGAGAGTATATTTTGCTTTGTGAATACCTTGGATCATCCCTTCCCTGCCCATTCCTTTTCACCTGGCTTCTCATGTCCTTTCCCTGCCTTCAAGCCTCAATTTTATTCCTGGAGAAGTGTGATGGTGAATGTATGTGTGCATGAACAAACACGTGAGAGCTGGAGAGGGTGGCAGCACATTTGCCAGTGTGCAGAAGTCCCCCCCTTCGCTAGCCCTAAATGCTGCTGAACGGGCTGCCAGGCAGCAGTCCGTGGCCAAGAAAAGCTTTAATTTGCTCCAGACCTAGGCAACACAATTGCTTTATAGCTTCTGGTCTTGTCCTCACAGCTTCCATCCCACATCCTTCAGGGTCTCCTGTGCTCCTGCTCCGTGCCTATGCAGCTGGGAGCACGCTGTGCCTGTGCCATGCGCTGGCTGCAGCCACCACCCCAGGTGGAACAAGGGGGTAACACTCAAGAGACACCTTTTGAAGGCACCTGGCTTTGCCTCGCACAAGCCATCCTCGGGATAGCTCGTGCCGATGTGCCTGGCTCCTTACGCACTGCAGAGCGGCTCCTACAGGATATGTCCTTGCTGCCCACCTGCTTCCCATCTCCGAGGGCTTTAGCCCTGTTTCTGCACTGGCCGGGACAAGGATGGTTCCAAGCCCATGGTCAATGAGCTCCTAAGGACACCTCACTCCCCTACCTGTTGCTACAGGGTTGCTCCTCACCTCATCCTCTCCAACCCTTTCACTTCCACACTATTGCTGACCCTGCCCCTCCTCTGCCACTGGGGTCCTTCACCCCAGAGCTCCCAGGGCTTGCGAGTGAGCATGGCAGCATCACATACGTGGGCAGAGGAGACCAGCCAGCGTGGCCAGGTCTCCTCTCAGCACACCAGGCTCCCCAAGAGCGAGCTAAACACACGTTGGATACCCCCAACACCTCCCCGGCTCCCCGCAGCCCGCCTCCCGCAGCTTCCTCGAGCCCCGGCTCCTGCTCAGCTCTAGCCCCCGTAGAAGGAAGGGTTGATCTACCTTATAGGCCACTTTGGAAGGACATCTCTTGCCGAGGCCTAGCGGTGGTGACATAAGAGTCAGCATTTCATACATCTCAGTGTAATGGATTCGGCCACTGCTCATGAAGGGGGAAGGGGAGGGAGGGAGATGCAGAGAGAGAGGAGGCATTCCCAGAGAGCAGAAAAAACATACAAACAAAAATAGTACAGGAAAACAGAAGAGAAAAAACAAACGGACAAACAGGAAAAGAACAGGAAACCCGTTAATCAAGGCGAATCATACATGAGACTGTCCTGATGTGGATTTATAGCACTGCTCACACAGACCCAGGAATGCTGGCAGAAGGCAACTCACCCCTCTCCTCTCTGCTGCTGGCCTCAAGCGCCTGTCTCGCTAGCAGTCTGGGAGTCCTCTGCTCTCAACCCCTTTCCTAAAGCCCTCCAGCAGCCCCCACCTTGTCCCACAGGTTCCAGGGCTGTGTGCGAGTGGTATAAATCAGATACACGGCACTCGAGCCATGGGTTATTTGAGATAACGGCGGTTTGCACCACAGTGCTCTGTGGCCTCCGTAGCGTCTTCCCTCCCGGGGGGGGACCTGGGTATTGCTTTGCATCGCCACCTAACCCATAGCCGGAAGGCTGTGTATCCCCAGCTCGTCAGGTCTATGCAATTGGGAGGCAGCATCTTGCATAGAAGGCAGTGGGCCAGGGTCACTTGTCAAAGGAAGATGCCCAGTTGCTTCCGTCTGGCTCTGCGGATGGACCACTTTCCCACCATGCACCAGTGCAAAAGGCATGCTGAATTGGCTGAAAAAACAAAACCGGGAGGAAAAGTTGTACATGCCATGCTCCCGCCCTGGCTCTCTCCCACATGCGGCTGCAAGTTCCACCAGGTTGGAGTTTAAAGAGTCTCAGCAGAGGCAGCTGTTTGGGCCTTCCAACATCGGGGTTTGTTTGGGTTCCCAAGGGAGGCAGCTCGGAGGGACCCCCACCTCGCGCTCCTCTGCTCTGTAAGGATCTGCCTAGGACGGCTGCAGTGAGGAACACTACCAAAACCAGGCCACCCGATGACGCCTCGAGCCCTCTGCCAGGCTGAGATATTTGGGCTGTCTCCCTCTCTCTGTGCATCTAGGAGGATGCTCAAGTACATCTCCCAGGGATCCTGGGCTTGGCCACCTCTTCTTCCCCTCGTGCCAGGCTTCTGTCCTGCACTGCAACGCGTGGGATGGTTAACGGGCAAGGGCAACCTCACAACAGCAAAGGCATCGACCTTTACAGCTGGGCTGGGAGGATGCTGCTGGAGAAGAACTCGTCTCAGCTGGGGTGGCCTGGGAGAGAGGGCATTGCTGAAAAATTAAGCACTCCCTGTGGGATCTTGGCCTCTTCCCTACCCAGGTGCTCAGAGCAGTGTGGAAAGGGGAGAAGGTATCTGCTCTTCTCATGCGTTACCGCTGGTTTGGAAGCAACCCCTGGCCAAAGAGGCATCCACCAAGACAAGTCCTGACGTTTTGGGTATGAACTAATGGTGACAACCTGCAAGGGGGGCTGTTTGGGGTGCAGGCACAGAACAGGCTGGGCAAGCCATCTCCTTTGACACACCTAAACAGGTTGGAAAGAGGATTGATAACAACACTGGAGAATATTAAGTGGGATGATCAAGAGGAAATATCCAGGTCCAGGAGTCTGTAAGCAGTGCCTTGGCAGAGCTGGATGTGCACCAACTCAAGGCATCTGAAGGGGAGAAGAAACTTCAAAATTTTAATGCAGGAACTTAGCACAAAAAGGAAGTGAGACAGTGATCTGCCACCCACCCTTCCTGTCAAGGGTGGATTTTAGCACACCCAGTACGCATCAGACACTGCCTTTTGTACTGAGATTCTCCACACGATGGAGGAGGAATGGATTCCCGTGAAAGAAGAGTCTGCATCAATAACTAAGAAGGACTTCATGAGAACTCTGCTGTTCTCACAGACGGGCTGCACACTTTGCTGCTTCTCAGAGCAGAGATCTCAAAGTGTTTTGAGCAGCACAGCTGTGCCCGGAAACCACGTCTCCACAAAGCGAAGCACGGGCAGGCATGTGGAATGACATCCATCTGAACAGGATGGCTCCCAAGAGCTGGTCCAGGCATGGGTGCATCCTTTATGGGAGAGCTGTCCTGTGTCTGGACAGAGATGCAACCTGTGGCTATGGCACAGGGTGGCTTGTAAAACCACCAGGCACTTAATGGCTCAGTCCTGGTACTCTGAGAGAACTCTGTGAGTGATGGAGGAGAAAATCTAGGGGACATCTGTCCTCCTGTGGTTAGGAAATAAGTACCGTGCCATGCAAGGCTGTAGGGAACAAAGCACCAGGATAGCAAGTGATGTGAGAGTAGATTCAGGAACAGGTGATGTCCACAGGGACTTCAATGCCTATGGAGCATTCACCTGACCCGTGACCATCTCAAGGACTACTTTTAGGGGGCAAAAGTGATGCCTTGGCTCACTTTTGCATGACTGCTAGAAGCAGAGGGAGTGAAGACAGGCAGAGATAGCCTCAGTGAATAGAGCAGGCTGCCAGGATAAAGACCCAGCATGATGTGGTTACAAGACCTGCTCTCCCCAGCATAAGGATGGATCTTGCTGGACTTCCACAGGAAGTAGTTCTGCATCAATGCCCCTTCGTTAGCCCACCTGCAGATGGCCTAGCAGGTGTGCTTCCATACCATGCTGCACCACTATGCTGCAACCTGAACTTGTCCAAGAACCACC
Source organism: Ibycter americanus (assembly GCA_035590275.1). NCBI lineage: Eukaryota > Metazoa > Chordata > Aves > Falconiformes > Falconidae > Ibycter > Ibycter americanus. Next base: position 7,373,338 of record JAVJGI010000032.1, on the reverse strand, counting down.
TCTTCCAGATCAGGCTGTCCACCACTCCATAAATATGCTGGTGGTTGTTTCTACAAATCATCGTTGTCACATTGCCTGGAATGATAGGGGTGTGGGCTCCAGGAAGGTGAACCTGTGCGCTGTGATGTGCAGGGCAGGCTCACCAAACTGAAAGGTGAGCAAGCTGGGCTGGCATTTTGGGATATGGACCACAGTGGAAAGATGCAATGACCATGTGGGTTTTCCTTCTTCATTGGTTTGCCTTTGTTCCAGGACAGTAGGAATCCCTAAAAATCACTCATGTCCTTGAAATATCTCATGCACAGGGAGGAGGAGACAGAGGTAACACAAGGATGAGATGGGGATGGTCTCCCTCACATGACAGCAGAAGCTGGCCTCACTCTTTCTGCCTCCACCTTCCCCGAGTTTATCCACCTTCACTGCTCTGTCTATCCAACAGAGTCAGCAGAAAGGCCAGGCTGCTGCAGAGCTCCCTCTTCCCAGGAAGCATCACAGGTACCCTTCTGAGCACCAGGCGACCCAGCTTAGGAGAGCAGTGTTTGCCAGCGAAGCCCTGTTGTCAGTGGAAAAAGACTAGCAGTTCCTTCTGAAGGGGTCTTCTGTCTGCAGGAACCTGAGGCAGTGTCCTCAGCAAAGCCGCCATCCTTTTCCAGCGATGCAACAGAGAAGAGTGGAAAGACTGCAAGGAGCCCCTCCTTGAACAGATGAGCCACCTGAGATTCTTGCAAGAAATCTCCTATCCCTAAATATTTCTTCCTAAATGCGATGACTGAGCATCCAGGCCTTGTCTTCCTTGCTCTGCTTTACTTCTGGCGGTCTACATCAAGATTTCAAATGTGTGCATCATCCCCATGACCAGCTGCGGAGGGTCACAGACCTGTTCCAGGGATGCTGGCTGGAAGAAGCATTTCTGATGTGGCAAGAAGGATGTGGTGGCTACACCATGCCACAGCAAGGAACCCTCTTCCTCTGCGGAGTCAAGATCAAGGGCCAGGGGCATCTGCACTTCCCTTGTACATCTCCTCAGATGCTGTGAGGGATGCAGAGGGAAGAGCAAGCTCTGTGGTCCATCCTTTCACGCCATGGACACAGACACAGGCGTTGTGGCACTTTGGAGAAGGTGACAGGTGCAGGATTTTGCTCAATTGTCACCGCAAAATAAAATAAAATAAAAGCGCGAGTCAGAGAGACACAAGGAGGCCAAACCGCTGCCATGGACTCACGGCCAGCAGCCGGGAGCTTAGCTCAAGCAGAAGGAGAGAAGCTGCTGAGCTCCAGAGATGTGCCCAGATGCCACCACCTCCCAAGCAGGTCTGGCAAGCTAAGGGCAAGACTAGCAAGAGTCCTGCTCCCTGGAGACATGGTCATGTGTCCTCCAAGTGCCACACTTGAGGCAGAGTCTTTTGGGTACAGCACAACATCCCCCAGGGAGAGGGGTCACCCTGGCCTCGCCATCCTCCCCCAGTCCTCACTCTCCAAAACAATAGCAAAGTCCCCGACACCCTCCTGCTTTTGCTCCCCTCTTCTCTCCCCAGGAGCAAACCACATCTAAGTCCCCAAAAACCTCCTGCTCCCGCTTGAGGTCACTTTGGGAAGGGAAGCCAAGCAGGGACGGCGGCGCTTGGCCCAGCACCATTTGGGGGCTCTCTGCGCCGACGGAGCTGGGGCGGGGGGCTGGCTGGGGGACGCAATTTGTCGAAACCCACCCCGGGAGGCTCTGAGCCCCACCTGGCCCCACTCATGCCTCCCCTCGTGGGGGACAGCTGCTGGCTCTGGGAGGCCGCGGACCTCTTTAAACTCGAAGGAAAGCAACGTCAGGGTTCCCTCGGGAGGTGCGGTGGCGGTGGAGCAGGGGGGAAGGAGGGGTGGATGGTGCGTCCCGTGGCCAGGTTGTGGCAGAGGACTGGGAGGCAAACCTTGCACGCCACCCTGTAGGGGCAGTTCTCTCCTAGGCCCAGAGGAGGCGAGATCACCCGTACTAATTTGTACATATCCTTATACGAGATCCTGCCGCTGCAAAGGAAGCACAGGTGGGTTAATAGGACACTAAGAAGGTGGAGGGGAGGATGGAGAGCTTAACCAGGGAATGCTGGGGCCATCGGTGGGGCAAGACCCCCAGGGGTACATGGACCTTCTCCTTCTGGCTCTGTCAGACCCAGAGAGTAAAAAGCTGTGAGCATCAGCTGCTGCCTTCTCCACCATGAGTCAGCTCATACCTCCTCACACTGACCCATCTTGACCCTGGAGAAGGACAGTTTTGGTGGTGAACACCACCCCATCACCCTTTCTCACCATGCCCCTGGCCACCTACACCTGGTGGGAGAGAGCTGGGATTTTAGACGGGGTGAGTCTGCAGCTTGGTTGGGTTCTAGCCACCACGAGCCCTTTCGATGGAGTTGTGTCCCACCACACCACCAGAGATCCTGCCCTTGCACAGCCAACCCTCTGGTCCTCACAAGGTCCCAGGGAGGCTGGCAGCTGAGTCACTTGTATCTCCAGTATCTGGGGAACCTGAGACAGGGAGAGATAATGTGACCAGCTGGTGACCAGTGGCTGCGGCACTAGCACCTAAGTCTCTCGTGGTCCAGTCCTGTGCTCCGACCACTAGACCACACTCTGCCAAGGGTACACATTATTAGAAGCAAACTCTCCCATACACATGACCCTTCTCGCCCACAGAAGCACATCTCCCCAGACTCAGGTGCAGTCATCGCAGGATACGGCCCGTATCACTCCTGCACCAGCTGAAATAATGAAGCAGTTGAAGCAGAGAGCTGGCAGGAGAGGGTGCAGGGGCCGTCAGGTGCTGAGCTCCCCACTCCACTCCAGAACAAAGTCCTGTGGGAAACGGGACCGTATGGGGTGGAAGTGCTGAGGTGCAGTGTGCTGCAGCCTCCTGGGCATCCTTAGACAAGCTTGGAGGGAAACCACGCAAGGAGGCAAAGAACAGCATTACCGTCCTATCCGGCACCTTTGCCTCTGGTTTCTCCTTGCTCTTCTCCCATTCCCTCTCCAACGCTGGCCAGAGCTAACCCAACCATCTGGGCAAAACCCATCCCTGAGCCCCCCTGGTGTTGGGTGGTCTCCCCGGGAGACCTTCACGTGATGGTGTCAGGATGTAGAACTGCTGCCCTACTCAGGTTGTGGGACCCATTTGGATGTACTCACCCATTCCTCACCCAGCAACAGGGGCCAGGGCTGCCCCCATGGGCCCAACATCATTGACTCCTGTTCACGTCCGCTAACCACTGGCTACATATCACGACGAAAGAGCATGGCTTGCTCAGAAATGAGAGGGGTGCAGGGCATTGATAGGACAGCTCAGACATGCTTTTACAGTGACTGTCCTCAAGACCCAGGCCACCAACATGGGGAGTGAGCGTGCGTGAAATACCTGGTGTGAAGAAATCCTTCCCAACATCCACGGATGAGACACTCTACACTGAGGAGCTGGGTATTTCACTGCTCTCACCTCCTCTGCCTTCTCTAGCTGTCCATCAGGACATCTACTCACCCATGCTGACCTCTTCCCATTGCACAAGGCATATTCACCCGCTAACAGGCAAACCCACCTTCCCACAGGGGCCTTGCACAGCAATAAGTGCTGGAGGAGGCCATGCAGGGAGGAACCTGGCCAGCACTGAGTTGCACAGGGCTGGACAGAATCGGTGGAGGAAACTATGCCAGGAGCTGATGATATTCGGCATAAAAAACTATCTTGGCTGGAGCTGGTCTCTCGAGGGGCAGGACATTAGCAATAGAGGTGAAGAGTCTCCAAAGGGAGCATGTGTGGCTGCCAAGGGCTCTCAAGCTAAGATCGCCCACAGTCCCCAGCACTGCAGTAATGGGTCATGGTTCCAAAGAGAGGAGAGAGGAAGGGGCCACACAAGGCACCCTTGTAGTACTGGGGCTGAGTGGAGGGCAAACATGCTCCCAGAGCTGCCAAGGGCTCCACACTGCCCTAGGGATGCTCCAGACCATCCTGGGAGGAGCGGCAGAGAGAAAGTCCTCTGCAGCAGCAGTGGGAGCAGAGCCAAAGCTCAGCCACCCAGGGTATGTACGGCTGCTGTGAACCCATTCCACTGCCAGGAACGGGCTGCTGCCTGCAAACGGGACCCCTGGTTGCTGGGGTCCTCATCAGCAAAGGCATGAGCACAGGGAACAAAGTCCTCCCGTCTCCACAGGGGTGAGGGAGCTGGCCAACAGAGGAACACAATTCCCCATACCCAAACGCACTCCAAACGAGGTCCTCTATAGATGACTCGGCAGGAGGCCAGCAGATTCCCAGCATCTCCCCATGGCTGGTAACAAGCCACGCTCAGCCCTGCTCTGACAGGGAGCTGTGGGTGCTGGGGACCAGGCGGTGGAGCCGGTCTCAGGGCAGGGGCACCCAGCTGACACACAGGGACAAGGAAGGAGGCTGGTAAGGACCTGCCCAGTGGCTGGGGAGGAGAGGAAGAGCAGGAACCTTCAGTGCTCAGGATAAACACCACGGCAAACTGTGAACATCACCCAAGACACCTGTGCCACCAGGCACTGTAGGAACCTGGCTGCTCCCCTTGTAATAAGGCGGGCGAGAGCAGCCCTTCCCTGACCATCCCAGGCATCACAGCTGGTTTCCAACAGCAGAACACAGAGATGCCCATTTAAAACCAGCTCTGAGAGGTTGCTCAGAAGAGAAGGAGCTGGCTACATACCACGCTGCTCTGTCATACTCTGCCCAGATCCGGACAAACTCATCTAGATGGTGAGGTCCCAGGATGGAGGAATCCCGAGTCAGGTATTCAAAATTGTCCATGATGACCGCCACAAACAGGTTGAGCATCTAAGTGAACAGGAAAAAGGCAGAGAGAAAGGAAGGTGGGGGGCAGCGGCAGCAGAGAAGGGAAGGGAGCAAGAAGGAAGAGTGATTGCGGGAAGATGATGGAAGATGACTCCCCTGTGGCTGGAGTACAGTTTGGGGGGCTGATGAAAGGGACACCCAGGGCTCTCAGAGGACAGGAACTCACCAGGAAAGAGCAGAAGAAGATGAAGGAGACGAAGTAAACATAGGCCAGGTCAGTGCCACAGCGCTCATTCTCATTCTGCCCGGACGTCGCCGTCGTGTCTGGCTCACAGCCTTTGCCCTCCAGGCAGGACAGCATGATCTCCTGCCACGCCTCTCCCGTGGCACTCCTGCGCCCAACACAGCCATGCTCAGCAGCTGGTGGTGGCACGGGGTGGAGCTGGGGCAGGATGCCCCCAGGAAAATCCTCACAAGAAGCTGTGCAACCCCCTGCCCAAATTAAACACATCTCCAGCATGCAGAGGAGCGAGACCCACATGAGTGCAGCCATGCTGGGCTGTAGCTCCTGGTACACAGGGCCAACTCCCTGCAGCCAGCTGGTCCAAAATATTGGGAGACAGACATCCTTTGTGGGACACGGTGAGGGGGAAAAAGGGGTTCCTGAGCTCCTGCTGTCATGTGTTTGTCCAGCTGGTCTTTAGCACCAAAAGCTGACCTCCACCAAATGGCCTGTGGCAAGAACCTGCCCAGCCTGGCTCCTGGCACATCTGCACCCAAAAACACTGCCAAAGGAGTTTTCTATGGTTGCTTACCTGAAGAGGAGCATGAGGGAGCCCAGAAAGCTGCGGAAGTTGTTGTGCCGGTTAATGTGGCTTTCCTCATCTAGTTTGATATTGCCGAAAACCTACGGGAGGAAGAAAAAGGGCTCAGCTCTTCAGGCAAGAGCTTGCTGGCCAGGGAAGCAGCTGCACGTTCACCTTCACTCATGGGCACGCATCCCTGTGCTGCAGGGACTGATCCTGCCCAAGGTTTATCACCCTGGGTGTAGCTAGTCCCCAAAGCAGTTGACATCCACCCTCTCTGCGCAATCCCTCATGGAAAAACACCCCAGAAAATGCATGCCAGAGCACAGCCAGCACACCCAAGGAGCTGGCACCAAGCAGCTGTAGGGGAAGGAGACTCTCCTCTCCTTGGCAGGGACTTGTGGTGGGCAGCAAAGGCTGTGAGAGGTCGAGCTGCCATGGAAACAGGAGCATGGAGGACCTGGGATCAACCGAGACCAACTGCTCCACACTCATCCCTCTGCTGCACTATGGGAGCCACCTGAGCATGGCATGGCACCCGGTGGTCCCGAGCGCACTGGAGGCACAGGGATGAGTCACACCACCCTGGGTGGGTGCTGGGTCACAGTCCTGGAAACTCCCAGGAGTTTTTCCCTTGGTGGGGAAACAGTCCGTAACGCTGGGGTCAAGCACAGCAGTGCAAACAGGGTGGGGAAGGGCTCAGTGAGGGAGGGACAGACCGACCACTCACCCACCGCAGACAGCCAGACACCTGGGACTACTGTCCCCAGGGCCAAAAGAGGCAATGAAACCCCAGATGTGGACAATATCCTAATATTGACCCACAGCCAAGGCCATGGCAAGATAAAACGAATGTTCGTAAAGTGCCTCAAATAGGAAAAATGTGCTGTTATTACTGTTAAATATTTATTCCATTTTCCATGAACCTAAAAATACACTAACTGCAGAGTATTTTTTCCCTGTACAGGTTTTTTGGAATGTGTAATTGTAGAATATTTTCTGCCTCCAGCTATTTTGCTCAAATAACGCCCACAGACTTTACTGCTTGGGGATTTGTTCACAATGGTGTTAAAAAAAAAATAAAATAAATCAAATACTACCACACGGCAGGGAGGGGGGCTGAGTCAGATGGCGGTTGTTTAGCACGGAGAACACCTGGAGCCAGTGCCGGGATGTGTAGGACAGAGCGGCCAAAACCAACCACGGGACTCTCGGGGCGGGAGAGAGGGGGTGGAAGAGACTAAACACCAGCACTGCCAAGCAGCCCAAGCAGGGGGCCGCTGCGCTGCCTGCTGCCTCCCCAAAATCTGCCTGTCCTGGGGGTGCACATCAGGCAACAGCGTTGGGTACTGCAGCAGCTTGCTCATCGGGCAGCTCCAGATCCCGAGCGTTCGTTGTCAAAGATGCTTTGTCAGATCTTCAGTGTGGGATTTAGTCATTGCAGAACCAAGCCAGCCCTGCGGCACGTGTGGAGCTGAGGGTTTTAGCTCACATGCTTCTAATTTACCAGCTGGAGCCTGGAAAGCTGACATCTTCCCATGCTGTGCAGACCTCCCACCATCTGGTAGGTCATCACAGGACCCTAAGCACGAGAGCCCAAGTAGACCATCAGTGGTGCGGCTCCAACATAAACCCTCTGCAAAGGGACAAGGCGGACGGCAGGCTGCAGGGATCACCACCATGATCCAGCCAATTGGATGGGAAAAGTAGAAGGCTGCTCACCAGGTCCCTCAGGCATGAAGTCAACCTCTGGGAGCTGCTAAGAAGCTGGAGATAGGATGCAATTTCTAAATGAAGGGGTGGCGATTTGAAAGCAGTCGCTGCACAGGATGCCCAGCTGCGTTCCCAGGGCCACATCTCCAAGAGTTCAAGTTGGGAAGGCAGCTGTGGAGCTTGCCTGAACAAGCCCGTGGCAGCTGCCCCCAGGGCATGTGGCTCTGCAGCTCCCAAACAAGCTGTTCCACCCTTGGGACCTTCCCCGACACCGTGACCGAGTGAAGCAGTGACAGGCAGGCACAAGGCTGGCTGCTGTGCATAATGGTGAGGACATGCTGGTCCAGCCTGTCCGCACCAGAGAGATTGCACACTGAGATGTCTGTGCTCACCTGCATCCCAATGATTGCGTAGATGAAGAAGAGCATGGCGATCAAGAGGCAGACATAGGGGAGGGCCTGCAAGAGAAGCAGATGAGTCATTTCATTATCACAGGTCCAGCTCCAGGGGAGTACAAAAAGCATGACGAGCAAGTAAGCTGTGCCGATCGGTCTCTCCTACAAGCCAACAAGTCAGCAAGACCTTGGGAACAGCCTGCGTTTGGGAGCAGCACCCCAGCACCGTGGCCTGAGAGGAGAGCAGGGCATGTGGGACTTACCTTGAAGGACTGCACGAAGGTCCAGAGCAGGATGCGGATGGTGTAACCCTGGCGCAGCAACTTGATGAGTCGAGCAGCCCGGAAGAGCTTCAGGAAGCTCATGTTGAAGCTGCTGGTGTTCACCAGCTGGGAGGAGATGAGAGGGTCAGAGAGAGGTGGGAGCCCCCCACCCCGCAGCAGTACACCCTGCTGCTCCCAGCTTCACCTTGGTGTCCGTCAGGATGATCTCAGTAATGCTGCCAATGACAGTGATGAAGTCAAAGATGTTCCAGGTGTCCCGGAAATAATTCTGCAAAAAGAAGGAGAGAGGGAACACTGATTTGGGCTCGGGGATGACAGGTCTGAAGGGCGCTGGGCCACGGGCCAAGGCTGCTCATGGACAACGGTGGTGGCAGCAGAGACCTTGCCACCCATTTGTATGCAGCCACAGTCAGGAGTACCGTCCTGCATCTGAGATGGTGGCAGACCTGAGCGTGTCTGCGGTGAGCAGCTTCTCCTGGGAGATGACTCACACATCCCACAGGCCACCCTGGTGAACAGAAGTGGGAAAAACGGCCACAGCCAGCCCTGGTCAGGCTTCAACAGCAAATCACGCTGACCCTCACAGCCACGAGGCTGCTTTGCCTTCCTCTTCATGGGCACCCAGACCCACCTCAGCCCCTGGTGACTGCGCAGCAGCTGGTGCAAGACCAGACTTGACCACAGCTGGCACTGCTGGGAGCAGGGAGGATGGCTAGAAACCCTCCTGCTGGTGGACCTCACCTCCCAGTATGGGTTAGAAACAGGAAAGAAACTACAAAAGAGCAAATCCAACAGCTGCTCATAAGCAGCAAAGAGTAGCTGAAGAAAAGACAGTCCGTGGCTTCAAATCTTAAATGAGCAGCTGGGGACTTGAGGACTGTGAATTAGGCAGGGAGATCTCACTGCTGGTCGGGTATGATCCAACTGGTACAGCCCAGGGACAGCAATGCTCCAGCATCTCGTGGCTCCCAGGGACAAGGGACTGCAGCCACCAGCATGACTGCAGCAGCAGTTGGCCTTAGCAGAGCGGCTGCACAGTACGTACATGGTCCAGGCACCAGAGTACCACAGAAACAAGGTAAAAAGTAAAGCAGTGGTGTGGCTTCCCCCACCAGCATCCGGCAGTGGGAAGTTTAATGAGAACCAAAGAAGTAATTCCAACATAAAAGCAGCTCTCGGGCTGGGACCCAAAATAAATAGCAACAGCCTCACATTATTAACACCTTCCCTCTGTGATCTGTGTGCTGCCAAAGTCCAAATTAACACCCTCGTCAATAACAGGAGCAGCCGCTCACCAGGAAGCCGAAAGCGATGATCTTGAGGACGCACTCCAAGGAGAACACCATGGTGAACGCGATGTTCAGGTACTTCAGGGCCAGCTCGTAGGTGTATGGAGCAGAGTAGTACTGATGGAAAAAGAGAAACATTGCTAGCCAGGAGGGGGCCTGCCAGCCTTTTGGCTGATGACTGTCCCAGGGAAGACCTGCAGTGGTCCATGTTCCTTGCTCTGGGTGCCTCAAGACCATCTCCTCCTCCCTCTCTCCACCCCTCTCCCAGGACAGCTGTTGCTCCTTCTAAGAAAGAAGCACAGAGTAAATCCAGATCTTTCTGCAGTAGTTAAGAGGTCCAGATTGTTTGGGTCATCTCATTTAGGGAAGATCTTGCCTCCAGTTTGGGGCACATGGTGTTTCAAGTGAGTATGCCAAGGGAATACATGCTCAGACTCTGTCTCAAAGCATCTCCTAGAAACAACCAAAATACCTTCTGGTCTCATCCTGACCGATCCTCCTTCTCCCCACTGCCCCAAACAGGACAGGCTCACTCTGACCGGCTCACCTTCATCATCAGCACCACGGTGTTCAATGCTATCATGGCCATGATGGTGTACTCGAAGGACGGGGAGACCACAAAGTGCCAGACCCGGTACTGGAAGGTGTGCCGGTTCTGGGGCATGTACCGCGTGAGGGGCTTGGCGCTGATGGCAAAATCAATACAGGCCCTCTGGAATAAAACAACGTGCATCAGACCCCGGCCGATGGTGACGTGGGGGACAGTGGTTGCCACACTTCTTTCCTTCATGTGCTGGGCAGGCAGGTGGCTCATGGGTTTCTTATACCTTTTCAACACTTAAGGAGTTCCAAGCTCCCAAACTTGCAGAAAACCCATGGAAACGTCCTCTTTCCCCCTCCCCAGACCGTACCTCATTCTTCTCCAGGCTGCACTCCTCCATCATTTTGTCTCCTTGCTCTTGGAACGTAATGATGATGAGAGCCACAAAAATGTTGACAAAGAAGAAAGGAAAGACCACAAAATAGACGACATAAAAAATGGACATCTCCATGCGGTTGCTGCGGCTGGGGCCGCGGTCCTCCTCCGTAACGTCCACCGAATGCTGCAGCACCCTGTGGGCAGACAGGTGAAGAAAAGCAACCAGAGATATGCCCATCAGGACTGTCACCATGCAGCACCTCTCACGGGGCCCACTTTCTACAGCCAGCTCTGTCTGTCCACACTTGTAAAGCTCTGCCATAATCCACTTTACAAGGACAACCCTTCTAAGTGGCTACAACTTGTTTTACAGTGCTTTGCCTGTGCCCCTGATGGAAAATGGATTTTCCTGTGCTCTACACACAGAGAAAAAAATTGCCCAAGCTCGCATGAGCATGGAGAGAGGTCTAGCCCTACGGTCATCTCTAAAACTGACCTAAAATATTGCTCGGGGCCACACAAGTGAATGGATTATTCATCATTCACTCCCTAAGGAAGAAGCTAACCCTAGCCACGGCCCCAGCCTCATGTAGGGGCTAAAAGCTCTTTCATCCTGACACAATTTCTCGTTTTTCCTCTCCTCCTCCCTGCCTGGCAGTTCCTCTCTCAGTCCTGCCTGGGTGTAGCCAGTTACAAACCAAACCACCCCGGTGGGGATGCGATCAGCCCCATTGAAGGGGGCAGACGGAGCAGAATACTCACTGGGGCCAACCCTCGCCGGTGGAGACTGTGAACAGGGTGAGCAAAGCCCAGATGATATTGTCATAGTGAAACTCGTGGCGTTTCCATTCCCGGCACTTCACCTCCATCTTGTTCTTCTCATGGTCCACGTAGTTCCCTCTGCAAGGTTGGGATAGAGCAGTGACCTTGCTTTTTATGCTGCCAGACTACGAGAGGGTGGCTTTAAACCCTTGGGGCAGCATGTGTGTGCGGTGGGGGGGGCACCTCTCCTCCTGCAGGGCTGGAGGGAGAAATGGGGAGAGGCTGAATAACAACTGTGGTGAAGCAGGGAAGGGGAAAGCAGAAGAGAAGCGAGAAGGAGGAAAGAGAACAGAAGCAAAATACAGGGCTCTGCAGCCTGCATCCCATGCAAAGATGCACAGCGCTGACACCGCAGTGGGGATGGGGCTCAGCCCATGCCATTCACCCCAAGAGACTATGGCCAAGAGCGAGTCGTGACCAAGGACTTAACTGTGAACCACCAAAGACTTTACCCAGCACCCTGCCTTTGCCAGAGGTGTCAGCAGCATCAGACCTACTGAACAGGGCACCTACATGCAGTCCTTCTCTGTGTCCTTAGAGCTGTCAGTGCAGTAGAAAAACTTCCCCTTGAAGAGCTGGACGGCGATGACAGCAAAGATGAACATGAAGAGCTTGTAGACGATGAGGATGTTGAAGACATTCTTGAGGGAAGTCACGACACAGTCGAAGACGGCCTGCAGGAGAGGGCATAGCTCACCTCGGGGAAGGGCAGGACCAGGACCAGACTACTGTGTGGAAAGACATTTCCCACTCCTGGCGGGGAAAGGAGGAAGAACCTGGGCCTTCTCCCAGGCAAAGAGCTCTTTTATGAACGAATTTAATACCCGGAGTATCCCCAGCACACGCATAGACACCGCGCAGCCCCTGAGACAGCAGCAGGGATGGATATTTATATCCACAATGTTCTCTGCAACCAGGGTAGCAAACAGGTGACCACCCCAATGATGCTATTAACAGCACTCAAGACCAATTAGTAAATGCTTCATTGTTTTGCATCACCCTGAATAACAAGGCAGAGCAAATACCTCTGCCTGCAATAGCAGCACCTCCCCAGGCTGTGCTCTCAGCCCTAGTTCTCACAGCACTTTAACAGAGGAATATCCTTATCCCTGCATCATGGTGGGTACAAAGGTGTCCAGGAATGAACTGACATGGGCTGACCAGGAAGAAAAGCTGGGGTCAAACCCCTTGTCTCTGGGTTGCTGCTCTGTGTCTCATCCATCAGCCAAATAACCCTTTGTAAGAAAAAAACAGGGCTTCCTCGGTCTCTCACTCCTTTCTGGTTCTATACGCCAGTGAGGGTAGGGAAGTCCATAATCTTACCCATGCTGCATAAATAATCTCTCTGCTGAGATGGGAAATCCCCCTCTGGTGCATCACTGTGACAGCAGAGCACACAAAATCCCAAATTGTTTGCAAGCTGCTCTGGTGGGAAAGATTATGAACTTTGGAAAGAGATTTGAGCTCTCCCAAAGCCAGGACAGCCTATTTTATCAGGAGAGCATCTGGGCTTTGCTGCCTCGTGCCCACTCCAGCCCCACTTTCCCTGGCAGAGGAACAGACACCTTGCAGAGATCCAGGCTTGCTTTTAATAACTCATTGCACCTCCAGGTATGAAGCAGCCTGAAGGGCACTGTGTTTGAAAACCAGGCTCCTAAAACACAGCAAATGCTTGGAAAACTACTCGTTCATCGCTCACAAGCTAATCAACGCACGTGGTCCCTGCACCCACCAGTCCACGCTGGAGTAGAGAGATGTAAGGCAGGAGATGGGGATCATTACCTTCAGCTTGGGCAGTCGCTTGATGGTTTTCAGGGGCCTCAGGACCCGTAGCACACGGAGAGACTTGATGGTCTTGATATCCCGGCCCTTGTTGGTCCTACCGCGCCAGAGGGAGGCGCACACACCCAAAAATGAAAAGGAGAGACAATAACCTTGAAGACCCAGGGCTTCTGGGTGCTTTACCTGGGGTGCTCTGGGGGTTTTAACTGCTGACAAACCCCCCAGCATGTTGTGAGCATGGGAACAGGAAGGCCACAAACGTGTGGCTGCTGAGTGCTCAGCCCACCTAAATGAGTCTCCTCCAACACATGCGCTGACAGCTGACGGGGATGAAAAATACAACAATCTTCCTTGGAATTAGCACCTTCCTCTCCTCGGGATTAGCACTCTTCCCCTTCGCTAGGAAGCAATGACCTTAACAAATCCCCTTGTTGTGGGAAGCAGCACGATGCCAGGGCTGGGGCAGGTGATGCAATGCTCTCCCTGAGCAAGGTCAGTTGTCCTACCCCATGTTCCCAAGCCAAGCCCCTCGACAGGGCAAGGAAGTTTGCTCCCCTACTGCAGGCATGTGCCATTTGCAGATGGGGTTTGCAAACAGTCCCACCCTTGCCAACTGCTTTCTACCATTACTACTGGTTGAAAGAAATTAATAATAAAATGAGGCAGATGCACTCAATGGGGTCTACATGTAGGTGCCTCACAAAGGGTTTTCCATCCTGGTTTAACTTTGAGATTCACGGTCTTTACATTCACCTAGGGAATGTAAAGTACCTGCTCAGTGCTTGGTTTGTTCACAGAAATGGTGTCTCTTACAGCTTTCTGCCTTCTTCCATCAGTGCTACCCAACAGGGTCAGCCTTGGTCCTCTATCTCACATGCACGTAATGCCTCAGCCCTCTCTTCCCACTCCAGATCTGGGCTGACTTCCCTCCACCCCAAATCAGCTAAGGGAGGCAGAGCTTACCAGAAGAATTATTTAGAAAAGCCCCCTCACAACCTTCATTTCTTGAATACAATCATTGATCCCAACCACAACACAAGGGGTTTTTTCTTGTCTTGTATCTAAAGTCCGTGGGTTGAATCCCAGGATGGAGCAGAGAGGTCCTGGTGAAGGTGGCACAGTTTGGATCCACCAGGCAACCTCAAAAAAGTCAAGGAAATTCCTTACAACAACAGATGCTCCAAATTACACAGCTCCTTTGTGAGGGTTAATGCAACAGGGAGCACAATAATGGGCTTAATGATTAAGAGATGTAAACAAACCCACTAATTAATAGTCCTCCCTAGGACCACAGCCCCACAAATGCATGGGAAGCAACTATACAGACAGCCCTGCCACTCACTTTGTAGCTCCTGTCTCTTGTTTTGCTCCGTATCAGGGCCTGGGTAATTGGCTGGAGCATCCAGCTCAGGGCTGGGGTGAGGATTTGAGGGTGCTCAGCTGGTGCAAACTGCCACCAAGGACAACTCAACTGTAGTGTTTTACAGCTGCTGAAGAGGGACTCTTCAGACCTCAGGAAACCACCTGTGGATTGGCTTGGGATCCAACACAGATATGGAATATAGGGCTGGATAATGCCTGGTGGAAAGCCTCACCATGTCTATGGCCAAGGCTGAGCTCTCATCAGCCCCTGAGCTTGGCATGAACCACAACCCATGCCCTCAGAGGACATCAGGGCTGAAGTCCCTGCAGCGCTTCAGCGCAGGCAAAGCCCCTGCAAGGACAGAGCCTTTGGCTCTGTGGCGGACGCTGCTTTCCCCATGCCCTGCTCCCCTGGGTGTGCTGCATACTGTCTGCACAGACTCTGAAATCTGCAATGAAAGCACCCTGCTCCAAAGGCAAGGAATTGCATTGCTTCCAAAGAAAATCCTGCCTGCACTTTCCTGGAGCACACCGCCTTCAAAGCATCCCTGGGGCAATCCAGGGGTGCATCCAGAGCAGTGTACTCCAGACTCTGCAAATGCAGCTAAGGGTCAGCACAGGTATCAGACAGACAGACTGACACCCGCCTGCACCCATCCCCCTGTGCTCCCCAGGGCGGCACCCCACAGCAACCCGACCGGCATAGTTACCCCAAAGCATTCCTGTCGGTGATCCAGCCCGGCAGCCACCGAACAGCACCAACGGAGAGAAAGAAAAAGAGAGAAGAGAGGAAGAAGGTAAGAAAAGCATCAGGGGAGCTGCACGGGGACGACCACAGCCTCTCAGGTGGGGACACTGCAGCAGCCTTTCGCCACCCCACACCTAGGTTGAAAGGCATAGTGTTGTGTCCTCCACGATGGGGCTTATCTCCAGGACTCAGACTCCAGGGAGGGACTCATCCAGCGAGCCAGCAGCCCCTGCCCTCCCTGCTGGAGGTTTTGGGAGGGGGCACATAGTGAACCCTCTGCTGCAAGAGGAACCCACGGAGAGCAGGACCATGGGTGACAGCAGGCAGGCGGATGGTCCTTCTCAGCCAGGAATTGGGGAGGGACCTCAAGGCTTGGCCCCAACCAGCCAAAAGCAGGTGCCTCTGAGGGAACCTACCTGCAAGGCCATAACAGTTCCCATCCAAACAGGCTAACTCTGTTACATAGCCTCCATCAAGAAATCCACTGACTAAGAGCCTGAGCTGCAGCATGGGATCTCCTGCAACCCAGCAGGACAACTGCTTGGACAAGCCAAGGTGATCTACAAGGTCCCTAGTTGTAACCAAACCTCTGCCCTTGCTGGAGCTGAGTCCCTGCCACATGCACACAGACTGCTCAGCACTGGGGGAAAGCCTATGAAGTAAAATATTTCTTAAAAACCATAAAAATAAGACCCTGGCTGCATGTTAGTGAAACAGGTGGAAGGTGTCTTGAAAATGCGATAGTTTAATTCTGCAGCACTTCTGCAGTGGGATATCAGACCTCTGTCCTGACCAGCCTCACACCAGGTTATTTTGCAGTATGTAGGGGTCCCTCTTCCTTCCAGACACTGGTACCGACAGGCACAAGGAGATGCTGCTCAGCAAAGAAAGAGGCACCTCTGCCGAGTACCTCTGGATGGAGAAACACCTGCCCTTGCTCACCAGGTAAGATGACGAGCCCTATGCACTGACTGCTCAACCTTTCCACCAAGCTTTCCACTGCTCAGACTTTCCCACGGCTGCAAGCCCACAGGCACAGGCATCACCGCCTCTCGGCAGCTCCACAAAGCCGCAAGCGAGTGCCGCTCGTCTGCAGGATGCCTCCTCCTCGGGTGCCACGGGAGGCAAAAGCGAGCAGTGTCTTTAGTTATGGTTCTGGTTATTTCCGCTAATTTAATTTGAATTCTTTGGAGATTTATGGGTTTATATTGGGCTTTTTATTTAGGCTGCATTTGGACCAATGTATTAGCTTTCCACGTGGAGAGCTACAGATGAGTCGAGACAGCCTCTTGCTTGGGATGCACAGGCTCTGAGGGGGCAGTGGACAAGCCGCAATGGCACACCAAGAGATGGCTTTATGGGTGGCCGCTTGCTTACTGGTGATTTGGATGTGGCACCAACAGCCAGCAGATGATGGTGGCACTGCTGGACCAGCTCAGAGACCTCCGGCTGTGCCCACAGCTATCCAGGACCCCCATGGGAAAATCAAACTGCAGTGGAGAGGCAAAAGGGGCTGAAAACTTGAACGGTATGGCACGTCCTAGCACCACTTCTACTGGGAAGCGCTGGACCCAGTCCAAGTGGTCACCGCAGCCACTCCATGGGCATTGCTTTGCCCACCCAGTGCCATGGAGGCAAGGAAAGGGAGAGGGAGGACACTCTCCCCTCCCCCAGCCTTACACCAAAGAGCTCATGGAAGAAGAAGAAAAGGAGATGGATTCAAACATCAGGATTTCCTCTCAAGACCAGGAGGGAGGGAGGGAGGGCAGTGGGTTGGGACATGTATAGCTGGCAATCATCCTGTGGCTCCTGGGACCACGGTGGTGGTGGACTGCCAAGGGGAGAGGCAGGTGTTCTTATAAATGCTTTACAATGTATAAAACCATCAAAAATCACTGCAGTTCCTTCCCCCAAAGCCATGAGATCATCTCCTCCAGCAGGAGCCACCATCGGACATGGAGGAGAGGGACAATCCTGCAGGTTTACATTATAAAGAGTCCTCATCCACGACAGAAGCAACTCGATATCTACCCAGCTACGGCTACAAGAGTGAGCAGGTGACATAGATGCTTGCTGCAGACATATGTGGAGATGCAAAAGCCTTCTCTATGGGAGGGGGTTCGGTGCTGCAGCTGGTGGGAGTGCTCACCCTCGAGAAGTCAGCTGCCCCGTGCCCAAAGGGACCTGTCCTTCCCTCAGGAGCCTGGGTGGAGGCAGGAGGCAAACAGGGCTGAAAGGGGCATGGCAGCTTCCCCACAGGCTCAGTGCTGGCATGTGGGGCCAGGGGTCACCCCAGGAAGGGGGTCACCTCTGTGGGGTGGGAGCAAGGGGAGTAAGCACCGATCACAGCACTGTTAGCAGCAGTGAGGACACCTATCCATGCAGGAACAGGCTGAGCCATCAACCAATGCTCCTTCACCCATCAAAAAGTCTTGATGAAAGAAGGAAGGAAAGGGCTCCCTTGTCCTCCTAAAGCCCCTCAAACCACCCAGTGCATCATCAGGCTTGAGCCCCCCTAGACACCCTCTGAGAGGCTGCCCTGGCAGAGGAGGGATCAGCCAGACCCTGGGGATGTTCAATCCATCCTCGTGGTGGTCTGCGTGGCCTCCCAGGGGCTCAGAGCAACGACCCCAGCCAGCAAACCTGCCCCATGCCCCTTCCCCATGCTGGGGTGGGCAGTCAGTCCCCCGCCTTGCCCAGGGACTGGTTCATCCCTGCACTGAGCGAGCTGAATTCTCCCATGACCTTCCCAAGAATAGAGCAGTGGCTGAAAGCACTGGGTGAAGTGGGCAAGGACTCACCCAGAAGGCAAAAGCAGCAAGCCATGGAGGGTGCAAGCGGGTGAGAGCAAGGGGAAGGAGCTGCCGGCTGGCCTGAGGTGAGATGGGAGGGTTGTAATTCATCAAGCAACCTCGGGGCTCCGACCCGGGCACTCCAAAAGCCTCACATGGTGCCTGAGCTGTGGACAAGGACAGGGCTCCAGTCTGGGGGGCTGCCAGGCCCTCTCTCTCACCAGCACTAACGCCACCACCACCAGTGTCAAAGGCACAAAGAGAGACCAACAGTGTGACAAAGGAGCATGAGCCTCTCCTCCCTTCTCTCCCTCCTCAGACACCGGCCGGGCACCATGGCCCTGGGGACCAGGGGGTGCACCTTGCCTGCAAGCATCACCCTGGCACCCGCTCTCTGGGTACCAGCATGTCCCTCCCTGCGCTCGCACTGCACCATCTGCCCCAGCTGGCAGCACAGAGGGCAGAGCAGCATGAAACTCATCCCTGGATGCTCCTGCCCTCCATGGCATGGGCACCACAGACCTCAAGCCACCCTGCGAAGGAGGACTCACAGGTGCCACAAGCTCGGTGGGAACCCAACTGCAAGATGCTCAGCAGGGACACGCAGCAGAGCAAATATGCTGCACAGTATGTGGCACAAACCCCACCAGCCACATCCCCATCCATGCACGGCTCCAGGGCAATGCTCCCCCTTGGAGCAGAGGTAAAGTCACTAGCTGGGGGTACCATTTTCAGCACAAACCTGTTCAGAGAGCAGCTCCACCTGACAGGCTGCTGCTTTTGCTTTCTTTATGCAGTCCAGGATGTGTAGCAAGTATATAACTCCAGCGCGGCCACCCTTAGGTCTTTTTCCCTCTCTAACAGCCCCTTCTGTCCTCTTTCAAGTCCACTTTCACCACCAACCTCTTCCTAGCATCTCCAGCTTGCCTTGCCTTGCCACCCTCCTGCTTGCTCACCCAACATTTGACAAACAAGAAGAAATACATCTCTGGAACAGCCACGCACCACTGCCAGGAGCCATCTCAGAAACAGAGCAGAAGGGTGTAGAGGAATAAAAATAATAACCAAGGTCTAGTAGCCATAACGCACTTGCATTCTTCTCCCACTCTGGCCATGGGAAGGCAGGGAGCTAACAAAGATGACAGCCACTTACGACAAGGCAAAAGCCACCAGCGCTCCCACCACCACAATGAAATCCAGGATGTTCCAGAGGTCTCGGAAGTAGGAGCCATCCTGCAGGATCAAGCCCTGATCAATCATCTGGAGGGGAAAAACAGTGAGAAAAACAAGCAGGGAATGAGAAGCTCAGTCATCAAGTGGAGACAGCCACAGGCGGGACATGCTGAAGGACCGGGATGCTGTCCCCTGGGGAGCAGCAGACCCTGTGCCCTGAGTATGCATGAAGGACCACCATGTTTTGCGCAAGGCTGGAGGCTGGTGAAAGTGGTGCTGAGCACTCTCAAGTCCCACTGCTAAGAACCAGGCTTTAAGGTCTCCATCATCCAAACTTAGGACCAGAACCAAAAATCTGAGCTACTTCCCACCCACTGTGAGGACGCTGCAGGACTCAGCACAGCGCAGCCAGCCTGCAAGATCTCTTACCTTGATAACCATCTCAAAGGTGAAGACGCCAGTGAAGACATAGTCAAAATACCTCAGGACCTGCAGAGAGAGGGCACAGGCACTCTGTAGCTGCTGTCAAGTAAACAGGCTCGCTTGTGCCCACGCAGACCCCGTTACCACCCCACATCGGGGCTCGCCTGGCTCAGGTGCAAACGGAGGATTGGTTTCCTTGCCCCAAACCCAGCCTGTTCCCTAAGAATTCAGGACAGCCATAAACCCTGCCTGTGCAGGCAGAAGGGAAACGTTTCCTCTGCATGGTGCAAGTGGCTCTGAAATCATGCAGTGAGCTAGAATCGTACCCCCCCCACCCCCCACCCCCCCGTACGAGTGCCTGTGCACATCAGCATCTCCCCAGTTCAAGCCACTTTGCTGTTGACAAGGTGCCCTGGTCTGCTCCCCAGGCTCTAAACCCTGTATGTGGGAGGCTGAGAGCAGTTGCCAGGGTTTATAAAGGAAGGTGATGGGGAAGATCTCAGGCCCCATGGTGCAGGTGCTGCCACTGGCTGTCCTGATCCATGTCCCACATGTGCCCCCCACCATGGAAGCTGAAATCCTACAGGACCTCTGCCTGCATTGCCTGCGGGATGGGGGGAGCGGGAGAGGTTTGCAATCACTTTGTTGCGGTCGGAGTTGGTGAGGACGGGATCCTCCGCCGCGAGGGCGATGCTGCTGGCGGCGATCACCAGGAGGATGCACATCTCAAAGTAGCGCAGGTTCACAATGTAGTGGCAAGCCCTCCGCACCCTGCGAGGAGACAGCCCGCACCCCGACCTGTGAGCCCCGGGCATGCCCCAGGCACGGCCCACATGCAAAACCCACCCCACATCACCACCTTCCACAGCAGAAAAGATGGGCAGCCAAGTCTGAGGAGCAAAACAAGGAAGCCCAAGGGTGGTTTTGAGCTTGCTGACCCCTTTGCTCGGCTGTCCCAGCCCCCCAGACACCCCACAGTCAGAGAGTCCCTGAGAAACTGGGGTGCTTATTCTTTCAGGTTGCTGGAGCTGGGTAAGAGCTACAGTGGAGCAGAAAACTGCGGAAAAATGTAACAAGCATTGAATAAAAATCACAGCTAGCAACCAGCAGTCAGGAGACAAAGCCATGAGCGTGGCTGGCAGAGGGAGAGCTCTGCTGGGGCTTGGGGAACACTGCGGCTGGTTAGCCAGGCTGTTTGGGAGATATTCAGCCCCCTTCCCAAGGGGATCCTCTGTTTTCATTGATGTCTAGTTGTCCTTCCCCTAGCAGCCCTACCCAGCCCCAGGCTTCTACAGTTCAAAAGATGTCTCACGGGTTGGTGGTGCTGAAGATGAACATGGAGCTGTGTGGCACCATCGCTTTGCCTGTCTCGCTTTTTTCCTTCTTCCGCTTCTTCTTCTCCATCTCCTCCTCATCCTCTTTGCTCTCAGCCTCCTTTAAGGGGCTGGCTTCGCCATCTGTCTTGTTGCTAACTGCAGGAAAGCAAGAGCCTTTGCCTGGCCTTGCACCCAGACAGCACCCTAGGGTGCCCCTGCTACCCAGGCATGTGCAATCCCCCCCAGTTTCAGCTCTGCATCCCCATGCTGTTACAGGGAGAGGGATCAGAAGGGAATAAAAGACACGAGCTACCAGGATGAAGCAGACGAAAGGGGTTTTAACAAGGCCAACTTTTACAGTGCTGTTTAATTAATAACACCGTTTAATGCGGCTCACCTTGACAGCAAGGATGCTGTTAAGGGGTTTGAGCACCGCGAGCTGGGTGGAGTCTGCAGATGCATTAGGAAAAACGGGGGGATGCCAGTGTTTTCCCAAGTGGAGAGGAAGGGGGAAGGAAGGATCAGGCAAAGGGCCGGGTGGGAAGGAGGTGAAAAAGGGAGAAGCTCCCCAGTGGAACATCAGCACTGCCTTCGGGCTCCCCTGCACAACTGAGGTGCCGGAGAGAGGTGCTGTAAGGAGCAGCAAGGAAAGCCCCCCAGTTGATGGATACAGATAGGAAAAGCCATGCAAGTGGCTTTCCATTCCCACAGGGTCCCTGAGGGCTGGGAGAGGGGCTCAGGAAAGAGAGATGGGTCCTCACTCTGTACCACAGTGGAGTCGTGGACATCGATCATGATGGTGGTGCTCTCCGTGGCCTTCTCAGTGTTGGGGGTGATGGAGGAGAGGTCGGGCTCGCTCCGGCTGACGGTGTGGCTGGCCTCCAGCAGCGCTTGCTCACTGGTGTCCAGGCTGCTGCAGTCCTGCTCCATCAGGCTGCCCGTCTTCCCCTGAGGGGGCTCAGGTGCCCCTTGCTGGGCGCTCCCCTCCTCAGTGGTCCCAACAAGCTCAGCATTGCCGGCAGGGACCCCGTTTGTCCTACAGGAGGGATGTGGGAGAAAAAAAGGTGCGAGGAGATAAGGGGAGAGGACAAGGATCTGTGGGAACTGCAAGATGCCCTCCCCAGGTACCAACCTGATGGGCTCCCCGCTCGCCTCCGGCTCCCCCTGAATCAGCGCCTCTGCTGCAGCCACGTCCCCACGCCGGTCCCCATCCTGCACCCCCTCCGTGGGGCTGGCCTCCTCCAGACCCATCTCCTGGCTGGCCGAGTGGCTCCCCAGGGCACCAGCTGGCTCCTTCCCCTCCATCCGGGCTCTGCGGTGCCGGCTGCGCCGCTGGCTCTGCCTCATCCTGGCCCTATCCTCGATGCTGCCTCCTGCCCCATCCTGCTCACCCGGCTCACAGTTCCCGTGGCACGATTTCTGGTGCCACGGCTCCTTGTCTCGCTTGGCCCGGGGCGATGGGCTCCTCCTGTCCTCACCACCACCAGGGTTGGCTCCCGGGACCGGCTGCTCAGGTCCCTCGGCCGGTGGCCGCTCGCCCTTGCCGCCCTGCTCCTCGGCGCATTTCTCCAGGGCAATGCCATCTCCCGGTTTCTTCCTGCGGAAGATGCTGGCGTGGGGGTTGATGAGGGGCGGCTCATCCTTGTTGATGCCCTCCTGGCTGGACATCTGCATGTGCCTGCGCAGCTGGCTGGTGCGCTGCTCCCACACCGACATGTGGTGCCGCCGGCGACGCTCCCGCCTACAACGGGGGACAGTGAGGGCTTGGCATCCCGACCGCCCCCCGGTGAAGCACCCACCCTGGATTTAATTTGGGAATCCCAGGGAGAAGGAAATGTCATCCTCAGGGCTACGGGCTGGGCTCCTGCTTTATTCCCAGACCTCCAGCATCCCTCTGGTGCTGACAGGGGCTGGAAATAGTGCTGAGATTGTACTTCTGCCCCTTCAGAAGGCATCAGGCTGGTGGAGGACCAGCCCCAGCAGCCTCACAGCTGCCCTGAAGCTTTCAGGCAGCGTGCCCAGCTTGCTGGAAGCAGCCAGCACTCCAGCTTGCCCTATCCCAACCAGGCGGTGACCACCTTCCTCTTGCGTGATTGCCTGGGGACACTTTCTTAAATACAGGCAATGCCCCCGCACTGCAGCTGGGGATCCCTCCTTGCACTGGGGATGTCTTTGCATCGCCAGCTCCTCGGAGCCAGGCTCCTTTTCAGAGCAGCGCTGCCCTAACGGTACAACTGACAGTGCAGGGGACTCTGACATGAGAGCCAGCTTGCCAGCGAGGCAGTCCTGATGGGATGGGGACAGTAAGAGAGGAAAAGATGCCAGGTACAAGACCTGCCTTTCTCAGTGAGAGATGGGCCTTGGAGACATTCGCAATGGAGAATGTCGCCCCTCCATCCCTGCGCTCAGCTATGCTCGGCCAGAACAGCCTCTCACCCAGCACATCCCGAGTAGGAAGCAAGCCCGGAGGCTTGGGGAGCAGCGGTTTCAGCTGTCTGCAGGGGAAGGAGCTGTACTGGGCTTCTCTATGTTCCTGTGGGTGTGCTCTAGGGAGGAGTGGGCTATGCCAGGAAACGTTTGCAGTGCCGTAAATACGCACACAAACACCCTAGAAAAGACAGACGTGCCCTTCCCAACACACCTAGGCACACGGAAACACTCACGAGCACACACATGTACATACACCGCTCACCCCCAGAAGACGCGTGGCTGCACATCCACGGGTAGTGGCACGCACCAACACACACGTACTGCAGGGCACACGCACGAGGAGGTTAGGCACACACAACAAACCGCGAGCCCACGCACAAATCCACAAATGCACACACACACAAACAGGGGTGCAAAGGAGCACACTGAATACAGGCGCGCGCGCACACACACACACACACACGACCCCCCCGCCAAGGAGGCTGGAGGGGAGCGGTGTGCACCCCGGCCCCGCGGACGCACAGAAAGCACAGGAGCCACAGACGACACGCGCCCCCGCGGCCCACATACAGGTGGCTGCTGCGTGGCTCCCACATCGACATGTGGTGTCTCCTTCGCCTGTCTCTTCTGGGGAGGAAAAACAAACGGGTTCAATCTCCCCTTCACCCCTTCTTCGACTCATGTGGGCAACGCAGAGAGGTGCCTCCCACCCCGGCCCCAGGCAGCCCGCATCTCTTTGCCTATCGGCTGCCGGCTGCTGGGATGCTAGAGCATCCTATGGAACCCCTGCATGTACGCGCTTGCACACCTGCTGCCTGCAGGGCTGCCCGCGCTCACACTCACGCACTGTGATCCATTTTGTGGGGGCCACGGAGCCTTCCCCGTGCCGGCCAGTTGCGCAGCAGCAGCACGGGGAAGGCGGTGCAGGCTGCAGCCCCTCAGAAGCCCCGGGACATGCTTGGATATTTAACAGCTCTTTCAAACTGCTCCAAATTCACCTCTCCCAAGCAACATGTGGCAATTTGAAAGAGGAAGCAACGCGTCAGGCTGGCCTCGAGCTGCTCAGAGCCGTCGCCATGGGTTGGTGCTGCCCTGAGACCGCAGTGGGGAATGTGAAGCTCCCCAGCAAAAGCAAGGCATGAGCCCAGGGCTGAGATGCTGACACAGAGAGGCTTACCAAGGCTGTCGGTGCCCTTCACCCCTACTGACTTTAGGCAGCTGGGGAGATTCAAGGCTTAATCCTTTGTATCAGCACAGAGAAGATTCAGATATGCACAGCGCCAAGCGAACAGCCATGAGCATATGCAAATGTGCATGCCGTGATTTAGAGGGTTTCCTTTTTGCAAATGCCATATGTGTGTGCAGGACATGCAAGCAAATATACTCCAACCCCACGGGACCAAGGGCCCACGTGCACGCAGAGCTCATGCAGGTCAAACAGGGTGCATCTCGCTGCTGTCCTGCGAGTGCAGCGATACCCTTGGACCCCATGCGAGTCACGCTGGTGACTGCCTCCTTACAGCCCTGTGCACGGGAACAGCCCAGTGCCATGCTCAAGGCAGACAGCAAGCTGCAGGCACCCGCTGCCATCCCTGCAGCAAGTGGCCGAGCCTTCAAATGCATCCACGCACCACGTTAGGCACCAACACATGACAGCATCCGCATGTGTCCATCTGGCCACCCACTCATCAAACAGCCCCAAGCCATCTGCACCAACGGCGCCCATGTACAAATACAATACTCCGATCGGCACCGCAGCCGCCCACGCCAACCTGGCCACGTGGGAGCACTCATCCCCAAGTGCCACCGGACCTCTCTGCAGGCAGGAACGCGTGTACCAAACCTGCCTGCGCTGGGTACCCACATAGAAATGAAGCCATCTGTGTCTGCGCACACCCAAACGCAGAGACCGGCTCAGCTTCACCGCTCTGAGTTACCAACAGCCCTTCGGTACCGGCTCTGCTCTGGCTCGTCCCTTGCTGTGATGTCCCCACTGTCCCTCCCCAGCTGCTGGCATCAGTGTAGCACTGCTAAAAGCACATCAAGACCTGATGCTGGAGATGGTCAGCCCCATGGCATCGCATTCCCTTCCCTGCCCCTGACACCATCCATCCTGATGAGTTCAATGCCACTAGAACAACAACAAAAGGTTAAAGAGATCTGCCTTCCTAACCAGCTGTATCTGACAATGGCTAGAAAACTCTAGCAGGGATGTGCAGCGTGGGCATATCCTTTAGTGTCCTAATACAGTCCATCTCCCTCTCTCCTGTCTGTCCATTCTCCAGTCTAAATCCCTCCATCCCCTCGCTTTATCTGACACGTTCCCACTAGTAGCCTGAAACAGTCATAATACACACTCTACCATCTCTCCCATACGCCACCCCACCCCACCACCACCACCCAGTACTTGGCCAGGCACAGATATATTATGAACATCCCATCACCCCCAAACCAGGGTGATATCTGCGGCGGCTGGAAAACCAGACAGGGCTTACAAGTACCCCCAGCTCCTGCAGCCCCTAAAACCACGGGTGATGCATGCAGGATGGGGGACCATCGCATCCCACCGCTGCCAAGTCACTGCCTCCGACACACACACACACACCCTAGATCAGTGCTCGCCTGAAGACAGCAGTTTCTCTCCGCAAATCTGCAAGAGATTCTGCCGTGTACGAGCTTGGCTGGGTTTCAAAGAATAACGAAACCTAAAATTCCCTGGGAAGGGATTCTATAAAAAAAGAAAAAAAAATAAAATCCTTTCAGCCGTACTGAAATGTACTGTTTTGGGAAACAAATCAAAACGCCTCGTTCCAATGTTGACTTTGAAAGTTTTATGTGATTTAGACCATATGACACTGCAAAATAAAGGGAAAAAAGGAGTCTAGAAACGAAAAAACAAAATTTTCTTCTGCTGAAATGCAGAGACAAGGCTCCTTAACACCATGCCGGGGGTTTATGTGGTTTGGGGCTTTCTTTTCTTGCCCAAATCAAATTTCTGTACAATCAGACATGGTTTTGCAAACCTGCTCCATCTCTCATAACTGCATTTGCTACCAGGGAAGGAGCCCGGGGGAGATTTGTGACACCTCTGCTCCCTTCTCCCCCAACCGTGGCTGCTCTCCCGCAGCTCTACCACGAAGAAACGCTTCCTGGGAACAAACATCACCACTCCTCAAGAAAAACATGAGATCCCTTCCACCTCCCCAGCCTCCTTCCCCACCCCTAGCAGCAGCCCTGAGTGTTTTGAGCTGTACATCGGGGGCAGAAAGCCTCTTTTAGGGTGTTTCTGCCATGCCCAAGCACTGAGGCTGCTGCTTGGGCCAGAGGTGGGCAACTCCAGGTGCCGCAGGGTGACCGGTCCCTGCTCTGACACCTCTCCAGAGGCACTGCTGCTCACAGGGAGCATGCTCCTAGATCTCCATCCATCCTCAGGAAGACACACGGAGAGGGAGTCACCCCGTGTGGTGACCCCTTTCCCTTGCAGCAGCCCCCACAACCAGCCGTGCCAGGCTCCGCTTCAGCTCTCCACCCTGCTGAGAAGCCCGGCTGGGCTCAGGAGGGCACGGGGGTAGCGACATGGGGAGTCACTCACTCGATAGCAGGCATGTTTGGGGCAGACATGGGGCTGACTTCTTTGGCTTTCTGAAGGGCGTGCTTCTGGTTAAAGGCCTCCTCTTCCTCCTGCTCATCCTGCGGAGGAAAGATGGGAGTTGCTTAGTGGGATGCTGTGGTTTCAAGGGGAGGCACAGCCACCGGAGACAGCAAGAGATGCACAGGGCTACCTTAGATGCCAAGGTGTGCAGGAGGAAAGCGGACCTGTATTTCTAGAGACAGCCTTTATTTTCCTTGTGCTGTGGGGACACAACTTCCCCACTATGCCAGATCTTACTGAAGGCGTCAGCGCTACTTAAATAAGTGAACCCAGCCCACTCCAAGCAAGAGCTGGGCTGTGCACACTAGAACAGCCCCAGACGGTGCAGACCAGCTCAGCCCTCCCTTCTTCACAGCCACAGGGGCGAGACAGGCATCCCCTCAATGGAGTGGGAGGCAAGGCATCCATGAATGACCCCAACAGAGACTGTATTGCTTTAATGAGTATGGTTGTGTCTCTGGAGCAAAAAATGTCATTAGGAGTCATTAGCATGCATTCAGCCTTTTCGAAAACTCAGCACTCTCTTAATTGATGCTGCTGGTATGCGGCAGGGTTCTCCCACCCCTCTCACCCCAGCAGCAGCTGGCAGCCCCTGGAAGTACCACCTGTACCCACCATGGGATGACAGGGACCCCCACATGCACCCCTCAGGCAAGCAAGTACCATGCCCCATTTCGTTTGCTGCTAGCGGGTCAGCTTTACACCAGCATCGAACCCTCTCAGTAAGCCCCAGGGACCTGAGTAATAGGTATGGGCTCTGCAAAAAAACGAGCACCACGAGATCGCTGGTCCCCTCCAAAAAGCAGCAATGACCCTTGCAGCTCTTGCCCATTCACCATTATCCAGATGGTGCCCCAACATTTCAGCACTTCCCAAATATTTCCCAGCACGGTCTTGAAAACAGCTCAGCCCAATAACCTTCTGAAGCACCATCCTAAATTGCATTCTAAATCACATGCACTGCTTTGCGGGCAGATGGGGAATAAATACTGACACCGCTGGAAAGCGCTTCCCACTCCAAATCTCCAAAGTGCTTGGGCAAGCAACCATCCCCACATCAGACCCCATCAGACATATGAGGGTTATCTCAACCTGACTAGAAGTAAACAAAACTGGGGAGCTTAAATGGAGAAATAGTTAAGTCACACTTGATGGGAAGCGTGGGTGTTCCTGGACAGACCAGCAGGTTTAAGCACTTGCCTAAATCAAAGTCTAAATGGCTTTGCCCACCAATATGGGTTTGTGTTTCAGGGGATCACCCTGTGAACCTTCCTGGAGGAAGAGTCTCTGCTTCCAATTTGATCTGACCTCTTTTCAAGGCAGGCTGAGCTAAGGGACTAGGTGGCCCCGGCTCTAGAGCAAGAACAGTCACAGGTGCTGCTCCCAGTGCCTTTCATGCTGGTCCCCGTCTTCACTCACTTCACAAGAAAAGAAAAAGGAGCAAGAGGAACGTACCTTGGTGAGCTCCTGAGCATTGGCCAGGTTGTCCACTGCAATGGCCAAGAACACATTCAGCAGAGTATCTGCGAGCAGCTAAGGATGCACAAGCTATGTGTTAAGGACATGCATGTCTGCAGTCACCAAGGGAGAGTGGCCCTGATGGCTCCTCCCCAGCTCAGTGAGGAGAAGTCAAAGGGACAAACTCCTCACCCATCCCATATATACAGCCCTTCGTGCACCTCCAGACATCTTCTCTGCTTTTGGGATATCCAGGTCTACTGCATGTGTGATGGGTCTCCCTCAACTGGGAGAGAGGGAAGGAGCAGCAGGTGGGGAGGGGGATGCCCCCAGAGAGGGTGATGAGGCAGGCTTGTCTCCACTAAAAGCACAGTAGCTGGGTGGATACAGTTTCCAAACAAGGTGAGGACGATGAAATAGATGGAGGACCACATGCCCGAGCGAACGCCTCCCTGGGAGCGGATGCCATTGTACATCACCTCGTTCCAGTCCTCACCCGTCAGGATCTGCAGGAAAGCAAGCCAGCAGCTGTCACCCACACCTCCTCATCACCCGGACAGACCCCCTGGATCTATCCCACCAACACGCAGGAGCCAAGTACAGCGACCCTGTGGAGTGGATAACCCAGCTCTACAGCTGCAGCACTTGCAGGAGATGATGTTGGACCCTCAGCAGTGTCTCCTCAGAAGAGTTTTGAAACTCTTTCACCTTCTGTAACAGAGGTGGAAGAGTTTCCATCTCTTAGCATCCACTTAGTTATACAGGAGGAGAGGGAGGAAGTGAGTTATATCCTAACAGCTGATGGAGGGGAACTTATTTGGTTTAAAGAGTCCCTCCCAGCCAGGGGGGAGTGAGCAAGTGGTCCCAAGTCCCTTTGGTTGTGTCCCCTTGCAGCCCAGCTCCTACCTGGAACACCGTCATGATGGCCGCGGGGAAAGTGTCGAAGTTGGCTGATGGTGTCCCATCGATGAAGTTAAACCTGGAAGTGGAACCAGGACAACATAAATGGGCTTGAGTACCAAGGTCACCAAACCCCTGACTGCTGTGCTGTCAGCTCTCTTGTGCTTAGGAGGACCTTTCCCCCCTCTTAAGGAAGGTCTCCTGAGCATTCGGTGCCAGAACCCAGAAAGCTTCCTGGCCAGAAGGACCCACACACCCCTCGAGCAGGGACTTCGGTATGGGAGAAATACCACTGTTAGCAGCAGACTGGGGGCAAGGCTGCAGTCTTCCTAGGCACCTAAGAGGGTGTCATCACTTGGCTTTAACACCAAGAAGTTCCTTTTCCTCAGAACTGAAATGACCTACCTGCCTCCAAACAGCTGCATTCCCAGCAGGGCAAAGACTACAATGAAGAGGAAGAGGAGGAAGAGCAGGCTGATAATAGACTTCATGGAGCTCATCAGTGAGACCACCAAATTCCTCAGGGATGCCCAGTACCTAGAAAACAGAGACATTGCTGGAGCACTCACGGTGATGCTGACAGGAGAGCAGGAGTGACCAGATCTGGGCTGCAGCCACAGTCCGAGATGAAGGGTGGCAGGCACAGATGGTTGGTACGTACTTGGTTATTTTAAATATTCGCAGGAGACGAAGGGCTCGTAAGACACTGATCCCAAAAGAGGTTCCTGGTCTGAAGATTGCCCAAACCACTTCAAAGATGCTTCCCACCGTGACCTGAGAAGCAGGCACAGCCACGAGTCAAAGACAGGCTTGGGACTGGCTGTTGGAGGAAATCTTCATGTGCCTGAAGACAAGGCACTCAGCACCCTGCCCAAGACCTGGTGCCTCAGTCTGGCACGGGCAGGCTGTCCCAACAGAAAGGGCTCCCCTGCCCACTGCGAGGGCCACCTCATTCTTCTCCCCCTTGGTGCCTTGTGCTGCAGACATCTGCGAAACATCTCCCCCCACACCCACAGCATCTCTGGGGCCACTTACCCCACAGTCAAAGCAGTTGAAGGAAGAATGGAAGTAAAGGCGTGGCCCCATCCCGTACATCTTTAAGGACATCTCCAGGAGGAAGAGCCCAAGAAACAGGAACTCTGCATAGTCTGAAAAAGAAAATCCAAATGTGCTATCCTTGGAGCACAGAGCTGTGTGGAGCATCCTGCATGCACCCACCAATGGCCCATATAGCACACCACAGAGATGGGACAAGTCAGGGTCCACACTGCTTCCCCGAGGTCTCAGAGTCTGAGATGAGGGAAGCTTGCCTGTGAGGAGCTAAATTGTATATGATAGAGCATCGGTCCCACATGTTAATCTTTCAGGGTAGATGCACCAGCATCGCAGGGATTTGAGAAGACCAGAGGCGGTCGGCATGGAGCAGAGCAGCTCTTTAGCATTATAGGACAGTGGTTGAGGCGCCTGCAAAGACATTAACCACATGACACTGTAGGGGAATATTAGCAACCTGGATTTAAATCATTGTGTGGCTGGAACTTGGCCAGGGAAACCGAGCTGAACAGCCAAAAACCAGTGCAAAGCTTCTCCAGCTATTTCACGAACATTAGCAGGCAAGAGTCTGGCTCTTCACCTTGTCCAAAAGATGCTTCTCCCCACGACCAGCTGCCATACCACACTGCAGCACGCTGGGGTCTCGGCAGGCCTGAGCGTGCTCATGCAGATCTGGGCAGGCCCCGTGCTTGATGGGGATGTTTTCAAGGTGAGTAAGAATAACATGGCTGAGAAAGCAGCACTGTCGCTACTGCAGCAGCTCAGGAGTAACACACGGCTACCACGGGGCTGACCACGCTGCTCTGCAGTTGGCACCACGCTAGAATAGATATGAGGGTACTGCCTCCAAGACCTGGCCTTGTACCATGGCCCACGGTGGGCTGGGGGATGCTCTAGTAAAAGGTTTCAAGCTTGGGATCTCCATGCCATGCTCCGCACCAAAACTTTAACCAGGGGGTTCTACCATGACCAGTCCCGTCCCTGCAGACTCATGCCTTTCTAGCAATGGCCTGTGGGCATTCAAAGATGGACCTCCCACAAGCTTTCCATCACCACTGTTCACAATTTTAGGATAAACCCAACCACAGTCTGTTTCTCCCTCTTGACAAAGACATTGACCTGAAGGGTGTGAGGCCAATACAGCTCCTCCACGTTTGCTCACAGGGCTGAGACAGCCATCAGTGGCCACAGGGCCAAGGGCAAAGCTGAATTAAATGGCTGTACACCGCCCTTTATTATCCACAGTGAACGTAGTTCAGGTTATTCCCCACCCAACTCCATACCAGCATGACTCTGGTGGGATCCATCCCCACGTGCCCTGGGGCAAGAGGCGAGGGTGTGCTGCAACCTCCAGCCTCTGGAGAAGGTTTCAGGAGGTTTTGCGTGCCCACACAGTGCTCTCACACCTACACAAAGCCCCAGGACTCACAGAGAAAGTGGGTGAGCCAGGCTGGCTGGTTATGATGGACAATGGCCACACAGGCAGTGTTGAGAGCCACCAGGCTCAAGACGATCCAGTAGAAGACCTGGGATTTCACCATGTGACGAACAGAGATGCGCAGGAGTCGTTCCTTGTGCCGTAAGTAGGAGGCACCGTCCACTCTGGCACCTTTGAGGCCAGAGTGACTCAAGGGGTTACCTAAGGGAAAAGAGGGGGGACAAGGAGTTGGGTGCTCCAGTCAAGGTGAGAGAAGGAGTTGGGTGCTCCAGCCTTCCCTCCAACATGAGACAGGACAGACGGCTCACAGACACTGCTCTTATGGGACACAACTTATCCAGACAGTTTTTATGTGGCACGGGGGGCAGCAGGTGGTTTTCCCCTTTTGCTGTCAGACTAGCAGAGATGGCTGATCTGTGACAGTCTCCACGTGATGGGTGCGACCCTGGCAACTCAATAAGCTAGCAGGGGTTTTGAGGAAGCACGGTGCAAATTGCACTGACCCAAGGTTGGATGAAGAGGTCTTCTCTGCGCCAGCCTCCGCTCGCCCACGGAGGAGATATCGACACAGTGCTCGTCACTCGAGTCACGGTTCATGGCATCCGTCCGGTTCCTTTTGATGGTGGCTCTCCTGAGCACTGGGAAGGGAAGAGTAATGGGTGTTGGAGCCATGAGGTGGCCCCACTCTGCCAGCAGCCGGCTCGTTGGACCAGGACCTGGCGATCAGTACTTGGTTAGCTCAGGTCTGGTAACAGGATGGAGATACCCAGGTGACCCCAGTCCAGAGCTCTCTCTTGTATGGGACCAGTCACCTCCTGGCCTTCACATTCTCTCAGGGGTTATGCTGTCAGTCTACAACCCCACACCCCTCTCTTGGGCTGCAGACCCCACTGAGATATCCCCAGACTTCCCATCACCGCTGGAGGGTTTCAACCTCCAGCTCCAGGCAGGCAGAAGGAAGGGCAGGCAGATTTTTAGGCAGGGCATTGCTTGGCTTACCTTCTAAGGCTGAGGTCCCAGAATTTTTGTTCTCTTCAGCTAGCATGACTTCCTCTACGCAAAACACAGAGTTCAGCATCAGGAGACGAGACACCATTAGCCAAACACATCAGATCTCACTGCCTTGTACCTAAGCACTTTGCCCAGCCTGGAGGTGGTTCCTCTAGGTTGCAAACTCTTGTCAAGTATTGGTTAAGTGTTCAAAAGCAAATTCTGCAGAGTGGCAAGTGGCAGCTATCACACATTGCGTCAGAAAGAAAAATTACTTGTAATCAACCCTTCCTCCTTCACTGCAACTACAGAAGCTGAACATCGGAGACCGGTCTGGGGCTCAACATCCCAACCAAGGGCCAAAGCTGAGGTCTGGGGCTCAGGGCTCATTTCAAGATACCTTTCCTTTTTCAAGTTGGAATGCTAGAAGAAAATGTAAATATTCCCTTCGCAGAGCTGAACACACTGACCTGATCCCCACGAGGAGCAAGAAAGGGCACAGGCTGTGGCAGTCTGGGGACCAGTACCCACGGGCTGTCACATCTGCCTGGGTGTCGGCAGGAAGCCTGGAAACCTCCACCATCCCCAGCCTTGGCCCAGGTCCAGGAGCCCCAAGGTGGGAAATGGAGAGTACATCCCCCTTCCAGACTGCTCCAGGAGCAGGTTTAGCTGGAAAACCACTGTTACCATTCACTGCTCTACTTTCCCACTGCCCACCACTGCAGAAGACTCCAGCAAATATCAAGAGATAGGAAATCATCAGAGCAAAGCTCACAGCCATGATGCTCACAGCCTCCCCTGGAGATGTAATATGCCTCACGCTCAAAATATGACAGTTTTATGACACAGAATGTGAGGTTTCACCAGCTGTTAGCGACATCCTTGCTTGCAGCCCGGCTGGACCATCACACCATCCGGGACCAAGCTCACCCATGCACCCAACACCACCATGTGAGCACCCGTGCAACTTTGGGGTTGCACTGGATGATGCTCAGGGATCCCTCCCCATCCTCTCTACTCTGCATGACCAGCAGCCTGCAGTGCATGCCATCCCCCCAGGGGTCCCCCCAGCCCACCGGCCTTTACCTGCTTTGTCTATCCAGGCTCGGTAGCCATTGAGCTCCCGCTCGATCTGCTGCTGGCGCCGCAGCTTCATGAAAGCTCGGCGGTTCTCCACTCGCTCACGCTCTTTGGCAAACTCCCTGGGGAAGGGCAGAGGGGAGCGATGAGAGCATGGCTGGGGGGCAGCAGGGTGGGGAGGGGGGGGGCTGGGGAACCTCAGGGCTGGGAGGGGAGGCAGCAACCACGGGCGAGCATGCGCCAAGGTCTGCCGGTGCGCGTTGGGGAGATGCACGACCATCCCCAGCCAAAGCACGGCCAGGGGATGAGTGAATGGACAGAAAGGAGGAGAGGCTTCTTTGCAGGAGGAAAGGCATGGATGCACGGGAGCAAACCCCCTGCTCGGTCACTCAGCCCTGCGTGCCCCAGCTGGGAGCCACTGCCGTTCAGGGAGGATGTTCCCAGCACCACCCGACCCCAGAACCAGCTCAGCTTCTGTGTGTCCCTGTTGGGAATAAAAACCGGGCTCTGAGGGGAGGCAGCAAGGGGATGGAGGAGGGCAGGTCCTGTCCCCGACTTCTAACTCCTCCTCTGAACCCTTTTTCTTTCCAGCCTCTCCTTGGACTATTTTCCCAGGACTTGAGACATCTCTGTTGTCCTCTGGACTTCAGCGTCTCACACGAGCTGTCCAGGTGTGATGACTAGCCCAGAGGAGGCCAGCAGCTTGGTGCAGCTCTGCCGTGGGCAGGAGGGCAGGCAGCACTGCACGGGCTCTGTGCAGGTAAGGGCACGTCAAACGCTGAGCAACACTGGTCAGAGCTAATGCTGTGACCACTGCTCGTGCAGCCTCTAACACACGTGGTGCACAGGTGGACTAGCATCCACCTGCTCACGTGCACTCCTAAGCACACACATAAACACACCCCTCAGTACAGAAGACATGACTTCACCTATAGCCCAACTCAGAGCTGTGCAAAGACACCCATATGCAGCTAGGACTATATACACCTTCTCACCTGCAGTTAAAACACAAGACCATGATGGTAAGCACGGTCTACTTTCTGGTTTACACACACCTGTGGCCATATGCAAGAGACTCATGCAGGTTTTTCACCCACCCTATATGAAGAAGAACACGTAAATATGTATGCAAAGGCCATCACACACAGAGAAACAACAATATTTGGCAGGAAACACAGGGATGGCAATGTAGGCAACCTCTCATCCACACCACGGGTTATATGTAAGACAACACATCCAGACCTGCTTCTAGGAGGTCAAATACCCCATGCCTGCACACACCATGTACCTGGGGCATCTTGACCCTCAAGTTATACCTCTGTTGATGGTCACATTTGCACACAGGGAGCATCCCTCACACCAAACATCCCCTCAGCACACCCTTCCTTCTTTGCAACAATAGCAGGGGGATGCAATTTTCTGGCTGCAGCTCCCTGTCCTGTCCCCAAGCACCAGCGGCCACAGAGCCCCAGCTGCACAGAGGAACTCAGCCGGTGCCCTAGACTCCTCCCTGTCCTAGGGTACTCGGAGGGAAGCATGATTGCAAAGAACAAATGGCACTGTTCTCTCCGCAAGACGAATGTCTCTCTCCCCAGAGACTAGCAGCAATCTCCAGCCTCAAAAAAAAAAAAAAAAAAAAATTCAAAAGAACTGAAAGAATTGGTCTGTCTGCTGCAGAGAGAGTTCAAGTGCATTACCCCAGCTGAGCTATTACACCCTTAATGCTGTGTGGGCTTTTGCATGTGTGTGTGTGCATGCGCGCATGTTTGTGTGAAAAGCCCTGAATGTTCCCTGCATCTCTTGTTTAAGATCCCCAGACAATTCAGGCATTTTTAATTCCACCCCAGGAAGGTGAAGTTTCCTGCCGCTCTGGCATTAAGCATCAAATGACTCTCCCCCTCCATCGCTGGCTTTCAGACTGAAAT
Organism: Ibycter americanus; assembly: GCA_035590275.1. Classification (NCBI taxonomy): domain Eukaryota; kingdom Metazoa; phylum Chordata; class Aves; order Falconiformes; family Falconidae; genus Ibycter; species Ibycter americanus. The sequence goes on along the minus strand of JAVJGI010000032.1, from coordinate 7,337,805 downwards.
AAGACTTTCTTCCTAGGGCAGGGAAGGGGGAGAGAACAAAAGGCAAGGAAGAGAAAAGCAGCTTAAGTGGAGGGAAGGAAGGCAGGAGGAGACGGGAGAGAAGGAAGGACCTCCCACAGCCAACAGCGAAATGCACTTTCAGTTTTGGGCATGCCACGCCAAAAACCCTCCTTGCCCTAGCTAGAGGGAAGGGAAGACCATTTTGGCTGTGCCATCATCACTCACTGCCCTTTACTAGCAAATCTTGGATGTCAAGAAATGAGAAGATGCTGTTTGCAGCCAGAGTTAGTGGGGAAGTTGCCTCTTTCCCTCCGGTCTGTCCTCCCATGCACCACACTTCTGCCCCACAGGCCATAAGCCCATGCCAGCCAGCACCTAGGCAGAACTTTTGCCAGCCAGACCCTGCAGATATATTCTGTGACCAGGAACACCTGGAAAGCTTCCCCTGTGATTTACACCAGCTGGGAATCTGGCCCCTCTCTGCTGCCTCCTGCTTGCCCATCCCTCTGTCTCCCAGCTCCACCCTTGCTGAGCTAGTCTCCTTTTGCTGCATGGAGAGAGAACCCATCAACATGTATCCACAATGAAACCAAGCCAGAAGGACCTGCTGAGCCTCAAATCACCTTTTCCCAGAGAATCCCCACCCAACCATTTGCTCGTGGAGCCCTAATTTGCAAAAAGCTGGTGCCACACGCATCCAGGGACAAGGTCTGTGCAGCTGCAGCAGCGTCTCCGAGGGAGACACTTCCCACACGCTTGATCCCTAATGGAGCTTAATTGCTTTTGTCCATTAGAAGGAGGAAGGGGTGGCAGAGAGGGGAGGGAAAAAAAAAAGTTAAGCCTAACTTAATGAATTATTACATTTCAGAGAGACACATTACCGAGCAGGGCAGCAGCGGGGGCTGGTGACATCTGAGAGTGGGTAGGCGATGCTGACAGATCAAGGATTGCTCAGAGCCAATTTGCAGCAGCGGGTAGAGATAATACTGTATGTGAGTGAGAACAGGGCCAGCGATGGTGACTGACAGCCGCTTGGGAAAGCTCCAAGTTGCAGGCAGGGCAGCATCACATCACCGAGAGCGCCGGGCACCTGCCTCCCATTGAAAGGCTCTGCTCCCCAGCATGGCTGGGTTACATCGCCGGGGATGGCCCAGTTTTGTCTTGCAAAGAGCCCAGGACTGTTCTGCCTTGTGGGGTCCCTGTGAGGGGGCTCAAAGGACCCCAGCAGATAGCATGGGTCCCCACCAGCAACATCTCTGCTTGTCCACCTGTGTCTCCTGGCCCCAAATCCCGATGCCTCCAGCATGAAAACATCCACCCGTGACAGCCGAGCTCCACTCGTGCCAGCCCTGTGCCATCACAGCCCTTCCTCATCCAGCCTCGTAAAGCCGAAGGCACACGGCGAGTGATGGAGGCGAGCGCTGAAGGTCGAGGTGGGAGCTGGGGAGCGGTGTGCCATCTGTCCTCCTGCACGCAAGGGCACCATCCATCCACATGCCGTGGCCAGCCTGCCGGGATGATTGGAGCACAGATGGTTGGCTCCTTCTCTGCCTGTGAGTTCTCCTTTACAGCCTTGGCATTCCCCTCACGTGGCATAAAAGCATCTCTGCTCCTGGTGGGAGACCTTGAGGGACCACCGCTGCACTCGGCTGCCTTCCTCCCCGGGCCCCCACACCCTCACTCACACCAGGGCAGCAATGCTTTGTCTGCATCGTTGCACTCAAAGGACTGGAGAGTCCACGTCTGGTTTTAACGGGAGAACCCCGCATATGGAAGCATCCAGCTTGAAAATGGGCCCCCTTTTTTGAAAAAAAAAAAAAAACAAAAAACAAACCAAAAAAAAACCCAACAAAAAAACAACCACCAAACAACAAGCAAACAGGAAAAAAAAAAAAAAAGCAAACCACCCAAAAAACCACCAACCACAAGAAACCAACAACCAGAAACCAGTTAAGAAAAAAAAAAAAAAATCACAGATACTGCAATCCACTTTTCTTCTTTCTGGAGCTTCTTGGAGTCCAGAGTGGGTATATAGTGCTGGTCACATCAATATTGTGGCTTCCATGCTTTGAAACAAGCAGCCAACCATCTCCAAACCCATCAATTCATCACCTTTTGCCACCGTTAAAGGCACCTCCAACAAACCAGTTACTAAACAGGTCTTAAAATGATAAGAAACAGCAGAAAGGATGGGGTGGGAAAAGGACAGATACTGGATTACACGCTAAGGAAACACGCTAAGTAAGCACTGGTACTGCTTTGCCACAGCAGCACGATGCTGCTGTGAAAAAAACATATATAATGGGATGTATAACTAGGAACGCCATCTGTAAAACATCAGGTAACACTGCTGCTCTCCTCAGCACTCGCGAGGTCTCAGCTCATGGCTCCGCTTCAGGTTTGAGCACCACAATTTGAGAAAAAACTGCCTTCGACTCCAGGAGGGAGTCAGAGAAGGTTATGGGACAGAACTGACAACAGACGGTTTGGAAAACACAGATGAGACAGTTGCAAACCACAGGGATCAGATGGTATTTACCCAAGAGGTGTAAAGGAACTCAAGTAAGAGTGTTGAACTAACTGTGCAGTCTGTAACCTGGTGCTTCGATTTAAACAGACGGCAGCAAGCAGGCACAGCAGAACCGGCATTGCAGACCGGGATTACTGCACTGAGCCCACAGCAAAGGCTACAGCAGGGTGTCCAAAAGGTACAAAAACTCTGCAGAGGGAAGAGGTGCTCCATAGGTCTGCTCTGAAGGAGGTAGGAAGATTTTTAGATAAGGGTAATTGCTTGATTTAAGTTCACTTAAATTGCCAGAAGTCAGAGAAGATTCAGGCTGGAGGGGGCTCTGAGCAACCTCATCTAGTTGAAGATGTCCCTGCCCACAGCAGGAGGGTTGGACAAGATGACCTTTAGAGGAAACTTCCAACCCAAACCCTTCTATGATTCCTTGATGAAGCTGGACTGTCTTGAGAAAGTCTAACTGTTGGTTGGAAGACTAACTGGTGAAAAGAAAGAGTACAAAAAAAGGAAAACAGAAACATCCCATTTCTTGTATTCCCTTTTAGCCACGGCTGTTCGCTTTTGATCATCCCCGTGTACTTCAGCAAGAGTTACGTGTTCACCACATTGTGACAAAGCTGCAGCAAGGAGCAGAGCATACCGCTGACGATGCTAAAGAGAGCACATTTATAGAGCGCTGGCAGACACACGAGCTGGGGAACGAGAAGCTGACAAGCTGTTGGTGACAGCGAATGGTAAAATGGGAAAGAGCTGGGAGATACCAGCCCTGAGATTACCCATTGCATCACTGTCCCAGTTAAGAAGGGGCAGATGCTGATGGAGATGCTTGGAGAAAGTTTGTCATTGGCTACCTGGATTTCTCCAAGACTTTTGGTAGGGTTTCCTAGAGAAACTGATGCATGTTGGTCTAGACAAGTGGCCCATGTGGTGGATGGGGAGCTGGCTGGCCAGCCGCACCTGGAGGGTGGTGGTACACAGCTCCTCTTCAAACTGGCAGCCTGTCACAAGTGGGGCCCCCCGGGGATCAATATTGGGCCCAATGCTGTTTCATATCTTCATAAATGATCTGCATGATGGGATCAAGTGTACTCTGATGAAGTTTGCTGATGATACCAAAGCGAGTGGGGAAGTGGACACTTCAGAATGGAGGGCCACCTTGCAGGAAGACCCTCACAGGCTGGAAGAGTGGGCTAACGAGGACCTTATGAAGTTCAACAAGGACAAGTGTAAGGTCTTGCACCTGGGAAAACATAATCCAAGAGTGCAGCACAGGCTAGGATCTACCCGGCTGGGGAGCAGCTCTGTGGAAAAGGACCTGGGGGTGCTGGTGGACAAGAAGCTCAATGTGAGTGAATGGTGTGCTGCTATGGCAAAACAAGCCAGCAGGATGCTGGGCTGCATCAACAAGGGCATCACCAGCAGAGGTGAAGACTTCGTTATCCCACTCTACTCTCAGTGCTTGTCAGGCCACACCAGGCATACTCAGTTTTGCTCCCTGCTATACAACAGATGTGGACAGGCTGGAGAGGGTCCAGAGAAGGGCCACAAAGACGATCAGAGGACTGGGAAGCCTGCTATATGAGGAAAGGCTGAGAACTGCGTTTGTTCAGCCTTGAGAAAAGAAGGCTTAGGGGAGACCTTGTCACCATGTTCCAGTATTTAAAGGGTAGCTACAAAGAAGATGGAGACATTCTTTTTATGGAAGGAAAAGGGGTAATGGGTACAAGTTACTCCTGGGGAGATTCCAACTGGACATGAGAGGCAACATTTTCACAATGAGAACAATCAGCCGTTGGAATAATCTCCCCAGGGAAGTGGTGGAGTCCCCAACATTGGACACATTTAGAATTCAGCTGGACAGGGTCTGGGCCATCTTGTATAGACCATGCTTTTGCCAAGAAAGGTTAGATCAGATGATCCTTCAGGTCCCTTCCAACCTGGTGTTCTATGACTCCACAATTGATTTAAATCAGACTTTATTACAGATACTCGCTGATGTCTGTCACTTCTACCAGGTCCAAAAGGGGTTCATATTAGACAGGATGATACCAAGCAGCATGAACCATTCAGAAAGACCTCATCATGCCAGTTTGCGTTGACACCTCATGCTAAGAGGAGAAGCGAACAAAAACAGAGGCAGAAGGGACAGGCAATGACAACATGAAGACACAGGGAGAAGGCAGCCCAAGTGGGAAATCATCTCACAAGTGTGGAGTGGACGGAGGGGTTCCACATGAGAAGCCACCAGAAGCAAAGTCAAGACTCCCAGCACTACAGAGCTCCTTTTACAAGCTGGTCCCTCAGATGGGCCATCATGGCTCCACAGAGGGCCCAAAGCAGCAGGGACGGGGTCACTGTTGGCCAGCTGTCTTATGGGACCTCTTGGGTCCAGGCTTTGAGCAGCTCTGAAGATGAAGTTCAAGAATTCAAATAATTGGGATTTGATGGAGAGCCAGAGCAGCAACAGAGATACTGAAAGGACTCAACACAAGAGAACTCAGACTTCGCACCCGCTGACGGGGCGCACAGCCTACTGAACAGCAAGGACTTTAGATACCTCTTCCCTTCAGTAATGCCTGCTTCTTGTCTACAGCTAGCTTCAGTCAACAGCCTCTCATTCATCCAAGAGCAGGTTCACTCATCGCTTGGCAACACAGCTGGGCATCAGCTGTGCTTCGCTGCAGAGTCTGTCCCTCACCAATGGATCCCAGCAGAGGTGCAGGTGTCCGGTCCAGCCTCTGCCTTTCAGGGTGGGATCAATCCCCCTCCACACACTTCATGCATGCTCTCCAAGAATAAGAAGTACTCCATAATCAAAGTGAGAAAAGCACACATGGATGCTTGCTTTGTGTTCAGCTCAGTCCTGCTGCAACCTTTAAAAACAAGACAGGTTTTCCATGACACTTCAGTTGGGCTCAGAGCAGCCAACAGTGTGGAGAGCTTATTGTTTCGAAGTAGAGAAAAATAAATGACAAAGAGGACAAATATCACCGGGAGAAGGGAGCCACTAACATTCCAGTTGTAGAGTCTCAGTTTCAACATTTTTCCAAGAGTTACAATGCTGAGGTTTGCATCTCTGGACCCACTGCTCAGAGAAGTCTGCTGTTGGCAATGTTGCACCCAAGGCGGTAATAGCATGGTCAACCCACGTTGCAAGAAAGCTACAGAAAGGTGGTGGAGGGTCTGGTATCCCCAGCAGCAAGAAGCAGAAATGGAAGCTCTTGATTTTATTTCGCTCTTATCAGGTAGGGCTGGTATGAGCAGCGCAGGTTCACTGCTTCAAGGGCCCCGGGCTTTGTTCGCAATCACTCCCACTGGCTCATGCAAAGCTGGGAAAATGTCACTCCTCCCCTTCCCTCCTATGCTCCAGTTTTTATCCTCTGTAAGTGGAGAACAGTTTTATAGTCCCTTTTTGCAAGTGACAGCAATCTGCAGATGAAAGGTGCATGGCCAGTATTGCAGGTGAGTTAGAGCATGGGGGAAAAAAAAAAAAAATCACTGATTTTCAACATTTCATCATGTTAACTTCCCAGGAACTTCCAAGCGCTCTAATTGATGCCTTCAGCACACAGATACAATGAATTCAGAACCAACCCTCAAGTGTGAACCCCACAATGCAACTGCTAGATATGTCACTCCGATGCTGCAAAACAAACAAACAGCCACCTACGATGTACAAAGAACTGATAACACTGTGATTCATTTGGAGCATCCTGTCTACTTCACCCAACAGCAGTGCCCAGCACCCCCTTGCAAGGATGGAGTCAGTCATGGAGGAACTGGGCATCTCCAAAGCCATCTGCCAAGTCACAAGAGCTACAGCCACGGCCACACAATTGCTGTCATTAACCAAGATGATGGAAATTACAACCATCTGGAACAAATAACTCCAAAAGCAATCTGTAAGCAAGAACTATCTGCTGAGTGCTTTATTGAAAGGATCACACCCGAGCCTTTTCATCCACAGTCCGCAGACAACAGGTAGTCCACAGAGCAGATTTGCAAGGAGGCACAAATAAGAGCAAATCTGAAGCAGCTGAGACACGCTGGCAAATAATTTGCAAAGAGAAATCAAAGGGGAAAATCTCCGAGTCATCTTTTTGTTGTGGGGGGTTTTTTTTAATCCTGTCCGGCTGGCTATAAGAGGAGTCATTATTCCCTCTAGCACCGGGAGATACGGCGCACCAGACACACACATCTCTTGTCAGGCAGCTTGTTTGCAAAGGGCTTGGAGGCCCTCTGCGGAAAGGTGGTACAGCAGAGCAAGGAAAAGAGGCACTCATTGAATATGGATGCCCACCTGGCTGCTGAATATAGATGAAGATCCCAAAAGCTCCTTTGCTTCACTCATGTTCAAATACCACGCCGATGACACAAGAGCTTCCCCAGAACAAAGCGACAAGCGTGGCCATTTCTCACCAAATGTCAACCAGCCAACGTGCACCCCACGATGGTGCTGGGGGACCTGGTGAGAAGCATCATGCCCCCCCCTCCTCATTACACTCACACCTCCATTCAAAAGTGGTGCCAACCAGCAAAGCTCCAAACACACAACAGGCACAGACATTTTACACCCCATCCAAGCCACTTCCTGACATGCTACAACCATTAAACAAAAAAACCAACAAAACAAAAAAACCAACCACAAAAAAAAAAGATGCTTCCAAGCTTCCAAGCTTCCATGCTTCCTTGCAGTATTTTGTGGGCATGTTTGTTGGCATCTTGCTATCAACTCATTATCTCTCCACAAGCTTTCCTGCGTGGTGGCAACATGTCTCCCCTCTTTCCCCTCCACGAACACCTACCTCCAAGACATTAATCCTCTTCCCAGCATCTTTGGCTTCAAACCACCTGATCCAGCTTGAATGCACAATGCGCAGGTTTTGCGTAGAGCCGGCAAAAAAAACCCCGCCTCCATTGAAAATGTACACTCGTTCCTTCAATGCCCTTATTATTAATTGCTATAAAACTTAATTTTATTCATCATTTGTTATGCCTCAAAATTGGATGGGAAAAAAATTCAAATTAAGTGAAATGAAAAGATTTCGGAGATGGTACAGAGGCTCCTGAAGGAGCTGAAGAAAACTCTCCGGAGACTGGGAACACAGCGCTAACCCAACCTGAAAGAAAGAAGATCTTAAGACAAAGAAATCTTGCCAAATTGATCCTTTAATTATAACATTAGTCGTTTCTTTCAAAGGCTTAGTGCAAGAGCTGGGGGTGGGGGGCAGAAAAGACTTAAAGGGAGAAAAGACTTAACATCACCAGGATGAGTGGAAGCAATTAGAAGGATTTAAATTAGTCTGTTGTTTGGTACAAGGCAGATGGATTTCATTTTTCTTGCCATCATGCTCAATGTCTTGCTCTGCCATCAGCTTCCAGAGAGGTCTTCCCCTTGGCAGGCCGAAGGTCCCAGCCTTCCCAGGTCGGGCAGCATCCCCTTCCACTCTGCACCCACTCAGCTATTGCTGCAGACCACGAATACCAGTGATTATAGCAGCTTTGTCGCCCTGGAAAGGGGCTGGAAGTACGAGACTGGAAGGGGGAAAGGAGTCTACTGGCCCTCAGCAGGAGGACAGATGCTGCAATGAATGGAGGAGGGTGATTGCAAACCAGATTTCCTCTGCAGGGGCTGGGGAAAGGGAGATGGAAAAGAAACAAAACACAGCCTGTCTAGTATGAGAAACTCCACATGAGTCCTCAATATTAGACCTCCAAGCATGGCTTATTTTTCATCTTCACTCTCTCATCTCCTTGCTCCCAGCGACAAGCTAGACATAAGACATCTTCTTGCCAGGAGGGGCAAAGTGGGCAGGACCTCTGCAGTGGCTAGGACAGGACCAGTGGTGAACTGCAGACATTGCTGGGATGGCATTACTGCCACGGCAGCACCGTGTGTGCCACAGGCAGCAGGGACGGGGCAGCATGGCTCTCACTGCATCTCTGCTGCTCTGGAGATGCAGCCTGAACACACAGATCCGAATCATTTTAGACAAGAAACAGCTGAGAAAAAAAAAAAAACAAACCAAAACAAAAAAAAGAACCAACCAAAAACCCCAACATTTCACAAAGAAGAGAGAGCAGACCCTTGCAAATCTCCAGCACGGGGCACATGTTACTTCTGCATCCCCGGAGTCAGAGCCAACCAACCGCAGGGCACTGCCCGCAAGGGGCCATCAGCCACAGGGCAGGGGGGGTCCCATCCGCCCCCCACCCCTTCTGCAGCACGCGATTCTCTCTCTGCACTACGGCGGTTCTCCCTGGCCAGAGGTGCAGAGCTGCAGGTCACCCTGCCCCACTGCAGCAGGGTGCTGGATGACGCCAGCCTCGGGCCACAGGACGGCTGCAGGCAACACTTATATGAGTCTCAGCATCTTCCCGAGCTCCCAAATCCACCGGCTGCCACGTGGCAGAAAACAGGGTATTTCAGCTGATGCTCCATCCTCGCTCGCTCCCACTGACTCTCTTCTGCCAGGATTATTTTGGTAGCTTGTGTAGCTTTAAAAGCTGAGCAGTCACATCTCCTTGGGCTTCGTACCTGCTTCTCAAAGAGGAACGGGGCCAATTTTTTTTTTTCTTTCCTGCTTTTAGTTAGAATTAATTGATCCATAATTGCACCCATGGAGGGAAAAAGTTAATAGACACAGTAATAAATGCCAAAGCCCCAGAAGAACTGGCTCTCCAAGCCCCTGTCTGGAGTGACTCCATCTCCTCTTAATAGCGTTGCATGCAATTCCAGTGCATGTGTGCGTGTTAGTATTTAGAGAGAAAAATCGAGGAGCCTTGGTATGATGGAAATAATTTCTTTTCCTCTCCCACATACTTTGTGCTTAGGAGCAGATGGATCCAGGCTGTTTACATCACGGAGGTCATGCCTCAGCTTAACAGTTGGGGAACTGACTGTTGGGAGAGATGCACATCACAACCAGAAGATTGCTAAATCTGGGCTCCGGCAAACTTCTGATGGTGGCAAGTTAAACATACAAATGTCCTCCTGCAGCCTCTTCACATTCAGGACCTGCCTCAGGTGTTTGATTGTTTCCCCAAAGAAAACCGCTGCCAAGGCAAAGCAAGGGCAGAGAGGCAGCTCTGCAGCAGCTCATGAGCGTGGACTTCGAGAAGGCTGGAAATCCCGAGTGGACCTCATTATCCGCCGGTGCAGATGGTGCAGTTTGCAAGCAACGTGGGTCCAGGTTTCTGCAAGCAGGCTAGCAGAGCTTGTTGCGCCCCAAGTTAACAGAGCGACCGTGATTTCAGCTAGCTGGGCACGGCTGCCTGTCTTCCCCCAGAGCAGTGCCATAATGCCGGGGAAAGGTTTCCGTCGTGTGGAGTTGTTTCCATGGAGCTCATCCCCAAAGTGACCTTCTCCTCCCAGCTCAGCCCAGCCGCAGGGCGTGCAGGGGGATCCAGCCTGACCCTGCCTGCTCATCCAGCTTCGAGGCTGGGGGATGGAAAGGTCACGCTTCTCCTCCCACAGCAGAGCCAGGGGCTCTCTTCCAGCACAAGAGGATTGCGAGAAGTGTTAAAAACAATAAAAACTAAGCAAGCAAAGTGAGGAACGAAGCCCTTCTTATTGCACTCAAGGACATACATTGTTTGCATGCAGAAGTACCTTCTCCCACCTCGCGTTGCACCCCTTTGAGGCTCTGGTAGCAGCTTTGGCAAGAGGATGCTCCACCACCGCTGAGATACTGCATCCACTGAGCCGCAGAGGATGTCTGTAGCCGTGGCCAGGCAGGAGGGCATGTGTGGTGGCCTTGCCATCAGGTGGCAGAGCCCAGCTCACCACCTCCGCTCACCTCACTCAGCCCTCCAGGGAGCTGAGCAGTCGTGCTTTTCCCTAGATATCTGGCACGCCACTAGAGCATCTCCATTGCCAATTAGGCCACCCACCCACTTGCATCCTTCCCCAATACAAACCCTATTAGCAATAAACAAACAGTGGAAATGCCAGCCGGTGCCTGGGAAGAGCCCTAGACAACTGCATCCAATTCAGCGGGCATGGAAACAGCTGTCTCGTGCAGTCCCGGTGCGTGGTCCAGGGCATGGGCCGAGCACCCCACCAGCCGCTCTGTGGTCCTCCTGCCAGTGGCTGACGTGCAGGCCAGATAAACGCTACCATGTCCCCAGGCTGCTCTCAGCACCACGCCAGCACCAAAAACCTCAGTATCCACACAACAGGCTACATCGGCACAATTCAACACTGCAGTAAGGGTGCTATTCCAGCTGCCTAGCCCCAAGCTTCCTAACTTTCCTTCTCTGGGCTTTTGTAGGAAAGCTCCTGCTGGACACTGGTACCCAGCTGGACTTTTCTCATATCCCCAAGCTGCATGTGGCATTAGAAATGCGAAAGCAATCCCACGCTGCTTGGACGTCTTCATCCTCCATAGGAGCCCCCTCCCTGCAAGGCAGCATGAACGCCTTCCTGCAGCCTGTCCCCAGAGCCCCTGGCCTCAGTCAGACCCCATACTGAGAGCTGGGGAAATTCAACCCACCCAGACCCTGAAGCCCAGCCTGCGACTCCAGAAGCACTCCTGAAACCACCACCATCACACCTGAACTCATGGAGACACTTAGGACAGCGACAGAGACAACCAGCGTCAGTCTCCACATAGATCCCTGCATCTAAGGGCTTTTCAGCTGGCCAAACCAGTGCTATGGTGGCACTAGTGATGGGCAATCAGGAAAAAAATGACCTGCTGCTGGGCATGGGGTCCCCATTGCCACCTACGGCAAGGACAGAGGAGCCCACGTCCCCCTCCCAGTGCAGGAGAGGGCATGCTCTCGCCCTGCACCAACCCCTGCCAGAGGTGGAGGATGTGCTGATGCAACCATAGTTCATTGTCATGGAGACAAGAAGCATTTTTCTCTCCAAACCCAGCTTAATGACTTGAATTAAAACCTCCTTTCCCCTGGGAAGAGCAGAAGAGGGACAGATGCACTGTCCCTACGTCCCTGGCTTGCCCATGTGCACTCCAGGCACCCCTACCCTCCCCAGTGTGCAACCCCACTGGCACCAGGCACATCCTCCTGGCCACAGCCTGCACAGCATGGAGGTGCCCTGCATCGCACCCCCACGTGCCCCAAACCCATCCCAAGGCCACCACACTCCATCAGCCAGCAAACATACACCCCACTACAAACACATTCCGGACTTAAACACATTTCCATAAGCCTCCCGCCGCAATGTCTCTCCCCTCCAGCATGTCCCAAGTAGCCAGATTGACACCGATCATTTCTTGCAGGCGACCAAGCCCATGAGCTCTTCAGCAAGGTGAAACAAGAAAGCATCTTCAAGGCCTTTTCCCAGCTCCCCAGGGAGTGAAGGAGCTAAGCAGAGCTGGGGAGCGATCCCTTGCTGTGGGGCAGGCAGGCATGGAGGGGATGGGGGGAACCAGCTACTGGGGTCCTGGGGGACACAGCAGTAGCAGGGGACAACCTCAGGGCTCAGAGCCATGTGACAGGCATGGCCTGGGGTGAAGAACGGCATTTTGCTTACCCCGACAGCACTCCCAGGACAAGGTTGAGGACAAAGAAGGATCCAATGATGATGAGGGGGATGAAGTACAGCCAGTTCCAGGTGGCTCCTAAGGCATCATTGGTCTGGAGGGGAAAGAAAAAACATGTGTGATATTATCTTCAATACCAGCACCCAGGGCAGAGGGAGGGTGCATTGCTTCAGCGCGGTGGCAATTCTCCCTCCAGGCTGACCACACCAGGCTCTTCAGGGTGGTGTGACCATGCCTGCCAAGCCCTGATGGGCACCGGGCATGCCTGCAGGGGAGCTCCCAGCCAGTGGTGCCCTGATGCCCCTCAGCATCCTGCCCCAGCCACACTGTCCTCCAGTGTCTCCAGCCCTCATCAGGCAGGACCGCTCTCCTCTGCCTCCTCCTACCATTCCTGCAGGGATGCAGGGGCTGTAAGACAGTGGTATAGTCAGAGATGCAGGGCCCTGCAGCCCGAAATTGGGGTGCTGAGGGCACAGGGGTACCCTGAGCCTGCCTCCCCCAGCCACTTGATTCAGTGCTTCCCTTCGCATCCCACTAAGACAGGGCAAAGCAGCCCCGCGGCAGCGGTGCCTGTCGAGCACAGCACAGGTTAAGAGGGAAAGATTTATAAGGTGCCTTAGGGCCAGTGAAGCTGGTGGCTAAAGGAGAGGCAGACAATGCTCGTCCTTCCATGCACGGCGGGAAAGGGGCTGGTACAGACAAGCCCCACACCTTCAGATGGGCGTTTTGCTGATGGCATCATCGCTAACGCCTTGCAGACACCCTCCTGCCCCGGGCGCGTTACCCCAACCCCAAGAAGCTGAGAGCAGAGGGGAGCTCCAACCACAGGGCAAAGCCCAACAGCTAGAAAGGCTGCTGGCAAGCCCTGCTCAATACCTCCAGACATTTATTCACTGAGGCTTTTAATAAAGCAGTGCCCCTCTGTACCTTGCAGCTGCTTCCCAGGCCCCATTTGTCCTCTGGTGTCAGGCACGGCACACATGACGCCGGGCTGGAGGGTGATGCGGCAGAACGTGACTGTCTGGGGGAGGTGGTATCAATCTTGTTGCAATGAAAGACTCTTTCTCTTTTCTCTCTCTTCCCCCCTCTCCCTGTGCTAATTAAGCCCTCATCTTCATCTGAGTCATTGGTACCACATCTCCCGGTCAGCCAGTGCAGGAGCCGAGATGAGGCTCTGCGAGGGGGGAAGCGCATCTCCGAGGGGGAGAGAAAGCCACTGTGCTGGAGTCTTCCTCCGGTGACCGAGGTACCAGCAGGAACCTCAGCTGGGTGTCCCCACCACCGTGACATTGAACCCAAGGCAGGAAGGGTGACACCAGCATATCCTGCTGCAGGCACCGACCGCAGCATTAGGAGGGGGATGCTGTGGGCAGAGCCCCCAGTGCCAAGGAGCACCTGGCGCACAGTGGCAATAAGGGCTTTGAGGAAAACATCTGGAAAGACTCACTGCCCTCCTCCTTCAGCACTGGGGAAACCACGCGTACCTTCTCAAGGTCCTGCACTTTTGAGAGCCCCAGTTCACCACCAGTCCCTTTGCTCAGGGCCATGGGAGAAGCGAGCGCAGGGAAGTGGGAGCGATGCGTGGGAATCACATAAAGCCAGAGCTCACTGCTACCATGCTCTGCTCTAACAGCACTATTTGCCATGGCATTAGTCTTCAAGGCATCATGCACTCCTCAGCCCAAACTCAGAAGGGCTTCAGCTCCCTGCCAAGACGCCATTGGGGACCTGCCACTCATGCCAGGATTGCTCGCCTTTAAAACTGGCTCCTGCCCAAAAACCACGGGCTTTCCACAAGGTTTGGCACAGGGGTTGCAAAACAGATGAGCTCCGTCCCTACAGGTGAACAAGATATCTTTCCCCAGGGATGGGCCATTCCCACCCCTCCTTTGGCCTTCTCCTCTCCAGCAATGCTCAGCAGGAGATGGAGGAGGAGATGGGGATGAGATGATGGAGCAGAGGGCAATTTCCCCAGGGATGTCAGCCAGCAATACCCACAGCAGCAGCCAGACCACCTCTTCCCACTCCATTTTGTGGGCATGGCAGAGCTGGTGGCACTGAGGACCTGCAGCGTGGAAACCAGAGGCAGGGGCTTGGCAGGACCCCGATGGGACAGGCTGTCTGCGATCCCAACCTCTATGTGCATTTGGATACCCAGCTCCCATGGGGGTGGAGATAAAGGGGATTAGAAAGATTTTAGGGGGTTTTGGGTGTTACATGCCCAGCACCTCTAGCAGCCAGCAGCTCCAGGAGGGGCACTGCTGGGGCAGGGGAGGGGATGGGGAGCTGTGGTCATGGACCCCACATACCCAAAGACACGCCACTGGCCACGGCAAGGTCAGGGATGGTCCCAGCCACCCAGGCTGATGCCAGCAGCCCCAAGAACAGTACTGCCCTGAGCAGCCACACAGGTCCCGCTGGCTGATGCCAGCTTTCCTAGGATCCCCCAGCCCCAAGATAAAATTTCCCAGGGCACATCCCAATGTTCCCTACAAAACCAGGAGCCAGTGACGCTTAGCCAAGGTGCAGTGGCTCCAGCCCATCATCTGGTACCTGCTGACTGCCAAAACCTGCCCTTTTACTTCCCAAGGAACTGAAGAGTTGCTTGAGTACTTTTGCAGCACGCAGGCTGCAAAGGTCCCAGCCAGAGGGGACAAGGAGGCTTGTTTGGGAAACACAACGGGCTTAGCATTTCAGACTCTGCATCTTCCACTGCTTCTCTAGCCCATGGCGGAGAGCATGACCACAAAGCATCCAGTGCAGCAGGATATCAGCACACGGAAGAGCATGTGTGCATACACACACACACACACAGAGAAGTGGATGTATTCCCATCTTGCAACTCCCAAAGCTGAAGTACATCTGCCCAGAAACAAAAGGAACTGCCACACCTAGCCATGCGTTCTGTCAGCCCTGATGCTCTGACACACACCGTGCTCCCCAGCTGGAGCCTCATGGGTTTGCCTGGAGGGAGGATGTGGATTGCCAGGGTCTCATGGAGTTGCTGAGTCCAGACCCCCTCACGTCACTCGATCTCCTCCAGATTTTGTCAACTCTACCTTAAAACCTCACTATTCCCACTGGAAGGCTCCTCAAGCAGATGCTGTAATGGCTGCTCTAATTTTCAGCCTAAATTTATTAGTGGTTATTTTATATACCACTCCATTCTTTTGCCAGCATTGGCCTTTGGCTGAAATAGCTCTTCTCCTTCCCGTTTCCCATCCTGATGTATTTATAGAGAGCAATCATGGACATCCCCAGCCCCTGCTTTGCTAGCCAAAGCAAAGTTCCTCCAGTTCTCTATCGCATGACTGGCTCTCCCTCTGTGTTTTATCTAATAGCTCCTTCCCTGCTCCGGCCCAGGCTCAGTTCATCTTCCCTGGGTACAGGAGACCTAAGCGAGCAATTCTGATGGGTCCCTGCATGGTGCTACCAAAATTTTGCCACGCTGGCTGCAAAGCCACCTCCTCCTCCTCTCGGGCACCACTGGCCTGCGGTCACCCACGCATCCCCTCCTCCTCCGCACTGCTACTGCCCAGTCAGCAGGACCTGGGCTCCTAGGAGATGCCTTTGCTGTTCCTCAACAAGCACATGGCTTTCCATTTCTCACTGCATCCCACATCTCTTCAGTCCTCAAACTCCTCCAGCCCAGCGTGGCAGCCTCTGTCCCCCCAGCTTGGGGAAGCCAGGCGATGCTGGAAGCAGGAAAGCCTGTGACTCATCCCTGAGGAGCCCCGCCGGTCACCACCAGCCACTATGTCCCCTCAACAGCACCCCATGCCATCCTGATGCTGCTCGCTTCCCTGCCAGCCTGACAGAGCTTCTCTTCTCCTTCCCCTCTTCTCTGCTTCATTAACACTTTCCCATAGCAAAAGCTTTACTACAAAGAGCAGCTCTATGCTTTTCCAGGTCTCTGATGCCAGGTTAGCCCGGAGTGACCTACCTTTGGCAAACCCATGATTCATTTTCCTCTTCTGCCTTCCAAATCTGTTCCAAAATGGCATGCAATTGAGGTCAGGCTTACAGTCCTATTCCTGCCTGCCTTACTTTTTTTCCCCTCCTCCCCCCGCTTTTAAATATAGGCATTGCATTCGCTATTCTCCAGTCAGATGGTGCCTCCCCCAACTCGATGGAGTTGTTAAAAATACTTGTTACCAGACCTGCCATTTCATGTGCCAGCTCCCTCCAAGCACGGGGAGGGGGAAGCCACCCCAAGTGCCGGGCTGATGGGCGCGATGGTCTCAACACTTGGCTTCCACGTCAGCTGTGCTCGTGGCCACGTCCTTGCCTCTGCCTTTGTGTTCACCAAAAGCCAGGGTGAAATATGCATCCATGTCCAAATCTCCCCAGCTGTCACTTTACTGTGCCTTGCTTCCATCTGCAGGTGGGGAACCGCTCACCGCCCCTTCGAGCATCCTTCCTGAGGCCTGTGTCAACATGACTTCTGGTGGCTCCCATAGCACTTCCCAACTTCTTTGGCACCAAGATGTACTTGTCTCGACCAAGCAGCCCCTTTTCCCATCCATTTGTTCCTAATATCCCTCCATAGGCAGTGGTTCTTCACTTTCATCCACTGTGCCTTCCCACAGGTTTTTTCCCCTTTGCTGAAGGTACCAGGAGGTCATCATGTGCAGAAGTCAGGATAGACACAGGGGGTTTAATCCCCAAATTACACAAATGCTGTAACTCCTTTAATGAAGAAATCCCTGGCTCCCAGTGCAGCAGACCAGGTCCTGTCACTCACCCAAGCCGTTTGGGAAACGGAGGAGCTGCCTGATGCTTGATCTTTGCTGCTTCTTCCCTTCCTTTTAAGGCAACCACCTTCTTGCTGTGCACCCACCAGCTTAAACCACCACCCCCCAAACTCTCCCACAGCCACCAGACCAAGAAACACATTCGCTACTGCCTCCAGGCATACCCCAGACACCAACACGAGCTTGTCAGTGAAGACTGAAGAGCCACAGCTTCCCCAAGGGACTATGCACCCAAGGGTGTTTCCCATGCCAAGGCATTGGTGGAGACTCCCAGCCAGAGCTGAACCACCACACTCACACCTTGGACATGACACATCCTGCTGCCAGCAAAGCCTCCAAGTCTATAAATGACACCACCAAGATGTGGGAGCAGGACTCTCATGGGATAACGAAGCCAGCATGGCAGGTCCCCACCCAGCGAAGGAGCCCCCACCAGCTCCCTGCTTCTCAACCCCCAGCACAAGGTTATTCTTTCAGCAGCTCTTGTGTTGGGGGTTTTTTTAGGGTTTTTTAGGGGTTTTTTGGTTTTGGTTTTTTTTTTTTTTTTTTACAAAGGGCGGGAAAAGGCACAGGGAGCTGCAAAAGCAGGTCTCACTCGGGGGGCCAGATATCTAAAGAAACCTAAATATATACCCGAGTCGAATGCAAAGCACAAGCTCGCAGCCCACACGCACCCTCCCTCGGGCTGCGCTCGCATGGGAAACTTTAGGATTTCTTTGCTATAGGGGAAGGGCGGGGAGGGACGGGACCAAAAAACCCACGGTCTCTCCTAGCTAAAAATAAACAGAGAGCATGTTCTGCCTGTGCAGGGTGCCTTTAATGGCCACTCATTGCCCACCGGCTCAGGGAGCGGGACTGGGGACTGCTGCTGTGGGCACCCAACTCATTTGGAGAGCAGCAGGACATGGGGAGCCGCTGGACTTCACTCACACAGCGATCCACTCTCGCTGGTTCCCCAGTGTCTAGTAATAGGGCTGGGCTCCCACTTCAGGCTTTCCCTGAAGAGGAGGGGAGCTTTCTGCCCCTTCCCAGCAGGAGATGTCTTGGAGACCTCCGTATGCAGCTTGATCAGCATCAACAGCACACAGTGATGCCCCGTAGGCACTCAGGTCCCCTCTCAAAATCTGTCTGCATTAGGAGAGAGCTTCTGTGGTTCCTGTTCGAATCTGGACCAAAATGGTACATCATTAGATCAGGGTAATATACATCCATAATATGCCATGATGTGCTCGGGGGATACGGCAGCACTGTGCTGTGGGGTTGAGGGGGGGATCCACAGGACCTCCAGGAGCACGGCTGGCCCTGTCCCACTTTTTCTCAATGAGGTCCTCTGCTAGGGATCTCCCACCCCGCAGGGAGCTCCCACAGGGACCTGTGGCTTTGCTTGCACTGCAGGCAGGCTTTAACGGGTAGGGATGGGGTGACCAAACCATTCCAACCACCGCAGCTGGGCGGGAGAGGTCTGTCTGTCCACCCTAGCTGCAATCCTAGCAAGGGGTTTTGTGGATGATGTGGAAAGCCAGGATCTCAGAAGGCTTTGCCCTGGACACCGTGCCTGCCTTCCCCAGCATTTCCCAGGGGCTTGCTGCCCAGCACGGGGGCAGAGCAGACCTGCCGGGACAGCAGATGCAAAACCACCACAGCTTCCACAATCTGCATGCCAAATCCTTGGCTCAGCAATTCCCGACGGTCTTTGCCTGGTGATGACGTCCACTGTGCCCCTGCCACAGCTGATGGCATCCCCCCAGCATCACCTCTGCAGCACCCAACCTGCTCCTCCCTGCAAACCACAGCTGCAGCGGGCTGATAAACACACGCAGGCCAGCAGCAACAGCCTCAAAATTTCCAGCAAAAAGGAGGAGGGGCAAAAAAAAACCAAACCAAAACCCCACCTTACAGCAGATTCCCTGGCCTAACTACTTCCCTCAAGACCTTGACACCCGCTGCTGCTCTCCCCAGCACAGCACCAGATCTCTTTCCTCCCTTTAATAGCAGTAATTTGATCTGCTGCATGCAGGGCCATGCTTCACTCCCCGCCAGCCCTGCCTGGTATCCATCAGCGACCCCAGCGCTGGACAAGATCTGAATTAAAATGCTTTGCTTTGCCAAATCAGGTTAATGAGGAAATTGGTACATTTCCTTTGCAGGGCCAGGGCTGGCCCACGGTGGGACGCATCCTGCCACGGCTGCGTATCAGGGTCTCCAGGCAGGGTGGGCACCTCCTGCCCCATGCCCTGCCTGCAGCACTGCCTGTCGCTGGCCCCGGGGTGCTGAGGGCAGGCAGGAGTCCCTGCAGAGGGGTGCGGGATGCTCTGCAAAGTGCACAGCACATGGGTGTGCTTGTGTCAGGGACAGGGGAAGTGGGAAAACAGGGAGAAATCCAATATATTTCAATTTTCTGTTTTCTAAATGGAATGCGAAAAATGCGTTGCTAGAAGCGTTGCTAAAAATCAGGTGTTTTCAAAACATTTGAAATAGGTGTTGAGACCAATTTTTGTTCTGTTCTCCTCTGATCCACTGAGAAATTGCACCTAGATGCCTCAGCAGACCCTGTTTTCACGCGTGCCTGTGCCTCCTCCTCCTCCCACCCCCAGACATCCCTCCCTGCGACCCCTCAGCCGTCCCCACCTCTGCTCCCAAACCCCCACCTTCTCCCTGCCCACACCCCTCCGGCACCTTCCCCAGCCTCAGACGAGGGCACCCCCCTCACTGCCCCGCAGGCAGGATGAACTTTTCCTGATGGAAT
Organism: Ibycter americanus; assembly: GCA_035590275.1. NCBI lineage: Eukaryota > Metazoa > Chordata > Aves > Falconiformes > Falconidae > Ibycter > Ibycter americanus. The sequence continues at coordinate 7,318,272 of JAVJGI010000032.1, read as the reverse complement.
ATTTGCAAAGCTCCGCAGCCTTCGTTAGATCCAGTGCTTGGCTAAAGCAGCACCAGTGCTCCCAGTCCAGATCCTCAGCATCGGGCTTGGACATGTGCCAGCTGCTGCTTCTCCAGCAGGACCTGGAGCCTGCACACTGCACTGGGGCAGAGTTTCCATGGGATCAGCTTTGGGGCTGATTCTCAGTGGAGCTTGGTGATGGCCAGGCTGGATCCCTGCTTTGTTTGCAGCACGCTGCCAGCCCAGAGAGGCAGCTCAGGCCCCGTGATATGTTTCCTGCCACGGCAAGGGGGCTTGGAACTAGGTGATCTTTAAGATCCCTTCCAACCCAAACCATTCTCTGATTCCTAGATGCAGGAACATCCTCAACTCCAGCTGCAATGCTCTGGGGCAACAGACCTATATGCAACCTTGCTCAAGGACCCCAACTCACTCCAACAGCCCCCACAATCCAGCCTGGATGCACAGCAGCACGTGCACCAATGCAGAGGCATGGGAACAGCTTTGCAAAGCCTCACTGGCACCATTTCCAGCACCGAACCCGCTAATGAAATTACAAGTCTGAAGCTTAACGAAGATGAGCAATGCGGGGCCAAGCAGCACGGAGACCCTCCCACCACCTGCTCTCCTCGAGCCTGGAGCTGTTGGGCAGTGCCGGAGCATCGGTGCCTCTGCCAGCCCCTGGGTCCCCCACTCCTGCCGGCAGACGGTCTAGGAGCAAGACTTTCCCATGCAGGCAGGGAGGTGGGTGTGGGCAGGGAGGTTTTGATAGAACATGCCTGCAAAGCTGGGGATCCAGCAGACAGTTTCTTGCTGTGTCATTTCAGCGCACACATGCGGAGTGAAAAGGGGGGAAAAAAAAATTAAAAAAAATACGCAGGAACATTTGGCAAACCAGCGAGGGTCTGGCTTTGCTGAGTGTGGAGAAAGAGCCGTTTCTTCCAAAGGGAGAAGAGGGTAAAGCAGGCTGGCTGTCGCACACATGCCTGCTGGGGATGAGCTCCAGCACCCACGGCTGGCAGCACGCGAGCTGCCAGCTCGGGCACCGACAGGAGCCATTTGGGGAAAAACAGCTCGTTCCATGAAGTTAGGAAGGTTTTAAACCTTCGGGCTGGAATTTGAAGTCTCCTCTCTGAAGCCCTGATAACTCAATTGCATTTTAAATGCTCAGCATTTAATGCTTCGGAGGAAGAGCAGGAAGGGGCTCTGTCCTGTGGTGCCACATGTGCTGGGGACTTTTTGGCAGCCCCCGTGTCCCCCCGCCCAGCACACCCCACTTCGCCCTCACGGCTGGGAGCTGCCAGGAATAGCTGCAGAGGCATTAAGATCTGTGCTTGCTACTGAGCTGCTAAGAGCACAGGGTGCTGATTAAATTTTCATACCTCCCCGACAGGATATTTTGTGTGTGTTGTGTTTTAATTTAAAACACACAAGAAGGGACTCCTTTTCCCTTTGCAAATGTTCCAGCTTGAGAGCCTGGCATCATCCCAGGGCACAGAGGGCTAAAAAGCCAAGTGGTTTCCCTCTTGCACTATCCCTCTCATCTCTTCCTCCTCTCCCCAGAGATCATCTCTAGCCAGCGCTGCTCCTTGCTGGGAGCCACCACACTCCCAGCTTCACCCTCCGCAGTGCCCGAAAGAGCAGCTGGGGAGGCTCAGCCCCTGGCTGTGGGACCACCACCGTGCTGAGCTCCCCCACTGTTCTCTGCCCATCCCTGTGATGTCAGGGCAGGTGCTGTTTTGGGGGGGATCTTTGCACTGCCAGCCCTCACTGCAGAGTCCCTACAACCCTCAGTACATGGCTGGCACTGCTGCAGCTCTTGTCCTGGGACCAGGGACTCCAGGGGACTGGCACCAACGTCCAGAGGAGCTGCAGCAGCTCCTGGAAGCACTGGGGCTCAGGAAGGCTTCCCAGCTCATCTCAGGTCTGAGCAAACTCCTCTCTGGTCAAATCATTAATTTCACTGGCACCTGGCTGCCCCACATAAAGCCAGGCACTGCCCTCACTCTCTGAAAGGCAAGAGGAGAAACCCACCAAGACCTGCATGATGCTCAGGTCCCGCTCACACTGTTCACACATAGGTGCCTAAGGAAGAGCAGCTGAGTATCCCAAGGGACTACCGTGACATGCCAAGAAGAACTTATGCCAACAAGAAATGAGCAATTTTATACACACACCCAGAGAAAAATAATTGTTTTGCAACAGATTCCTGCTCTGAGCCCCTCCAAGGCCACTTGCCTAGTGCAGCTGGGGACCTGGCAGGGAGCAAGGCAGCTGAGCTTTGCACCCATCTCCAATCCTCGTGCTCCAGCACAGCTGATGGTTTAACACACCTCCCTTTCCCAACACCCCAAATCAGGGCTCCCTGAACAGTCCTCATTTTAAAAAGGATGGGCGTTTCACCACATTTGAAAACCAGGCTCCAGCAGAAGATCTCAGGTTTGGTGCTTCACGGTAGAAACCGGCCCAAGCCAACTTTTGAAAACCCAGCCCCGCACCCAGCAGCATGAAACCCCAACCTCTGCACACGGTGAGATTCATCTCAGCCCTTTGGCACCCCACATTTAGAGGAGATCCCAAACCCCAGGGCTGCACTGGGTTCCCACAGGGTGTCCTCCCCTTGCACCCTCCTGGCCACAGCACCTCGGGCGTGCGGGCAGCACGTGGTGGTTGAGTCACGCTTGCTGTGAACCTCCTTCCTTGCAGCAGCTTTTGCAGAGCCTCTGCTGCCGGGCTCGGTGTGCACGGCTCGCACTTCGCACCCAACGAGCATGTTTGCAACTGCCTGACTGCTTGCAGGCGGCTGTTAAGCTTTGCACAGGGCTACAAGACCTGCACGTCCCATCTCCCCTGAGGCTGTGCCACACAGATCTGCCCACAGCCACTGCATTTTAGTAGGTATTTTGGAAGCTGCTGAGGACTTGATTCTCTTTTCCCCGGCAAACGCTCTCCTCCTGATGCACCAAGGTGCTCCTCCAGCACCCAGAAGGCTCCCAGCACTCAGCCCTGGCATCACCTAGTGCTCCCTGTACCTTTTTGCCCTCCTGCTTCCTTATAGTCCCAATTGTGCCACAAAAGGCCTTTTGGGTTTATAGCAAGCAATTGCAGCCAGCTAGCTCCTGTTACGCCTTGCAATGCATTTTTAATTAGTAGCGTGGATGCTCTTCCAGTGCTGCTTTAACATGTGTGCTTGGGAGGCAAATGTTTTTACCCATCGCTGCCAATAGCCATGGCCCTATGCAACGTCAGGTTGGCTCTTTGCATGGCCCAGCTGCAGCTTGGTTATCGCTGCCGTGCAGACACTCCCCATCTGCAGGTTGCCCCAACTCTCAGGAACTTACTGAAGCCACAACATCAGGATCCAGAGTTCAACCTGACAGCCAGATCCAGGCAGGGAAACCTTCCCCACGTAGCAGGCTCTTGTTCTCTGCATTGGCCCTGCTGTACCTTTCAAGTGCTCAGACCCTCGCCCAGGGCCACAGCCGGACACGTGCCCATGCTTGTACCTGTGGCCCCTTGCAACCACATGCAGCCTCAGCAACCGCTTGCACATTGCAACCACTCACACCTTGCAAGCAGACCCTTGCTTGCACCTGCGAGCAATGTCAGCAGGAGGAGCAGGCAGCCCTGGCTCCCCTGCCTGCATCTGTCCATCTCTGCATTGCTCCCACAGGTATAAACAGCTTTTTCCATGCACTCTTGTTGTCATGTGTCCCACACTAACCAAACATTAACGCCTGACTGGGCACTGTGGCTCCTGTGCTGCGCCTGGTGTTGCCAGCTCCAGAGAGCACAGAGCAGTGCTCGGGGCAAGGGACCCAGCTGGGACAGGCAGGGCTGAGCCCACTCTCTGCAGAGCCCACCAAGCCGGCCCACAGCCCCAGCACGTTTGCCACAGGTGTTTTTCATCCCATCTCAGCTCCTGGCAGCATGGGGGAAAGAGGAGAGTAGCATCTCCTGGCAAGCCAGGCTCCTCCTCGCTACCTGCAAGTGCAGCAGCTGAACACTTCCAAACGGGAAAGCAAATAACCAATCCCAGTGAACAAATACAGCCTCTCAAGTCCATGTTTTGGAGGAAACAACAATTTCATACTCCTCTCCTATTTGCTCTCTGGGACCAGGGGAGCTAGGCTGAGCATCCGAAGCCACCAGCACCACTGAGTGCCTGTGCCATGTCCAGCCAGCCCCGCGGCACACACCAGCAGCCCCTCACCAGCCCTGCCACTCCCTCTCCAGACCCCAGCATCACTGTTTAAAGTCAAAAATTTACAACCCAGCCCCTACCCCATGTCGACACGCCGCTGCAGAGGCAAAGAAGTAGGACAGCGAGCTTCTTTGCCAGCATTAAATTTCCCTCTGGTCCCTACAGAAATCAGGTTTGGTCTCGAGCCAGCCCAGGGAAAGGGCACTTGCTCCAGTATACGAAGAAAAGCGAAATACTCCTTAGTCGCTGTTTTGGACCACAGAGACAGCCAGAGGAACCACAAAGCCACAACTTCCCTCTAAAAGATGCTAAAGTCCTTCAGGCTCCCAGGGATGGGAGCTAGAAAAGCCATAACACCCCACAATCTGAGGCTTTTTCTTTCTTTTTTAAACACATACTGTGATTTCTACCTAGTAAGACAGCACTTCACGCAGGCAAGGCTGATTAAAACAAGGCAAAAGGCAAGCACATCCATGAAATAACACACATGGAAAGTACCACTAGGCCAATTAGTGTTTCGTCATGCTATCTACAAATTCCAGGAGCTACGCTTCTAGACCTGGTAAAATTGTGGAAAAATGGATCTTAAAATCACAATAATTACACAGGGGAATACTATAGTAAGCAATTTCTTTGAGAGGTTGCTAAAGTGTTTTTCCTGCAATCTCCTTCTCCTCTGCAGTGTTAACCTGCAAGGACGCAGCCTTCCATCTCTTTACCCTGGTGGGAAAACAGAGTCCCCCCTCAATTCCCCAAAACCTGGGGCATGTGCTAGGCAAGGTCCATGCTGGTTAGCAGCAGGACCCTGCTCTGGTTTGCTGCTCCAAGTGATGAAGGTGATGGCAGAGCATCCCAGTGGCTTTCCACCCCTGCCCAGCCCTCCTCCTGCATCCCCCAGGGACCGCATCCATCACGTGTACACCTCATTTTGCTATTAAAAAACAGGCAGAAGCTCATTCTGCTGCCTCCAAGCAGCAAAAGGACTGAACACCCATAGCTTTTGCAACCTAGAGGCATCCTGTGAGACAGCCCGTGTCCCCAGGGAGGGCAGGAGGCGCAGCCCAACAGTGCTGGGAACAGTGTCCATCCCTCGCCACATCCCAGAGTGAATCAGCAGCATTTTACTATACCAAGGCCTCAGTCTTCACTCTATTAAAAGCCAAGGAAGGTCCATAATCCTTTCCGTTATAGGTAAGTAATAACTGGTTCTTTGCAGAGGAGCGGGAAAGGGAGGTACCTTACGGTCCCAGCCATCAGGGACACTGTGACAGAGCATGTCTGCCCGGCATTGCAGCTGATGCTGGGAAGATTATTTGGATAATGGGTCTGTGGCCCCCGAGGTGTCCTGGAGAGCCCTCAGTTTAGCAGCGATGGTGGTAAACAGGGGATCGCACAGGGTAGGTCCTGCAGAGCACGGTTTTCAGTGCTCCCAGCAGCATCTCCCATCCTTACCCTCCAGTAAGATCCAGATGGTGGACCATCAAATTGTGGACACTGAACAGATTGGCTTGTCTTCCCAGTAAGGATATCCCAAACAGCAGGAGACCAGACTGTTTTGGGAACCAGCAGTACAAACCCTTGAGGTCTATCAGACCATAAATCGCCTGTCCATGTATCTCACCGGCTCCTTGCATACCGCAACCAGGGCTCTAGCACGGGAAGCACTGCTGCTAATTGCTGCAGGCGCCAAAGGACAAGGAGGAGGGGACATAGGGAGTGCCGATGGAAGCAGCTCCGGGGTTTTGCAGAGAGATGGCCATTAACACAAGGAACAAGGTGCAGGGTGGGTTGCTGGTGCCAGCCACGGGCAGTGCTGGGCATGCATGGGATGATGTACAGCAGTGTGAGCAGGCAGCAACCGCCCAGCCACACTGATGGCAGGGAAACCACACTACCATGCAGGAAAAATCACTTTTCCTGCTATACTCCACTATGCCTGAACAATAGGTGCTGTAGTTAAGTCTCTAATCCCATTGATACACCAGAAGTAGCCGAGAAATGGTCTTTTTTCAGTCTGAACACTGAGGTAGTTCAATCCTGCCCAATTCCCCTGCTGAAGCCACAAGATCCTTACACCACCATCCTCATGGTAAGGTCTTGCCATGAACTCTCCCCTTTCCATCCCAGTCTAGGTCTCACAGCCCATCTACCCATGCACACCATGCTGCACCCCCAGAAGGACCCTGGGATGGACAGAGTGAGAGGGGGACCCCAATGCTGGCAGCGTGGTGCCTTCATCTAGGGTTAAAACCCAGCCTTTCTGCTGACGATGAACTAACTATCAAAGCATGTTTCCCCATCACAAACCATCCAATTTGCCTCCCGCAGAGCAATGCCACTGCAAATCTCCAGGCATTATGAGAACCAGGGTATAAAAACATTCCCGGTGTAATGATGCCAAAATTAATGCTGAAATTAGGCTGGGAACAGAACTAGCATGGTTACTTCTAGCCCAAAAACTAAAACATACGTATACAGTCAATCACCCACAATGATATTGCGCTTTGTGATCACCCATAGCTTTTTTCCTGCTTCTAGCTTTGCCCCCAAGTTGCTCCCTGGGCACCCCAAGGGCTCAGACATCGGCAACTTCAAGCAGTTGCAAACCACAGGAACTCAGCCCAGCCATCCCCTGCTTCATCAGCACCGACAGATGTTTGCAGCATAAATACCAAAGATCTCAGCTCCCTGTTGGACGCCAAAATGCTGCCCCTGCCCCAGGGAGGGGGGCCAAGCCCAGCTTCGGGGCTTTCCGAGGCCACCATGGGGATGCAGGCACCTCTGCTGATTGGTCCTGCAGGGAGAGGGGATGTGCAGTACCCAGAAACCACGTCCACTTTTACAGAGCTGCCACGAGGAGCACAGGAGGAGGAGGAATAAAGGAAAGACACTCTTCAGGGACAACCCTCAAGCAGGAGGCTTGCTGCAGCCCATGCCGCAAGGTTTTGCTCTCTGCAATGGGTTGCACAACCAGCCCAGAAATGGGGGACAAGCCCTTCGAGCTCCCTTTGCCCAGAGATACGTAACACGCCTCTCTGTCCCCCATCTCCTGCCCAAATGGGAAGGACCAACCCCATCCCCATCACAAAAGAAACTCGGGATCTTACAGGTTTCCAGCACACAGAAATACCATCCCCGACTCCACATTACCATGCCCAGCTGCCCAAAGAGACCCCAGAGCAGCGCTACTCACATTGTACAGGACTGTGGTCCACCCTTCCATGGTGATGCACTGGAAGACGGTCAACACAGCAAAGAGGATGTTGTCAAACTGCGTGATCCCGTCGTTGGGACCGATCCACTCCCGGCATTCGTATCCTGGGGGGCAACCCTGCACCCCACACGGATGGGGGGGGTCCAGCTCCTCTAGTTCACCTGCGAGCACACAGCAGAGAACCAAAGGAGACAGACATAAGAGAGAGGCAGGGGACAGGCAAGGGGAAGGGTCTGAACGCGGGTGGGCTTGTGGCAGAGCGGGGGACTGCGCCGGGACTAGCCGGGGATGCACACAAACTGCTCCCATAAGAAACTGGGACATCCTGAATGTAAGCATTTGATGCCTGGTGCACACAAAGCAAAACGCAGGATCTTCTCAGCCCTGGGCTTCCCATGATAGCAACATGCGCTTGTCCCAGCTGTTTTCCACCCGTGGAATGCAAAGTGGGTGCAGAGCCCTTCTCCCCACCTGAATTGTTTGTATAGCAGGCTCGGTGCAGCTTCCCGCTGTAGAACTCCAGGCCGATGATAGCAAACATGAGGATGGCAAAAAAGAGCAGCAAGCCAATCTGGAGGAGAGGCACCATGGCCTTCATGATGGATTTCAGCACAATCTGCAGGCCTAGAAGGGGAAAGAAAGAGCACAGTGCTGCAAACCCCCTGCCTGGGGCACATCCATCCCACCTCTAGCAAGAGGAAGACAGTGAGCAGGAAGGATGGACAATCATCAGACAGATGCAAGAGGCCAGCACAGCCTGGATAATCCCTTAGGGCAGCTGAGGACCATGGACGAAAGCACCACCACGAGGGGAGCAGGAAGGGTCAGACTGCACAGCCAGGCTGGAGGAGGGCTGGTTTCTGGATCTGGTCCTCCCTCTGGTGTCCCGCCTGTCCTTATCTCACCTGGACTTTGTGGGACATGGCCTGCACAGCTCTGTCCCCCTCATTGCCCCCCAAGGCATGGATCCAGCACATCACCCAGCCCGTGCCCAGGGCAGGAGGGGTGGGAGGACCGGTGCCGGCAGCAGCCTAGTTTCTTTATTTATCCCCACACTGGCAGATGAAATCTTGCAAAAAAAACACCAAAATCTCCCCCAAATAAACCTCAGTCCTGAAAGGATCCACCCACCGCCTTCTGGCCAGGGAATCAGAGCCACGGGCGGGCCCCGGGGAGCCGCTGAGCCCAGCCTGGCACCAGCACAAAGCAGGCTGGGCAGGGGGAATTGCCACCCGGGAACACCAAATGCTGCCATCCTAGAGTTCCCACCACGTGGCAGGGTTTATCCCTCTCTTTCCTGATTTCACCTTATGTCTCTGAGGTGGCATGAGAACCCCTCTCACTCTGAAGGGCATCATCGGATAGGTGCGGACACCCCAAAGGGAGGACCAGGAGCATCCAACTTACTGGGAATGCCTGAGACGAGCTTCAGAGGTCTGAGCACGCGCACGGCCCGCAGCGTCCGCAGGTCCACATGGGTGTTGAAGTGCGTCCCAGCGGTGGCGAGGATGCTGTGGGCAGACAGGGAGAGAGAGCGGAGTTATCCAGGGCAAAGCCCTCAGCCACCCCGGTGCCAAGAGCCACGTTCTCACGCCAGGCTGGAGGAAGCCACGAGGCAGACCATGTCCTTGGGCAGTTATATTCAATGCCTCCCAAAGCCCACATGCCAGCGAGCCCCATTTGATGCTGACACCAAAGCTCATGGGCCACTATGGCCAGCCAAAGCTACCTAGGGGCCATCCCACCCTGGCAGCCCCCATCGATGCCTCCCACATGCCAGGATGGCGGTTGCAGCACTACAAAACTAGCCAGCTGCAACAAGGCCCTCCCACACAAGGTTCCGAAAGTTCATCTACTCTCTGTGCTGTTTCTTCATCCTCTTCAGGCCAGCCCACCCTGCTTCTTGCCTCTGCTGCATCCGGGTTCCTGGCTTCTCCTCCAGCCAGCCTCTCCTCATCCGGGCCCCCTTCTTCTCTCAGCTTCTCCTGGGGCCT
>JAVJGI010000032.1:7292259-7308760 GCA_035590275.1 Ibycter americanus | reverse complement strand
CTTAGCCCAAACAAGCCACAGCTGTACATTATCCACGTCAGCCAACCCACCACCCCAGAAGCAAGCCCACAACTGTACATTATCAATGTTAATTAACCCTATGCAGTTCCTCTACAGATGGCCAGGGCCAGCACCGTGCCACAGCACTGGCCATCACCTATGCCGTGCAATCGCACTCTGGGGTCTCAGTGCTACCAACACCATATTCATCATGGCTACATGAGTTTAACCTGCCTTCCAGGCAGGTAGCAAGCACGTGGACCAGAGATGGGGGTCGCTTCCCTGAGGGTCACCCACGCTCCCCCTGGCAGCACCTCCAGCCATCAATTGCTCTGGCTTTTTCCACACATGGAGCTTCCTTAGAGTCCCACCTCTGGGATTGCTGAGGAGCCGAGAACCTCACATGCATTCAAAAATCTATAGTAATGAAAGTTTGATGACCTTGGAAGGCAACCAGCAGGCACAGGAAGGACTCCAGAGGTTTTCCTTTAAAACACAAAGATTTTTTTTCAAGCCCATCTCTGGAAAACAAATCGGGGCAGAAGGGAGCTGGTGCACACTGAGTCCAGCACCAGCAATACTCGAGGCCCCTGTACTTGCTGAGGTGATGGGGACATTGCAGGTCAGGGATGCTGGCAGAGCTGTGAGAGCACAGACAGCGGTGCCGGAGCTCGTGGGCTCCTCTCCCATCTGGGGCTTAGTCCCCAGATGCTGGGCAAGGAGGAGGAGGGAGGGCTGCAGCAGAGGAGCAGGGGATGGGAGAGGAGGGGATGGGGAGGAGAGCGGGACAGAGAGAGGCAGCAACCTCGGGGTTGTTTGCAGCAATCCAAAAACCGAGGGAAATTGGGTCATTGTTCCACTAATTCATCTAATTACAGGCCAGAGCAGCTCTCTGGCGTGCTGAGCAATTAGCACTCTTTCTCTCCCCCTCTCCCCGAGGTATGAGGTACGGCAGGTACCAACCTGCCCCTCCAGAAAGGCGGCTGGGTTTCCTAGGATACCCTGGCAGCAGAAATGCTCTCACATCAGCAAACCAGATTGTTTCAACTCCTTCTCCTACCCTCCTCTTCCTCCCTGCCCCAGCGCAAGGGGTCAGCTGCAAAGCCTGGCCCCAGCATCCCCCACATCTCCCTGTGTACCAGGCTGCTTATCCCCAATATATATGGGCATCATTTACCCTTGATAGCACTTTCCCTTTCCCCTGTCCTCCTTTGGCAAGGTCCCTGTTCCCCAGCCTGTGACCAGCCCCCGCTACCCACAGGGCTGACAGGAGAGCAGAAGAGGGACTTAATTAAGTCAGGAGCACCCAGAGGCTGGGGAGAGCTGCATTGTTAAATTGGTTGTAAGATCAAAATCAATAAGTATGATAAAGCACGGCCACTCAGCTGCACGTGGGAGAGAGAAGAGCACAGGCGCTTTCATCTCTTTCACACAGCCTGCCAGTGAGAGCAGGGTAACCCAGTGCTCCCCAAAACGCCACCATAGAGGACATGCTGTGTCCAATGCTGTGCTGGAGACCCCGAGACCCTCCTTCAGCTTTGCTCCTCACGTTCCAACACCTGGTATCCAACCAGCCTCCTAAAGGGGTGGAGGAAAGGCATTTGCAGCCCCTGTGCTGACTCCAGCCAGGACCAAGCATCTCCAGGAGGCCAGGGATGCTCCTGGGCTGGACATAGGCTGCAGTGCTTCTCCTGAGGGCTCACCAATGCAAGCCCAACAGGAAGGCTCCTGGCAGCAGAGCGGGATCGACAGCTTTCTCCTACCACCACGGAGCAGCACGAGCTGTGGTCCTGCACAGCCGGGCAGAGCGATGGAGGTGGAGCCGTCACTGGTCGCAGCCCCACCGCACATCTCCTCCCTGGGGCAGGACCATCACCCAAGGCTGGTCCGGCATGGCAAAGGGAAGCAGAGCGCCCTGGCTGCAAAGTCCTCCGCTAACCCAGATTTGTTTGAAGGGCTCAGGAGCCGTCGCGCTGAGCCTCCAGGCAAGGTTCAGGCGATTTCAGGGCACTACTTCCCAGCGCTCTAAATTAGCTGCTAAGAATGGGACTCCTCTGTGGCAAGGTGACATGCTCCTTGTCCTCACTGGGGCACAAGGGACATCACGAGCTGTTTTGGAAGGGGGTTTGGACAGATCACCAGAGCAAGGTGGTTGCACTGCAGACATGTCTCCTGACCAACGACAGAAAGATGACCCACCGCTACGAAATAGGTGCCTGAGCATCCTTTTGCAGGCAGAGCTGCAGCTCCCAGTGAGGGCAGATGCACCAGGAGCACACGCTGCTGGAGCTGCTCCCAGCAAACCCATCCATCCCAGAACACCAAGGCACCCCAGAGCCTCCAAGCAGGGTCTAATCAGCCCTGGACCACCTTCAGACCAATTGAGGTGGCTGGAAAAAGCTAAGCAAGCTTCCAGGCACACAAACCTGGTTTCTGTCTGCTTTTCCCAAGCCCTTCAGTAACTCTTAAGTATCGGAGATTGCCTCTCCCCAATAGCCAGGCTTCACTAGTACACACAGACACCACCATCACATTACTGCTAATAATATACACAATGCTCAAAACACACCTTCCTGCTCTGAACCTTAGCATCTCACCTGTTAATTGCTTGTTAAGCCTCTAAACATGCCTCTTTTTTAATTTGCAAAGAGCTGCCCGTATCACCTAGCACAACCCATTTCTGATTTATTGGCACACGTTAAGGTTTCTTATAGCTCCTCGGGATGCACAGCATGGAGATGGGACTTGGGCTGTGACAGACCTTTGTGCTGGCACTGGGCGGCAGCTCCGGTATCTGTAGAACAATTTAAATTCTTTTCAATCACTTACAATATCCACGTCTGATGTGCTAATAATTATTCTTTATTTTTAGGCAAGGACCCAAACTAAAATTACATTTCACCATCCAAGTTATTTGAAAAAGCTGCCAGATTGGGCTATAAAAATCCCAATGATCTCATGCTTTTCATCATATGTACTGGAGGAAAAAAAGAAGAAAAAAAAAGTGAAGGCGTTTTTATAGGTCACCCAGGCAAAGGGGTTAGTTTTACTTCTTCAGAGGAAAGGGGGAAGAGAGACTTCAGGTGGAGAAAAGAGCAGAGAGGAGCTACTGGAAGAATGCAAATGAAAAAGGAGAGAGGAGGCAGGATGGGAAATATATGCTAATCCCCTGAAGTATAATTGAATAGTGAGCAATCACCAGCAGACAAAAACATGCTTTCGGGGGGAGAAAAAAAATAAAAATCCAATGCTTTGTGTTTGCAACCCGGATGATTGTTTTGTTTTATTTATTTACAGACTCCAGAGCGAAGGGCAAGCTCCCGCTGGGCCCGCCGCACCTGCAGGCTTTGGGGCTGGCTGCCGGCAGAGCGATGCTCAGCCCTTGGGCATCGCTCCAGCTCGCAGCAGCTGAGCAAAGCGCACAGCCTCGCCTCCAGCTGAAGGCCTGCACCTATGGATTTCTTTTCGGGGTGTGAAAAAAAAAAAAAAAAAAAAAAAAGAAATCACATTTTAAATGACTCTGCTCTTTGGAACTTAGCAGAATAAAACATGAGTGATGCTCAAGTGACCCTGGCCACACAAAGCACTTTTACTAGCACAGAGCCTGTACCAAATTCGGGCACTATCACACACTACAGCACCCACTACGCCCCTGCTGCCCGTGCCAGAGGCTGTGCCTTGCACCCACTCCCGTCCCCGTCATCCCACCAGGGGCGGCACCAGCAGCCCTGAAGCCTCAGCCCTTGGGGACAGTGCACACAGCTCAGGGTGTGCTGCAAAGGGCTTCGCGCCAGGGACCCCAAGCAAAGGCTGAACCCCCAGATGATCAGATCGACCCTCGATTCATCCCCCCACCCCAAACTGAGCATCCCTCAGCCAGTTCCATCAGGGACCGTCGCAGAGGCACATGCAGACAAGCCATCCCAGCAAAGGGCAGCTCCAGGGTGTGCCGAGTACCGGGAGGGATTGGCCGAGACAGACTAATCTCAGCTCAAAATCTGGGGCAGGGAGGGTGCTGGCTGGCTGGCTGACGTGCAAATTAATATTTATAATTAAGTGGAAAGGCCCCTGAAGGCTTGCACTGCCACCTGACTCTATGAGGGAGACTACTTCATAATTAATACACTGGTCAAACGGCTCACAGAAAGTAAGTTACCTGATGAATTTACCCCATTCTTGCCCTTTTCTGCTGGTGAATCAACCCCTCCCCTCTCTGCAGACAGCATCACAAGTAGCAGGATGCACTCTAGGCTCTTGGGTCCAAACCCCACTCAAGGAAGGGCCAGCAGGACTGGGTCACCCACCCTGAGGATGCCCCAGCAGAGCACAGTGGTCCCACTTTGGGGATGCTGAGGGACAGGGACACCAGGTCCAAGTCCTGCCCTCGGCACAGTTCAGAGCAACCTCAAAGCCTCCATCATGTTCACTTGCTCTTTCTAGGTTTTGGGGCCGTGACACAAGTGGATTGCACTGCTGCAAAGCTGCTGATCCCATCTTCCTTGGCAGCTTCGAGAGCCCTGAACTAGGCACCAACTTCCTGCAAAGTGTGATGAGCGTGAATGACAAAATCTTCCTTCACCAGCCTTCAATGTGGGGGACAAAATGATCCCCCAAGGCCACCTCTTCTTGGAGAAGCCCCCAGGATTTGGCGCAGGAGGGAGCATCCCTCCTCTGCACCCTGCTCTGCACCCTGGTGCTGGCCAAAGCCTGCATCTCCCTCCTACCTCCAGCCCCTGCGACATCTCTCAGCAGATGCAGGATGTGGCAGGGGGAGGAGATGCTGGTGAAACTGCATTTGCACATACAGGACCTGGTGGAAACCTACAGTCATTGCCAGGAGGCCAGAGAGCCGACCCTGGCAAGAGAAATATAGCACAGGCAACCCTGTACTGCAGCAGCATCTGCCTGAACTCATGCCAAAGGAGAGGGGTCCTAGACCCCAGGGATATCCTGGGTGATACAACATCCCCACATAAGCATGTAGTGGAAAATAACCCCTTCCCTCAAGCCGGGTTTTTACCCCACAACTCCTCTTCCAGAGCGAGGTCCACAGCAGCGCAAAGAAATGGTGCACCACGACTTGGCAGCTTGGCCCGAGGTTTTACCTCCACAGGAGGACGAGGGCTTCACCCCAGCCCAGGAGCTCTGCAAGGATGTCGGGGCTGCGGAAGGACCCCCTGGGGACCGCAGGGGGTGGAGGGCTGCCAGGAGGGGGGGCGATGCCCCCAGGGACCAGCAGTCGCGTGGGAGGGACTGACTCACTCCACAGCGCAGCGGCTGAGGGAAACCAACAACCAGGGAAGAGGAGCCGGGAAGGATGGGGTGAAGCACGTGAGTGGCATGTGGGCCCGATCCGGCACCAGGGAAAGGTGGGATGCCATGAGTCTGCCTGCCCAGGGGTCCCCCCATGCCCCCACCATCACCCATCCCCAGTGGCCCCTTCCCTTGCCAGCCACCCCATCCCCTCACGGGGCCAGGGAAATGTTGTACAAGGTGCCGATGTCAGGCACAGCCCCTTGCCGTGGCATATGGCACATGAATCATTCACAAAGCTGGGGAATTAATTATTCATCCAAACGAAAGACCAAACACTTTACTAATTGTCCTGGAAGGAAAGAGCTGGCAAGGGGGTGGGAGATGGGGCAGACATCAGGTTGGAGACCGGCACCATTCACAAAAGGAAATGAAGGGAAGAGGGGGGGGAAAAAAAAAGTAGTATCTGGTGTGATCAAAGTATTGCTCCACTTTTGGATTTGGGGTTGTCTCTTTACTGGTTCATCTTATAGGACAACACTCCTTGCAATGGTACAGGCTCCTGCAGAATAATTGTGTTGGGATGCTGCACTTATGCTCCAATTTAACGCTTGCTCTCCAAGCCTCATATCCACTCCCCCAAGCTTCCTTGCATGGCAGTGGGCTGTACTCCCTCGGTTAGGAAAACATAGGTGTCAGTGCCGGGGAAAGAGCCTGTTCCTAGCTCATGTGTGCACGCGTGTGCTCTCACACATGCATGGGGTGCCAGGCATGCTGCTGGGGGCTGGCACCCCAAACCACAAAGGGATGCAGCATATGAATATTCCCACACAGAGCTGCTGCTAACGCCGTTCAAGGACCCCTCTGGACCTCTAAGATCAAAAAGACCGCCTCGGATACACAGAACTTGGGTTGCTCAAGGTGCACTGAATACGAGGGCAAAGCATCCTTTTCTCTGCCATGGGGTAGCTCAGGGGAATTGTGAAAAGGGCACCCAAACATCCAGGCAGCACCACAACCAGCAACAAGCCAACCTGCCCTCCTCATCCCCCTGCTCACACCACAACCCTGCGGCATGCGAGGGATTTCACCAGGAGGTCAGACGGAGAGGCCAGGCTCACAACTGCAGCTTGGCCTTGCAGGGAGAGGACTTTGGTTTCCAGGCCAGTGTATGGACTTGAAGAGCCGGGCTTTCCTCCGCTGTCAGAGGCTGGTGCCCGGCCGGTTGGCTCCAGGCTCGCTAAGGGCATGGCAGGCACCGCTGGCGATCATTCATTCCTGCCTTTCCTTGGCCACGCTCCACCCCACAAAATCCCTTAATGAAAGCCACAGTGCCCAAGGGCTTCACAAAAGGCATCCAGGTGTAGCAGCTGTTATTAAACCCTCCGAAAACCCCTGACGCCAGCTCTTCCATTTAGCCAGCCCGGTGTATTCAGCCTGTTTTACAGCGGCTGCTTCCCCAAGCTCCTGAGCAGCACAACTTCACAAGGGCCTTTTGATTTCCATTTTGATTTTTTTTCTCTGTTGTTAGAAGCGTTCCCCCACCCCTTCACCTCTCACGTAAGGTGTTATTGTATTACTGCTGCAACTGCTATAAAAAAGCCTGCTCGGTGCTGTGATGCTCAGGCATTGGAGTGTGTGAAGCACACACCCACCTGGATATTTGCAGAGGGAGTTTAACCCTTCTTTTTCCATGAGCACCTTCATATATGGCATAGGACAGTTGCTGTTGTATCCCAACAGGCTGCTGTTGGGACCTCGTTTTCTATTCATTACACTGGTGGGACCTGGGGAGCAGGGAGCTGATGCTCCGGTTGCTGATGGCTGAAGCTCCTTCAACCTCACCCTCTCAGGACCACCGATTAAGAGGTCGCAAAGCTCTTTCTGCCCATTTCTGAGCAGTTTTCCCCTTTTTGGTCCAGGGCACACTGAACTGAGCAGGTCACAAGTCCAGCTTCAGTGCCCAGCCAGCTCGGGTTCACGCACAAGCAAGGCAAGCGTCCCCAAGCCCCAGGGGAAACACAGACCTTCCCCTCCCTGGCTCTGCCTGAGAACGAGTGAAGGTATTTTATGCACGTTTTTTGGTTAAAAATATTTTTAGCTGGGGGAGAACAGGCTGTTTTTTTCAGACAGCAATGATGATTTGGAAACCACAGGTTATAAACAGAGCAGGTTTACAAATGTGACTATTAGTTCCCCAGTGGAAGCTTTAGCATCAGGGAGTTTTAGGTGGGCGTTGATTTCCACTGAGATGAAAAAAATCTGGATTTATTGATACAAGAAGCAAACACCAGTTGAACCCAAGTCAGAGCCACCCATTCCTGCACAGGGTCCCAGAAGACCTCTCACGGCAGTAGCCCCTCATCAGGCTCATTTACACCAGGGAGACCATGCGCAGGCTATCCCACTGCTCACGGAAACCCCAACGCACTGTCTGGGGCCATGATGCCACCTGCATCAAGCACCTCTCCCATCAGATACATGACAAAAAAATAAGTCCAGAAAGGAAGAGTAGTATCCTGCGTCACCCTTGGAGGTACAAGGGCCAGCAAGCATGATGCTGGGTCCCTCTGGGTCCATCAGGGATGGAGCCGGGGGCGGTTCCTGCTCACGTGGATATCCTCTCTGGTCCATCATCATGGGATGCATCAGCATCCCAAACCTGTCAGCATATCCCAAGGTGAGCGCTACCCTACACTTCCGATGCTCACAACATCCCCTCCACCACAGCCACTGCCTCTTGCTAAGTCACTACAAGACCCTAACAACCATTAATTCTCCCAAGCTCGATAGTCTCTGTCCAGACACACATATTAATCAAGCGTAAAGTTTTAGTCCGCAACGACAATCCTGAACCTGCCAGGCGCCTGCACACGTCCCCCGTGCAGGCTTCACCACCCGCCTTACACAACTGACACAGCATGAACCGCCAAGTGCAAACCCTCTCCCACAAGCTGTTTGCAAGTCATTTGCCAGCCAAGGATTATTTGCTGAAGAAATTTGCCAATAATTCAGCAGATCAAAACAGGCAAGAGGTTCTTGCGAGGGAGGTGCAACCATGGTGCCCAAGAACAGAACCTTTTCAGCACCTCATGGCAAAAGCAAGAGCTGAACAGCACAGAGGAGCTCGTGACCTGGTCCAGCTGATCCCTCAGTGACCCGATCCTCCCCAAAACCGGTCCAGGATGAAAACCTGTGGATTGCCTCCTCCACCCATCATACAACAGAATCCACACCGAAAGGCTGGTGAGCACATGCCAGGGGCACCGGCACTGCTGGAGCAAAGCCGGCAGGTAACCGGGCATTTCTTGGGGAGGGTTTCATCCTGCTGGAGCAAACATCAGGATGTGAGGGGGGTGATGGTGGTGAAACATACCCCAGAGGGCTGTGCCCTGTAAGCAGCAGTGTCAGGGGCACCTGGGCACCTCCTGGCAGGGCGGCCGGCACGGCGCTAGCAGTCCTTCATGGACAATTGATTCCCTGGCATGGGGCCCGGCACGGCGCGGCACCGAAAGGAGCTGGCGAGGCTTTCGCGAGTGAGTAATTGCTGAGCGCTGACTCAGCACCAGCTGGGTTACAGTCAGCTCGCCCGGAGCCGCGGGGAGGGCAGGGAGAGGTCTGCGGCGAACCCCCCCTCCCAGCCCAGTGCTTCCCCTTGGCCCAAGCCCCAAAGGATGCCCGGGCCAGGAGACAGCCGATGGGCATTTTCCAGGCACCTGGATGCTTTCCGCACACCCGGTCCAGCACCGCAGCTGCACAGTGAGGCCGAGACAACCCCTCTTGTTGCTACCGGGGTGAGCACCTTTGTCCAGCCCAGGAGCTGTGCCCAGCCACTGTCCCCACAGCAGCGAGCCCGCCAGGCCACGGAGCCCTCCCCTGAGAGTCACTTTGCAGATGCAGAAGAGCCAGCAGCATCCTGTGTGATGGCTGCACTGCCCACAGGCAGCCTGTCTGCTGTCCACCGAGAAACATCACCCCACCACCAGCACACTGAGACCCCTTGTCTTCACAGGCAGACATGGTCCCACTCCCCAGTGAGGCCACCCAGGTCCACATTGGACCAACAGAATCAAAACGTTCCCAGTCATGTTCTCCTCAAGCCGTTCCTCAAGCACAGCTCCAACCTAAACCTCTCTGCCATAGACAAGCAGCACCCATCGCCACATCCCTGGCAGCACCAGAGTCAGTATCCCCCTTCCTCCTCCAAATACCCAAACGGGCGTCATGTCCCATGTGGTGCCACCACCCTGCAAGCCAAGAGATAGGTCTGTGCAGCAAGCAACTCAGGAGAGACCCCCAGGTATCTCGCCTGGCTCCCGTGCCTCAGTTTCCCAGCGAGCCCTGCAGTTGCTCTGCACCGGGCAGAGCTCATGGAGTGCTCAGGGATCCACAAGCACCATCTGTTCATATGCATCAAACCAGCTCCTCTGAACATGGTGTTTCCATCAGCACGCAAAAAGAAACAGCCACAATCCAGGCACCCTTTCCCCGGGCTGTCAGTGGCTGCAGGCACCTGCCTGCCCTCCACCCAGAGAGGGGCCTGGCAGGTCACCCCGGGGGGCTCAAGCCCATTGCCAGCGTTGGCTAACACAAGCCCAAATACCCCTGCTCATTTTTACGTCACCAGCACAGCCCATGCACAGCAAACAGGACTCAAATCTGGGCCACACCCCTGGCAGATGCCACCACCAGTGACACAACCAGCACCTGTGAAGCTCTGTGTGCTACCACCCCCAGCATCACTGCTGCATGCTGGGACCCTGAGCAAGCATCACCTGGGAACGTGGCCCCACCTAGACCTCATTCCCAAACCCCCAGCACTGGACCAAAACTAGAAAGTGCTTGGGAAGGCAAGAGGAGAAGAGATTTTCTCCTTCCCCATGTAGGGTTTGAACAAAACCTCTCCCAGACCATATCCAGTTGCTTATCAGGTCATGCTCCTACCTCGTCCTCACCTTGCCCCATGCCCAGATGGGTGACAGATGCTAGGCCACCAGCTGAGGAAAACTAGACATGATGCCCTCAGAGCCAGCCCTCCTCACCCAACGAGGAACCTCGTCCCACCATCAGCTGCCCAGAGCAAAGCCAACGCAGGAGTCTTCAGCGCAGGAAACCATCCTCCGCTCCCTCATTGGGATGAAGAAACACCGACAACAGCAAACCACAGCCTTGCCCCACATCCTGGAGCTCGTGCCCCCAGCAGAATGAGCCCCCATGCCTTGCTGCCCAAGCCCACCAACGGCCCCACGCCACCCAACTCACCCACTGAGAACCACGATGAAGTCCATGACGTTCCAGCCATTGCGCAGGTACGAGCCCTTGTGGAAAACAAACCCCAGAGCCACAATCTTAATTCCAGCCTCGAAGCAGAAAATCCCAATGAAGTAGGGCTCCGTCTTCTCCTGCCAGAGGGGAACAGGTGACACGGTGAGAGGGGGATACTGGGCAAACACAGCACTAGCCATTTCACACTGACCCAACTCACATCCCACCCCCACCTTCCCCAGCCCCATCCTCTCCTTTGGGAGCTTTCCCAGCCCTTCCTCAGCCAGCACCAGCCTTGGAAATAAAAAGAGGATGGCTATGACCCACTCAAGTTGCCCAGTCCCCCTTCCCTACCCCACTTTTTAAGGGGCTTAAACCTTCCTGAAACCTTTCCAAGGAGGAGGAGTAGGTGACAGTAGCCCCAGGAAGGCTGGAGGAGCTGGTCCAAGAGGAAACCTCCTGCCCTACCACCCTGAAACCAGAAGAAATCAGCTAGTAGGATGGGGTGGCTCCCCTTGGCTGATGCCCCTGCTCACCCCCCAGACACCCCAAAGCAGGGCAGAGAGGGACGGACACGAGGTACTTACTAATCTCCGTGACATGGGTGTCTTGTCATCCTCAGGGAGGTGCTGCTCGAGGGCCAGCACAATGCAGTTGGCAATGATGGTCGCCAAGATCATGTATTCGAAGGGAGTGGAGGGGAGTTAAGGAGCAGAGAAGAGATGGATGATGACCCGGACCCACCAGCCCCCAGCCCTGCCCTGCCCACCCTTCGTTTCACCTGCTCGTTAGCCACCACCACCACATCCCCCACAGGAACATGCAAGCACACAGCCCAGGTTTCACCTCCCTGCTGCTTCTGGGCAGGAGGGTGAAGCCCACCTTGGTGCTGTTTGGAAATGAGGGGGTGACAAGAGAACTGAGAACTCCCAAGATCTTCCTCACTGAGACCTGCTGAGCCTCATCACCTCCCTTCCGAGTTAATGGGACGTTAACCAACAGCCTTTGCTGGGCTCTGAACTCTCTTGGGAGAGAGATGCTGCTTGTGATGGGAGCCCAGAAGATGGACACAAGAAGGTGGACAGCCAGGCTCTGACCAGGCTAGGCTTTGTCTAGAAGAGGGTTTGGCACGATCCCTGGCATGGCATGCTGAGGGCTGGGGCTGGCACATCCCTGCACGCCATGGCCCTGCTGCTTGCCTCCTCTCTTCCACCATGAAGCAGCAGGAGATGGGGCTTGGAAGGTGGGCATCATGGGCAATCAACAGCCCTGGTCATAAAGCATCCCCGTGGGAGGGACCATCTGCACGGCCGGAGGAGGACAGAGCATCCCTAGCAGGTTCTGGGGATTCAGCCTGGATCAGCACCCCCTGTGCCCAGCGCTGGAGCGGTGGACACACCCTGGGAACTGAGGATCCCTTGCCAAGCACCCTGTGGGTGGCAGGGAGAGCCCAGGCAGCGCTGGGCGCTGCAGAGCACCAGGCTGAGCATCTGCAACTCAAGACACTGATGGCACCTGTGTCTGAGCTTCAGTCCAGGCAGGGTGGCAACCCCCTGTGGAGATATCCCAGCTCAGCCGTGCTTCAGTGAGACCCCAGGGGGTAGCAGTACCTTATCAACAGGATCTGGTTGGATGCTTATGAGCATCCTAAATCCCCACAGCCATGTCAAGGGCTTACACACCCTTCCCCAGGAGCAACCACATGCCAGGACAAGTGGCAGCAGAATCTGGCATCTGAGGACCTGAGAGAGTGGGGAGGTGGAGGGAAGGGCAGGCTGACCCCCAGGAAAGCACCCCAACCTCAGCTCCCTCCTGTCTTTTGATTCACAGGGGCTGCCGGGAGCAAGGCGGGGGTGTGGAGCTCCCTCCTCCTGCCTGGCCCACCGCCAAACCCTGAAAACAAAGCACTTCCAAGTGACAGGACAGCCACGTCTTTCCCATTTCCCATCCATCTTTACCATATCTTTGCAATAAAATCCCTGTTGTCCTCAATAACAAGATGAGGTGAGATTCATCAGCAGGCAGCATAGCCCTCTGCCTCCTCCACGCCAAAAAACCTGCAGCTATGGTACCGTCACCACTGGCATCAGTGGCCACCCCAGGAGGGGACTGTCACCTTCCCAAGGCTTGTATCTGTGGAAAGGGGATGTGATTCCACCTGGGATACTTTTGACCATAAAGAAGTCATGACGTTCCCACCACCCCAAGCCAGCGTGGGCAGCAGCGCCCTGGCTGAGCCCTTCCCCACTGCACCAGGCTTCTCCAGACCAGGCAGCTTCACCGCTCAGGCCAGGAGGTGCCAAACACCCCTACCATCACCCCCAGGAAAAGGGATGATTTTCTCTTCTGCCACCTTGCCTTTCGGCCACCAAAGCCACTCTCTGCAGTGAGATGCTTTAAACGAGTGGTCCTGAGCCCATGGGCAAGAGAAGACATCCCAGTGCTGGCCACGAGCATGGGGAACTGGAAACAGTGAAGTGACCCCGGCAGCAGCAGCCCTGGCAGCAGTGACCCCATGCACGCTGCAGCATGGGGGCAAGGTGGGAGCGGGGCCGGGCATCGGAGCAGGTCCCTGGAGAGCTGGCCAGGAGGGGCAGCCAAGGGGAGCCTGCACGAGCTGGAAGCTGTTTAGCCCCGTAAGAAGAAAAGCCAGGAAAGATTCAGCCAAGGCATTTAAAAGGCCACTCAGTGAAATTAATGGTTGCTAAGTTAGAGGCAAACCAAAAAAGGGACCGCTGCAGAGCTCACCGCTCGGACCTCGGTGCCACCAGGCACAAATCGTGAGCAGCTCCCTGTGCTCAGGGAGAGGCCAGATGCCAAAAGTTTTTCTCCGAGGCTTAATACAAATGAAGATTTCATTGCACGGCTCCTGCAAAAGCCACACACTTTCCCTGCTTCCCACCTCTGGCCGCGCGCTTCAGCTAATACACAGACTGTGGCGCTTGGCCTGGAGCCACCGGCCTATTTGGGGTCCTTTTTGTTTCATTTTCCTGAAAGTCTGCGAGCAATTAGCACAAGCTTAAAAGAAAACAGCGTGTTAGTGGGGCGGTGCAGCCAGCTCCCCAGGGGCCAGGCACATTTGCCTAGATGAGAAGTGTGGGAACAGCGTGGCGAGTCCATCTGCCCCAGCATGGCTAACCCTGCCGAGCATCCCACCAAGCTGAGCATCCCGTGCTCCTTCCCACCGTGCCAGGCATCTACCACTGCCACCTCCCTCCTGCAGCCTCTAATCCCACAGGGAAAACACCCAAGTGGGAAAAATCCAACTTCTCCAAAGCCAGCAGCATGGGAGCCCTGCCCAGCAGTGCCTTGGGGGCTCAGCACCACCTCTAATGGCTCAGCTCGCCTCTGTATTTCCTTGCTAGCTCCAACATCTGGCTTGACAGTGTAGGGACCGTGCGCATCTGTCACAGCCCCAGCACAGGACCGCATCCCTGCTCCATCTCTGACGAGTGCGTAAGCATGTGGGTCAACAGACATCAAGTCTAAGGGAAACAGGGCAATCGCTGCCCTAAGCAGTGACCTAAGCACGCCGCTGCCAAAAGTGACTCTTCCAAACCCCGCTGGCCCAGTTTTCCAAGGACTCGAGCCTGAGTTATCGCATCAGGAGCTGGGGGAAAGCTGCAAGGCAGCAACCCCGTGGAAACAAGCCCCCGTAGCTCCAGCTGTGCCAGGTTTTGAGAGGCCGAGGGTAGGAAAACCCTCCCCAAGAGACAGCAGGAACATCTGGCTGAACTAGGGGAATTTTACCAGCACACTTCACTCCTGCCAAGCAAGCATCCTCCCAGCTCAGAGCCGGAGCCCACCGGACAACGCTCTATCACTCCTTTGTTTTCTCTCTCATTAGATGTCTAATTACACAACCTTCCAGCCACCCAAAACGCAGAGTAGCACTTGCCTCCGTCCAAGCCCAGTAATGAAAGCCCGTCTCCCTCCAGCTTTCTCCTCCTCCTTCGTCTGGCTTCTCCTGGAGGATCATTAGGGAGCCGATAAAAATAGGTTTTCTTATTGATTTATCTCCTTTACCCAACGCGCTCTCCCCTGCACCGTTGACTTGTTTCCTTAGCAACTTAGCTGATCCCAGTGCACACCACACCTGCAGCTCCATGCTTCCTTGCCGGTGCATTTGAGGTGGGGAAGATGCCCCCAGGACACATGGACGGACACACACCCCCAAACCTATGCCCCAGCCCACCTGGAATAGGCACTGCAGGCTAACCCCATGCCTGGAGCTGGAGCTCCTTGGTAGGTCTGGCGGGACCCAGCAGGAGCACCAGGGAGATGTCCAGCCACCGGTGGATCCTTGCTTCCAGTTGTGAGCCTCTCTTCACCTCCCTCCCCAAGTGGGAGCTAGAATCAGCCCACCCAGAACATCTATATTGCCAACGCAGGGAACATGCCCAGCTCCAAGCCCTGAAGATGGATTTTCAATGCTGATGGCACATTGATGCAACCTCCCCAAGAGGCTGGGTGCAAGATAAATCCCTCCCTAGATGCAGGCAAGGGTCAGGAGCTGCCAAGAGCCCCCCTTCACCTCTCCCGTTTGGTGACCATGCCTTCTCCCCGCTCCTGGGAGGGCAGGTGGGGAAGGAGCAGAAAAGCCAGAGGAGTATGGCCACATGGGCATCTCCAAAAGGCCTCTTGGGGAAGCTCACCTCAGAGTGCCAGCAAGAAGGGCAGGAACAATTTAACTCCTTGCCCCGCCTGCACCACCCATCCAACATCTCCTAGAAGCTTAAGTCTCCGTTTCCCACCGTTCCTCAGGCTTCCCCCCAGGACTTGCTGCACTGAGGGGCTTTCCCTGCTCCCCAGGTGTCAATGATGGGGAGCTTCAGTTCCCACATCTGTGGACTTCATCTTGCTGGTCCCAACGCCACCACTGCTGCCCTGCCCCACACAGACATGGTGTGATAGGAAGACATAGCCACCTCTTCAACATCCCCATCCCTAGGACACTCCAGTACTCCTCCTCTCAGCTCCATACCCCAACAGGAAAGCGAGCACCTCTTGTCCAAGGCTGTTTTCCAAGAGAAACCCAAAATGCCAAACAGAGCAAAGACTGTGAGTGTTCCTAATTCAACTCTGGGGTCCCCCAGCCCTACAGCACCTCCCTGGCTTGTCCCCAAGCACACAGGGGATCTTCCCTCAGCAGATAAGGTTATCCAGTGCCCTCAAGCAGCCATAGAGCTGTGGCCCCTCGTGGCTGTCCCCATCCCTGTGCCCTGCCACCCAGCGCTCCCAACCCACCCATGCTTTGCTGGGGTTGACAGAAAGCGATGGCCGGAGGACAAGGTGCCAGCAGACCCCAAATCCTCCTGGATGCTTCAAACATGAGCCAGCTCCTGCATGCCCATTACACACAGTGAAACAGGCTCAGGAGAGAGTGCATGAGCTTGGGGTTGTGCTTGTGTCTTTCCAGAGCTTGCAGGGAGCACCCAGGCAAGGCACTCAGCCCGCCTAAAGCTCACTGCACGGACATCCCTCAACCGGGAAGACTCCGCTTGCTATCTGCAGACATAGATGTTGCTGGTTATGACTCCAAAATGTGACGGTCTGGTCTCCGTCAGGGGCTCAAATGGAAGGCAGTGCCAGGCAGGAGCCGGTCAGGGCAGAGCTGCCTGCGCTGCTGCTGCCGCTCCCGTAGGGATGCGGGGTGCCTGCCTGCCACGTGCAAACAGTTCCACGGAGAAGCGTCTCCTTCTCCCCCACCTCAGCCTGCGCTTAAAAACTGGAAATCAAATCTCTCTCCTCCTCTTTTTTTTTTTTTTTTTTTTTTAAACAAAAAAGAACTACATCATGTGATTTTCCTGCCTTAACATCAGTTTTTTAACTTTGGTTGCCACAGCAACAGGATGCAACTTGGCGTCACCATGACAACAGTTGCCTCTGTTTAAATTCACCATCTGACAGGCAGCCTCGCTCTCCCGGCTGTCAAAAAGATGGACCTGCCATTACACCTACTCGCCCCTCCCAAAAGAAAAAA
>JAVJGI010000032.1:7246081-7284678 GCA_035590275.1 Ibycter americanus | reverse complement strand
GCTTTGCTTGCTGAAGGGGATGCAAAGCCCCCCCCGGCAGTTACCGCATCCCTCCGCACAGCTCTGTGCCACCGGAGCAGCCGCCCAGGCAGCCCAGGGTCTCCCACCGATGCGTTGCTGGGTCCAGGCACCCAAAAAACCGGCGATATTGTTAACAGCATCCTCTGCCGAGCCCCGCGTTGCTCAGAAAGCCAGAGGCTGCTCCTCATCTCAGGGACAGCATCAGGCAGGGGACAGACCCCTAATGCAGGTCAGGCAGGGTCTGAACGGGGGGAACCAGCCTCTCCTTCTGTGACTGATATTCCCAGGAGCTCTGATGGGCTGCACTCATCTTAGAAAGTGGCTTTTGGCATCCTGGGTCGATTTTATTTTTTTTTAATAAGGCTTTAGCTATACTGAGAGGGGAAAAAAAAAATAAGATCAAATGAGAATCCTTCTACGGTGCTCTGGCCAAATTTCAAATTGGGACTGGGTAGCTGTGACTCAGAAGCATGTTTATAACCATGCAGGAATGGAAGGGTTTTTTTCCAGGAACAAATTCATTACCTGCTGGATTAGGAAGAAATATTTTCCCCATTTGCAAAGGGGAAGCTCTGCCAAGCCGAGCACCTCCACAGCAGGGAGGCAGAATCCCCGGGCTAGTGCAGCTCACCCATGGACAACCAGGATGCGGGTGGAAAAGAGCCAAGCAGCTCCGGGACAGCAGCTCCAGAGGAGACTAACACACCAGTCTCTGCCTGATGTTCATCTGCACAGATGATAGCAGCTATGGCATAGGCCACCACAGCCCTGTTGGCATCTCTCCTGCCAGCAAAGCCCCAGGCTGGGCACAACAGCCTAGGCTACGCTGCAGAGACTCCACGCTGCCCTGCATCATGGCAACTCCCCACAAGCCAGGGCAAGTGTTTCCTCTCTGCTCATTCTTTCTGATAACACCATTGCCCAGCTCACAGCACTCCCCATGAGTTGGCCCAGCTCACGGTGCTCGCCATGAGTTGGCCCACCTCGCCGGGACCTGCCTTCCCCAGCACTACCAGGAGACCAGCAGCAGCATCCTTCAAAACTGCCTGGACACATTCCCAACACAGACCCAAAGGGCTGACTTCTCAGGGTCAGCATCATAATTTATTCACTGAGAAAGTAGATGGCTAGAAGACTAGCAAAACTCAACAAATTTCACACCAAGCTATAAACTATGCGTTCAGATTTAAGCAACTGCCACTACTCCACCAGATTCCTCCCAGTCATTCGGCTGAAGCAGCCACACCAGGTGTCACACAGTAGCAGCAAAACTTGAAACTGCTTTAAGCTGAAAGCGTAATTTGCTGCACATTGCCGTAAAACATACCCCTATTCACAGACACTGCTGGTTTTAATTACCAAGACCCGTGAGTCCAACATTCAGTCTTGGCATCTTTAAAATCAATGAGATAAGGATCTTGTAAAGCTCTCTTTCCTGGGATGGAGGAACAACCTTCTGGAAATGGGGATTTTGGTGGCTATATCTCCCCCTCAATGAGCTCTCATGCAGAAGAAGCAGTGCCACAGCAGCTCTCAGCCAGCCTTCCCCCCGGCAGCCCCTTCCCGAGACACCAGATGCAGCACACCTTGCATTCCCACCTCAGAGATCCCTTTTCCTAACCTCTCCGTAAGCATTTGTCTAAGAGAATCCAGCCCAGAGCATCTCTGGCCCCATTTTGTAAGACAGCTGACAGTTCTCAGTTGCCAAGCAAAATGCAACACAAACCTGAACCAAAACGCCACACAAACGTGAGTGTAGGTCCTAGTCAAGGTTCCCAAACCCACAACGTCCTACCACACCCCAGCTTCTCTAGGGGTGAGATGCCAGAGATGATTGTATACATTAGCCATGATTTTCCATGTAGGAAAACCTGTGAGCTTCCATCCCTTTTCCTTCTCCCCTCACTGCACACTTGCAGATGCTTCCCAGCAGCTGATCTGTTGTGATATCCATCTGTGTGAGCAAAGGAGAGGCGTGCTAAAGGTGTCTCCACAAGTCAGATGGGATGTCAGAACAGGGCTCAGGCGCTGTGTATAATCTGCTTCTCATGCTCTCCCCAAGCGCTCTTTGGCACAGGCCAGGCGCGCTGAGATGCCAGCACCACAGCCCGGCACCAGGTCCCGCTCAGGTGGCCCAAGATCCAAGGCTCACCACCGCCCACAGTGCCCCAGGATCACAAGCACCCCAAGCTAAACCCCTCACGTACTTCTCAAAGCCACCAAAAGTGCCCAAATCCACCACAGAGCCTTGAAGTTGGATGTTCCCCCACACTGCGTCGCTGCGGGACTGGAGCAGCTCATACATCAGAGCCACCGATAAAATAAAAGGATGCTGTGTCTTGAACCGAAGGGGTATTCAGCAACCAAATGATCGCAGGCTGAAAGAGCTGGGAGAGGTTTAAAAGACAGTCAAGAAACCTCCGGTCTTGTGCATTTTTGGGGACATAGCAGGGCTATGCATCCAGCCCTGCAAAACTCACAGGAGTCGGTTCTGGTGCTTGCTCTTGGCCACAGTGAAGCTCGGTGCCTGCACTCACCCACCTCCCCACAGGCTGCTCAACACTTTCCAAAAAGCCCAAACCAAAACCAACAGCCACCTTTGCAGCTGCATGCACCACCCGAACAAGCACGAGGGGTTTGCTGACAGCTCAGGTGAAGGCAGGCAAGACCCTGTCCCCCCTAAACCACCACAGATGAGGGACAGCATCGCTTTGCCCCGGTGCCGGCCGCAGCGATGCCATGCAGGAGGGAAGCATCCCCAGCCTGCTGCTGCCCACTCTCCTATTTCCTACCAAAATATCCCACCCCAAGCATTTCTGACAACTGCAGTGCTCCTTGAGCTAACTCTCTGCTTTAGGCTGGGAGGCTTCGCAGCTCAGCTGAAGAGGCCTGAAATAATCACCCATTAATAAATTGCCTGGAGTGCCCTGCTGCTTTATTTAGCCTTGCAAGTTGGGCTCTGATTAGCATTCGCAGCCGCATTCCCAGATGCTCCGGGCAGGCGCGCAGCAATCCCACCTCCCAGAGAACAGCTATCTGCCTGCCCCTGCTTTTCCATCAGATTAAAGCAAATTTCCATCCCCGCTTCCAACCCTCAAATCCCTCTGCACAACCTCTCCCCTCAGCTAAGCTGCGGAGCATCCCAGCCCCGCACTAACCGAGCTGGCAGCAGGTGAGATACCACTTCTCCATCCTCCTCCATCTCAGATGGGTCCAGTTTGGGGCATTGCACTTCCAGAGAGGCTGACCCAAGAGGATCCAACGGGAGTAAATAAGAATATTTGAGAATGACCCTGCCAAAAAGATGGGGGCTGGGCAGCATGGAAAAGAGGAAACTAAGAAGAGGAGGCGGGGAAGGAACACCGGGGGATATTCCCGTTCTTGCCAGCAAAGCCCTGCAAGCACAGGGCTGGGGGCAGATCCTGCCCCAGCCAGACACCAAGCTGCCCAGCTTTACACACGTTTGTGTGTGGGAACAGGAGGCTGAGCTCAGAAAAGACATCCCCAGGGCCAGCCGTAGACAGTCAGCAGGAGAAAGCTTATTTCTAGCCTGCCAAAGGATGGGAAAGGGATTTTTTAAAAGCATTTTTTCAACTCCTGCCCTACCCGAAGCAGAAGAAATCCCTCACTTTCTCCATCAGCATCCTCATGACTCTCCTGGCGCAGTAGCGTTGGCTCCTGCCAAAGCCAGTGGGAGATTTTCTCCCTTAGATCTCCTTTTCGCCCCCACAAAAGGCAGGTCCGTGCCCGAGGACCATCCAGTGCTTTCTCTGATCCTCTGCCTGCCCTGCAAGGCTCAAGTCAGAGAAATGCAGCAACCACAGTACTGGCGAGCAGAATGATGGAGAACCCTCCTGCCTTTGGGCTGCAAATACCCCCGGCAACAAAAAGAAAGCTGGACCAGAAATCCACCACCTCCATCCCCAATCTAATGAAGCCAAACTCACAGGCTCAGCTTTCTCAGAAGCAACCTGCTAGCAAACAGGGTGGCTTCAATAAAATTACATTGTCAGGACAAGAGCCAGGAGAAGATGGAGCTGTTGAAAAATTTTTCCAGCAAGTCTGAAGTCGCACTGAGCAGCTGATGCTCAAGACAGCCAGAGAAGCCCCATCCCTGGCACACAGCCAGGGAGGAGATGCTGCTTTCATCTTCCAAACCTGTGAAAGAGAAAAGGCCAAAGAGCAAAACCTCCCTCCGAAAGCTACTCAGTGCTGGGAGGTGTGAAAAAACTGTCCCCCTTGCTGCGGTGACAGGCAGTCACCAGCTCGGCATCCTCTGTGAAGGCAAACACCCTCGCCCATCCCCAGGAAAGCACGGCTGAGCGCATTTTGTGCGATTCCTCAATGGGAAAAAGTTCATTGAAGAATTTTTAGGCTTATTTCCACTCGAGCAAATGCACAGAGAAGACAGTTACAACATGTTAGCTACTGTCTTACAGTCTCATGAACTGTAGTGGGGAAAAAATGACCCCTGTGAAGCTCCTCTGATGACAAAAAAAAAAAAGGACTCGTGGTTTGTATCAGAGCTGACAAAGTTGACGCGTGTTTCATTACAGCATCATCCACCACAGCAGCATGCCCCAAGCCTGCAGGGGACCTGCTTCCCACCAAGCAACCCTCACACAGCTGGTTAGTGCCATCCACAAAAGATGAGACACACCACCAGCTCTTTCGGGTGCATTTTTAGCAAGGACGATGCCACACTGAGCTCCTTTGACACCGTGGTCTCCCATGGCTGGGGATAAGCACCAGCATGTCTTTCCCAGTTAAAGCCCGAGAGCCTTGCTGGTGTGCATAGCACCCGCCCAAAGCCAGCCACGCAACAGAAATAGTAACTTGTTTTGGGTGACCCACGCACTCCTAATCCTGCACTGAAGGATCAGAGCAAACTTTCCCACCAAGTGTGCAAAAGATAAGTGGAGACAACAAACACATTTCTCCTCTGCTCTTCTAAGAAAGATCTCTTGATGTTTCAAAGGTCACCTCGGGACATCAAGAGCCACATTTGAAAGCTGCTTTAGTACAACTTCAGGGACCTTCCTAGCTTTTCACATGGATTTTTTTTTTCAGCTCTCACATAGTGCAAACGGTCCAAGCCAGGGATTTGTGTTTGTTACGCACAAATGCAGTCAAACACCTTTTGGATGAGGAAGGACCAACTGAAAAGTGCAGAACAGCCCATCACCCCTCAGAGGCAGCTGAACTGAGATCCTGCCCCACACATACGCACAGCAGAAATTTCACTCTCGCTGGCATTTGTGCAGTGGGGTGGAGGTGCCATTTCCATGTACAGATACGTCCGTCAGGAGCAAGTCCCTCTGGGGACAAGGTTGTACACTCATGTTTACAGCTGGGTTTTCACCAAACTTTCAAAAACCTTTCCCCAGTTTGAAGACTTTGTGGTCTAAAATGAAGAAAATGCCATTTTGGGAGCGTGCAACGAGACATCATCTACGTTTTACAATGTAAATGTTGAGTTAAATGAAAAATAAGTTATAGTCTGATTGGACTAGATACCTTCTGAGGTCCCTTCCACCCTGAGTTATCTTATTACCTTGTCATCTCTTAAATACAAGTAGTATGAGGGGGTGGGTTGTCCTACACCTTAGAAACCATGAATGGAAAATTATGTGGACCATATACACCTGAGAGGCTGGAAAGCACCTCTCCAACAAATATCTCCTGGCCAGCGAACAGCCCCCTGCCATCAGAATCACATAAAGACAGCAGGGAGCTGCCTGGGAGAGGGGAACAGGCCGGATTTTTCCAGGAGAGGGAAAGGATGAGGGTGCAAACAAGTAATGAATAGCAGAAGTTTCACTGCATGCACGCTGCACCGAATCCTGCTCACAGTGCGGGGAGCTGATATAAAACCGGGACTGATGAAGCGGAGGGTTGTGCTGCCATCCAGAGGGACTTCAGCAGCCTGGAGAAACAGGCAGCAGAACAGTATGAATCATACAATCATTTGGGTTGGAAAAGACCTTTTAACATCATCAAGTCCAACTGTTAACCCAGGACTGATGAGTCCACCATGAAACCATGTCCCTAAGCACCACATCTACGCATTTTTTAAGCGCTTCCAGGGATGGTGATTCCACCACCTCCCCTGGGCAGCCTGTTCCAGTGCTTGACAGCCCTTTCAGTGAAGACATTTTTCCCAGTATCCAATCTAAACTTCCCCAGCACACCTTGAGGCTGTTTCCTCTTGTCCTGTTACTTGAGAGAAGAGACCGACCCCCACCTGGCTACACCCCGCTGTCAGGCAGCTGTAGGGAGCGATAAGGTCCCCCCTGAGCCTCCTTTTCTCCAGGCTGAACCCCCCCGGCTCCCCCAGCCGCCCCCCACCAGCCTGGTGCTCCAGCCCCTTCCCCAGTTGCATTCAGCTTCATGGGAAACACCAAGTCCTGCACTGGGGGAAGAGCAACCCAGTACATGCTGGCTGGGAAGCAGCTCAGCAGAGAAAGCCGAGGGACCTGGTGGACACCAAGGTGACCACGAGCCAGCAGCGTGTTCTGGCAGCAAAGAAGCCAACAGCCTCCTGGGCTGCATTAGGCAAAGCACCACCAGCAGGTCAAGGAGGTGACCCTTCCCCTCTGCTCAGCCCCAGTGAGACACATCCAGAGTGCTGTGCCCCTCAGGACAGGAGAGACACAGACTAACTGGAGTAATTCCAGCACAGGTGACTAAAAGCATAGAGCAGCTGCCCTACAAAGAGGAGTAGGGAGAGCTGGGGCTGCTCAGCCTGGTTGGAAAAAGCTCAGAGCAGATCTTCTCAATGTGTATGAATACCTGACAGCAAGGAATAAAGGCAGAGCCAGGCTCTGTGGCACCCAGAAACTGGACAAGAAGCAATGGGTACAAACTGCAATAAAAAACCCCATACATAAGAATAAACTTCTTGCCTGCGAGGGGAACTGAGTATTTGGGACAGGCTGCCCAGAGAGGTCACAGAGTCTCCACCCTTGGACATACTCAAAAGCCACCTGGTCACATCCCGGGCAGCCTGGTCTAAGTGACCCTGCTTGAGGTTCTTTCCCACCTTGCTGTGTCCCAGCAATCCCGTGTTTCTGAGCCATGGTCAGGCCAAGGGGGGAGCTCGCTCTGAAGGCTGGTTCCTGGGAAGCACAACCAGCCCCAGCACGGTGCATGGCTTTGGCGCAGCCCTAAGATGTGCTAACAACATCCTGACACCCACAGCTGAGACTCCAGCGTGGGGAGCAGGAACAAGGAATGCCAGGATGCGGTGACAAAACACAAGGCAGCAGCCCCTGAGCAGAGGCATCTGCTGGGAACCACCTTGTCCTCCATGTCCAGCCACCAGCTTCTAATGAGTCCAGCTCCCTGGAAGAGTGGCCTCAGCCATGTGGGAAGGCCAGGACTGACCATAACTGCCCACCCTCCCGGCAGCCCTTGGGAGGCTTTGCAAAGTCACCTGAATTAATTCAGAAAGGGGATTCCTCCAGGGTGTGCCAGAAACCCAGACCTTGAGGAAATTCAGGGAAAGATACTGCAATTTCTATGCTGTTGCCAGGATATTCAGTGGAATGCAAGTTCATCCCAGGTCAGAAAACAATCTCCTCCCCATGAATCTAAACCTCGGTCTGCACTGAAGGGAAGGGGGCAGAGCACAGGGAGGTCCAGGGCAGACACCCCTGGGAGAGATGCTTCCCTTCTGCTCAAGGACAAGTTATCATAAAAAGCTGTATTTCAGTGCCCCCGGGTTTAGGGCATCCACTGCCCTTTCTACCATCTGCATCGCTACTCTTGTGGGATAAAACCTAATCAGGGAGAATCATCTTAACTGAGAGGCACTTCCCAGGCTCTCAGAGAGGTTAATTACTTTGCCCGGGGTTGCAGAGGAGATGTGGGTGTACATCCATGAAGGATGCTCCAAGGTATGGAATCCTGGCTTTGCTGGTCACTGACATGTCAGGGCTTTTGCCCGCAGAGCACTTGCAGCTCCTGCCACCTGCCTGCGCTGCCCTGACCCTTCTGCTCCCCCCAGCTGGGAACATGGCAGCAGATGTCTGAACAAGAGCCAACGGTGGAGAAGGATGTGGCTAAGCTGCCTCTGACAGCGACCGACATGGCAGAGGTGCTGGAGGAGGAGAGTCATCTATCTCCCAGGGCAGAGGCAGGGAGGGAGGCATGAGGAGGAGTGGTGGGCACTGGACACTGGTGCAAGAGCTGAGACCAGGAGGGGATGCCAGGGCACCTTCTCCCTTCCCCAGCAGCAGCATCCACAGTGGAGCAAGGGCTGCTGTTTCGCAGGTCCCTCTCAACATCGACACTGCAGCGAAGAACCAGCGCCCTTCTCCAGCCCCTCACCCCCAACCCCACGCTGCAGCAGGACAGCACCCAGCAGCCCCCCACCGAGCCCACTCGGGTGGGCAGGAGCTGCACAGAACAGGGCTGCTGCTTACAGCACAGCAGCAACACCCACCACATCCAACGCCTCTTCCAAAACTGTACTGCGGAGACACCAACATCAGCAGCTCAGAGCCACCATGGGGCTTGTCCCTTCCCTGCAGATCTGAGGAGGGCCAGGGTGGTGGGCTCTGGTCCAGCCGGGGCCACACTGCTGCCAAAGCAGCCCCAGCCCGGGGGCATTTTCCAGGCAGCCTCACCAGCAAGAGGCAGTGCCACCCCAAACATATTCCTGCCCACTCCATCACTGCAGCCGATTAAATCCAGATGGTGCAACATGCTGGGGAGTATATTCTGGGGAGCAGCAATGGGTCTGGCAGCCCAGCACACACCAAGGGGCCCTTTGCCTCACTCAGCACCAAGGAAAAGAAGAAAAAAAAAGGGGGATTTAAAAAAAAAATATTCAGCTTCATTTGTAATCTGGGATGCAGAGTAGTCTGGGAACCAGACAGAGACTGCCAAATCATAAAGAGCCACGGAGATCTGTTAGCAACACTCCGTGCGTTTTCAGTTTCTTCTGTTCTCTTACTTCTTCCAATAAAACCACACGAAGGCAGAGCTGCAGGAATGTTACGGTCCAGCCCAAAAGGCTGCTCGCAGTCTGTGTTGCGGGTACGGGTCTGAGTGGGCAGCAGAAAGCTCTCCTGCCCCTCCATGGGCCGCAGGCTCCCAGATGGGCTACAGGGATCTCACTGCGCATCATACCATGCAAGGGAGACCTAGCAAACTCCTAACGTCAAAGCCATTAACTCTAAGATGCTGCAAGACAGGAGATCGTTTTTAATGACCCTATCCTTTAGGAGCACGGTCCTGTGCTGTGGGCAGAGTGCATCGCTTCCCGCAGCACGCTGGAACCTGCCACCCACCACCCAGGTACTCCAATGCTGAATTACAGCACCCCACCTCCACACTATCCCCTCCAAACACTGCCAACACCCAGTTGCTTTTCCTATGGTCTCCTCTGCTCCCACGCTCCCTGCCCAACATCTGGGAATCAGGCTTTTCCATACATCCTTGCTGTAGACATTCCAAAACACAGGCACAGCTTGCATTCCCCACATTGCACAAGCTAAGCTCAACAAATATCCATGTACATGTGATTTTGAAGCCATGCAAGGCAGGTGTGGGTCCTGCCTGCTGCAAACTCAGCTTGAGGCTCTTCTGGGACATTCCCTAGGTGGCTCTGCCTGTCCTTACTATCAGCTAAGGAAGCAGCTGCTTAGCCTGAAGAAGCCACAGGAGGTTCCCTGATTGCCTATTTTGACAAGGAACTTTTGTTTTGAGCTCTCAGCCAGATGTAATCCAAATGATGCTGCCACACACACAGCAAAGACACCGGTGATTTAACCACAACCACTCCACGCAGCACCAGCACACCAAGCCATGAAGCACAGCAGGTATCTCTGTATGCC
Organism: Ibycter americanus; assembly: GCA_035590275.1. Classification (NCBI taxonomy): domain Eukaryota; kingdom Metazoa; phylum Chordata; class Aves; order Falconiformes; family Falconidae; genus Ibycter; species Ibycter americanus. The sequence continues at coordinate 7,274,815 of JAVJGI010000032.1, read as the reverse complement.
TCCAACCCTGACCCCAACACATGAACAGTGGGATGAAAGGCAGGGTGTTGGGATGAGACTCTAGAAAATGGATTTTAGCGTCTGCCTTGGGCTGAAGTTCCTTAGTCCAGAACAAGGAGGGCTGGGACATGCACCCTTCATCATGAAGTTAAGCCTCCCACAGAGCCACTGCCCTGCACATGCTTAGCAGATAGTGTTTTCTGCTCTCTGCCTCAGCTTCCTCATGCAAAAAAGAAAACAGACAGCGAAGAGAGCACTTTCCCCCTCCTGCTCTTATTCCTTCTTATTAAGGGAAAAGCACGTTTCACTTGTGGGTTTTTTTCACTGGCAAAATCCCGCAGAGACAGAGGCTTGGCAAGGGGCAGACCTACTGGTGCTGACACTGGGGAGTAAGAAAAAGCCTTTGCTTCCCTTTGCAACCCAGCACAAGAGCGGCTGCACGCAAAGATCTGGCTGCACACCAGGAATGCTGCATCTGCAAAGACAAAGCTGCTCCCGGGGAGCAGAGGTCTCTTGTGCAGCAGAAGAGGCACACGCAGCACTCGCTCCCCCTGCCCGCCCTGCTGTGTGCCACCCAGGCAAACAGGAGCCCGAGGGGACCACCAGCAGCTACCCAGTCACTCCCGAAGCTCTGACCAAGGCAGAAGACGCCCAGCAGCACCACACCAGAAAGGCATGTTGGAGTTCACTTGTGCAAGACAGACAGCGCTCAAAGCACCACGTTTAAGCAAAAACTGCCCAGAGTCCTTACAAAGGAGGTGCAGACCTCTCTGAGCCACTCTGGCTTAACTCGTCAAGTTTTGGCAACGTGGAATGGAAAAAAATAGAAAAAAAGAAAAAGAAAAAAGATAATAAATCAGTTCTTCTGGGGCTGCCCTGGCCCCACAGGCAAGCCAGCCATCCCCCCTGGGGTGTGCGGAAAAGCCATTTCCCAGGTTCCCCATATTCCATTTGCTGCCCAGTGCCACGCTGGGGCATGGGATAACACCACCCCCGCTGCTCACCAGGAGAGATAGAGCCAGACCTCCCAGGTGAAAGCCCTTAGGGCGATTCAAAGCATGTGAGATGGGCCCTTCCAGAAATTAAATCACAGGGAAATCACATTATTACTAATAAAATTATAGATAAGGATATTAATTTGCTTTTTCTCCCCCACGTGCTATCCATCTAGTCCCAGAGAACACCCACAATACTGGGGTTACCAGCTCTGCTCACGGGCCTGGACTTTGCCAAAGTTTTTGGGGAAACATCCCTGGTTTGTGAGTCTGATGTCAAAGCAGGAGCCTCTGGCATGTGGTTTTTGCAGGCTGACAGGGTGTCAGGGCACCTGACCCTGGGAGAGGCATGAACCCAGCCCTGTGGGGCATTTAAACTTTTAAACTGTGTTAAAAAATATTAAGAAACCCAACAGGGCAGGAACCTGAATTCTGAGACCCAATGTAAAATTCAGATTTGGTGGTTCTCGGAGTGACACTGAGGGTTTTTGTGGGGAAGGGTGGTCAGAGATGGGTTCTCTTGTTGGCCTTTGTCTCTCACTGGTTTTCATCTTCCACATCCTGCAGCGCTGCTTTATTCTGTTCTTCACCATCACCCTGCACGTCTGAAGCCCATAGTGTCAGATTATCACGTAACAACACGCCGTGCCAAGACCAGGACCTGGCAGAGACAGGCAGTGGGGCTCTCTGGTCCTCAGTGGGACACAAAGTCTGTGAAGCCCAAGGGCAGCCATCAGTGCCACAGCCCGGCATCCCCCCAGCACCAGGGGCTTCTGCAAAGCGCCAGCATCTCCATCCCCTGTGGTGTGGCTACCGGGCAGTGCAGACCCCAGCAGCAACAAGCACGAGCTGGTAAAGGGAGGACAACCCGTCCCAAATCTCAGGGACGCCTGCCTTTGGTGTGACTTCCCACACACACCCACAAAACTGTTGCAAAACGGGCTGAAATGCCAAAACCAAGCACCCAGGAGCTGGGAAATGCAAAGATGAGACCCTACCAGCCTGGGAAACACCCGATTAAACAGGTTGGGATGGCAGCAGCCGGCACAGCCATCTGTGTGCTCCCGTCGCGTTAAAGACAGAAATATTAGGTTTTGTGTTGGAGTTACTGCTAGATGGAGCAGCTGAGGGCGGTGAAAGGGGCACATCCCACGCAGTACCTGCGGAAAGGGCTCCAGCTTCATCTCCCTGCCACAAAATAGAGCTGTAGTCCTCCAGGCAGTTAATTAGCGAGCAGCCGTTCTAGGAGCTCGCTCTGCCAGCTGACAATTAACGAGGCCATCCCTCTGCTTCCTGCCCAGCCATGATTTATTCATCTGGCATCCCTGGTGGGTCGCGAAAGATAACAAGGCACCGAAGGCTTGCTCAAGCCCATATGTCAATTTATTTCCCTTGTGCGGGGCTTCCTGAGTCACCGGCCAGGAGGTTCCCTGGGCACAAAGGGATGAGCACGGAGCTGAAAGGGCCGTGGAGAGCCCACCTGGCTGATGGGCTGCCCTCCAAAAAAAGGCAGGAGCAGCCTCAGCCTTATCAACAAGCAGTTTTATCATGCAAAGCATCCCAAAGAAATCCTACCCGTTTCAAAGGAGAGGAGCACTGGCCTGGATCTCGCTAAAGCGACATGCCACATCTAATTAACACAACAGCTCCCACCTCCTTCAGGTATTTCATAATAGATTGATTATTCCCCAAATAAAGTGCCCAAGGCAGGGAGCTGCTCCCGACCAGGGATACTGGAGCAGGATGCGCTGCAGCAGCTCATCCCAGGCAATTTTGCTGAGTAGACGCAAGGGGGGGGAACCTTGTAATTTAAATACACGATTGAAGCGCATCTGCAGCCTTGGTTGCACAGTGAGGGAGAATAATCCAGGACTTGGAGCTGGGGTTTTCTCACAGAACTGAGGCAAACTATGGGAAGAAGTTAAAGGAAAATAGTCAGTAAAAGGAGTGGGTTCTAGCTCTACCAAGCACTTCGTTCACTTCGTTTCTGTTTTCCCAAGTTCATTAATGACTCCAGATTGCTCTAGTTCAGGGGGGCTTGGCCACTTCTTAGGGTTAAATACAAAACCCCTCGCAGCAGGGCTCAAGCCACAGTGAAAGCAGAAGGCAATGACCCCAAATGCATCCAAATGGCCCACTGCCACCAAGGGAAACTGCCTTGAGGACTACCAAGATGGAGAACTCCCAAGTTTTCTTGATGTCCCACTAACCACCCCACAATTTGGGGGATCCCTCACGCACAGAGGCCCCTTTGCACCGCTCCCATCAGATGCCACCCTCCAGCTCAGAGCCGAGAGGCTTCACCAACGACTTCACCTGACAAACACTCGCCTCCCGTACCCGGCACACTGCTCACTCTCTCCATCTCTCCCACGCACCCCACAAACCCACCCCATCAGAAAAATACCGTGGTCCAGCCGGCTCAGACCAGCCCAAGCCCTGCGGGATGTGCTGAGCCCTGGGGCAGGATGGGCTGTGCACAAGGTCCCAGCTGCTAAGGGCAGGACCATGCATCCCATCAGTTTTAAGAGCACAGGGAGAGGAGAGGGCCCAGAAGAGATTTGGCAGGGTGCGAAGGGAGGAAAAAAAAAAATTCCTTCCCTGTGTTTCAGGTTGTTCTCTGCCTTTAAAAATCTGCCCTGGAAAACAAAGGCAATAGGGAAAAGCGACCCAGCTCAAACACAGATGGTGTTGGCTGCTCCACAGGAGTGATGCTGACATGACCCCCCCAGCCCCACGGACGACGATGAACGCTCCCGCTCCCCCCGGCTGCCCACCTGGGCTGGGGGCTCTCCGGTACTTACTCCCACTCCTTCCTCCGCGCCTGCGGCGTGCTCTGCATCTTGTGCGCCTCGTGTGCCTTGATAATGTCCCTCTGCTCGATCAGCCCGCCCCGCCGGCGCTTGATAACGTCCGGGCTCACAGGGACATACTGGGCGAGCCCCAGGTCCAAGGTGCTGCCGGTCTCCGTGCCAGCATCGGCATCCCGAGACCGGGACTCGTAGAGGGCATCGAAGCTGGCGGCGCGCGAGACCAGGGCCTCGGCCAGGCTCTCGGGCTCCAGCAGGTTGCAGGACTGGGTGGTTTGCATCAGGCCGAGCCGGTGCTTGCGCCACGTCTCCTCCTCGGGCAGGGCCAGGACGTAGCGGGGGGAGGCAGCGTCCAGCTCAGCCCCCCTGCCCGGTGCCGGGGCGCTGACGGAGCACGTGCCGAATCCCAGCATCTTTGGTGCTGTTGTAGCTCATCACTCTGGAGGGGCACAAGACAGAGAGGGGAGGCTCAGAGCTTTGCTCCTTTACCCTCTAATTCCCTCCCTTCCTCCCACGCAAACTGGAAGTCCTGTTTCTCCTGGGTTTGTCAGGCTAGACCCTCTCAAACCAGGCATGGGGCACGCAGCACTGGACCCCCACGGCTAGGGCAAGGGGTAGCACCTCCTGCCTTACTGCTCCCCTTCTCCTGCCCAATCTGGGCACCCCTGCACCTCTTGAACCTGCAGCTCCCTGAACCCGCAGCCAGCCCTCCCCAGGGTCCCCGGAGCAGCACAGCTCATCACGGCCGGACCACAGCATGTGATGAGCCCCCACACCGTCTCATGGACAGGAGGAGACCTGGGGGAAACCACCCCTACACTGCTTTTGCTTGGGTTTTCTCTATTGGTTTTTTTGGTTTTTTGTTGGGGTTGTGGGTTTTTTCACTTTTACAGAGGGTTGGGAGGAATAAGATGGGCTGGCATAGCACAGCTCAGCTGGAAACACAGCCTACAACCCCCAGCACAGCTCTCCCCCATCCAGCCCAGCAGGCAGCCCTGCATTCACCAAAAAGCCAGCTGCTGCCTGCACTCAGCTGCCCGCACAGGCAGGGCCATGCAAGCAGCATGCGTGTCGGCAGATGGTGCAGCACCTTCACAGGCTGCCTCCCAGGTGGGCACAGCGCTGGAGCATCCATGTCCCCCTCCGGCTTGCAGGAGGATGGCCAGGCAGCCTGGCAAAGACAACTTAAGAGGAAGGATGTGGGAATATCAACGTGGCTTAGACTCGGGAGCTGCACATGAGAGTGAAAGGTGCAGGAGCGCTGCCAGAAACACCGCACCGGGCAACGCTCCTTGGCTAAGCAAAATAGACGATGCTCTATAGACAGGAGATGCTTGTGCCTGAAATACCCTGGAAGCCTTGTCAGCATGAAACACTTTATTCTCATGTTGGAGAAGCTCCGTTCAGCACATTATTGCTGAGGGAAGAGCTTTGCTCCAGCAGTCTCTGAAATTCCCCTCCCAGCACTTGCCCATGATAGAGGTGAAAGAAAGGATGAGAGGAAAGTGCAAGGCAGCAGACACCTCACACCAGGGCTGTCATTCCCTTCCCAACTACATCCCTGACACAGAGGGAAACAACCCAACACAGGGAAATAACACAGCAAAAAACCCATCAGTCATCTTAACCCCTTCCCAGGGCACTGTTTGGAGACACCTGAACTCCTCCTCCAAAGCAAACAGGGAGTCCAGAACAGCGGTTAGGAGAAAGGCAGGGAAATTACCACACCAGGAACAAAAATACATTAAATATTAAAAAAAAATCCAAAGTAACTGAGGAGACAAAACAGAGCATGGCCCCTTGCCAGGCAAAATAAGCCTGACATCCCTGGGACGCGCGGCACAGCCAGGGAAGCATCCCATCTCCTTTGGTCTGTGGTGCTGCACTGCACATAAGTGTCTAAAGTCACCCCCAGATTTAAACTTGCCCAGCCCAAGAGATACTCACCCCTTGGCAAGCTCTCCAGAATGAAAGAGGCATCCGCCAGTAAGAGTCTCAACAAATTAATTAGCACATCGATAAGAAGAGTTTGGTTGCTCCCACTGAAAGCTATGAACAGATTCCTCACTTCACTACTTTGCTTACCCATGCAACTTGTAAGGGCGTTCATTACTTGTCTGTACAAGTCAGTTCTGGGTACCTTTATAATATCTCATTTTCCCAGCCTCTGCCTTTCCTTTTCATACTGCTTTGGTCATTTTCAACCCTCCCCTGCTAGAGTTTAACTCCTTGTTCACCCACACCAGGTTTCCTTTGGGCTTTGGGGACTTTATTTTTGTTTTGTATTTTGGTTTTTTGTGGGTGGTGGCAGGGTTGGGTTTTTTTGGTTTGTTTTCAACCATTCTGGAGCCCTGTTTCTTCCCAAAGCATTTCCTTGGGAAGGACAGGAGGCTTTCTTGCACACCAAGGACAAGCACTCCAGGTTTCAGCCATGGCGTGGCTACAGCAGAGCCCCAAGAGCAATTAGCTAAGAGCAAATGAGGACACATCCCAAAGGTAGGTCCAGCATCTGCATGGACACCAGCTCTCCTGATGCCTACCAATGCATCTCCCATCAGGCTTGCTCCAGGGACACCGGTGACTCCCAGAAGCTTGGAGACAAGTGAAAAAGCTCAAGCAGAGCCCTCAAATGAAACACCAAGAAAGTCTGACGAAATAAATAGAAATAATTAGCTCTGCCTCCGCCTAAGCAAACAAGGCTCACACTGCTAGCAGAACAAGCCACGTTCCCTCCGGAGAAGTGACAAGGAGAGAAGGGAAGATGCCAGAACATTTTGTTAAGGCAAGCTGATGAGGCTACACGCTAACGAGGGTGCTCGTGGGATGCCACACACCACATACGAAATATCTGACATCAAGGTATCTGCTTGTCTTCTAGCCTTCGGTCTCCCCCTTACACCGAAAACAAACCCACTTTATTTTTAGACAAAATCTGAATTAGTGGGACAAACACCACATTTGTTCATGTAATTCAGCTTCTGCTGTTTAAACGCCAGCCCTGCCTCCCACAAAAGGGAAACGTGGCAAGCCAACACGTGGCTGGTTTGGAAAACACAGAGTTATTTTCTGATCCCATCAGTGGAAATCCACAGCTTGGTATGTGCTGGGAATGGGCTGTGGCTGGAGCCGGGACCACAGAGCCAGCCAACAGCCCTACCTCCCCACCACATTTGCTTAATAACATACAACTTGGGTGAGTATTGGAGCCCTGAACCTTTCCAGCTGCAAATCAGCCTTTGCACAGCAACAAACCTAGGTTGCCGCACTGGTTAACTGGTTAACAGCTGGGAAGAAATGGCTTTGCAGCTCCATCAATGAAAATTAATAATTAAAAAAAGCAAAAGAAAACAGTATATCCACCTGTCCAGCCCTCTCCCCATGGTCCTGCACGTGGTTTCCCACAGGTGACTCCAGCTGATGCTTGCTCTCAGTATCCCTGGCTGCGTGACTGGGATGCGGTAAGAGCATGGCACAGACCCGCAGAGGGCTCCGGGCAGCCCCCGCGCACCCAACCACCGCAGGAGCAGTGGACATCACTGCACAGCGACAGTATGCCTGTCTGTATTTGATACAGGAGAACCGAGGAACAGCTGCCGTTGTGGCAAACAGCAGGCTTTCAATATCACAAAACAAAGTTTCTAGAGGTTTTTATCTCCCAAATTTTGGTCTAAAAGTAGTAGAGTCAGGAAATTTACTGTCTGCTCCTGCAGCAGAGAAGTCATCTAAATAAAACCATGGCGACAGGGTGCTGAGAGCGGCCAAACTGAATTACAGAGTGGATATTCAGCTGCAAAAGCATTGGCACTTGTGCTCTCGCCTGCACGGTGGCTGGGAGCAGCGTGATGCTCCCAGCACAACCCAGGGCACATCTGAGGACACGAACCACTCAGCTGTGCCAATGCGCAGCCAGAGCTCACCTCGTCTAATGGGGATCTCATTAGAGAGATTGCGCCCAGCAGCCATCGATCCCCTCCTGCACCGGGATCGCCACGGCCAAACAGGGACAGCACAGCGAGCATCTCTTGTCACTTGGCCTGTCCATCAGCGTGGGCTGAAACAGGACACACCCCAGGGCAGCATCCCACCCCACGCACCACCGAGAAGAGCCTTTGCAAGACCTCTGCACCAGAGAACAAGCGATGGAAGGAGAGACATGCATGGGTCCTCTGCAGCATCCTCGAGAGACAGCCGCACACTGCCAAATGACTCAGTCCCCTTATCTCAACCCAAACCGCATGCCACAGCCAAGGAGCGCAGCCGCTGCAAGCAGGAGACCCTGCGCTCTCACACCAGACTTTGGTTTTTCCTTCTAGCAGCCGATTAACTGATAAGGAGCTGCAGTGAGCAGCAGGTTCCCAGCAGCACCGCTGACCTCCAAAGAGGAAACTCCTTTTAGGGGTTTTGTGTGTCTATGTGTTTGTGTGACAACGGCAGCAATCAAGTCTTTAGCCAAGTAACTATGTATTACCATAATAACTACACTCGGCACTTAAGGCACTGGGTGAGCCATTTGCTTCTGTTATCTCAATAACCTTCACTGAAACTCCCAGAGTTAAAGCAGAAAGGTTTAATGCTGCACTGGCGCGTGGGGCTGATCTTTCCCAGGCAGCACAAGGGTCCAGCACCGCAGCACTGAGCTCCAGCACTGCCCCGGGTGAGCGGGGACGCAGAGACCCCTTGCTGGAGAGGACACAAGGCCTCAGCCCAGGATGGACAAACCCTGCCTGTGTTGTATGCAGCAAGCACCAAAGCCACCAGAGCCCTCCAACCACAGTCCATCAGCCCAGCAACCTTCCCCGGGGATTTGGGGGATGATTTTGACAGCAGCATCAGAGCAAGAAGCTGCTCTGATGATGCTGCTTCCCCTTGTGAGCAAGCGTCCCTCCTCTCTTCTGCGTGAGCAAGGACAGAGCACGACAAGAACAAGAGCAAATCCCTTTGGATGCTGCCCCAAGCATCTTGGGGACACCCTGAGCCAGGCAGCGTTTCTCAGCTTCACCAGCCCGCAGAGGATGTCACTTTCCCGAGCCTGGCTGGCTGCCCTGGGAACCCACCATCTCAGCCCCGCTCCATCCTTCCTGGGGCATAGGGATGCTCCAAATCCATCCCCCTGCCACCCCTTCTGTCTGGCTCCCTAACCTGCCTCTCTCAGGCCATGGAGGCCACTCAGGTTTTGGGACTGTCAAACGCCATCCTCCTCTCTGCTGAGCCATGCTTACCCCCAGCTGCTAATTATTAGTCCCTGCTTAAGGGGAGAAGGAGAGCTCATGCAGTGCAACTAAGCAAAGTACTAAACCTCAGAGCACTAGGAAGAAATTCAGCGTGGGGCCCCTCCAAACAGAGACAGATGGGCTGCAAGAGCGACTGATTCATCCTCATGGCCTTCTCCTCTCCCACCACGTGCACTTCCCCTCGCAGCGGCACGGATGCCGCGGTGGGCGAGCCCCGCTCGGGATGGTTCCAGACCTCCCCGGTCCTCTGGCTCCCCCGTCTTGCACCGAATGCGGCAGCTGGGTCTGCGTGGCACGCTAGCTGCGGGAGCCAGCTGGCAAGGGTGAGCTATTCTTAGTTGAGTCATTTGTTACTGGGGAGAAGTTTGTTGGATTAAACACCCCTCCTGTAGTCCCCGCCACCAGCAGGTTTGCAGCGGATCTGCTGGGAAGAGCTGCTCCCAGCATCCCCGGTACGCAGCTGGTACCCAGCAAGAGCCAGTGCCGCATCCCATGCTTGGAGCTTTGTACGACACCAGTAACAGAGAGACTTAAGCAAGGTGGGAAAAAGAAGAGAAGAGAGGAGACATTTACAGGCAGCGACTCCTTGCACGGACCTACTCCTACGCTCAGCAAAAGGTGGAAGTGAAAGGGTCAGGTCAAACATCCCAGTACGAGAGAGCCAGGGGAAGGCAGCATCGCACAGGCCAGTGTGTTTGGGGTAGGGGGACGTGGTGCAATCAAAGAAGGGCCGTTTGGCTGGTTTCTCAATAAGTATTAATTTCTCATCACCCATTCACATATAATAAATTATTTTGGGGGCCCTCACAGTGCCAAGATACTACAAAGACCCCTGGAATAACTGCAAAGATCAGACTGAGGAAAAAGCAGAGCTCCAAACACCCAGGGGCTGCTTCAGGATGGGAGATGCTCTGGCACCAGACATCAGACAAACTTTTGTCTGGGAAACTGTTTTTGTTCTGCCATGCCAGGGTTTTCCACAGCTGACATGATGCTTCAGCAGCAGAGCCCACTCCCTGGGGCTGAGCACCGCTTCTGCTTCCCAGAAAAAGCCACACTGAGCCTGGATGCGGCCAGGCTGCTGCTCAGACCCTGTCCCAGCCTGGAGGGATCTCAAAGGCCCGGGAGCCCATCAGGGGTGCGCGGGCTCTGCCTGTGCCAGCAGTGGGGTTGTGCAGTCCCAGGTATGGGAGCCCTCCCGCAGAGCACCGCTCCCAGGGGAATCAGCTTTAAGAATATCAAAACATGAAATTATCTCATCTCTCCTTTAAGAGCAACTGTTAAACAACCCCACTATTATTTATATAAATGTACATCAAAGAAATCAGCCTTCCATCTCCGGCACAGAGAGGCAGGACAGCCAGAGACTGCAAGGGGACTGGGACCCTCGGCCCCGGGGCTGGCTGCAGGCAGTGAGCCCCAACCCTGAGGATGCTTTCAGGGCACAGCCAGGGGCAGGCATGATGCTGCTGGGGCAGCAGTGAGACACAGGGCTCTGGTTGGCCTGACACTGGGGTTTCAGTGACAGGGTAGCACCAGGCATGGACAGAAAGGTGTCCCGGTGCTTGGGAACGCCCGTCCTGACAAACAACCAGATGCTCAAATTTCTTCCAGCATCACCTTTGAGACAGTCTCATCTCTTCACCTCTTCCTGCGCCCCTCGGTGCCAGACAGGCAGATGTGTCTGCATCTCAAGGCAAGGTACCCTCATCACACGCCCATCGCACCTGCAACCTGCCACCCCCAGTACCAGCCCCACACCAGTGCCGACCCCCACCAGCACCCCAGCTCTCCCGGGAGAGCAGAGAAAACGCGCACGGGCAGACCTGCGAGCGTGCGTGCCATCGGCCACGGGCAGGGATGGGGAGCACAGGACGATACGCAGCACAGCTCAGTGTTTCCCTTCCTTGTACAAGCTCTTCTTCCCAGCACGGCCAAAGGACGAAGCATCGCTCCAGCAGGCAAGTGCTGGACTTGGGCTCACCTAGCATGTAACCACTGCTCTGCAAACAGCACGGCACCAAGCCTGGCAACAGAAAAAATCAGGGGTGGGAAAGCAAGCCGTGAGCTGTGCAACAGCAGCATTTAGAAACCAGCAGTGCCTGGAGCTATACGTACACACAGCCGGAGAACACGCCTTTAAGAGTTTGCTTTCCAAAGAAGGGCAGAACCAGGACTTCTTAAAGAGAATTTCCAGCTGTAATCACCGGGCCACCCTCCAGGAATATAACTAACAGGAATGCCACAACCATCCTGGGCTGCCTGTCACTCTCGCAACACAGAGCAGACAGCCAACACCAGCATAAAGTGCACGTATGGAACAGTCCCCCTCGCCCAGCTGCGGGCACAGGGAGAGCAGTGTGTCCACGTCCCAGCCCCCAATTCCTTGGATATTTGACAAGCCAAGAACCAGTGCATGCAGGTAGTCATGGGCAGACCCCATCATCCCCAAGGACAGCCTGAATTTATGCTTTAATTAGCACGCAGCAGCAGAGCTGGCTCTGCATGTCACACCTCGGCTGCTCCAGCACCCAGGGATGTGGGAAGCAGCGCTGCCAAGCCTGGTAAGAGCCTGAGCTAGCTCATTTCGAAGAGGATAAGTGACAGCAGGGTTCAGCATCGGTCCCCATCGCTCTCAGCCCAAAAGCAGCTGCAAGAATTGCTAAGGTATAGAGAGGAGCTGCCAGCATGAGCCAGGGTGTGTTAGAAGTTGCTGTGCAACAGAGAAAGAAAATGCTTTAAAAAATAAATCGACCAGTTTCTGGGAAACACTGCTGGCAGAAGACAGCCCAGCCCTTGCTCCTTGCTCCTGAGCACCTGAAATGAGGCAGTACACAGGAAGGGGTTGAGAACAGGGCATTGCTTTTGATGTAGGAGATTATAAACCCAGGTCAGCTTGAAACCATGGATGCAACCAGGATTTGACGTAAATACAGAAGGAAAGAGTCGTGAAGTATCCAGGCTTCCTGAGCACTGCCCTGGGAAAAGTTTGTTCCCCTGTGCCGAGGCAGGCTGAACACACGTGGTCCCGAAATGGACCATGAGACCTGGGAGCTGCTTGGTCTGGGCTCCCCAGAGGGTGGTCGTGGGTCTGAATGGCACCCGATGCACCCCCAGCCCTGCCACCACGTACCCTCATTCTGACTTCATGCTACAGCTTACCGCTTCTCCAAAAGTCTGGCTTAGCCAGGAACTGCCGCTGGGATGGGGCAGGAAGGACACACACACGGCTCCGACTGCAGCCTTGCAGGAGGGACCTGACAGGAGGTTGTAGCGAGGTGGGGGTCAGTCTCTTCTCCCAGGTAAGAAGCAACAGGACAAGAAGAAACAGCCTCAAGTTACACCAGGGGAGGTTTAGATTGGGTATTAGGAAAAAATTCTTCACTGAAAGGGTGGGCAAACACTGGAACAGGCTGCCCAGGGATGTGGTGGAATCACCATCCCTGGAAGCACTTAAACACATAGATGTGGTGCTCAGGGACATGGTGTAAAGGTGAGCTTGGCAGTCCTGAGTTAACAGTTGGACTTGATGATCTTAAAAGGTCATTTCCAACCTAAATGATTCTATGAGAGCATCCCATGGCAGCCTTCTGGGTTCCCTCCTTGCGTTTCACCCCCACCAGGCTTGGTGGCAGCCCTTTCAGGCTGCCCTTCTTCCTTCCAGCCAGGAAACTTTACAAAAATAACCAACAAAATTCTTGTTTAACCTGGCAAAACCAGGGAGAAAAAGTTCTTCTTTCCAACGGTGCCTTTGCTGAGGTGACTCACAAACCACAAAGTGTGTCATTACTTAATAGACCCGCAAAGGCAATTATACGATCATGCAAACATCAGATTCCTGGCACAAGGAGTCACAGCACCCCTGAGAGGTTAAAACAAAGCGATGCTTTAAAGGTGAGCGACGGCAGGCTTTATTCTTCTTTGACTTTTGTTCTCATTATGTACAAAGACTCACTGAAAAGGTCTTATCATTTGGGGGAGGGGGGGAGGCACTCTCTTGCACAAATTGCACGGTGAGGAATGGAAGGGGATAGGGAATAAGTCTGTCTTGCCATGCTGAAGCCTTGGGGGGAACGTGCTATGCATCCTCCGCTGCAAGGTCCTCACCACCAGCTCCAGCTGCAAGCACGAAGACAGGGCAGAGCCCCAAATCACTGGATAAATAGAGCCAGACCTTCCTGATTCAACCTCAAAGGAGGAAAGGCAGATTTTTCCTTTTGCTGCTTCACCCAGGTCTCTTATAACCTTTCCCTTTTTACCTCACACACTGCAGAGAACCGAGGGGGTTTGCATTTTACCTTACCCTGCCCTGAGCTGGGTTGGGATAAACGGACAATAAAAAGGTATTTCTTACTTGTCAACATAACAGGTGCACAAATCAGGCCTTGAGGACCCTTTAACAAGCAACCAGCTTCCCAGCCGGGTGGGCCAGCATGTGCCAGGACATGCGGCTGCTCAGGGGCAAAAGCCTGGCCCAGCCCCTGTCCCTCCTCATCCTCACTTGTCCCTGCCACCCCCAGCCACTCCAACCTGCCACACACACCCAGAGCCCATGCCCAGAGCCCAGCCTCTCCCCAGTCTCCTACAGTGCGGGAGATGAAGGCAAACAAGTAAATGCTTATGGAGAGCTGAGAAGAATGTTTTGGCAATCCTGCTTTTTCCACCAGGACTAATAACCTGGCCCAGCAAGCACCCGGTCCTCACCTCCCACCCAAAGCACACACAGCCGGGATGTCCCAGGGGCCCCTCTCCCCCTCAGGGGACACCACCAAATCCCTCGGGAAAGCCTGGGTGTTTCCTTCTGGCTCCTAAAGGCAGCCCCTGCTACCAGACCCCGCGGAGAGCCGTGGGTTAAGCCAGCGCGGGCACAAGCCCAGCCGCTTGGCCAAGGTGCCAAGTGAAGGCAGGCGCGTCTGCAATCCATCTGGGCACGAGGACAGGCGCAGAGCGTGGCTTTTCGAGGCGCTGCTCTTTCAGATACACCCAGCTGGACTCCAGCCACTGCCAGTGGCCTCTTCTCCTTCCAACGATGCGGCTTCGCTCCCAGCTGGTGTCAGCTCCCCCTCCAAAGCCCCACAACGGCAGTGCTTATCAGGCGCTGCCCGCCTTGCTCCCTCAGCGCCGGTGGTTCCAGCACCTCCCTTGGTGACCAAGGCCACTGCCTTATCGGGCCCCCTCTCCACCTTGACATGTTTCTTCTTTTGACAAGAGTTCATCCAGCTCTGCTTTCCCTTCTTTTATCACTTTACTACAATTGCTGACATCAAGCTGTTAATACCATGATTGCCTCTCCTCCTTCTCCTCTTTACATGTGACACTATTTCATCGCTGCTGTTTCATCCCTCTGAAGCACGTTACTCAGAATAATTTATACCAAAGCAACCTTCCTGCCAGATAGCTGCTTTGTGGGACAAGCACAGTGCAAATAAGCTCAAAACAAGGATGAGACTAATTCACAGAGGGTAGGAGGGCAGGCACATCCAGGAATAACAGCCTAGCTGCAATCTCCAAGCCGTGTGCTGCCGATAGCCAGAGCCTGGGAAAATCCAGCAGGGAAAGAGCAACGTACATCCTATTCCTCACACCATTCCTTATATTTATTAAGACACACACCAGCCCAGCATCCTCCGCGGTCCTGGCTGAGCAGCCAGACCAGGCACGGAGCTAGAAGGAGCTTTGCTCTGACCCAAGCTGACTGCTTCACTTGTCAGCCTCATCCCTCTACCGAAACGATACCCAAAGGCTGAATTAGCTCATAACTCTATCATGAAATTGGCCCTTTTACAACAGCGTGTGTGCTTGGAGCCTGGACTTCACCGTATTTGCAAACATCAGCCATCACGTTGCAACAGCACGCAAACGGCTGCTCATCAGTGGCCCCCCCCTCCGTCCCTCTCTGTCTCCAGGAAGGCAGACGAGGCTCTTCCGCGGGTGGCACACGGCTCTTTTTACACTAGGAAACTGCCATCTGTAATTTTTAGACATCTCGAGGATGGCTGAGGACCGGCAGTGCGAGACTGCCGGCGTATGTCACTCAGCTTGCAGCCGCCTGGGGGTTTCTCCTCTGGCACGGCTGTCCGGCGCTGCCATGTAATTTGGCACTGCCCGCCTCTCACCACCTCCTCCCATGCTCATGCTGGACACCAGTGGAGACCACTTGCTTTCAGACCCTCAGCAACTCGGAAACGGGCAATGCTATTTCTGGCAGCGTCACTCCCCCTCTCTCCTCTTGCCCACTCGCTCCTTCCTAAATAGTTTTAACGCCATTGATTTTCCCATGCCAGCCATCCACTGTCTGCTGGCAGGCTTCAGAGCACCGGCAAGACATTCGAGCAAGCTGGGGTGATGCAAGAAATCATCTGTCACGGTCCCCAGCCCCCTGCCTCCATCCCTCCCAGGAGGGTACCACACCGACACATCCACCCTTCTCAGGCTGCAGCTGACACACAACTCCCATACAACATTTTGGGTTTAAACAAGGTCATTTTCTCGGTTTAAACCTTGCTTGCATGTTAGCTGCCAACAGACCTGCTTGTGAGGGCTCCAGCCCTCCTCCAGTGCCTGTTGATCTGTCTAGGGCTGTATTAAAACCCCACCATGCTACATGCTAGCACAGAATCACCATCCAGGAATACAACATTTGTGCTTGCTTGGATTTTACATGCATCCCTCTGACTGCAACGGGCCAGGCAGCCCCTGCAAACACAGCCAGCAACTTGTTACAGCCCCCAGCTGAAAACAGAAGATGCTTAAAGCCTGAAAGCACCCAGATGGGATCCCCCATCTCAGGCTCCATGGGGGTCAGTGCTGCAGCCAGGACCGGGGCTCTCAGGCAAAACCAAGGCTTCCAGGACCGAACTTCTGGCCTCCCACAGCTCCAAGAGCTGCTCACAGGCTCTGCCCCTTGGCTACCCAGCACTGTCACCTTCTGCAAGTGATGTTCAGCTCATAACCTGCACCGGGGTCCAGGAGAACAGGTGAAGGCAACTGGTCTGTCTTGGTCCTCTTTCTTGCCTAAAGCCTTCGGGTGAAACACCTCTAGCACCCCAATGGAATGAAGACGGCTTTGTGTCCAGCCCTTTGCTGTTCCCTCCTCCTCTGTCCTTCCTTTTCTCGGACACAATCCCTCACTGAGGAAGCACCAGTTGGACACCAAGACGTAAACCTGCCCTATCTCTCCTCCAAAAAGACCCTTGAGCCAAAGCACTAAGCCAAAACTACTCCTATAGGCAGGCCATCCCCATTGCAAGCCAAGTACAGAGCAGAGCAGACACCCCACGTATGAGCTGCCACCCAAGTGCATCCCGCACACCCTTGGGACACCCTCCCCATCCGTCACCAGCCTTGCACACACAGACCACACCTCGCGCTGTGCCAGACAAGCCGCTCACTGGGGATACACACTGGCAGCAATCCCAGTATTCGCCCCTCTGCACCTCCCGAGACACCCAGCGTCACCCAGCACCAACTGCAGGTCAGGTTGTCAGAGCACCCACTGGCACCCACACCCCGCCCCGAGCTACCCACTCCCGGCTCATGCTTGTGGCTCATTTCCACCACGCTCTTTTGCATTTTGCACAGAAAACCTGGCCTCAGAAATTCAGCAGCAAAGCTTGCTAACACCAGCAAGCTCACAAAGAAATTGTCAAGCCGTCTGCAAAGACCTTCCCAAGCAGTCAGCATCCCCACGGTGTCAGGAGGCAAGGCTGGCTGCAGATCGCAGGCAGCCACCGAGCGCTTGCTGGACAGAAGACTCAGCACACCCTCAGCACCCAAGTTACCCCTCTGGGGAAATTTCTGAGAGGTAAGCATAGCCCACAGTGGGTTTCGGTTCTTTCCAGACACCTTGGATCTCCAGCCAAAGCACTGAATCACCCGTAGTTTGGTGCAGGTCCAAGAGCAAGTCCAGGTATTGATCCCACTGCCAAGAGCTGGGGGTGTCCCGCACCACTTCAGCAAATGGCCGGGAGCCCAGCCAACATCTCTGGGTCAAGCTCCTTTCGCCTACAGGCTTTCCCATCCCATTTGAAAATCAAAGTGAGCAATTCAGATGAGGACCGCAGCACTAAGCACGTGGCTATGGTGCACTGCTTGGTCCAGATGTGGCCCAGCACAGCTGGAACCCAGGAAGCAGTGCTATGGGCACACATCCCGCTGCACAGCCTAACCCCCCAGGGTAGGTTTTGACCAAGGATGCTACATACCAAGCCACGCATCCTCTAGAGAGGCTCGGGTGCTCTCCGCAGCCCACAGGAGCTGTAGCACGAGGCCAATACAGAGCATTTCTAAAAATCCCAGTCTGCTGTGAGACATGGAGCACCATCTACATACAGCCTGCTTGAAACGGCTAACGGATCGCATTTATTCCAAGCTTGCTACTTCCATATGCCAGAGGAGAAAAAAAAGAAGAAAAAAAAAAAGCCCAAAACCAAAGCAGCAATGATAAATTTCTAAAGCTGCTGTAGCAAGGAAGAAAAAAAAAAAAACTGTAGTAGAAGCAGCCTCATGCCATCTCCCAGAAACTCCCTGCGCTGCGAACGCCAAATTATTAAGTCAAAAGGAAGAAGGGTAAGAAAAAAAACCCCACACCTTCCATAACAGATTGCTATTGTGTTTCCTTTCAAAAGGACAACACCAACCACAGTCTCTGGCTGCTGCTTTCATATCCAGCATCCACTTCAACAGCATGTTATTTAAGAAGTAAAACCTGCACCTTCGCCCTCAGGTCCAAAGCAAGGCACGGGAAGACGGGCCGACCCCACGCTGCCTGGGAAGAGTGGCAAGAGTGCAGCCACCAGGCTGTCACCTAAAGGCACTTATCCGGGGGTGGCAAGAGGGACAAGGGCTCACCCTAAACCCAAGAGGACCTGGCCTGATTTCGTTCACCCTTGTTGCTGTGCCTCGCCCCGGGGACCGTGGCATCCCCCCAGGGTGATGTGCAGCGATGCACAGGGCTCAGACCCACTCCCGTGCCGAGCACCTGGTCACAGCGGCACGTGGCAGTGACCAAGGGCTTCAACCCACCAGCCGAACCTGCACCGAGCTGCTGATGCTCCTCAGCGTGCCCAGGGCCAGCTCCAACCCAGCCATAAGTCTTCCCAGCAGGAAAGCCTCGGGCAGTGAGCCTCTGGCTCCTGTCGGCTTCACAGCCACGGCACAGCCCCGCCACGCGCAGGGGGTGCAGGAGGGGAAAGCCCACGGTGCTCACCTCAGGCTGCACCACCCACGTCCCCTGCAGCTCTTGCCATGGCTCACCCAACCATCGTGGTGTCCTCGGACCCAGGCGCCGGCTGCCACATCAGAGCCGATCAATCCCCTCTGGATCCAAAGCAATCCTTGTTAAAAATAGGCTCTATCTATGACTCTCCCAAGCTCACACGGGCGTCATCACCTTGGCCCCGGCATGCTTCCCAACGTGACTAACGCCAGCGGTGTGTGACTAACACCCCGTCCCGCGCTGGGGAGGGAGACAGTCCCCAGCAGCACAGGCAGGCACGAGTGGGTGGCCGAGCCGCAGCGTTTTGGCTGGAGCAAGCTCTCCCCGCTCTTCCTCGCAGGGTTTCTCTGTGCATCTCGCCCACCCTGCCAGCGTGCACCAGCTGGAGCTGGGAGAAGGTTGTGGTGGTGCCGCTCACCACCCCGCTCCTCCCCGGCTGCAGCATCCAACCCGGTCCAGCCCCAGTGCAGGGATGCTCTGACTGACGCTCAGCCCCCAGGTCCCCCCACGGAGCCAGGGATGGTGCTGCCATCCCAACCCACCACAGTGCGCCAAGGGATCCTGCAAAATCTAATGTGTTGGTTATTTCTGACAATTCTGGGACCTGAAGGCAGGAAATCAGGGAAAATTCGGCTTACTCAAGAGGAAGGGCTGGCTCAGCCCCACACACCCTGCTACAGAGATGCAATCCTGGCTCAGCACCAGATGAGCAGCAGTGTCTGACAGTCCCCAAAGCAACGCCAGCCATGGAGGCCTCAAGGGGGGAAAAAAAAAAAAAATCACACCAAGGAAGATGCTGATTTACTGAAAAGAGTCCAGAAACAAGCACGATCTGGAAAACCAGAGATCTTTGAGTTTCGGAAAAAGATGGGGAGAAGTACCATCATTTGGCATCAAGAAGATGAAATGGAGGCAACAGCATCCTCAACCACACCAAGCATTGCTAAGAGGCCACCAGAATAAACTGCTCCCCAGCCAAAACAACCAGACCAGAAGCCCCTTGCAGTCCTCCCTCCTCTCCCCTCTTTAGCCTCAACATTTCAGAAAACAGAGACAGACCTGAAAATGTGAATGCAAGAAGTACTAATATTTTTCAGCTCATTTTTTAGATCACAAATCAAAATTTTTACACATTTCTACATCCTGGTGCAATGTTTGCAGCTCCTTAGCTGAAGCAGGCAGCCGGAGACAGCAGCCCAGAACCAGCAGCATTCAGCCCTTGAAGCCAGAAAACTAAAGATGAAAAAAAAAAAAAAAAAGGGGGGGGTGGGGGAAGAGGGGCTAAAATCCAAGCAAAGATATCTAATGTAACCAGCATGCACGGAGCCATTTTTCAAGCCACCCCTACCCCTGGCAGCCCTTAGGAAACACATTAAACACTCCAAGACAGCTTTTATATATTGTGCTGGGAACCACACGCAGCCCGAGGGAGGTTATTTGTCTTCTCCTCCCAGTGATGCACAGCCGTAGCTGCCGGCAGCCTGAGTGATTTAACGGCGGCGGTGCCGGACTGGCACGAAGGCGCCAGCATCACACGGGCAGCACCTATTTCTGTTGCCTACATCCACCCGGTCCAGCCTCAGTTAGAGCAGCCCCACGTGGAGGCAGGGGATGGGAGGATCGACACTCGAACATCTCCCTCTATCCTCATTTTACGCTCCCAAACATCACCATACTGACAAGACCCCCGCTTGCGCCTCTGAACCAAGAGTCCTTCCTGCCCCACCGTGCCAGTGCGAGTTAGACCACCACAGCAAAGCAGCCTCACCTGGGCAGATTGAAGCATTTCTCAATGCAATCCCACGAAGCATCGTTAATATTGATGTGTTACAAAAGCACGAGGTGGGGTGATCGGTTCCTGGTGCAGGTGTACTCATGTTTTCTAATGGCAAGAATTCAATATCACCAGGAAGGGAGAACTGTCAAGCCTCAGTACTTAATTCTGTAGCTCCAGCAGCCACATTTCACTTATTTGCCAAGTCTGGCCGCCTCTAATATAAAAAAAACCCTAAATTATTAAGGGAACTGATGAACAACAGAGAAAGATAAAAACACCGTAAGCTGTTCTCTTGTATCTGTCCAACTTGATTATTTTTTCAAAAGCATTTAAATCTTCACTTTGACGTGACACTGCTCCAGCTGCAGGGCACTTCAGTCACAGCATAAACCTTTTATTAATAAAATACATATTTGATCCAACAGAGCGGCTTCAGCCTTTCTTCTCATTGCCTCACCCGAGCCCTCCTGTGCTGGCACTGCAAGCAGGATACTCCTCTGAAGATGACAGGGCTGGAGTATCACACGTGTGGGCACACACGTGCTTTCCTTTCTCCCCCTCTCCCAGGCATGGAGAACCAAGCAGCAGTGCCCCAGAGCCCCCTCCCCGCGCCACGTTCCCCCCCCCCCCGGCAGGAGCAGCACAGTGCTGCTGAGAACTGACCTCCCTCCTCACTTCGATACAGAAGTGACTGTGTTCATCAGCCCCAGGAACTGCCCCCATCCTCTGCACCCTGCATGCCATTCCCTGGGGCACAGAGCCCCCCAGCAGCACACACACCGCTCGCAATTACAGACCCAGTGTGCACCAGCGTTCACCTTTACAAAAGCAGCTGGTGACACCTTGGAGATGCTGAAGGTTAAAGCATCACGCTCACCTCCATCACCTGCACCCCTGGGAGTCACTGCTCTAGGAGATCCACAATGCAGGAGCTCCCCATCTCGTTACCCAACAACTCTTGTGAAAGCCTGGGCCAAGCATCTCGCACGCTTTGGTGTGCAGAGGCTGCGGGGGGAGCCCGGGTGGGACAGGTACCCGAGCCGCCCACCCGCCTGCGCTACCGGAGCTGCTCCACAGCCCCTGGCAGCACTTCGTGTTTTGTGCCAGGGAAAGCATCCGCGCCTTCGGCTGCCTTCCTGGGGTGAGCTGCACTGTACGGATGATGGGAGCAGCAGAGGAGCGAGATCGCATACCAGATCTTTCCAAAATTAAAAACAAAGAAAACAGCCTTTGGGGAAGAGGCAAAGATAATCAAAACATTAATTCAAGATCTCAGCTTTTGCTCCGAGCAAGCTCAAGTCACCCAAACATCCCAACAGGGGACAGCAGCGGCTCTGAGCCGCAGCCCCATCCCCAGAACACCAAAGCCCCCTCCATCAGCCCCACAGCCCTCTCCGGGGCAGAGGCTGGAAAGGAGGGAACCATGAGGAAAACAAGCTCCAGCTCTCAAGGAACAGAAAGAAAATTAACTACCTGGAATAACAAGTAGGAAACAGGTGACAGCTGCGAGGCTAATAAACCCTCCCAGCAACACTAACAGCTTTCTGCATGAGCAAAACAGATAAAGTGACTAAAACAAAGTCACGACAGTCACAAGTAAGTCAAGTGAGACATGAGAATGACTGAGTAAGTTTTGGCAGTCGGCTGGAAACAGGCACTGGAAAAGCAAGCAGGCAGCGCAAGCTGCTGCAGCCCTGCTGCCCAGCTCCGTGCCCGGCTGTAACCCGGCCATATGGTGCTGGGAGAAAAACAGCACCTCTCCGAAGGTCCTGCACAAGAGCAAGGACTAAGGCTAGTATTTGTGCATTGCCACAAGTCACTGGGAGAAGAGTAAAATCCTGCAGCCGAGTGAGAAATTCTCCCTCCCAGACCTTTAATAACACAGTTCAAGTGCTGCCAGTGCAGGGGGCAGGAGAAACCTGCTGAGCAGTGTCAGCTCCACAAGTTGCTGGGGGAAAAAAAAGTGCGAAAGGTTTGTAGCTGGTGGAAACTGCTTACTCCAACACAGCAGACACGCAAAAATTTTGCTTTTTACATCCCATCCACCAGAAGAAAAACACCAGATTTAAAAAATGGCTTTCAAGCCTGAAGTCTTCAAACCTTCAACTTTCTATTCCAATGCGCAACATCAAATTTGGGTGTTTTCAAAGTTTCTACCCTCTCCTTACCCCTCTTACTTGTTCTCCTCAAATTGCCTGGTGCAAACCAGCTTCGCTCCACAGAAGCATTTCAGCTTCAACCAAACTGCTGTCTCCGAGGCTGGGGAAGCCCCTGTGCATGGCCACCTGATGGTCCAACGTGCAGGATGCCCGCAGACTCCCCAGGCCACCAAGCTACACCGTGAGGAGCTGTTTTCCTCCCTTCCTCACTCTGCATCACCCCAACACATGAGAAGGCATTTGAGGGCATCCCTCATCCCCTGAGACACTGCCCTCCGGTCTCAAAGAGCTCCAAGATCCAGCAGCGCTTTTGATGCCGGAGCCTGGGGGGGCTGCTCAGCCCAGTCCCGCTCCCCATGCCCCCTTCTACCCCAGGAGCTCTGGAGGGGGTGGCCCTGGGACAGCGCCAAGGCTGACAGGCCAGGCTGGAAGGGGAAGCAGCCCCCAGAGCTCAGCACCCAGCTGCAATGAGCCCAGAAAGTGAGCAGGAGAAGGTTTAAGAGAGGCCAGGCACTAGGCTGGGGTTAGGGTACAGGGTGCAAGACCGAGGACTTTCCAGTGTGGGTCAGAAGCAGGTTGGAAGAGGGTAGAGTAGATGCACAGACAGGTATGGAAGTGAACATGGATGAAGCAATGCTGTCCTGCCAGGACCAGCTTCCCAGAGCCGCTGAGCCCCGTAAGCACAGGGTCACTGCAACCCATCCAGCCCCAGAGCAGCTGGGGAGGGAGCAGGGCCAACATTCAGCCCCTTCCTGCTGCCTCCCTGGCTGTCTGCACCCAAACCTTCACCCTGGCACGGCCTGAGCTCACACCACCGGCAGAGCAGGCACGGTCCTCAGCTCCTGGGGCAGGAACATCGGAGGTGCAGGCAAGGAGAGAGGCCGACAGGGCTGCACAGCAGCCAGCCCAATGCAGAGACTGGTAACCTGGAGCAGCCTCCAGAGAAGCACCAGCCACCAAAGATGGAGGAGGGAGGGAGGAATATCACTGAACACAAAAGCAAGGAGGACCAGGAGAAAGGAGGAGAAAGACATAAAAGATTTATAAACCCCCACATAGACGGGAAAAGCCACATAAGCATCATCTCACCAGAGGACACTGGTGAACGCAGCAGCTGCCACACACTGGTACAGGGCAAGAGATCACACTGGTCCCTGCTTCCTCCTCCCAGGAATCTGGCTCCCTGGAAAAACCTGCCCAGCCTTTGCATTTTGCAAACCTCGGCTCTAAAAATAACCACCGGTGCAAGTGACACATCTTGAGTGGAGCCGGCGAGCGGCAGCCCACAGAACCAGACTCACTTAGCATCAGTGGAGATGTGTTTTGTAAACAGGTGTTTTTTTTAAGGTTGCTTAGTAAGCTGCTGATCAAACAGCCAAAGCCGTTGTCTGATGTGGCAGAAATGAAGGGGGGACCCAAGGAGAGGAAAAAATCCCACAGAGGACGACACAGTAGGGAAAACTCAAGGGATGGGATCCCATTTCCCAGCACGTTCCTCATGCCTCAACTCACATTTTTAAGATGGAGTTTCTCATGCTGTATGGACCCAAGGAGGGGTCCCAGCTCCAGCCATGCCCACAGCACCAATGCCCCCCTCACCAGCTGCCTCTAGAGAGCAAAAACCCTATTTATACAGAAAGCCAAGGAGCAGCAACAGCCAAACAGACCACCCCACTGCCAGGGGACTGTGCACCATCTCCCCCCTCCTCCCCAAGCCCCCAGATGAGCAGGGTGCGATCCTGCCCCAGCTGCTGCAGCCACTCCCCAGGGGCTGGGACGATTGGCAGAGCACAGGGAAGGAGGAAGAGTCACCCAAACTGTTGCTCTGTAAATCATGGTAATTAGCCACCATCTTGAGTGACTCCCATTAGTTACAGCCTGATTTTCTCAGGCACAGTGAGCACGCAAGGTTTCAATTACAACTCACCATGCAGCCAACTGGGAAGTAGCCACCCTGGGCCACCATGGGGTTCATCCGGGTCACAGATACATGCAGAATTGGTGCTCCTTCCCCTGAAGGACCCAGTTTAATTCATTTTAAACCGGGTCTTATTTCCCAGCCTTGCACGGGAAGCCTCAGCAAACTCACACCAGCTTTGCAGAGCAGATGCCATCGAGCTGGAGGGGAGAGGCTTGCATTTTTTCCCACCCGCCACCGGGATTGGATCCATGCCCCAGGCGCAGATCAGAGCTGGGGTTTCTCTCTCTGGAGCCGTGCCCATGTGTTTCCACCACCGCACAAACCCCCGCTCCCGGCAAGACTTGCACCCTGCGGCAGGCAGGGCGGCACAGGCAGCCTGCACCCTGCCCTGGTTTGGGCAGCAGGCTCACTCCACCTGCGGGAACGGGCATGCTCTCCAGGCCTCTTTGCTAACAGTGCCAGCTTGCACAGAGCCCTTCACCCTCCAGCACCCATCCCTAAAAATCACACATGATGCCTCAAGGATAGATCAACGTCAAGCAAGCTGCCCAGCAGAGACCAGTTCCCTAAAAGTACTCGCACTGGTCCCAGTCAGAAGGCACGAAGCAGATGGACCCCTCACCGCACCCAGGGTAACAAGGGGTTAAAAGCCCACCTTTTGCCCGCAGCTTGGAAAAACGAGGCAGGGGAAATGTAAATGCTTTGCTGAACCAGAAAGATCCATAAAAATATTAGCCACAGCTTAATTGGCCCTCTCCGGAGATCTGCTCACAGGGGTAAGGCTCATCATCACCCAAGCCTGCCTACACGTCCGTGCTTTAAGGCACCTTTCCGGCTGGTTTAGTGCTTATTTATAGGCAGCAGTCCTCAGAGAATCGCGGGAGGAGATGAAGCTCAACCTCTTCCACAGGGAGCTTGACAACTTTGAGCCTTCTGCCGCCTGGCTAAGCGAGGGGAGAGACGAGCAGCGCCGGAGGGAGCAGAAATCAGGCTCCGACATCTCTGGCATCTTGCCCCTGCCATCAGACAGGTGCTTTACATCAGGAGCTCGGTGTGTTTTAAATAGGATCCCCCATTCCCTGCTTGTTAAATTAAAGGAAATAGACTATTTTGGCACCAAAGAAATAGAAGAACAACAAGCCTGAGCTGGGTTGGGAAGCAGGGATGCTTGTGGATGGTGAGCAGGGCTCTGCACCTCTGCGGGGAGTGAGCGGGTGTTTCCATGCCCGTGCTGCCTTGTTTAGACAACTGCCTGGGAAACCCAATAGTTGATTTAAATCCACAAGAGGTGGCCTCTGAGGCAGGGAGCACATAACCCAGCATGGAAAGCACTAAAGGTAACACCTCTGTGCTGAAGAGAAGGAAAACATCCCTTCTCAGCCGATAACTAGCACAGGAGCTGGGCACAGCTAGAAGGTCTTGGCTTTGGTATAGTACTTTGGGGGAAAAACCCCAGCAAAGTGGGGGGGGGCACCTAGCCCCTCATTTTGCAGATGCTATATCTCAACACCAGAAAGGAATTTTGGAATAATTGATGCCAGGGAACCTCTGGTCCAACCCACTGCTCAGAGCAAAGTCGGATCGATGCCAGAGATATCGGAAAGGGAGAAACGCCGAAGCCTTCACTGGGCTGCTGCTGAGCCTTCATCCCCCAATCCCCCCCCTGCTCATTTCTCAGCCTGACAGAGCTCAGCAGCCTCTCCCCAGGCACGCGGCCTCACGGCTGTGACTAATGGTATGTTTTGACATCCCTGAAATACTCCAGCACTTCATTTCAGCCGCGGGGAGCAGGAAGGAAGGAGGGGACATGCTGGTGGGGAGCCAGCACCAGGAGGGAGGGGCAGGAAGAGATTTTGCAAAAGCAACAGGCAGCGATAAAGCAAAGCAGCGCGGAAAAAGATGCAGGAGATGGCCAAGGGGCGAGTTAGGACCTGGAAGGCACCCGGAAAGCCTGTCTGATCTGCCCCTCACCTGTGCCTTCCCTGGAGCTCTGCAGAGGTGCAAGGCACTGGATTTATCTAATATCCCCGACACACACAATTGCACTGCTTGAGTGGGGACAGAGGGATGCTCCACTAGTGAGCCTGTAGCTGGTGGCGAGGGATGCAGGATTGCCCGGGTCCCCTGCCCAGGCAGGCAGAAGGCAGTGCCCTCATCCTCCTGCTTTGGGCTCTCTCCAGCGGAGCCAGGAAGGCGACAGACAGGGATCCCTGGGGAGGTTAATTAACAAGCATCTTCCCTGTATTAAAACAGTCACCTCCGGCCCCGGGGGGGGCAGCGGAGGCACAACCCCAGACTCTGGCAGGGGAGCAAAGAGCATCCCAGCCACCAGCCGAGCTGCTGGCCGTGACCATCTGCCACCGGCAGCACCGGGGAGAGGAGCAGCCACAGCCATGGGGGGGATCTGGCTTTTTTCCTGACAGTTCTTGCTCATCGCCAGCTGTTCACGCTGGGGCTCAGACAGTCCTGCTGCACCCCGGTGGGCTGGTGGAGAGGGAGGAGCAGGCTGCCTGGATCGGGCCCCAGAGAGACAGACATGGAAAGTTTTTCCAACCTTGGGAAAACTGGCCCAAAACACACCCTGCCCCAAGGGAAGAGCCAAGGGATGGCTCAGCACATCGCCCAACTCACCCCAATCTAGCCAGCAGAGCCCCCTCAGCACCAAGGTAGAAGAGCCATCCTTCAGGCTATGTCACCCTGATGTTCACCCATCCATTTCAGCCATGAGCATCCTCAGTGGCATCCATGGATCAACCCAACCATAGGATGCAGAAAGTTAGCAGCAACTCCAGATGCCATCATCAGGATGCCACTCACAGAAGTTTGCTTGGGTCACTGTGAGCCAGGAGCCCCATTGGCAGCAGTAGTGGTGATGGGGGAGCGGTGGGGGGATTGTTTTCTCTTTTCAGCTGTCACTAAAGTCATCAGTGTGGCTGTGAGTGATTCACACCAGTGTATGAAAAGCCTGACTCACGCACTGGATGCGGTGGGAGGGTACATTGACTCAACCACACCAGGGATGGGGCGCGGGGGGCTGCAGCATCACACAGGGACAGTCCTGTTTGCAGCGGGTCAAAGGCACCACCGGCCCAGAGATCCCACACATACGCTCAGATCATCAGTGCCCTCAGCAGCATGGGTGAACCTGAGGAAGACTGTACACCTCAGCATCAGCCTGTTGCCTGTCCACAATAGGTGCCAAGGTGCAACAGGGATTGGCCATGCTCTCACTTGGCTTTCCACTGGGGAAAGGTTTATGCTGCTCTGTGTGATGGCAGATGAGGAAGAAACCAGGTGCTCAAGGGATGCAGATGCATCCCAAACTACAGTGAACAAACTTCCCAGGTACTCCAGGGACCACTGACGAGGGAGGAAACTCAGCCAGGCAGAAGCCAGGACCAGAGGGGAGCTCCATGCCAGGGGACAGCCTGCTGCCACAACCATCTCCTCCACCTCCCAGACCTGTAGATGTGAATCCAGGGGAGCACAGCCCACCAGTGCTGAAACCTGCCCTGCCTGCGCCACACTGCAGGGAGACCCCCACAAAAGCTAACCAGAGGGACCCCAGATCTCGATTCCCTGGCACCCCACTGCTGCCTGCCATGTGCTAGCAAGGCTGCGTACTTTGGGGAGAGGGAGCTGAAGGGAGCTCCTCCAAAAGACACTCCCATTTGGATGGCACTTGGTCTCCAATTACTCAACGGGTGGCAGCTATGCCCCAATCTTGCCAAAGATGCCAGCAGCAGCAGCTGAGGCTGCTAACGTGTGTCTCATCTCGCTGACAGCGCCTTCCGTAATGCTGTGCCTCATCTGCCAAACAGCTCTGGCCATGGATCTGGACCAGGCAAGAGTGTCACCACATCCCACGGCATCCTGAGCTCAGACCTCCCCATCTGCACATGGGCCAAGCCTGGCCCCACATCAGCGCCGAGAGCGGGATGAAATCACCCACCTGGGGGCATGTGGCCCATGGGGGAAGGCAGGGTGGTCCAGGGTACCAGTAACACTCATCTGCTCAGGATTGTGGGGGGGAGTTATCCCTGGCCCCCCCTCCAACTATGCAGAGCGCCAGCAGAGGCCACAAGCACCGAAACGCATGCTCTGCAACGCAAGAGCAGCCAGGAGAGCTACAGGAACGAGGCAAACAAACCCTGATTTTGGGGACCACTCATTCATCACTGCCATCAGCAACACCGGGGTGGGGACCAGACTTCGGAGCAGCACCCGGACCCACAGAAAGTGGGGACTGGGTGCAGAGGGACAACACAAAACGCTGGGTGCCCAGCGCAGGCTGGGGGGGGGGGGGCACCCATGCACCCTGCACGCTCCCAGGGAAGAGAGGAGATCCTGCACATCTGGGAGGCCTTGGGCTGGCAGAGGAGGGCTGGAGCTGAAGGAGCCCACCGCCCCACACCACCACTGCCCCTGCACCCAGGCAGGGGCTCTCCAGAGAGCCCTGAGCACCCAGGTGCTGCAGGCAGGGGAGAGAGGGGGCTGTAAGCACACACCCCCTGGCTTCACCCCCCCACCCGGGGCAGGAGGCAGGGCAGTCTCATATACACACATCCATCCCGCTCCTTCCCGAGGGCGGCGGGACCCCCGGCCCCACCGCCCCGGAGCCGCA
>JAVJGI010000032.1:7223707-7240624 GCA_035590275.1 Ibycter americanus | reverse complement strand
GAGAGGGTATAGAATGCACAGTTCCAGTTACACCCACACAGTGATAAACTGGTCCCAGCCACTATAACTAGGACACTGAGGATGTTTACATAAAGCGAGACTAAACTTTCCCAAAACCAGACGATCCTCCCTGGAAAAAACTTTTCAGTAACAGAAACTTCTGCAACTGCTGCAAAAGAAAAATGACATAGTACAGCAGGAGGCAGACAAAAGCACGGACTTGTCCCTTTTGGGACCACACTTCTGGCCAGCTGCATCACAAGGAAGCTGCACCCTGAATGGGATGATCAAGAAACACCGAACTGATCTTCTGTTAAAAAAAAAAAAAAAAAAAAATCATCTCATTCATCCGTCAGCTCTTGCAGACTGCAAGAAGCAATATCAGCAAATTCCCCCCCTCCAGATGCTTTGGTCAATTAGGTTAATGACCAGAGAGGCAGCAGTCCCAAATCACTGGGAAAGCTGAGCCTGCAGAGATGCCTTTGCCCTGCCTGCTGCTCCACCTCAGACCTGTAGTTTATATTCCAGTTACAAAACAAGTGCGGCTCTCCATTTCCAAACTCCCATCTTTTAGCTGAAGCATATTTTCCTGGCACTTGTTCTGCTTCAGTACCCAGGGTATAACTACACCTCTTGCGTTTAAAACGTATCTGCCATCTGGAAAGCACCGAGAGACCCGTACCCTTACTCTGCTCCTCTCCGACTGCAGGCGTCTGGATTTCAGCACACATTTTTATCCATTCCCCCACTCCCGCCCCCCCTTATTCGTGTCTGAGCTGTTTGACTAAAATCCGAGCCATTTCTCAGGGTCTGTCTCACAGCCCAGTCAACACGGAGGGAACCGGTGCCAAAAAACCATTTCTTTCTGATCTGATTGTTTGTTTTCCTGCCTTTCCAGTTGGGGATTTTTGACAGGGAGCCATGTGAAACCAACTGCTCATTGTTTACTGGGAAGCCTGGGGCTGCGTTTTAGTCATTTCAATTGCAAAAAGACTGGAGGACACCACGGAAAGTCAACTAGCTCCTTGCAATAGCCTATGTTTGCAAAGCTCTTTGGTGTCCACACATGGAGGAAAGCCAACCCAAACGAGTACCCTGGGGCGTCATTGCTGAACCAGACCAAGGATGCTCCTGCTGCAGCACCCAGTTACCTCCTCGCCTGCTCCCACAGCTCATGCCTACACCAACACCCCAGCCGAGGTACCTCCTCAGATCCACCCCTGCTCCATATCCAAAAGCTGCAGCTGATCAAGACAGTTTGGAGAGAAGCACAACAGAGCCAGAGTCACTGGGTGGGCAGCCCAGCAGGTCCATCGTCTGGATGACATCTTTCCCTTCTCCTCCAAAAGGCACACCATCCTCCTCACGCTCGGGCAGGATGGGCAAGTCCTCACCCAAGGGTTGCTACAAGCATTTAAGAGCCAGAAATCAAGTCACCTCCCCACAGCAGTCCAAATATACGAGCTCCCTGGCTGCGTGGCACTTTTTCCAACAAACCTTTAATGATGCTTTTGAATCCACTCCAAGCTAACTTCTCAGCATTTCCCTGACTGCAGACCAGAACAGGACGTGTTATTTCAAAAGAATGAATAAAAACAGTAGCAAAGTCCCTCAGCACCCATTGGCTGCTCCTCCCCAGCCCCAGGGCTCACCCTGGTGGGTTTCAGGCAGAGCTTGGTAGATTTTCCAAAGAATCCCTACTCCTTTCCAGGCCACTGCTTCCCCACCCTGAGTACTGCACAGAAGGGGGTCCAGCTTACCAAGCATTCACCATCAGTCATCATCATCACCCATCATCACTTCGGTCTCCTGTCCTTTCATTATGTACTGCTACTCCGTCAGCTGCAGACCTCCACCAACAGCTTTGTTGTCTTTCACATTACTAAAAATATTATTAACGAGCACAGCTTAGGGCTGAGTCTGAGACGTCTCCAGAAACACCTTCTAGTGCTTCTCCACTTACAGTAACACTGAAGCAGACCAGAAAACTTTTTACCCACTTCAAGTCATGCTTGACTTGAATAGGAATGATATTAGCAGAACTCTTAAATCATTGCTTTTAAATATTATCTTTGTGGCTTTATGAGCAACATCACATAATGTTAGCTCATTATGGCCCGTGTTCTATGGCTACCTGTTGACTGAAACAAGTTATACCTTCCTTCAGTCCACCAGCAAGACTAGACTCAGCATTCCGTGTTTCCTCAACCAAGTTCCAATGTTGAGAGGCTGACGTGCTCCAGTCACTGGGTGCATAAAGCAAGCATCGCAACCCTCGCTGTCCCCAAAATTCATATAGTGTCAACCAGCACTCACAGAAGCCCTCAGCCAGCCCTGCTGCAATTCTTGACTCAACGTTGTACGTTCCCATCCTCATAAAATATTTACCTTCAGCAGATGAAGAGGGGTTCAGTATCTTCTTCTGTTGTAGTAAGCGGCAAGTTTGTTGTAATCTGTTATGAATTTAATCTGGTTTTATCTTTAAAAAGTCAACATTTAACAGTTCTGCCTTCTCTGAACTAAGTTTGTAGGGTAGCAGAGGATGAACAGGGCTTTTGGGGGCTGGTGGCAGCACTCACCCATAGCAAGAACAGGACAGCAGATGCTGCAGGTTGCCTGATCTGCCTTCATCCTCCCCATATTTCTGTAGCCCTGGCCTGGGCAGAAGGGGCAGTCATGCACAGTCTGACCCTCACCCCAGCTTCCAGACCAAGGAATCACATGAAGCTCAAAAGACACAATATCTCTTGTCCCAAATACATCCACTCAAACACTCGAAGATCAGCAGCCCCAGAAGTTTTCACAGGCTGTGCCTGATCTACTCTTTCGGGTTGTCCTGGAGTTTGGCAGCTCAAGCCCAATTCACCTGCTTTGATCAGGAAAGATTTAGCATGCAGCATTCTTTCCACATGTTTTGATGTCCAGAAACACACTGGATTTTATTTTCCAAGCTTTTAACCAAGGGATTTACTGAGACACAATTGGGTCACCCAGCAGGCTCTGGCTCCCATCACTGCCATGCATTTGAAGCCACATGGCTGCGAAGTGACCTTAACACCACAGTGGGGGTGACTACACCCATCACACCAAGTCCTGAGATGACCCCCACACTGCCAGCCTGTCCCAGCTGTATATGAAGGCACCAAGAAAGCCAAAGACCCTCTGAGCAAAGCCCAGAGCAGGTGATGGCTCTCCCCAGGGCTGATCCTGCCCAGGGAGTGCGGAGGCACGGACCACACCAGGCAGCTAGCACACCCCAGGGCTGCTCAGGCTTTGAGGCACCGTTCCAACACATGATAAACAACAATATTAGTGGAAAAAATGTCTAAACAGATCCAAATAGGATCCTCCTGCCAGCAGGCAGGGAGGGCTTCTCACTGCAGGAGGCACCCAGAGACGTGTTCGAGCAACAGGGAAATAGATTATAGTATGGAATAGCTTTTTTTGTCATCTCTCTCTTTCTGATGCTGCTCATCTCAATCCCAGCCACCAAGCAGTCTGTCCTCTACAAACAGACCTTTTCTACCCGCATTGCACTCCCGGTGGGACAGTCAGGGCTTTTGTGGATGCACATTCACATACTGCCTCTTAGAGAGGCATATTGCAAAGTCTCCAATATATCCGACCCCTGCCCAGAGGGAAATTCATATTTTAGCCCCAAGGACCCCAACTTTAAGCAAACCAGACACATGCTCCACAAACACACAAGTCCTGCATGCCGCCTCTGCCTGAGGCATGCAGCACTGCCCAGTGTTTTGCTGATTGACTGGATACCAAGCAAAAATGAATTCCATATCAGATATAAGGCTAAATGCAGTTTGTTATATTACACTATAATAAAGGAAAACCCGTGTGCAATATGATAAAAGGAAACAGTAGTAGCTATTATGCACAATATGATAAAAGAGAAACAGGAGCAAAGCATCAGATCATTACTGCAAAGCGATACAGAGACTAAGAAAAGGAGACATCACCATTTACCACCTTCACATCACCCAAGCCCACCCCTCGGTTGAGAGCCCCGTTGCAGTCAGCACCAGGAGCCTCTCGGGAACCAGCAAAATTTCTACATGGTGCATCCACCCGTAGGTGAGGCTTCTGGCCCAGTCCCGGAGCTTGCCCGCCTTTCTACTCAGTGAAAAGCAAAAATAGCTTACACACCTGGTGTATGTAAACTTTTACATTTAGGCTAAGTGCAGGCGTGCGCTCTGTCATGATCTGTAAGGTTCACACACGCCAGGGATGTTGGCCAGATGTCCAAGCACGGTGGAGTTACTGTCATGGCACAGCTGCACACAGTATTTATTTTCTGGATGTTCCTGCCCATATCTTGCTTGTTCAGGGGGCTCAAGACAAACACCCGCTCATTAAAGTTGTCCTCGAGCTCCCTGAGCCCACCGCCCAAGTGAAACGATCCCTAATTAAAGACAAAGGCTTTTTCATAAGCAATAATCAATTTAATATTTTGTTCCTACAGCCAGGGAGCAGGGTGCTGGAGCAGCGGGGGGGTTTGGGCACCCAGCAGACAAGGAACGAGGAGGGGAGCGATGGGTGAGGATCCACAGCAGCCAAAGCCGGCAGCACTCCCAGAACTGCCCGCAGAGCCATAGGCATCATTCCCAGTGCTTCCATCTAACCCCCAAGCACTCACCTTAAACCAGCACTTATCCTAAACCACAGCAATTGTACGTTGCTCTTATCCTTCTGCTTGCAGGAGCTATTTACAGTGGGTGCTAAAGCATTACGGAAGCAGCTGTCAGCTACTGTATTTATGAAAGCTGGGATCTCCGAGCCAGCTCTTATCAGGTTTAATACAGCTCTCCCAACGTGTCTGTCAGTAGAAATGAGATTTCAAGGGGGCTTTGAGGAACTTCATATGCAAACCATTCAGCTAAATCCAGGGAAAGCAGGTAACCACTGAGAAAAAGCATCAGCCCGCAGCTGTAACAGCCCATAGAAAGGCACCACAGCTTTCCTCAGCTAGTGGCCAGTGTGCCAGGCCAGGTCCCAAGCATTTCCCAGTGGCCAGCAGGATGCTGGGATGTGCCATCAGGGCAGTCCAGGGCCAGCTGTCATTTCCTAGGCAGGGTGGAAAGCCTGCTGCTCCAGCCCCAGGCTGCCCCGGCTTGTGTATCAGCAGGACACAGGATGAAAGCACATAACAAGGATCATTAAGTGACATGGAAAAGTGCAAGAGAACACTGCTTCCAGCCACGGACAGGCAGGCGGGACTGGGCAATGGCACAGGCACCGAACTCCCCCCAGGCAGGGCTAACATACACATGCTACTCTAGAACAAGTCTGGTGTGATGAAGTCCAGATTGAAAGCTGACTGTGCCTAGGAGGCATCTGTGGTCCCAAGACTACACGAAGAATGAAGATTAGAAGGGGGCAGGGGAAACAGAGAAATGATGGGTGCCTACAGGTGTCAGCTTTGAGCACAGCCTGTTACCTAGCTGCTGGAGAGCAGGAGTCGCTGCACTGTTTTTAACATCTAGAAATTCAGACCTGGGTTGAGCCATGGAACAAGAGGGGGAAAAACTGGTCTGGAGAGCTGAGCCCAGCTGGGTGTCTCTGCTCTCGCCTCCCTTTCTGCCTCCATCAGCCACCTCGGCGGCAAGACCTGCTGGGCTCACCCTGACCCACCTCACCTGGGCAGGACTTCAGAAAGCTTCTCCATATTTCCCTTGGGTCTCACCTTAGAGAGGTGCCCAGGGCTGCCTGCACCACCTCTATGGGAACAGCATTCCCACGGGTGACAAGGGCACATGGAGGGAGAAGCTGGTAGCCAAAGAAACAGCAGAAAACACCCATCAGATTAAGAGAGCTGTCACACCAAAAAAAATTAAAAAAACCACCACAAACCAGAAGAGCCGATGGCTTTGCTCTGAAGAACGCAGTGAGAAGCTTCAGCTTTCAATCCCAGGATTTCAGAGGATTTCAGCCGGTTTGTTTGGCTGCCTGTTTCTCCCCACACCCCTTCCCTTGCAGCTCACATTTGGGCAGTTTCAGCAAGGAGCTGAGGAAACTGTTGCTGGGAAACTGTTCAGCAGCCCTGGCTAGACACGCACCTACAAACACAGGGCTGACAGCACCCAAGGAGCACAGGCTGGCACGAGCAACAACCTCTTGGTGATCCCATCAGTCCCTGTATTCAGACGGATCTTCCACTTAATCCCAGCCCAGATAGCTGCAAATTAGATCCTTATTTAGGGTGGATTATACGATGCTGATGCTAATTAGAACAGCACATCCACTAAGCAAGCAAAATTTGATATCATGGTCCACTGGATCCCATTAAAGGTTTTTCTGTGCCCACGCAGAAGTAGTTTATCCTCACACCATCCAGTGCTAGGTTGCATTTGCTCCCCCTTGGACTGCAGGAGCCTGGACCACCACCTTCTCTCTGGATGTCCTCCAGGGTGGGATGCACTGCCCAGCAATGAGCACTAGATCCCTATCCTTGGCCACAGCAGGGCTCATTGCCACAAGTAACATCATTCTTCGTCATTCTACAGCCCAGAGACAAAACTGTTACCTTGCAAGTGCCTGTGTTTCTCCTACCTGTCCCTGGGAATGTGTTAGAGCCTGTAGCAAGTTCTGCTCTTCTGAGTGACGATGCATTACCTCAGGGATTTTGCCCCAGCCTTGCAGAGGGACATACAGGAACCCAGGCTAAGCACAAAAGGAGTATCTAGGAGGCAGTTACAAGCTCCTTTAAAAGGAAATACTGCTTCCTATATATATATATATTTAAAAAAAAAAAAAAACACAACACAACAAAAAACCTCTCCTTGTACTCTCTTGATGAACACACTATACTGTACATGTTTTGCACAAGATTGATTTCAAAACTTCTATTTCATTATATACACGCACACACTTACTGTAAAACTGCCTGCTGAGCCCCACCAGTTCCAAAGCATCACTCCATGTAAGGACACCCCCAGGGCTTCAGCCCCACTGCGGGGGGGTTCTGCTCCAGCACAACCCATCTCCAGCCTGCTGCTGCAGAAGGACATCACCTGCTGCCTGCAGGAGGCAAATGCCTTTCGTTTCTTGCCAGCTCAGCTCAGTGAGAAACTAGTTCAGCAGACAATTAAACGAACCTTTGCCCAACAAGGCATCGCCTTGAGGGGGTTATTTGGAGCTCCATCCCTTTCCCCCAGTGCCTGATACTGGGGTCATGAAGAGCGCATCACTCATTTCTCTTGCTCCGAAGCCTGCCATTGCATAGCTGGGGTGCAGCTGCCCTCCTCCTGCCCAGCAAGCTCCCAGCTAGCCAGCCTGAGGGCATCTTGGCTACAACTGCTAGAGCTCCAAAACACAAACCTTTGAGGTTTAGGGCAGCAGACAACCCAGGTGTTTGTCATGAGCCCAACAGATGTGATGGAGAACCAAGGATGGCCCCAAATGTAGCAGAAATGTCCGGGGATGGAGAACAATTTACACCAAGGCAATTTATATCATGTCCCCTGGGGAATCACCTCCCATCTTAACTGCCTGTTTCTTGAAAGAAGTGAGGAAAGCCCCTACTTGGCCAGCAGAGCTGTTTCCCCACCCCATGATTTGGTTTCCCTGCAGATGAAGGATGCTCATCACTCTCCTTGCTGTGCCTCCCACTCCTGGCTAAGCACCAGCTGCACATGTGGGGTACTGATCTCAGCTGGGGCCTCTGAACACTGCCATGTAGCACAAATAAAAAGTGATAATAGGAACTGGAGGGTGAATTAAACATATGAATCACTTCCTCTCCTGGCTTTTCCTGCTCCTGTTGTTGTTCTTATCCCCCTTAGAAAAAGCCCAAGGAGAACATTCATTTCCTTTTCCTCCCCACTTCGCAATGAACACGGAGGGGGGTACTTTTTCTCTTCTCATTTTCAACCGGCAGCCAGAGCTGTGATGATGCTCCTGAGATCATTTCACCATCACACAGCAAAGCAAACCCCTCGGGTGGCTGTAGCAGGAGCCAGAGCCCCTCCAGCTCCCAACCCAGACCTCACCCTGCCTCTCCTGCTGCAGCCTGGGGCTCTCTCCCTCTCCCTTATGTAGCCCACATGCTGTGTGCAGCCTTCCAGCCCCATCGTCCTTGGGGGGGGTGGGGGGAGACGGGGGAGGGTGCACAGACATCCCAAGCACATCACAGCCCTCCCTGGATGAAGCTGGGCAGAGCCACTCTGGCTGCCACAAGCCTCCAAGGGCAGTGGGCAGACCATTGCTTTGGGAAAAGTGTTTTTCAAGCCCAAAAAGGCCATTTCCCCGCACCAGCTCACCCCCAGCCTGGCACCAGGGCATCGCCAGCACAGCAAAGGGCAGCTTGCTTGCAGAGAAAGCTGTGGCTCTCCTGCCATCTCCTCCACCCTGGGAGCAATCCTGCCTGCAGGGTCTCCTGCCAGACCAACCTGTAATTAGGACCAGCAGAGAGGATTAGCTCAGCCATCCCACAGGGGGGGTCTCATCCCCCCCACCCTGATGGCACATGGCAGCATCACACTCCCCTCCCCTCGCTCCCCTACATTTACCTCTGCTGCAATATTGACTGCTCCAGCATAGAGCTAATTACTCCCTGCAAGGAGATGCTGCCAGAGAAACAAGCCAAGCGGGACACCCCAAAGCAGCAGAAAGCCTGGCAGACAGACAGTGAAAGGACATCTTGCTACAGCTGAAAGGCAGATGGATGCAGCCATCAACACCCAAAATCCTATTAAAATCCTCTGCCCACAGACTGGGGGTGTAGCACAGGGGGGAAAGGCTTTGACACCAGCTTTTCCTCCTGTTTTGGGGCTCCTGGGCTGTCCCTCCTTGCTCTCATGCCAAGGGAAAGGATGCAGAGCAAGGCGGAGCTTGCAAAAGTCCTAAGCCGGGCTCTGGTGGCAATGTGAAGCATCAAGATTGCAAAGCTGTTTTGGGTTATTAGGGACCAAGACCACTCCAAGGGTACAGGAGCCCGGGAGAGACAGACCCCTCCTCATCTTAATAGCAGCTATTGCCTTAGGTACCCCCAGAGCCACATTTGTTATGTGCCTGGGGGTCTTTAATGCAAACCTAGGAGGGCACTACAGGTCTGCGATGGCAAACGAAGCTGCATTTCTCTGCCACAGCATCACTCAAGCAGCAAGGAGGGACAAGCCACCAGGCAAACCCCCCTCACACAGACTGTGCTGTCAGGGGAGGTCCAGCTCTGGGCTGTGCTTGCTCAGGTCCAGCATTTCAGGTCACTTCAATGCATCTGGGAGCACTCCAAAATGTGACTTAATTTCCATACTGAATAATCACCTTTTATTTGCCATCTGAGACAGCTGAACTTTGGAGCGCTGCTATTTTCTAATGGGGAAAACTGTTTGGTCAGTTCAAGGAAGACTAAATTGATGCAACCTGAATTTCCACCCACCTCCCCTAAATAAGTGCTCCCCCAGCGCCTTCCATGCCCATCATGAGGCAGTCTGCAGGCTTCCCGTGCCTCAGGTGCCAAGCAAAATAATTTCTGCCCTGATCCATAGACAGCTACACCAAAAAAAAAAAAAAAAAAAAAGGACCAACTTCTCAGTTACAAAGGGGGTTCACACCACAGCACCAGAAGATCATGTCATAGCAGGCATCACACCCATCTTTAAGAAGGGTCCAAGTAACCACAGAACAGACAGTTTTATTACAGTGACAAAAGCAGATTTAATCATAGAAATAGGATTTTACAAGTCCTTAGGAGAACCCTCTAGACATATACCAGAAGGCCTCCTGCGTTGGAAGCATTTCCCCAAGCTGCAGGTGATTTACAGCAAGAATTCCAAGCAAGAGCCAGGATATTGCAATTTATCTGAATTTGTCAAATGTTTCAGCCCAGAACTCCCTTAACAAGAGGTTAAGAAAATCAGCAGCCTCCTAAGCCATGAACTGAATTCATCCAGCAGAAACCAGCGAAGACATCCAGTACAAAATAGGCTTAAGTGACAATCAGCACACCCAAAATTCAGCACCAGGGACCAGCCCAAGCACCTGGTGGCATTAAGAGCCCAGAGCTGTGGTTGTACAGGGACCAGAGGGACAGCTGTGGCTGGGACCACAGAGCTCACACCAGGTATGTGAGCAGCGTAAGGGCAGGTGACTTGTTGACAGAGGACCAAAATCTTTCAGCCAAGGCAGTAACAGCCACACACACACATTACTGGGCATTACATGTATTGCAGCTGCTTGGAAAGGATGGAGGAGGCCTCAGCATCATCACCAAAAGTGTTGCAGGGGTCCCCAGGGCAGCACCGCAGCAAAACCACAGTGCTGGGCTCTGCAAACTGCTGGCTAGGAGATGCTGTGGTGGGATCAGCTCCAACAGGACTCAGCTGGTGCTTGCAGAAGCCTCAGCTTTAGGTAGCACTGGCACACCACTCATCCCAGCTCTGTGGGGGACAGGGAAGAACAGACCAGGGCATCAGGCCAGCAGGTGACTGCAGAGCTCCTGGCCATGGTGAGACTGAAAAGAGGAGGGAATCAGGCATGAGCAATACTGGGATGAGAGGTAGGCAGCTCAGAGCTGTCTCCATTGCAACATAAGCCATTGAAAACAGTCTTGAACTCATACTAAAGCACAATGAGTTTAGAACAATAGACAGATCTTCTCTTCTGCTTTTTTACATACAATACGTAATTAACCTGTGGGATTCATCACCACACAGCTAATTGAACATGAAGACTCAAGAGAGCTGCAAACAAAACAGCAGTGACATGCGCAGTGAAGAGCATCCATGCTGGCCAGGGGTGGGGGGATAAAAAAAAGCATCCCCCAAAGTGGTCAACCCTGGTGGCTTTCCACAGGTGTCCACCAGACAGCTGCTGCCCAGGGGCTTGGGCATCCTCACCAAGGGCATGGGCTGGCTGCTGTTTTGTCAGAACAGAGGGAAACCAAGGAGATGTGGCAACCCTTCTGTGCTGCAACGGCTGCACCTGGTGCCACGAGCCACCCTGAGAGCAGGGCTGTGAGCTGGCATGGCCCAGGTGCACACAGGGACAAGCCTTGGAGCAGGGTCTCTCCCAGCCAGGGAAGGTCAGGATGTTCACTTACAGCACATGGACCACTCTGGGACAAGGAAAGCCCAAACTTTGCTCTTTATTTCCACCTTTCTTTATATCTACACTCATTTTGAGGCCGTTTCCACCATCCTGCAGTGCAAGTAGACCTTATCATACCTGCAAGCAGGAGCTCTGCACCGTAAAAGAGCCAGCACCTCCCAGGTAAGCAGCCAGCTCTCAGTGCAGCGTTCCCAGTCTGACACCAGTGTTCCCAGTGTGGACATAGGCAACTTCCCTCGCTGCCAGAGACCATGCCTAGCACAGGGCTGCTCTCCCGAGGATGGGTGGGCTGGGATGCCACCCTGGCGAGTGCTTGGGCAGGATCTCTGAATATCCATGTCAAAAAAGCAACATCAGAAAAAAGTACCTAAAGTTGCCCTCAAGGACCAACCTGGTTCCTGCTCCAGCAGCCTTCTGCTCACTTACAGCTTGGGAGCGCAGAGGGAGGGAGGAAAATTGCCAAATGCAGTCTTTTTTCACAGGGCTTGGGTAAGGAGAGGGGGTTGCCTTTCCCAGCTAAAACCTGCTGCTGTTGGCTAATGTAGCCGGCCACACAGCACTGTGCTGGGCGTCTCAGAGGACACATAGCAGGAGCCTGAGAGCAGAGATGTATTGCACAGGTCCCCTTCCCTCAGACCCACATTTCAGAGTCAATGGATCTGCTTAGCACCTCTCAGCCACCTTTTATTTGCAGGGGGATCATCAGGCAAACCCCATGTCCCCCCCATGTCCATCCTGCCACTACTCAGCATTCCTGAGGAGCTCCACGAGCAGCCTGTCCCAGCTCAGACCCCAAGCACTGCCCGGGATGAGGAAAGCACACCTTCCCAGGTATTTTTTTTGAGGGATGCCCCAAGTTCACCATGCAAGGCAGCATGTGTCATCCCCAGCAGCCAGGAAAAAATGACTGCTCGAACCCACTGCAACTGCTGCCAGCCACAAGAATTGCTCAAGAGGAAAAACAGGTGGGCTAGCGACCCACTGCCTCCCAGAGCCCATCGCTCTCTGCATCCCATCCCCTGTGCTTCAGAAAGGCATAAACCTCCTCTAATATGCCTAATCACATGCTATGTCATCATCAGGAGCTTTTAACCTGCATCTAGCTAATGAAAATGAGTTGCTTCTTACTTGCAGAATCAGCAAGACAGTCCCCAGCCACCTCAGCCTGATGCCATCACCTCTGATGCCTGCCCGCCTGCCCCCCCCCAGCTCTCAGAGCCTGCAAACGTTGTGGCAGAGCACAAAGGCAAACTCCCATCAAGCCCAAAAATCAGTGCCAGCAGTGTGGGGGGAAAGCAGGAGGCCTGACATCCTCAGGACACCTGGGCTGTGCAGACCAAATCTAACCCCCCACAGCCAGTGTGCTTAGAGAAGCTGATGGGAACAGGGCAAGCACACAGCGATGCTTCCCAAAAATGCTCTCCCAGGTTCAGCAGGGGGTCATTTTTATTTAACAGCCCTCCATGGTCTTTTCTTTCCAGACTTTTTCACCATACCTTGAGCTCAGATATTATTATTTTTTTGAGCATCCATAGCATCCCCACATCAAGGAGCCTCCTGCTTACCACCACTCCACACAGCTTGTGTGTATGGACCCTACCACTCCTTGCTGAAGTCCCTTAGTATCATATCAGAGTCCAAAACAAAGTAATTCCCACACACCCTTTCTGGGTCGCTGGTGATTTTATAGCAAAGCAACCTCAACCATATCCCCACGCCCCCAGATCTTCTTTTCCTCCACCCCAGAAGGTGCCCAGCAGGTAAGCTGGTAACAGCAGGAATCTCCAGCAGCATGGCCCATGAGGAAGAAGACCTGGTAAGGAGACATGTCCCTAGCCTCCTCTGCCTGCCAACAAGATGGGGCATACAGCACTCCTGACTCCCCTCCAAGAGGGTAACTGAGCTCAGCAGCTTTTTCCAGATGGCGGGGCAGCCAGCAATGCTAACAACCATCTCCCAGCTGCCTGGTGGCCCCAGATCCCTCATCTAGATGCCTCAGGCTGTTCCTTGAGACACCATGTCCCCGGGAGTGGAGATGTCCCTGGGGAGCTGCAGGGCAGGACAAGAGCAGTGAGGAGCCATGAGTGACAGCAGCTGGAAGAGGTTGTTTTACAGCTTGAGCAAGACAAGAAAAATCATTAATTTCAGTCAACTCATTCTATACCCATGAGGTTTTTATTTTATTACTTTGGAGATGGCATCAATCAAAGGAGATCTCGCTAAACAATTAAAATGAATGCTGCGTCTGGGCACTCACAGAGGGCAGCTGGGGACAGGAGGGAGGGTGCTGGGGTCTGACAGGGGAAAGGAGCAAGGAGACCCTGAAGCAACCAGACTCCTGGATTGCAAAGAGCCACGTCTGAGAGCACAGTGCCAGGAGGTGACTCTGGGTAGGTTTATAGCAGGCAAGAAGCCAGGTAGCTGCTGGTGGTGGGACATCCCATACGGCCGCAGGCAGGAAAGCGGCACAAGGATGCGCAGGCACAGCAGGAGGAGAGGGGACATCATCAGGCATGAACACAGGGTCCTGACCTGATGTCCTCACGGAGCAGCCTTGCACTGGTCCATCACAAGTGCCTGGCTGCAGACCATTTTTAGTTTAAAAAAAGGGTGAGGAGAAGATGCCAAAGAGATAGCAAACACATGCACCAGCGCTGACAGAGCAGAGCCTGCACAGAAGCTAACGGAGGAGTGTACCTGGTCCTCCCCGGAGCTCAGCCTCCAGCTCAGCAGAAAGGGCCAACAACACTGCCAAGGGTAGAGACACCCACCCAAGAGCACCAAGACCTGACAACTCGCTGCATAAATCCTATACGGTGCAAGTCCACCATGAGAACCTCCCCCCAAGGGGAAAGGGTCCCCCAGACGCCCCCTCCCCCCAGGTCCTGCTGCACGGCTAGGGGCAGCTCAGAGGTGGGGCTTAGGCCAGGCTGAGAGAGGTGAAGTTGAGCAGAGGTCAAGGACTCCTTCAACCCAAGGGGCCATGGGGGTGATCAGGCTCAGCACTGCAAGGAAAGCCTCGAGGAAATTAGTTCAGCTGTTGAGAAATAATTAGGAGGCCAAAAAAGCCTGTGCAACAGACCAAAAATCCTTTGCAAGGGACTGGGGCCAGTAAGCATCCCTGGGTCATAGCCAGCACTGCCTGCCCCGGGATGCCCAGCTCTCCAGGCGCCTCTGGAGCAGCTCGCCGTGGGCAGGAGCCCCATCTGCCGGCTTGGCCACGGAGGATGCACATCCCAGTTCTGCAGGGTGAGGGAACATCGCCAGGCACACAGGACCCGGGGGCCAGCACTGCTGTGGGACCCCCCGGCTCTGAGCAAAAATGCTTGTGGTGGGCACAAGAGATGCTCCACAGGGGATGCGCCCAC
The DNA here is from genome assembly GCA_035590275.1 of Ibycter americanus. Lineage (NCBI taxonomy): Eukaryota > Metazoa > Chordata > Aves > Falconiformes > Falconidae > Ibycter > Ibycter americanus. The sequence goes on along the minus strand of JAVJGI010000032.1, from coordinate 7,226,195 downwards.
AGATAGCCCTGCTCCTCCTCCAGAGCCCACCAGAACCCAGCCTCACCAGGCCACCGAAGTCTTACCCACCCACAAAATTTGCCTGCTCTTGATCACTGTTGCAGCAAAACTGTGGATTGCTTTGCTCTGCACACAAACGCATCCAATCTTCACCCAGATGCACTAGCGATATTTTACCCATCACCCCCAACCGGGTGTAATTCAGCCCCCAGAGACCCAGGAACAAGCCCCTACTGATGCAGTGCTCAGGGCCAAGGCATGTGAAGCACCAACAGAGAAGGTGGGCTGGAGAAACCAAGAAACTGGTATCAGCTGAGCAGAAACACTAAATATTTACACAGCCTGCCATCAACCCCCAGGCACAGAGGTAGCAACTATACAATTTAAATGCAACCAGCATAACAATTTTTTGTGTAACTAGAAGTGCCAGAAAATTACTTAAACATACCCAACATGGGGAATTAAACTCAGTCAGGACAAAGGGACTCGAGCGTTTGGGCAGTACAAACAAAAAGCCCAGCTCCTGGGGGTTCAATGGGGGTTAGCAGCCATGAGGTATCGATGCCCCCAAAGAGCACCCCCTCACCCACCACCATAATAGAGCCAGGATTGGGGTGGAAGGGTACCCAGCTGCTGTCAGCAGCACCAGAGGGGTTCCTGGGTGGGAAATACCCCCTTCACTGGGGGCAGGGGGCTGCTGTGTCAGAGGGAGGCATTTGATGGCAGCAGGATGCAATTATTGGGACTGAAATCAAACCAGGACTTGGGGACTCACAAAGGAGCAGTAAGTGCAAGGTGATCATTAAATGGTGCCTCAAAATAAAATGCAAATAATCCCTTAGAGCTACTTGTTTGCTGTTCCAGGCACTTAAATGCTATATATAGCCAGGCAAAGGATGCTGCTCCACCATCAGTGCCACATGCTACACAGCAGCTACAGTACCACAGCTCTACCAGCACAGCACATGGGAAAGACCCCCAGGGCTCAGCACAGAACCCACCACCCCATACCCTAAACTGTGCAGGATCAAACCTTACCTCAACTCCTTGTCCTTGGCTGTAAGCAGGGCAGCAGATGCTGTTTCAGTCTGACCATGTTCCCTACCTCCAAGCACCAGGCAGAGGTAAGGGGGAACCCTCAGATAAGCAGGACAGCCCAGTACCCCCCCAGACAACCCAGCTAGGAGTCAAGCCCCCTAGGCTGAGCTTAAATATAGCCTTTGGTATAGGGTGTGGGTGGAAAGCCCAGGTGAAGCCGTTTAGGACCTTGCCATCAACCAGCCAGCTTTGCAGGTGAAGCACTGGCTTGTCTGCTGGATTTGAAGAGCCAAACCGGTTGTACGCACGTGGGAAATAGCTCCCTTGCAAGCAGGTGACCCAGGCTGGGGAAAGGAGCAGAGGTGCTGAGTGGTGGGGCATTGCTCACACCTGGTGTGAGCAGCCCAGGGGACAAATGCCACTGGTAACTGTGAGGCTTCCAGGTGAACCGAAGTACACTGCGGTGAGGTGCCACCTTGGGATAGTGAGGGCTCAGAGGACAGGGCAGGGGCCCTGCCAGGGCATGCAGGGTAACACAGAGCCACCCACCACCCTTGTCCCTGCACTGTGGCCACCCTCTTAAGGAGCACTGCCCCTCCAGAAGGAATGTAATTGCCGATGGCGTTCCTGCCTGTAGGAAGGCAGAGGAGGTTGCTGCAAGGCAGGGACTCATCCTGTTGTCTTCCCCTCTTCCAGCAAGCGTGTCTGCCCCAGCAAGGCTCGGGTTTTGCTTGGTTTTATGCAGTACCTTTGCTTGGCTTCGTCTCTGAGCCTCTTTTATGTCAGGCCACCCCACGACCACACAGGCTCTTCACTGCTGCCCTGTCCCCTCTCAAAAGGGGAGCTGTGACCAAAGCACTTGCTAAAAGCCAACCCGCAGAGGGTGACACCATCCGCTGTCGGCCCCAGGGAATCACCTGTGCTAAGGCTGCGGCAATGTGCGCAGGGTCTGGAGCAGAGCCAGGCAGCACCAGCCCCGGAGAGAGCACACGCTGTCCCAGCCCAGCATCCCAGTGACAGATGCTACAGACTGAGGATGTCTTCGGCATCCTTAAAAGTGGTGGCCCATACGGAAAGCCACTGTTCCTGTTGTCTCAGGCACACATTGAGGGACAGGGCCACACCACCGGGTGCCAAGCACCTCCAAACAGAGCCAGGAGAGCAGGTTCAGCAGCTCCCTTGAAGAACCAGAGAATCCCCATGAGATGAAACACAGACGTGCAAAGCTGACACGCAGACAGGCGCTTCAGGGTGCAGTGCTACATCCAGGTCCGTCCCAGGCTCTCTCAGGCTGGGGCCATGGGACAGCCCTGCTAATCACTTGTACTGGTTTAAAAGTAAACTGGCAGGAGAAATGAACCCAACTCAAAAGCGTTTAGAAGTCAGAACTACAATTTAATAAAAAGATTACAATAGATACACTGATACACAGGAAAATTGGTTTTAGCCC
>JAVJGI010000032.1:7183296-7202243 GCA_035590275.1 Ibycter americanus | reverse complement strand
CCGGCTTGGCGACAGCCTGCACGCCTGTCCCCGCCGTCCGAGCCAGGTGGCAGCGGCTGGGGAAATGTCACCCTTGGGGGGCTGTCGCCGAGAGGCCGGGAGTGCCAGGCGGAGGGATGGAGAGGGGCAGGCACCGAGCTGTGGAAGAAACCGCAGCCTGGACGGCGGGCGTGAGTGGGAGCAAGCTGAGAAGAGCTCCGAGCGCAGGCAAACACAAACCAAAGGTGGTCAAGGCAGGAGAAAAGAAAAATTGTACTTAATAAGGTGAAAGCACCTTAGTCTCCAAGATCTACCCCAGGGCCACCATCAGCGCCTGCTGCGGGCCGGACTCCTTCCACATGTCGCAGTGGAACAGCTCTCGGCAGCAGTGGAGGTGCTCACAGGGGAGCGGTGGGGAAAGGCCTGTGAGGGCGAGAGGTGTGGGAAGGGGTGTTGGTGCTGCCAGGGAAAGTGAATCGCTGCCAGGTTGAACTGGTGCTAAGGGGAAAAAATACGAGTCGCCATGGGTGGGGAGTAAACGTCCTGTCAAACTTTCCGGAGAAGTTCCCGCGCCGTACGAAGAAAGGCTGGGAGGGGAGAAGGGATGTGCTGCCGCTCCCAGTGTTAATTATTACCCAGCCGGTCGAAGGGGCTGGTGGTGGAGCCACCAGTGTTGCATTTGGTTTGCTTTCCTGGTGTTTGTAACTCCTCCCGTCACAGGATATCCAGCTCTGCTTTAAATTCCTGCTCAGATGAAGGAAAAAAACCCCAACAACCAAACCCAAAACTTCTGCTAGCAAGTAGCGGAGGGAATGAAGCTTGCCAGATCCTCAGTGCGGGCTGCTGACTTCAGGGCACTAGCTGTGGCAGACTCGGAGCCATAGGCGTACGAGAAGAGAAGGGCATGTGTTAGTGTGTTGAGAGGCTGCAGCTTAGACAGCAAAGTTGAGTACTTCACGCCACAGTGTAATGTAAAGAAAGCTGATGGCCTGGCACCCCTGCAGGGTCTGGGCTCAGTTGGTCTGTTCTGAACTTCCCTCACTGATAACCTGCTTTCCTTCATTGAGGATAAACACCTGCATCTTAACATGAATGCTGTGTGCAACCTCTTGGGCTTGTGGCAGCCACCTTTCATACCAGCAAAGTCTTGTCTCATCTGCGTCCCTCGTCCTGGCTCCCCATGAACCTGGGGGAGGGCTTCACAGCTCAGGACCACAGAGTTTGTAAATACAGATGGCCACAGTGATGGACCGTGACCCAAACTTACAGACCCGCTTGCCCCAAACCATCAAAGCAGTGTTCAGTGCTGTCAGCAAAGCCTGCCTTCCCATGCTGTGAATGCATTCATCTCCAAAAAGCTTAGAGCAGCAGAAAAGACTTCTGTTCCCTAAGCCAGCGTAGTAGAGCTGTGTATTTTTTAAATGCTGAATTAAAATAAACAGTGCTGCACTCAACAGCCTGCCTGGCTGTGTTGTGGGGACAGTTCCTGTAATTCTGTGTGCCCTTGGGGTATCTTACATAGGTAGTCAAGAGTCTTCGAAGGAAAGCTGTTGAGAGGAATGCAAAACATTAATTGCCAAAGAGGTGCCTTGTTCAGACACTCTGCCCTGGCTTGCCTGTGTGACACTTGACAGAAACTGCCCTAAAGAAATAGGTCGCTTTGAGCTGACCTGTAAGGTGTTCCTGCTCAGTGCTTTGTGCTGCAGCAACAGACGGGATTGTCCGGCAGGTAGGGCAAATCCTTATTTTACAAAATAAACTAAAACTTGTTTGAAAGAAAGATGTTTGGGAGAAAGCTGTGCTTCCCTGCTCAGCTGGGCACAGCGCTGTCCTGGTGTGACTGCTGTAGGGCAACTGATGTTAATCCCTTTGCTTCTCTTTAATCACCCGGCTGCAGGGAGGTGCAGAAAGCTGTGAACACCGCCCAGGGGCTCTTCCAGAGGTGGACAGAGCTCTTGCAAGATCCCTCCATCGCCACAAGAGAAGAAATCGACTGGACCACTAATGAGCTCAGGAACAACCTGCGGAGCATCGAGTGGGACCTGGAAGACTTGGATGAAACAATTAATATCCTTTCTGTGGTCCTTTGGAGGTAGAGGTGTGCGGTTCCTGAGTTGTACTAAACAGCTGAGTACCAGTGCTTGCGAGTAGTTGCTTTTTGCAGAAATCAGGACTGTTTGGGATCAAATTTTGCATTTACTTCAACTTTTCTCAGAGCGCAGATGGGAAATTAGGGCACATGTGTTAAGCAAAAGGATTTTCCTTTTGCCTTTTTGTTTTCGTTTTGACAAGGTATGTTCCAAGATGCTTTGTTCCAGAAAGCCTATTGTGTGCTGTATGAATTTGGATTTCTGTGTAGTCAGTCATACTCCAGGCTGGTTTCCAGAAATACTCCTTTTTCCTTGTGTTCACCTGAACACTCCTGAAAGCACTGTGCAGCATCAGAGAACTAAAAAAAAATGCAAGAGAGAAACCTTACGCTGGTGCGTGTGCTGCACAGTGCGTTCCTGCTATGCCTGTCTTTTTCTCCAGTGTTTCATATGTTGCTAATCAAATTTTGGGAAGAAGCACATCACAATGGCCATTTGGTAGGCCCCTACTGAAGCACGCTTGGGTTTGTCTATCTGTGTGCGTACCCAGTACCACTAATGGGGACTCCTTGACTCACTGCCTACGCATTGTTGAGGCAAACCCACGGAAATTCAACCTCGATGCGACAGAGCTGGGTATCAGGAAAGCCTTCATCACGAGCACACGGCAGGTGGTCAGGGTAAGAAACATGGGTTTAGGGTGGAAGCGTGGGGAAGGCGGGGGAGTGATTAGGTGGTTTAAAAAAGGAAAGCTTGTGGCTGTTGCCATGCTGAACTGGAGAGCAGAGAATAAACCTGCTACCTGCTCTCGCTTAGGCTTCCTCCTCTTCCCTGTGTGCTCCCTCCTGGGGCTTCCCAGACGGGTTTGGGGCTGCAGGGGTGCAGGTGCCCCATGGCATACCCTCCTTTTTCTGCTGCTGCCCCTTTAAGTCTTCACACCTCTCTTGCAACAGCAAGCCTGGGAACCTATAGTAACTGGAGAGGAAGAGTAAAGATCCCACTGTGATGCAGGGAAGGCTGGAGCTTCCCTTCAGAGTTGAAGGAAATTGCAACTGTCCTGTGCTTTTGTAGCTCTAGTTTTCAAAAATAGGGAGTCCACTTTGAACACTGACAGATGGTTAAAGCCTAGCATTATTGCCGTGGTGACTTCAGCTTCCTACCTCTACCAAACAACCACTAGATTTATTTTAACTTCAGGAAGATATTTTTTTTGTTGTTTTTTTGTTTAAGCTTACACTTAGAAGCAAAAAAGAGAATTTTAACAACTTTGTGGTAATAAATAGAGAAGAAGCATCTTCCCAAAACCTTCGCTGCCTGGTAACAAGCTGATAGTTAGGAAGTTTTCTTCCTGTTAAATAGCTACACTGAGCATAGCTTAGTTTCTGCTGTTCCTCATGACTCTGATGTTCCTGCTTCGCAAAACGCATTGCTGTGGCTGGCAGCAAGCATGTACCCTACCTGCAGTCCTGTGGTCTGGATGCAGTTCCTAAGGCTTGCTGCCTGGGAAGGGATCCTGAAACCGCGCTGGCTCCGGGTAGCAGGCATGTGCTCGCTGCCTTGCCCTCAGTGTAGTCCACTCCCAAACCCTCAGGATCAGGCAAGCCTGCTCTATGGTCCTCTTTTCCTGGCTGAAAACTGCTGGCTAATGGGTTTTGGAGCAGAGTCTCTTACTGTTAAATGAAATTCATTAGTGGCATTTTGCAGCCCACTTCCAGTTTCCATGGGGAAATTCCTGACGAACAGCAGCATGTGTATTAGCTGGTGAGAAGTAATGAGTGGGATCTGATGCTCTTGGGTGATGTATTACACGTCTCTGAACAGTAAAACATACCTAAATGTTCTGGTGACGTTGGAACTGTGCTGGTGGATTAACCTGTGCTAGATCATATTGACTAGTCTACATATTTGCTAGTCTACACTGTAAAAACTAGACAACTTTGTGTTGTGATGGGGAACCTTCTGTGGCTAGTGATCTTCTCCAGGAACTCAACAGCAAAACTTAACTGGTAAAAGAGAAGACGTGGGCATAGTCAGAGAGGATGGCCACAGGACAGGAAGTCTGTCTCGTGTTATGCAATATAAACCCAGATGCAACTGGGAATAAAGTGCAGGGGAGGGCTTGCAGGCTTCCAAGACCTTGAAGAACATGACTCTTCCTTAGAGTCTATCAGTAGGAATATTAATGTTATACAAATTGTTTCTGGCTGTAGTGGAACAAAATGTGCAGTAAATAAGGAATATTTTCAAAATATCCCGTTGCTGTTGATTCTAGTATTAGTAAAACAATGACCTGTGATGAAGCTTTCTACAATACCCTTCTAGACTCTTCAAAACTGTACATTTTCAAAGAAAACCTCCCTTCCCTCACTCCCCCTAAAGAAGTCTTGCTAGGTATAGACAGCCTTGTAGCACCCTGAAACTGCCTGTCACCTCAAATCCAATGCTTACCTACTACTTCTTTTGTTGAACAAACAGGAAATGAAGGATCAGATGTCAAACTCCTCCGTGCAAGCATTGGCTGAAAGAAAAAACAGGCAGGTGAGAACCAGAGACGGGCTAGTTGAGTGAATGTAGTGGCTGTTTGGTACTTCAAGGAGTGAGGAGAATTTATCGGCTCTAGCAGCTGTTGTCTTAAGGTACATGTTAGGTGAAACTTCGATTTTCACTTACTCCAAGGCCCCATGTCATAAGGTAAAGTGTACAGCGTTGATCAAAACTGCGTAAAAGCTGTAATTTCAATATACATCCTGTCTGTAATTCATCCCCTTACAGCCTTTGTTCTGGGAAGGGGCTTGCATGGTGCAGCAAAGCTGTGTGTGTGAACTGTGTCTGTTTTGCTGACCTGAGAGAGCTGGTTCTCACAGGCACATTGCTGCCACCCTCTCCCGAGCCTGTCTCTCAAAGCAATAAGTCAGCACTTACCATCTGTCTCTGTCTTCAGATCTGGTTGTGTACAACTGTCAGTGTTGCATCATCTGGCAGTAAGGGGAATCTCCCTCCTCCTTGGGGGGAACAGACTCAGAATCCATGTCAGTGAATGTAATCCTGCGCTCTGCTGTATTTAGGAGCCAAAATGCTGCAATATCCTTTCACACAGCTGCCTCGTGTAACAGTTAGCTATGTAAGAAGACGGAAGAAGCTCAAGGAGTCTCAGGTTGTCTGCATTTGTAATCTAAGGAATAGAAGTAGATGCAGCTTGTGTTCCTTCCCAACTGATGGGGAGGCTGTAAGGAGATCTCGGAGCTGCCTCAGTAAAAGTTGGTGCACGCTTCGTATGATTAACTTACTTGGTTGCATCAGTCTTGCCACTTGCGGCAAAAATGACAAACTGCAACAAGCTACTGAGAAGCATAGAGCTGATTCCTGAGCTTGCTACAGGGTTAATTGACATGATTGGCAAACACTTGAAGAAGCAAAGTCCCTTACACCCTTGCTCAAACAAGTCTGTAGCTGTCTCTGCGTTTTGTTGTTTTCCTTTGCGTGAAGTTCCTGCTAGCTGCGGGAGACCATATGGCCCAGCTCGCACAGCGACATCTGGTCAGGAAAACCGACTTCCCTTTGCTGTCTTCCTCTTCCTTCCCCAGTTCCTCTGCTTCCCTCCAGACCGTGAAGCTTTTCCAGCCTGCCTTTGTGTCCGAGAGGCTGGCTGGTGGCAACCTGACCCTCACAGGCTAAGGCTGGCAAACAGAGGCCTTCGTGCTGAAGCTGCAGCAAAACAAGTGCATCACGCTAAATAAGCAGTAGCTGCCCTTGCCGCGAACTAGAGAGAACCAGGAGCTTGCTCAGTGTCTCAGGGGCAGACAAAGCTAGATGTCCTGCTGGCTTCGTGCGCTGTCAGCCCATCAGCTTTCGTCGCTCTGCCTTGAACCTTGCAAGGCAGATGAACCGTAGAGACTGTTTTGTTTTTTGCCTGCCACAGCAGCCTGGTCATTGTCTTGCTGTTCTTCACAGATACTCAGTTGTCCCCTCCTGCCCGTGACCAGAAGCTGCAAGACGGTCTCGTTACAAGTCAGCCTTGCCACCACGCTGGTGGGCAGAGTTCCCTAACCCATTCGTAGTGCTGCAGGATGCAGCTCCTCACCTGCGGGCCATGTTCATTCTCCAGCATCTGTTGCTCATGTTACACTCCTTTCAGGGACTAGATTTAACTTGGCCAGAAAGCCATGTCTCTGCTGGCTTTGCACAAGCTTCTCTGGTCAGGTTGTAGAGCTTGTAGCAAGTGTAATCTTGTATGCTGGCAACTGAACAGTATGCCGGAGGAACAGGTAGCCTGAATCAAAGAACATGAGCATACAACACTGTGAAATACCACACTATTTTATGGACAGCTCAACTGGTTAAGTACTTTATCCAGACCCTCTTAAGTCCCCGTCATAAGTAGCACTGTGTTCAGTTCGAGCTATACATCTGTTAACACAATGTATCTGGATACTTCCCAGTTTATGTGTCCTAGCATGCAGTGCTGCCTCTTGAGCAGACCCTTGCTAGTCCTTTGTGCTGGGCAGACCTCCTGCGTGTACCGTCTGTCAGTCGTACTCCAGCTCTCCTGCTGCTGGAGAGGCACATCTGCAATATCAGGCTGCAGAGACTTCCCAGGCTGGCATTTTGGCATTGTGTTGTTTTAGTTCCTAACAGCACTCTGGCTGAGTAGCACTAGAGCAGGAGGAAAAGGATGCTGTGTGCATGTGTATGGGAGCATTGCCTTGTCTGCCTTCCCACTACACCCCGTAGATGGGCTGTAAGCAGATACAAGGGTGTTGCTAAGGGCTCTCTGCATTTGTTTAGGCACTCCTGGGAGGAAGTGGGAGTCAGAGTTGGAGCTCTGGACCTGACAAATACAGCCGTCTGGACCGGGAGCTGCAATTAGCAAATTCACACTTCATCGAGGAGCAGCAAGCTCAACAACAGGTAAGGCAGCTGGCATCATGCGGACTAAATAGCTTTGCTTGCCAAATGAGTGCCGGGGATGAGGTACAGGCTGTAAGAAGGAAAAAAAATTCAGTCTTTGGCTGGTCTGGATCCAGTGACCCAACAGCCCTCCTCCAGCTTGCAGCATATACCTGTGCATGCGTTTCCTGTACAGCACAGCCTTGGATGCATCCTGGTGCAGAGTTTTTAACCCTTGAGGCTTGGGTCTTCTGCTCTGTACAGAAGGCAAACAACGTGATCTGAAAGATGTAGCACACTAAGCTTTAATGCTACGGGGATAGCTGAAATCCTTGGAAGAGCAGAAATGTTGCAAACAGAAAAGAGCCTGTTTCTCTTACGCAGCTTCCCCTAGCTGAAAAAATGAGCTGATGTTTGCTGTTGCTTGTGTGCATCTTCATCAGAACAGGCTAGAAGCAGGAGCACGTGCCTGCTTCCTTTTCCTGCCTTTGTCAACATGATGTTCGTGAGAGAGCCTGTGCATGGGTTTTGCAAGAACCCCTGGCGAGGTGCTTCCCTGCTGCAGGGGCAGTTCGCCCGGACACACGCCTGGGCTGTGTGCAGACCCACGTGCAGCAGCTCACTCAACATGGGCCTTTAAACAGGCAGCTTCTTGGAGGTGGCAAACTCTACTAAAGCTAGTAGATGCTGCCCTGGCTCGGATGAGTTTTACCTAGTGACTCTAGGAAGATAAATAGATTCAGAAATAGGTAACTAGGGTAAGTCTAATCCTTAGTGTGACTGTGCCCTGAAAGTGACTTAAAACATCAGCAGACCTATTCCTTTGGCACAGTCGGAGCCAGGCTTGCTATTTTTAGCTGTAGAAGCTGCAACAGCCTTTTACTCACATTAACCTCTTGTTAGCTGCAGCAGGTTCCAGGTTACGGTTTCCCAGGCACAGCATCTGCGTGTCTCCCTGGTGCCTCACTGCCATACCTGCAGTGGGCAGGGGAGCTTGTGGAGGTTTTGGTCACCAGCCCCTGTGGCTTTCAAGAGTCGCTTTTGTGGTGGGTGTAGCAGGGAGGGGAGGGGGCATGGCTGAGCTGAGACTATTTGCAGGGGTGTCAAGAGACTGCAGCCTGCTGCGCCACAGGGGTGCCGTGCTGGGGAGGCTTACCTGTGGCTCTCACTTCTTCAGCATTTCTTGGGAATGCCGTCCTGATTCCTGGTGGCTTAAGTCTGTGCTCAGGCCCTGCAGCTGACGCTGGCCAAGCAGCGAGTGTCTGTCCACTGCATTGGCTGGTGCCGACCCAGCTGCAGGAGGCAGCAAACCTGTAACTGCCCGTTTCCCTTCTCTTTGGTCCCAGTTGATTGTGGAGCAGCAAGATGAGCAGTTGGAGCTGGTCTCTGGCAGCATCGGGGTGCTGAAGAACATGTCCCAGCGCATCGGTGGGGAGCTGGAGGAGCAGGCAGTGTAAGTGTGAGACACAGCACCAAAAATGCGGTGGGGTGTGGGGTAGGCTGCCACACAGCTGGTGGTCCGTGCACACGTTTCTGCCCCAGTTAGGGCCTTGAATTTACTAGTCCCTCAGGCAGCCTCTCCTAGGCAGCCTTTGATTTTAGGCAGCAGAAAGCATTTCTTACTGCAGCCTGCAAGGATCCAACTGCAGTCTCGTTCAAAGCCTGCACCTAAGGCAGGCTTGGCTGCCAGTTTACCCTTCCTTCTCCCTGCTTTTTATGGACTTTCCCTAAGGCACACAGTTAGCTCCTCTGCTTCAGGCAGCCAGCAGTACTGAACAGATGAGGAAGGGAGGTGCTTGTGTAATGGGGATACTGGGCACTTTCCCACTCCACGGGGTTTTGTGCTGCCCCCCGATAACTGCTTGGCCCGGGGGCTCTTGGCTCTGCCTTGCTGCTCTGAAACACGCAGCACAGAGCTACTATTCATAGTTAAAGCTAAAAATATCCCTCACCCACGCAAAGGGTTAAAGGGTAGCTCACAAAGTAATTTGCATCCACCCATTTACATATAAATTAGATTTCTTTCCCAGTGCATGTCCTTTGCAAACAACTGCATATAGTTTCCAGTTATGCAGGCTAACAGCTACCACTTCCAGAGGCTTGAAGGGTTCAATGCCTAAAAACCCTCCTTGGCTGATAGAGGCTGGAGGGCTATGTCCCTTGTGAAGTGATGTCTACTTTGACGGAGAGGAGGAACTTTAAACCTACCTCCTGTATGAAGTCTTGCAGCATGAGAGTCTTCTGCTCTCATGGAAGCACGTTACTGTGGTGTGTCTGCTTCCAGATCATCACGTAAGCCATCAGTGCTTGCTAGACAGTAGCAGGTAACTACTGCAATGCATTTTTTTTACAACTTTTTCCCCATTGAATGAGGGTTTAACAAGTGTTCTAGAACCCCAGATGAAGGAAGTTGTCCTTTGAAACACGTTAAGCTTTAAAGTCCTGCTGGCTGGAGACGATTGGATTGGTACCTTGATTCTGGATGTGCTTGTTTCTCTTCAGATGGGCTCTTGACATTGACAAAACATGGCTTCAGGAAGGCTTTCAGATTCATTACAGTCGCTGTGTGGAAGAGGTAGAGGTGGTAGCTTCCATGCAGAGTTTAAAAAGCACTTAAAAGTAATTGCAAATCTCATTCATGCCTGATACCTGACTGGAACAAGATTTTAGCTTCAGTTGCAAGCCCTGAATAAGGAAAGAATTTTAACGTCCAACCTGGCACCTAGATCTATCTAAGCAGTCTCTGCTAATCACAGATGGTAAGTGAGACTTTCCTCTTAAAAGGAAAAAATTCCCTGCTCCTCACCTCGCAGGGGTGCATAGAGCTCAGCCGTGAACACGCAGGGAACCAGTCCAGCAGGAGTCCCAAACGACTTCCCACTTTCCACCAAAGCAGAGCTGCTGCTTCAGCAGAATTTCTTTCCCCCCTTGGTTGCTTTCAGGAGACCAGGCTGTGTTTGTTCTCTCTGCCAAGGTGTGATACACTGGTAACATCTGTGTTTTGATCAGTGTGTGTGAGCGCGCTGAGAAATGGTGAAGGGATGTGCCACTTGCTGACGAGTGCCATGCTTCTCTGTCCCCAGGATGCTGGATGACTTCTCCCACGAGTTAGACAGCACTCAGTCACGGCTTGATAATGTCATGAAGAAGCTCGCCAAAGTGTCTCACATGACGAGTGGTAGGTCCTGGAAAGTGGGATCCAGTCCTGAAAAGGGAGAGACAGCCTTTGGATCGTTCTTTGGGCTGGGACACTATGTGCTCCCACCCACCAACAGCCATCCCAGACCCAAACAGAGGGGAAGGAGCAGTTCTTGGTGCCTGAAAGAGGGGGAAGACTTCCAAGCCCTGCAGCTGCTCCTGCCCAGACACTGCTCTGCAGCCTGTCCTTTGCCTTTGTTTTATTTACAGATGCCTTTCTATTTATGCTGCTACTGCTGCGGTGGGAAAATCCCCCTCTAGATGCTAGGAAGGGAAGCTCTGCAGCCTCCTGCTCTGCTGCAGTTTCCTGGGCTGCCTGTGGAACAAAAGCTTTCAAGGTGCCATAAAACGCTTACCACGGTGTATGGCTTCCCCCACACCAAATGCTTGCGTGCGGCAAGCCCCTTCCCAAATCCCACCTGCCCTCAGGCTGCTAGTGCCTGCCTGCCTGCAGGCCAGTTGTCAGTCAGATACATCTCTCAGCTGGCAGAGGAAAGAGGTGATTTCTGTGCCGGGGGGGAGGCTGAACCCACAAGAAAAGTCCTTATAAGGCTGTGCCTGAAGCCGGTGGGCTGGCAGGGTGCCGCGGGCAGAGCAAACAGGAAACCCAGCGTGCCTGCCGGGAAGTCCCCCACCGCCAGCTCGCCTCTCCGAGCGCTGGCAGTGCGCCCAGCAGTTGCCTCCTCTGTTACCCCTCACCCGTAGGTGCTTGGGTAGGTTATAGAGGCAGCAGCGAGTCGGGAGGAGAAGCGTTCCTGCTTTTCAGGATGAGGCTGGCCGGGGGATTAATGAGGTGGTGGAAATATGGCCCTAGAGCGACCGTTTGGAGTGCTGATGGTGCACTTGGGCTCACTAGTAGCCCAGTGGCAGTACAATCGCTGGCAAACTGTGTGCATCTCCCTTTTCCTCTGAGAAAAATGCTTTGGACGTTGCAGAGTGCTTCTGAGAGTTGTGAAAGCATTTCTGCTGCCCCTGGCATCGCACATGGTAGGGCTGACCAGCAGGGCTCTTCCTGGGGTAGCTGCTGTACCCAGAATTTGGGACGGGGTGCCAGCAGCCCTGTCCCTGCTGCTGCACCATAGTCTCACAGGGGCTTTGTCTTGCTGTCGCAGACACTGCTACAGACAGATGGCAGCTCTCAGAGGTGGTGCAGTGTTGAGCTTCTGCAGAACATGCATGGGGCCAACAAGGTGTAAAGACATCCAGGGGAAACCTCATTCCTGACACTCTCCTAAGGGGAGCTGCCACAAGCTCTTCTTGGCAGAGCTCTTTTGGGCAGCTTCACTGGACCCCTTCTTGTTCCTTCAGCAAACAGGTTACTCCATGACTGAGCAGCAACACATAGCAGCTCTCTGCTTGTTCCTCCTGATTGCTTTTGACCTGGCTTATCAAGTCTGTTTGAACTTGATTGGGGAGAAGCCTCAAAATTCCCACAGTTGTCCCCAAAAGTGCATGTGTCCTGGAGGAGAAATGCTGTTGCCCCATGGACTGCAGTGGGGCACGCTGCCAAAGGAGCTGCTGCTTTGGCTTTTTGTAGCTTCTTTAAGCTTAAATTGAGTTCCTAGCAGTACAGTGAAGAAAAGCTCTCACCCAATTTTTCTTCTCTGCTAAAGCAGGAAGACTGACGCTTCCTTTTCCTTCCAGATCGACGGCAGTGGTGTGCAATTATCGTCCTCTTCGTCATCTTGCTGGTGGTGCTTATCCTGTTTTTTGTCCTGTGATGGACTGAACTTCCTTGGACACCCCCTCCCCGCCCCCTTGCCCCCATAGCATGGGGGAAATGAAACTCTCGCCGTTTCCGTCCGCCCACAGAGATCCCCAGCAAGAAAACCCGCACCCAGCTCTCACCATTCTCTGAGGACTGTGGCTCAGCCAGCGTCTCACCTGGACCTGGGGAGAGGGGGTGGAGGACTGGAGCTGCCTCCTCCCCCCGTGCAGTGCGATCTGGACCTGGGCTCCAGGTTTGGCCCTGGGCAGCTGGAGGGGGACTTGACCGCTGCGCTTCTACCCCGTGCAGGTAGGAGCCGGTTGCATCGGTCCTGAGCTGCCTGCGGTTGGATGTGGATACAGAGCAACGAGCCTTGGGGAGGACGGGACAGGGGGGAGGAATTAATTCACTGAGCATTACAAACCACATCGCCAGCCCACGGGTGCTCGCCAGCTAAAAGCATTACCGGGAGGAGCGATGGTGTGAAACCCCACGCAGCCATGGCGAGGGAGGGGAGTCCTGGCTGAAATCCCCCCGCCCCACGCTGCCTTCCTCCCATGGGCTGGCTCCGTGCCGCCGACTTACCGCCGAGGTGCCACGGTGAGTCTGCAGCAGAACATTCACATCCACCACCCCTTGGCAGAAGCTTACGCGCAGGTGAGCCGCAGGGTGTAGCGCCCTGCCATCGGCCAGCCCGGCACGGTTAGAAACCCCAGAGCTTTAAACCTGGGCTGATGCATGCTGAAAGCTGGCGAACAACCGTTAGCTGGAGAGTGAGTTTCTTAAAGCTTTTGAAATTGCCTCCTTCGTTATACAAGCCTCTAAAGCTCATTGATTGATGCTTTCTTTGCCCTTGTATAACTGAGTAACTGCTTCTGTTTAACAGCTGCTTCCCTTTGGCAAGTGATTTGTCAGGTCTAAAATAACTTATTTTTTTTAAGGAAAAAAAAATACTTTAAAGATTTTTTTTGATGACCATTCAAGCTATGTTCTCTCTGCGGGTGCACGACATGCATTATCAGAGGAATGGGGCTGAATTATGTATTTTAAGTGCATATGAACTTGTAAATAGGATGTCTTAATTTTTCCCAACCTCTGTTTTTTGGACACCTCCGTCGTAAGCAACCAAAAGGCAGGAGATTCACAGCTAGGTCACGTTTCTGTATTACTTTCCAGTCCTTTTGTTACCTTTGAGTTGTTTGTCACTTGAGTTGTCTCAGCAGTGTCGGATAGCCTAGTTGTCTCCCTCGTACAGTGAATTAGGAGTTAGCCAGGAGGTCGATACCCAGATACGATGAAGAAAACTCACCCTGGCAGCATCACTGGGGAGTAACGCAGACAGGGCTTTTGTGCTGCAAACACCGATTGCAGGATATGGGGTGACTCTTCAGGAAAACAAAACCGATTTCTTACTAAAGTCTGCTCCCATATTTAAGTTGCAAACACCAAAAGACTCGGGACAGGCTGGCTTGTGCCTCCCATCTGGGTCTCAGATGGGGCTGGGGGAGGAAGTTAATTGGTGCTGACGCTAAGGCTTCTGCTGAAATTGCAAATCACCCCCGAAAATCATCCTCCCCAAGTGGGAAGCTCGCCACCAGACAGCTTTACCTCCGGGATGCTTAGCCCAGACTGAACACTCCTGCCCACCGGGTTTGTGGCTCCCTTCAAGCAGCTGTTTGACAAACCCCCCCCCATCCCCCCCCCCTGCAGGCACTGACAGCCGGCGGCACCGTGCCTTCTGCAGCCGGGCGCCGGATGGGGTTGGGGGTGTGTGTGAGATTGAGCTGCCCTGCCACACGCCTGCGCGGGTGCTCTCATCATTAACGCACATGTGCCCTTAGCACCAACCCGCGCTAATTCTTTCAGCAGTTGCTCTTTATCATTGCAGAGCACCTCGCTGCTTTCGGTTATGCTGCAAGAAATACGCGGTGTCTCCTTTCCAAGGCTGGCTATCGCAGTGTCTGTGTAGCTCCTTGGGTTTAATACCTCTCTGAGAGCAGGTTCCCGGGAGCGTGAGTCCAACCAGGGAGCAGGGCTCGCTGTTGGCCGGTATTTGCACACCTCTGATCCCCATGTTATTTTCAGCGTGGTTGTGCATACTCCGGGAATGACTCCTGGCACTCCATGCGGGACCGCTCCTTTGTTAGTCTGGCGTACTGCCAGAGGGTGGGCCAGCTGCTGGCATCACCGCAAGCCGCCAGACTGTCTTCAGTCACTTCTCTTGTGTACATTTGCTTTTTCTGTTGTTGGTGGTGCCCCTCCCTTTAACACTAAATAAACGCATTGCTGCTGTGTCAGGCTGGGCAGCGGCAGAGATCACTGGTCGTTCGCGCAGTGACCTTGCTCGGGACAAGCGGGTGGTCTCCTGGCACGAGGTAGCGGGAAAAGCTCCCACCAGCATCTGCGGGGCATCACCCTCCTGGCTCTAAGGCATAAGCGGTAGCTGCAGTTTCTGGGGTCTCTTCTGCGCCGTGAGCAGCTGCTGCCCAGATGTGGGGGATGCTGCAGGCAGCTGCTGCCCAGACGTGTGGGCGCCACTGTGCAGAGGGCAGCCATTGCTGCTGGGCTCCTCTGCTTGCCGGCCTCGGCGCCTGCCGAAAAGCCTTGTCCCCACGCAGCCACCCCGGCGCCGCGGCACAAATTTCCTCTTCCGTGGCTGGAAAAAAGAAAACCCCCAAACCAGCAGTAGGAGCGCAGACCCCTCTAATTAGTGATGGATACTTGCAGGCGCATCCCCACCCCTGCCCTGGCAGTGCTTGCAGGAAGAGGAGAGCTTCCCCCCAGCCACCCCGCTGCTCGGCGGAGCAGGGAAGGGGGGTTCTGCTCTTCGAGGAGCACTGCAGCCGGCTGAGCCCCCCTGTCTGCCTGTCCAGGCCCCCCCCAGCACCACAGCACTGTCAGGAGGCAGCTGTTGGAGCGAGTGGGCCATGGGAAAGTGGGCAGCAAAGAGCCTGAGCCCATCCAGAGACCTCCCCCAAAAACACAGGGCTGCCTGGGGGTGGCAGCGGGAAGAGCCCCCACCAGCACAGCTCTCTGGGGAGCATTGACCCCAGGAGGCCCCCCTGCCCCACAGACCAAACAGGTCCTTGGGCCCCAAAGACCTCCTCCTGCCCTTAGATGACAGTGTCCCCAGGCTGCACACTGTGGCACCCCACAGCCACGACACATACAAGCTGCCCACTGTGGTTAAACTTTGGGGGAGGGCGGGTGTCTCAGCCCCATGGGAAGGCCCCCCCACACTTCCCAGCACCCAGACCTGGCTGCAGCTCCTGCACCCACCAGCAGCTCCGTGATCCCAGGGCTGGGGCATGTCCCATTCCCTTGGCCAGCCCATGCCAGCAAGCATCATCCCAGCCCCTCCGTGCCACCCACAAACCAAGGGCACCGTGTTTTGGTATTACTTTTTTTTTTTTTTTAAATCCTGTTTAAAATAATTTAAAAGAAACCCACCATCCCTGCAGGCAGGGAGCCCCGCATTTCCTGGGGTCACAGAGGTGGGACATTCCCACCCCAGTGTCCAGCAGGACACATCCACCCTGGCTCCATGGCAGGGCTGGGCTGTTCCCACACTTGGGGCAGCTCCTGGAGACACTGGACATGGTCTGGGGGGTCGTTGATCCTACTTTGTCTCCCCGGGGGCCAGGAAACCCGCCTGCCCCTCACCCCGCAACGGGGAGCTGAGTATTGCACCAGAGCAGGGTAGGTGGTGGCACCACCAGGCAGCTTGCTCCACGCCGTGCTGTCCTGCAGCATCCTGGCGTGTCGGTGGGATGTCATCCTCCTCCCACCAGGCTTCCTGGGAGCTGTGCCGGGGCTACCGGGGTGCCGGGCGGTGCCTGAGCACACGGAGGGACAGGGTGTCCGCCCGGAGCAGCAGCTCACGGATGCGGGCCAGCCCCAGCCCCGAGACGGCCGCCCCGTTGACCTGCAGGATCTCATCCCCCACGCCCAGCAGCCCCGCGTACAGCTTGGCCGTGCCGGCGTCCGCCATCTCCTGCACGTAGACACCTGCGGAGAGGGATGGGGTGGGTGAGCCCCCCAGCCTGCACCCCATGGCCAGGGCTGTGCCCCCCGGGGTGCTCAGGGGCTGCACACTGCACCCATGCACGGGAACAAATTCACTAGCAACAGCCTTTGGGATGGGCTTTGTGTCCCAAGCCAAGGGCTGATGGACACACGGGACCGTGCATGGCCAAAGCCACGTGTGGCAGCAACGCCCCCATCCACCGTCACCCCTCTGGGCTCAGCGAGGATGGAGCAGCCCCCTCCACCCATCCCCGAGCTTGCTCCTGGGGGGGGGACGAGAGCCACTGTGGAGGGGCTGTGCCGTGCCGTGCCTCCCCTGGGGCTCGGGTGAAGCTTTGGGATGAGCCCACCCACCGTACCTGTGTCAGGCCGGCCGTGCCCGGAGGTGACACAAAACCCAAAGGCGCCGTGGGGGGGTCGCTGCAGCTCCAGCTGGCTGGTGCCATCGGGGAAGACCTCCACCACACGCCCCACCGCGTGCAGCTGCCCGGGCGCCCCGATGTCCTCCACGCTCAGCGAGCGCCGCGGCCCCGAGCCCCCCTTCCTGTGGGAAATGGGGAGACAGGGTGAGCGGGGACCCCGGGAAGATGCTGGGGACCAGGTGATGGGGCTCCCAGCCACTGCGTGTGGCTGAGCACCCCGAAACAGCCTTCCCAGGCCCCATCCTACCTGTCGGCCGCGGGCTGGGGCAGGAGGTAGGCGCTGGCACGGGGTGCCTTGCCCAGGAGGGGGTGCAGGCTCTGCACAGAGGTGGCTTTTTGGGGCTGGCGGAAGGGTGACACCTGGGGAAAAAGCACCCAGCTGAGATGGGGATAACCACAAACACTGTGCAGCCCCGTGCCTACTGATGTGCTGAGGGAGCGGGGGGCATGGGGGCATCCCACACCCCTTGTACCCCCACCAGAGCCCTCCCCAAACCACCACTGAGGAGGGGGAAGCTGGTGTCCCCTGCCCTGGGCCAGGACACCCACCCAAGGAGCAGGGTTCTTGGGGAGGCACCTCACTGCTCAGCGGGCTGGGACATGCAGTCCGCGACCCCACACCAAATTACCCCCCCTCCCCTCCCCAACTCTGCTTTTCCACCCCCCCCACCCCCGCTGCTTGCTCCCTCCTTCCCCCTCCCACTCCCCATTTGGCTCCAGGCTTTTCAAACCCCACATCTTAGGGATGGCACATACCCCCCTCTCCCTGGGATCATAAAGTGATGCTCAGGAATGCTTCACCCCCCTCCTGTGGGACCCCCAGGGCCCCCCTCCAGCATGGGGTGACATTTCAAGCTCACCAGCTGCAGGGACTGCAGGGAGGGTGACTTCTTCACGCCGGGGCTATCCTGGGGGATGCTGCCGGGGGCCGGGAGCTGCTCCATGCTGTAGCAGCGGAAGCGGCCCAGGCGCTGCTTGGTGCTCTGGCTCAGGCTGCACAGGAGCTTCTTCAGCCCCGACGCCGAAGCGCTGCTGCCCTTGCGGCTCGCTGGCCGCCCCGGCTCCCTGGATGGAGAGGGATGACGGCCATCCACCACGTGCCTGCGGGGGGAACAGGACCAGCAGCTGCCTCGGGGCTGGGGCTGCATCCTGCACCCGCCTTCGCGGCCTCGAGAGCGGCAGCATGGTGAGAGCGGGGTGCACGGTGAGATTGGGGTGCAGCCGCCTCCCTGCGGCAGTAACCCCGCATGCACTAGGGATGGCTTCAAGAGCCAAAGAGACCTGAAGGGCTCCCTACCCATTTTCCCCATAATTTCGGGGGTTTCACACCTTTCAGACCTCCCCTGCTCTCTGCCTGAAGGGATTGCATCCTGCCAAGGAGCTCAAAGGACCCAGCGCTGCCTCTGAACCCTCCTGCCAGGCTGAGACACGCTGTGCTCGGGCGCAGATCCAGCAGGATCATGTTTGGTGAGCCCCAAGGCAGCCCCGGGGCTGACAGCATTTAGCAGCTGATTTTCCCCCAAAAGGGAAGAACCTGGCACTGAGCTAAACACCTCCAAGGTCACCCACCGTCACAACTGCTGCAACACCCCCCCAGTGGAACCAGATGTGGGGTGAAATGCGGCTCCCCCAAACCCACTTGAACACACATGCAAAATTGTCACCCACACATCGTGGTTTCTGGGAGGGTTTTGGTGACGAAAGGCAAAGTCCCACCAGGAAGCCTCGGGGGGGGGGCTCAGCCTGGCCACATCCTGCTGCACCAAGGAGGGATGCTCAGGGATGCAGCGCCCACCGCCCGGTGCAGGATGCTGGCGGCCCCTCACTCTCACTCACCCATGTGCCGTGCTCCCGGCCGGCTGCCGCTGCTGCTGCACTCCGGGTGTCCCGGCAGCCTCCCCGGGGGGACCAGCAGCCTCCTGGGGCGCGGGGGCGATGGGGCTGGTGATGGGCTGTGACGGTGCCCCTGTAACTGCAGCGAGACGTTCACATCCCCGCTTTGCTGGGGACCCCCCCTCTACGCTGGGCACCCCTGTGCTCATGTGGGTCTCTTACCTCTGCCTGTGCCCGGGGGGTCCGGCCGGTGGGTGTTGTTGCAGTTGTTGGTGGACAAGGCACGGAGGGGGCTCCCCGGGAGCCACCTGGGGCTGCAGGGACCCCGCCGCTCCCCCAGCCCCACCGTGCCCCCAGGCTGGCAGGGCACAGCGCTCCCAGCATCCCGCTCCGGGCCCCGGCTTCCTTGGCTCGATGCCCGGCGGCTGCCGCCGGAGAAGAGGGCTTTCCTGCAAGGCACCTGGGAGCAGGCCTTCTTGGTGGGAGGGGGAGTGGGGAGGTGGATGCCCGGTGTGGGGGTGCCGGCCCCCGGCTGCGAGGAGGGGTCCAGGGGTTCACTGGGCTGCTGCGGGGTAGGAGTGGTGTTTCCCACCCCCTTGCTTCCCGTGGGATGCCGGGGAGGATCCCCATCCTCCCGGCTACCGGCTCTCCCTGGCAGCGGGGGGCAAACGGCCCCCGTCCGGCTTGTGGCACCACCGGAGCCCCCATCCCCCACGCAGGGGTCACCGCTGGCTGCACATGTCCCCTTCCCGGCCCTCGCCTCCAGCTGCGGGGGGGCACGGGGGGCCCTGTGCCCGCGAAGCC
>JAVJGI010000032.1:7116829-7177779 GCA_035590275.1 Ibycter americanus | reverse complement strand
CCGCCCTCCTCTCCCCGGAGACCCCCCAAAACTCGCCCCGCGGGCTGAGGGGCCCGGTGGGCACGGCTTACCTGGAGGAGCCGGGGGTGCCGTCCCCGGGGGGCAGCAGGGGTGCTGCGGGGGCCATGGGCGTCCCGGTCCCGCTCCGGCTGCCGCTTTAAGCTGCAGCTTTTGATATTCGTGATTGGTTTCATAATCCCGATCAAAAGGAAATCACCGGGATTATGAAATTGTTTTAATCCTCCCGGCTCCAGCCGCGCTGGCGCCTGCCAGCACGAGCAGCAAGAAACCACATTTATCTCCTTAAAACATCCCCCGGCACCCCAGTGGTCCCCAGTAGTCAAAACCGAGCCCAGGGGCTTCCTTGCCCGTGGGGGCCGGCTGGGCTCGCAGCGGGCATCAGGGCTGACTCCCTGCTCCATGGGGAACAGACCCAGCACCCCCGGCTGCTCCCAGGCAGGAGGGGAGTGCTGGCAGGTTTGGGTGGAAGAGCCCAGGGCAGAGAGACACCCCCCCACCCCGTACCCCAGCCCTGGGGTCCGACCTTCCCTGCGATGCCGGGACCCATCCTTACCTCCGTGCCGTCCCGGAGAGGGATCCCAGCTCCTCTGCCCGGGCTGGGGCGGTGAAACACACCGGGGAGATGTTGTCCCCATCGAGTTGGGGACAACCCGACCGGTGAGGTGCCAAAGCAAGGGCAGCCGGGCTCCTGCCACCAGCCAGGCAGGGAGCTGTGGCCGGGATTAAATCTCCGGGAAGCGGCTGGTGTGAGCAGCAACAGGCTTAGAGCGATTTCAAGGCGCTGGGCTCTCTTCTGGAGGAAGATTGATTGCAAGAGACGATGAAGAGATTTAAGAGAGCAAAATGAAAGCGCAGACCCCAGACAACCCAGAGCCAGGCTGCTCAGCCTCCTGGCCACCCGCTGTGCAGGCAGGATGACACTTTGGACCAAGGACAAGCTGGACAGAGGCACCCAAAGGTTCCCAGAAGGACCAAGAGCCTTTAGCCGGTACAGCACGGTCTGGGCAGGAGGTCTCCTCCAGCATCACCCCTGGCATGTTGGGTTTGAGCCCTGGGCACCTTCCTGTGAACCCCTCCTGCCCACCTCCAACCCCTTCTCTAACATCTCCCTCCTCCAAGCACCTCCACCTCCTCCCAGGACACAGATGTCCCCCACCTCCGGCCACCAGTGACAGCCCACCGCTCCCACGGGCGCCAGAGCAGCATCTTTACAGAGCGGTGGAAGCAATTGCTTCACACGCGGATGTGGCACCAGGGGTGGGATGTGGGAAGAAAGACACACAGACCGGGGACAAAAGAGCCATCAGATCATTGGAAAACAAAGAGCTTGTAATAATGAAAAAAGGACAGAGTTCGTAACCAATCACTTTTTCCTTTGAAAAACACAATCACAGTAACTTTGCTTTATACAACCACCTAGAAACTATGAAACAGTATCACATTGTGCATTTTTTTTTTTTTAAAACCTACTTATCAAGAAGGGTATTCCACACTTCAAAAATTATATCCATTTGGGGAGGAAAGAGGAGACAGCTAATAGCGCAGTCACAGATACATCATGAGTCCAAGCAAGCGGCAATTCTTTGTCCTCACCTTTTCCACTTAGCCAAAAAAGAAGAGTGGAGAAGGGGATAGCAAAAGAGAAAGGAGGAGGAAAGAAAGAAAGCACCCACAGAGGACTAATCACACTCCAAAATTACTTTTGACATCTACAGGGCTTCATAGAAAGATCATTTAGACCAACACAGTGGGGAGGGGGAGAGGAAGGCGGCAGCGGGACCCGGGGGGAACTTTGGCATTTCCACCCCGGGCCCCTTCCAAAGGCCAATCCTTCGCCAGGAGGACCTACGGGACAGAGAGGTCATCACAAGTTCTACCAGGCTGCCCAATTTCTCCTCTGGAGCAAAGAGTTTGCAATTTGGTTTCTAATAGCTTGAGGGACTGCCAGGCCACAGGGCATATCCTGGGCAGGGTCGGTGCCTCTCGCCCACCATGGCACGGCTCTGCCAGGGCTGGAGCAGCCTCCAGCTCCCACCAGGAACAGGGCTGGGACAGCAGCACCTGGGTGCACCCTGTATCACAAACCTTTTCCTCTCCTCCCCCTGCCAAACCTGCGTTTCTCTTGCAGCCGGGATGCTGCAGCAGGTGCTGAAGCCCCCCAGGGATGCCGATACACTGATTTAACCCCACGGTGCTGGGGGGGCTGACAGCCTGTCCCAAGGGGCAGGATTTGGGATGGCACCATGTAAAGGAGGCAAGGTTTGATAAGGTGACAGCCACCGAGCCCGACCGTGACTGCAACAGAGTTACCATAGGGATTTTCCACTCTTCCCTCAGGAACCCCAGCCCCTCTTTTCCAAGGAGACAAAACAATCCAATTGCCTTCTGGAATAAGACTTTAAATTAAAAAAAAAAAATATGCTTAAGGCAGAAGATCACCTTCCCCCTGCGAGTGCAAAGCAGAATGGTGGAGAGGAGGGAGGACACGGGGCTGGGATGCGGTACATGAGCAAAGCGGCTTTGGCATTCCCAACGGGAGCCAAGCCATGCCCCAGTGCCAGGGCACGTCCCAGCGTGACGGCCCGATGTCGGGGCCACAAACCCCCCAAAAGCCTGGGGCGCACACTGAGTCCCGGCGAGCAGCACGCAGCAGCGTCCTTGCAGGATAAGGCCAAATTTGCTCAGCTGTTCAAAACGCAGGCCATGCTCACAGGCTTTGCACCATCTCCCTTGCTCTTTGGAAGATCCACAGTAGAATTCCCCAGGGATTGTTATCTTCTGAACCAGGACAGTGCTGTCCTTCCCTGCCTCCCACACGGCTGCAGCGGCTGAGCGCTGGCAAGGAGGCAGGATGAGCAGCACAAGTTTTTAGGAAAGTAAGAGCAGCAGGATCCAACTCTGCTCCACAAGAGGCTTTTCCCCCCGGCCAGGATTTTCCCGCTGAAGGCTGCTGCCAGGCATCCCCCCGCACCAAGGGTACTGTTGGCTTCGGACAAACAGCAAAGACACTGACGGAACAAGGAGGGCTGGGAGCGGGGCAGGGAAAGGCGCAGGATGAGCAGCAGCTGACTTTGGGAACGTGCCTGGATTTGCGAGGTAGCAGCTTATTTGATACACACCGGCTGCAGCCACGAGCGCTGCAAATGTGTTTCTTTTAACGCGCGGCGGGACAGCATCGCTTCCCGTTGATGGAGCAGCTCCCGCTCCTGCTCGCCGAGTCCGTAGAGCCAAAGCCCGTCAGGGGCGCGCAGCCGCTGCCCGGCACGGCCCTCCCCACGCAGGGGCACCCGGCGTTGCCAGTGACACGGTCCCAAAGCCACGCAGGGAATTCCAGCTAGCAAACAGGACTCTGGATGCTGCCAATCCTAATCCCCTGCAACCCGAAAATCCCTGGGAGAGCAGGAAGGATGGAAAGCAGCAGGGAATCAGCACCGAGAAGCAAGTTCAAAGGGAATCTCCACAAGTGTGGCACCTCCTCCCCTTAGATGGGACCATCTGCAAGGGCTTGGGGCAGACAGAGCAGCTCCTGCACCATGCCGGGAGCCGCACACAACCGCAACCTCTGCGCCGAATCGCGAGGAGAGGGAGAGCTCAACGCCCGAAATCCAGCGCTGCTTCCCGGCAGCCGGAGCATGGACGCGTCTCGGCTTCCACTTTCCATCCAGCTATATCCCAACAACTAAACTACTGGATAAAAATACCCCAGCTCCTTCTAACTCTGCTCCCCATACTTCTGGGACAATCACCCTGGTGTTCTCCCTCCAGGAGGGTGCCCGAGCACCCATGAGCAAAGCCCGCGCATGTCACGAAGCCACCCCGGGCCCGTCCCCGCTCCCTCGCCCAGGCTGCTCGCAGGGAGCTGCGGGGCTGTTCTCTCACCATCTGCTCCGCTTCGTTAGGTCCCCCTTTATTGGCCAGATGTTCTCATAGACATGGAGCCATCGCAGCTTTAGCGCTCGCTCTCAGGAGGAATCTGCACACCCGATTTCTCAGAAATCGCCGGGAGGGGGGGAACAGGCAGACACGGCACCGGGGAGCTGGGAGCCTTTAAAAGCCAGGCCTCTGGGAATTCCGGCTACATTCCCCCAAGAGACCATCTCACTGCCAAAAGAGATGATGTTTTATTTTAGGAGATAATGTTTGCCAGCCGTACGATGGCACCTCCCTTTTTTTTCTTATTTCTCCTGCCAGCAAAGACAGAGAAAAAGGCAAGAGCAGGGAGCAGAGCAGACAGACAGGCTGAATTCTTGTTTCCACAAGGAAACTTGAATAAACTACAGAATAAAGATTTAATTACTTGCAACCTGACGCTGCCCACCAGGTTGGGAAGCGAAGGGCTGGGCGGCGCAGCAGCAGGCAGGCAGGAGGGATGCAGACCACCAGCCATCCCCGCTCTCCCCAGCCCAGCTGAGGAAGGCAGAGTGCTCCCAGGGGACGGGCATCACTTCAACGTGGTTTTTTTCCTTCCTTCTGAAAGGAAGAATTGCCAGTAAAGCTCTTGTTTCTTTCTACAAAGAACCGCTTTGCTTAAGTAACACCGCTGGTTTATTTTGCATTGCCCCCCCTCGGTGTGGCTGCCCTCCTCTAACCCCGCCGGCAGCTGTGGCTTCACTCCCACCGCTCTCCCTGGAAACACCTACGCAAGGTTTGGACATGGCAACAACCGCTGCAATGCAAGTTAGGCAACGGAAATATTTTAAAGGGCTTTATATCTCAGACTCCACCTCCACAGGAACAAGAACCCTCCGTTTAAGTATGAACAACAGACCTAAGGGGGTTAAATATGGGAAAACAGGCTCCTGGGCACGGAAAGGATGAACAGCACAACCTAGTCCAGCTGCCCTCCTGCTGGAGCGGACCGACACGGTAGGAGATGCGAGGAGGAGCACCACAACAGACACACCAGCTACGCCACCACGCACACCGCTGACAGAGCAGAGGCATCTCCCGGCAGGTCCCTCGGAGTTTCTTTGCAAGCTGAGAGCACGTCACAGCAGCGTAGGCAGTGACAGGTCTGCAGTGCTGCCCTTAGCCTGGCACGGGGCACAGCTTTACCACCACTGAATTTGAATCTACCTCCAATTACATGAAGAGAACTAAGTTTCCTTCTTCAGTTCCTCTGGGCAAGAGGCACAGCAGGCAAACAGAAAACGCAATGTACTGGCCCTGTGAGAAACCATGCTATTAGCAAATCAAAAAAAAAACCAAACCACCAAAGAGCAACTGAGCAGATTCCTGCAATTCCATTGCTCAAACTACAGGCAAGCCACCGGACAGACATCAGTGTGAGGATCCTACTCCAAGAGTTTCACCCTTCCCTTGCAGTCCCAGCTATGCACCACGAGCTGGGCAGAGGGGCAGGCGGCATTCCCGGGGCCTCGGCCACGCCGACCCGCCCCGGCGGCAGCAGTCCCGGTGGTGGGGTTCAGCTCCAGCTCCCCGTGCCCACCGGTACTGCTGTGAGAGCAGAGAGCACCCATCATGCTGGGGGAAGGTCGGCGGGACTCTGCGGGTGCCCGTCTTCCCTTCCCTACAGGAGGAGAGGCCAACAAGACCATCGAGTTGGCATCGCTCTTCTGACATAATTTGGGGCAATACGGCTGCCCGTTACCCAAGTCTGCTTAATAGCACCGCGCTTCCCGAACCGGGCTAGCGAGAGGAGGCGAGGAGCTGAGCCACAGGGCAGCGCAGCAGGATGGAGAGGCTTTGTGCCAAACCAGAAGCCACCGGGAGACCTGTTTTCAATTTCACCTTCCCCATCAGGTGGGCACAACACAGACCTTTCCACACTCCCCGACAGCTCTCTAACACACCAACTGCTGAGCCTGCTAATCCCCCCTCTCCAGCCCACGGGAACCATCAGCTTCTCACCTTGTCCCACTGCTGCTGCGCTGGGCTGCAGGTGAGCACCAGAAAAGCTCCCTGCTCAGTAAGGGATGCCCTCATGCCATCTAAAGCTTATTAAGGCTTTGAAAAAATACTTTTTGATCTGGAGAATGAAGTTCTGAAGCCTTTGTTCGCCTAGCTTTTTGCACTGTTGGTGGGACCCAACTCTCCTTTCCAAAGGGCCTTAGGATCATCTGCACTACTTTCACGCAGCTGCATGGAAAGTTGGCGTCGAACTGGCACAAGAGACATGCTCAGAAGCAGTAGCAGCAACTAAAAAAACCAGAAAGAGAAACTTTGGTTTAAAATAAAATAAAATTGAAAAGAAAGAGAGAGAGAAAAGGTAAACACAGGTGCAACTTGTCTCACGAGACGGATATTTGCAGGGCATAACCCCACAACCCTGGAGATCTAGATCAACATTCCCGGCTTTGTTTTACTGTTACAACCTTCATTGCACAGGACTCAAAATCACTCTCATATGGTTGTTAAGTTTCATAAATAATGTGAAAACTATATGCAACAGATACATCATATTTCCAAAAAATTATAAGAAAAGTTACATCAAATTAAAAAGTAGCTTCATGAATGAAGATACTGCTCTAAGTGCACTTTCCCTGCAAGTGCAGCCAGTGCCTCAGCGCTGGATATGAAGAAAAAACAAAACAAAACAAAACAAAACAATCAGATTTAAAAACTTAAGTCCGGTTTCAACCAGTCAAAACCGGGCCAAGCAGAAACCGAGTGTGGTCTCGGCACTGTCCCATGAGGGAGTCCCTATGATGCTTCGTTATCCAGACAGGTTTGAATGTCCTTGTTGAGACTGTAAACAATCCTTCTTTCCTGAACTGTCCTCTTTATTGGCAAAACAAAGTAAAATATTTTATTTTTTTTTTTTAAAATAGAACATTAAAATTAACCCAGAAGAAAAGAAACGAAACACAGTGAGCTTGTTGGAGTCCATAGGATCTGGTCTGGAAGAGCTCGGAAAACGTGTTCAGTGTTTTCTCCTGTTTTCAGCTGGAACTGTACCAGAGATCGGGTTACTTGGGGAAGAGGGGAACAGAACGAGAAAACAAAGGATGCGGAACAAGAGACCATGGCCATCTCATGTGTTCGCTTCATTCGCTAGGTCCTCTATCAATACCTTAGTGTCACAAGCCTTGGACCTGGAAAAAAAACAAACAGAAAACACTCACTGGGGAGAAGAAATCCTTCTTCCTGAATATGTTTGACATGTCTCGGTTCGCTGCGTGACGGAGGGAAAAACGGGCATGGTTGTAGGGAATTCAACCAGGCTTTGGCCCACATCCCCTCTGCATGAAGTTATTCAGTCTCCAGTGGCCACATGAAGCCTGTTGGTGTTGGTCGCGTCCACCGACCCTGAGCCAACACGGATATGAGACAAGCATGGCCCAAGGGCTGCAGCTCAGGCCAGAGCACACCCTTTGCGTGACAGCCACGGCTTCCTTTCCCTCCCATCCACCCTCCCACGCAGTGATGCAACAGGGGGATGTGCTGCAGGGATTGCACAACACCCCGACACGCTGCGCTTCAGCATCCCTGGGGAGCACAGGCTTGTTCTCCGGCCAAAGGGCAGGGCTCCGCAGCTGTGGTGCTGGGGCAGAAGTGATGCCTGGACACTGGAGCACCCTGTGATGCTCGGAGCACAGGCACTGCCGTGAAGATACTCAGTCAACAGGTTCAGGGGCTGGGGTGCAAGAATGACAAGTGGAAAGATAAAAAACAAAGCATGGGTTTAGATCTGTGAGAGGACAGAGTCCGAGCTCTCACATACGAAACCTTAACCAAATGAGAACTGAAATCCTGGGGTGGTCTGAAGCATGGAAATGTCCAGTTGAAGAGCACCCCTCTTCCAGGTTTGCACTGGCAACCGCTACAGGCTATTTTTGCAGGAGGGGAGTCTTCTAAAGGGAACTCCTGTTTCCAGTGGTTTACCAGAACCCCAAGATGACGTAAAGGATGGCTCAACCCCCCAGCAGAGGCACATCTGTTTACTAAATGGACCTGTCCTCCCTTTGAATAATTATTTTGGCTGAGATCTTCACATGACTACCCAGTCCACAAGCAGCCACCGTGCACTAACAGCAGCTCCAACACATGATTTGGTTTGTTGTGCTAGAGGAGAGGCAAAACGTACTGTGAAGCAAGACGAGGTCTGCGCAAGGACACGCTCTGGCTGCGCTTCCACTGTTTGTTCTTGCGGCGGTTTCGTACACCATCTTCCTGGTCCATCATCTGATCCAAGAGCGTCAGGTCATCGGCGTTCAGCGGCGCCACGGAGATGTCCCTCACGGCACGGAACTCACCACAGTTGTTCAGGTGCTCGTTCTCCAGACGGAAGAAGTTCCACACAAACCGCCTGGACGAAGAAAAAGTGAAAATTACTATTTCAGTTCCACTTTTGTAGGCATTGCCTGTGTTTGGCAAAGCTCTGGTACATGCACCTGGATACCACTGACTCTTCTCACTAAGCCAAGAGCCTCTGGGAACATGCTGGGAGTACGGAGAAACAGCCAATGGCTAAAAGCAGCACGTGCTACAACATCTTCCCAGCTCTCTGGAGAACAACAGATCTGCCAGGCTCATTCATTGTCCTAACAATGACAGCAGACAGCATGGAGGCACCAGGGGTTCCTAGCTAAAGGCAACCTTCACCATCTACATGAGTGAGGTTCAGCTTCAAGATCTTTTACTCATCTCAGGAAGCCACAGTGGTGGGTTTCCACCTAGAGTACAAGTGTGCAAAGAGCCCCGGAACCTTGCAGGATCCAAACGGATGGTGCAGGATTCAAATTAGCATTTGGAAAAGAAGCTGAGATTTGAAAATTGTAAACTCAAGAATCAAGTGAAACTTCAGCTAGAACTTTCAACAAGGTGATTTTTAAGGAGAAACTTATCAAAAACAAAATCCTCAAGATTAGGTATAGGTTCGGAAGAAACTGCAAACAGAGTATGAAGGATCCAGCCCCAGAGTCCTCTACAGCCTTCTTCACTCAGCACCCTGCTTGGATTAGATGCTCCTGCTAGACCTAAACTTCCATCTCAAGGACCAGTACCTTCCATGTCCGAGCAAGGCAATTCCCACCGTGCTGATGTTACACAAGTAAGAAAAATGTAAACAGAGAAACAAACTGTTCAGTCAAGCAGCCTTACCGGAATACCTCAAGTGGGGCAAATACAGTAGAAATGATGTCCCCAGCGTACGGAAAGATTTGCATGGAAGTGAGGGAGATCTGGATGGTCCACGCAAAACGCAGGATCACGTCTTCTACAATGGCACAATAGTAGTATGCCTGAAGAGTAAGACAGACAGGACAGCTCATCGTACATGTTCTGCACAGAAGACAGACCTCTTCAGGCCTTCAGGAAGGTACAGAACTTGCTGCTCAACCACTAGAAAAGTGAACATTATGAAATGATCTCTTTGAAACAAATGAACTCTACTGCCAGAAAAATCCCAGCATTCAGAAGCACCAGCGGCCAACTGCAACATGCTCTAAGCTCGGCAAGTTTTGCTAAAATATTCAAAGCCTTTCCTAACGTAAGAGCAGGCTGTATACGCACTTTCTGTGGGTAGACAATTCCTTCTCGAAGAAAGGTATTTTCACCAGCATTTTTGTCAAAGAGACCCCAGTCCATCTTCAGGTCCCAAATTAGGGTATAGCAAGAGCTGATGAAATAGAAGATAATCCACAGGTAGAAGAACACTTGGGTGTCACTGTGGTTTTTAGCTGGAAAAGAAAAGAACAGCATACTTCTGTACAACTCCAGGCAGATTGCTTCTTAAAACAGCTACAAATTGGCTGATTTGATCAGTGGAAATAACACCCCTTTTACTCAGGTTCTGGGAAAATCATCAGGCTAGCTAACCCGAACCAAACCAAAAGCCTTGCCAGGACCAGCTTTATCTTGTCATTTAAATTCCACTTTCATATCGTTCAACGTTTTGCACTTGGGATTGAAATTTGCACCGATATTTTTATTTTCTCGAGACTTGTGGCAGCCCTGCCATTCTGACTCTGAACAGCAGGTGGAAGCTGAGGGCCAGGTTTCACAAAGGACCCAGCCTTGTACAAAGGAAAAAATAATGAGACAGTGCTCAGTGCTCAATTAGGAGCATTTTGTAAGAAAATATTTTAGTTTGTGTAAATATAACCAACTGTGAATTAGTGCACTAAAAGCCTGAAAGGGGATGGGCAGTACAGGAATTTCCACCAGCCATTTCAGAGGTTGCAGCGGCAGGGGAAAACAAGCAGAGCAGCGGCAATACGTTAACGTGTATGTATAAATCCTGAGGAAGGCTCTGTATGGAGTTTTAAATACCCATATAGAGCTCCTCTTTGTGAAACACAGGGCTGCAGGCCCAACATCTGCTCACCTACGGATATGTTTTTGCAACTAAGTTGTTTCCCATTCCCCCCTGGAAAGGTTACACTGCTCTCAATTCAGCTAAATTTCCCTACATCGGTTGGCTGGGTAAAAATCAAACAGATTTGATAATTCTATTTGCTTTCAATTAACAAATCTGGGTCATAAAGTTCATAAAAATAAAACACATTCTAATGCTTTGCGAGACTGAGACACTTTGCATCTCGCTGCTACCACGAGCCTTTCCTCCTTTCTGTGCGGCCACAACTGCTTGTTCACCGATTCTTTCTAACAAAGCCAATAACACTTCTAGTACAAAAAACCCATAATGTTTTCAGTCCAAACTCGACGCCACACTAAGCGACAGCACTGTTCTCCGTATACGTGGCTTTAAAACCACAGAATCCCTGAAGCTGATCATAGAGGGAGCAACAGGGCAATTTGGCCTCTCCATCCCTTTTTGTTTCTAACAATTACAATATAAATGTAATGCAGGAATCCGATAAAATTAATGGAGGTGAAAATGAGAGGCATCATGTAAGAGTACATTCCTCCCATTACGCCTTTCAGGCTTCCTGGACATGATGTGCAGGATATAGGTCAAATACACACACTCATTCTCCTTTCAAAACACACCCCCTAAAGCAAACCTATTAAAGCCACTTCTGCAGCAAAGCCTGTCTGCACTGAAGCTGCACATCGGTGGAGGGAAAGGACACGGGATCTGCGGCAGCTCTCAGGTTTGACTAGCTCCCCTGCTTCTGTGCAAGGCTGGAAGCCTTTGAGCAGTATCCCACGTCCTCCCGAGGCTGGGCTTTAGCCCAAGACAGGTCTAGTATCGCATCAGCCGCCACTGCCGCTGCAGCGAGCCGTGACGTCAGCCGGAGCAGGCACACAAGTCCTGCAGAATACGGGCTCTGATGCCCAGGTACATTAATGCTGCTGCTTTGAAACCACCTCTGCCATCCATTTTTCCAATGCAGCTGCCCACAAAAGAGGATGCAGGTGAGGTTCTTGGACCTTAGCAATTAGGGGTCTGCTCCAAAATTTCATTTTCCCTTAGCAGTTCCTCCCCAAAGCCTCCACTACATTATTTCAATAAGAAAAGGCAGATGTTGACGTTCAGTGACTCAGAGACACTAAGCCTGTTCTTTCCAACGTTATTTTTAGCTCACTAGATCCCCAGTCTCCCACTACCAGATCGTAAGTGATAATTCAGAGGCAGTTAATGGGTGAAGTGCTTTTTAAGTATCTAAAATGCTCCAACCTACCCTGTGAGGCTGCGTGGGCTGCACGCTTTCTATGGGTAGCTTAGGCTTGAAGGTTAGGTCATGCTCTTTTTTTTCCTTTAAGGACAGAATTCAAATAAACTGAGTCTTACTTCACATCTTCATAGAGCAGACATGGAGAAGGCAGCGCAGACAGTACCACCCACTGCCGTGCTTTTGGTCACAGCCCTGGCATGAGCCATGCCCTGCAGACACAGGGCTGAAGAGCAGCAGAGCAGCATTGCTGGGAGCTCTTTCGGAGTTCTCCA
The DNA here is from genome assembly GCA_035590275.1 of Ibycter americanus. NCBI lineage: Eukaryota > Metazoa > Chordata > Aves > Falconiformes > Falconidae > Ibycter > Ibycter americanus. The sequence continues at coordinate 7,165,943 of JAVJGI010000032.1, read as the reverse complement.
CAGTCACAGGAGGGACAGCGTGGCCCCTGACTATCATCTCAAACTACGTAGGGGGCTAACAAAACTGTATCCTAAGTTGGCAGTTACACAGGAAGGTGATTTCAAAGCTTCACATTGCTTAAACCTAAAGTGCCTTAACGGTTATTCTGTTCAATTAGTGCCTTAACGGTTATTCTGTGCAATTATGGAAAGGAGTACCACCGGGAAGAAAAAGGTCCAAGTAAGAAATCTTGTGGTGTTAACCTCATCAACCTCAAAAGGATGCGCTTGCTTCTAGGTAGGTCATCCTGGTCTCGGCTCCCCTTCCCTGCCCCTATCTTTGCAGCAGTCTTTCCAGTGGCACCTGAGGTCATGCTGCTTGCCCCTTGCTCCTGGCTCACCTTCTCACCGAACAGCTCTGCAACGCATTTGGCTTCTGAAAAAATTCATTAAAAAACCCAAATCACTCCCCAGTAAAACGCTCTAATCAGAACTAGCCTATCGTCTTCAGCCTTGGCCTTTGAGTCCCTTCCTTTAATCATTTATCCTCCTTTTCCTCCTGCCTGCAATTATTTGATACCTTCCTTCCTTCTATCCTCATTGGTATTCAGCTGGTGTACAGAAATATGTTACTGCTCTAGGCAAGCAATTATATCTCAGTCTCCACTGGCTGGTCCTCGTGGCCCTCTTCACAGCTGCTCAGGGGGCTAGAAAATCAAGGCATTCATATTCTGCCCAGAGGCTCCATCTACTCCTGGCCTGCCAGTTTTTCAGGAGCAATACATAGCTGTGCATATGTATGATGATGTCAGGGTCTATTTAAGCAGGAACCGTTTCATCCTGTGTTTTTTCTTTGTTTAATGATGTGCCAGAAACCACGACAAACCATTACAGAGGGAGAGTCTCAGGATGAGAGAAGCACTCCGGACTCCTGGTAGATCTCAGCCTCTCTTAAGAGGGGAAAAAAGGCCAAGTCTTCAACATCCCATGGGCTGCGGCAACCCTTGGACAGTGCAACTGCCAGTCTACCCAGCAAGTGGTGCACGAAGGACCTTACTACTTGATGCTCCAAAGGGCACCACCATGTAGCAACATCCTAAGCTACGGTTATTCAAAACAGCACGTGCAGGACAAAACCCCACCAGCACCAAACCTCTCTCTGCATGTGAAGTTGCAGGTGCAGCTTTACCCTCCCTGTTGGTGGGCAGATTTCAACGTGTGTTCACATTACCATGCCCACAACCTGGAGGTGTTCAGCTATGTCAGAGGCTATTCGAGCTCACAACGCCCTGCTATCTCCACCCGCCGCAAAGTTGATGGGAAGCGGCATACCACGGGAGCCATTCACAACCTTCAGCACAGAATTTCCATTAGCATCCCTTATAAAAGGCAATTCCAGTAGATACTCTGCACAAATACACCTAGAAATTGCTCTAGAAGGTCAGGAAGAGAAATAATGGAAGGCTTCCACCTTTGAACTGAAGCTGTGAACGGCCACAGTCCCAGAAAACAGCCAGAGGCACTTGCAGCAGCAGAATTTACTGTCTGCAAAAACTGCTGATCGACAATATGTTGGATCCCCAAACCAGCTCCAGGGGACACAGTATCTGACTAGCATTCTGAGAGAATACCACTCTGCAGAAATTATAGCCCCTTCTAAACACAGGCAAGAGAAAGGTTGCTTTCTATCAAAGATAGACAGCAAATACTATCCTGAACGCTGTTAATATTGACTTTACTGCCAAAGAATACTATCTGTTTACCCTGCTGAATTATTCTGGGGAATGTAAACACCATATAGTATTCAACACAGCAAAAAAAAATCAATGCCATGTATTATTGAAGATGTGGATAAGAGCACAATGGCCTTCGATAAGCACTCCTGGTGTGTCAGCCACTGCAGCTGGCTGTGCTTTCTGCTGATGGGGAAAGCTGTGATAAAAGCTGTAAGAAGCATGAGGTTATCAGGAAAGAGTCAGGTAAGCCCTGCAGCATCAGACAAAACGGACCCGGCCAGGGTAGCTCTGCCTCCAGCGCCAATTAAGAACCACTCAGTCAAGGCGTGCCAAATTCAGTCTCCTTTTGATGACCAGCCTTTAAGTCACCGATGTAAGCAGAATCAAAACAAAAATATATATAGTCACAGTGTGCTAGCCAAGCACAGGTGCTGAAGTACTGAGCATACACTTTCTGCCACCTGGATGACATGTGCCCATTAACTCCATCCCAGCACATCACGGGAGGAGGGTGACAGCCAGAAGTGACTTATCTATAGATGAACTGCCATCAGAACGACATCCCAAAGCATTAGTCTAACACCTTACTGCTTGAAGCGCGGTATTACCGCTCCCTCAGTAATTATCCATCTTAATGAGGGACTAGCAGCAGCGTTGCCTTTCTGCCCAGCCAGCAGTACCGCTATTTAATATCAATCAATGGCAGAGCCCTAACATGACAGTGGACTTAATGCAGTAAAAAGGCAAAAAACCCGGAGGAGCACACGGAGGACTTGCCATTGTGCACTGATGGGCTTTGTCAAATACCAACCACTTGGTAGGAACAACCTTCCTGTTAGATTCTGCAAACCTCTGCTATAGCCTCCGGGCACAATTTAAAGCAAAGCAGCAAGATAACAGCACAGTAAAGAACTGTCAGGAGGCAACATCGCGTTTCTTCTTCTAGTTAGATTCCACGTTTGTAGAGCAGGGGAATCCCCAAATCGTGTTTTGACTAAAAATACTCTGCAGGTTTGCATTGGGTTTGTAGGACGATATGACTGTGTCTGATTTCAAGACATTGCAGCAATGTCATTGATTGCATCTCACAAACAGAAGAATGTGATTTAATTGCGAACAGGAGGAAGCGTATCAGTCACAACTGAGATTTGATCTGATTCTTCTTCTGGTGGCTTTTCTAGCATTTGAGAAGCATTCTTGGGGGACGTTTAACTGCTGCCTTGACAGGGATGGGGTTTCCAACCTAAGCATTTGCCAGCACTCTCACTAGTAACAATACCTGGACTCACAATCAGAAATAAAGGGCATGGTAATCAGAATCTTCATTAGACAATTTAGGGATTGGGACACAATGTCAACTGCTACCTCTATAGCGCTTTGAGATCCAAAAGCAGATTCCTTCAAAATATAATAGCAACCAAAAAAAAAAAAAAAAAAAGTTGCATGATTGCATCTCCTAGATTTCTGCAGTACCAGAGAACTCCAGACCTGCATACATTTGAAAGGAAAATCACCTGTGATGTAGTCAGTTGCTTTTCTTAAAGTGTTCCATTAAAAAAAAGGTCAGGCTTCTCCATCTTAAATGCCCATGAAATGAGGTATCAGTAGGCCACCCTTTTTACTTACACCTTATTCATTAGTGTTCCCGCTTCCCCAGCCACCTTTAACACAAAAAGGGTATTGTAATACACACAGTACTATTAGTCCACTTTCCAAATCCCAGCTATTAAAATCCATATCTCCCTCTCTCAGCTGCAATCTTGAGAAGCAAATGCATGAATCATGCAGCAGCAGGGTGCGAGGTTGCCTCTCCCCCACGGCACGGCTGCCGGCACCAGGAATGTCCTGCTTGACATTTGTAGACCTACAAAGCACGGGAAGATTTCCCTGTGGGATTTTACGCCTCATTTGTGCTGACGTTCAGGGTGTGGTGGCAGTTCCCGAAATGACTCTAACCCCCTCTCCCAGGCTCCCTGCCGAGCACAGGCTGCCGCCTCATCCCGCCTTCCCTGCTCACTTACCGCAGGCTGCCGGCCAGCGAGCTCCTGCCGGCACCTCCGCCCGGCCAGGGTGGTCCTGCCGCAGCCCTGCCCCGGTGCTCCTCACCCTTCCCGGCTCCAGCCCAGAGCATCACCACCCGGACGGGTGTCTGAGCAATTAGAGGAGCTAACAAGCCAGCGTGGAGAAACCGGGCTCGCTCAGGACGCTGGAGAGACCCACGTCAAAGCTGGGAGAAGGTCAGAGGCCAGGATGGAAATGTTTGCCCATGGCAATGCCTCCGATTCTTTGCTAATGACACTGCTGCTGCTCTGATGGAAAGGATCAGAAAGACTGGCTAATGAACACAACTCATTACTGAAGGCCTCCTGGGCACCGGATGACAGCGTTTCAGACAAAAATTCATCCTAGCTCACAGCAATGTGACAGACGTTGCATGTTTTAGCTCCAAATAATCATCCTGATGAAGTTGCCTGTATGCTGTGCTAAGGCAAGCCGCATGAAAACTGCAAGTATTAAGAAAGGCGGCAGTTAATCCATTACAAAGTTTGTTTTACTTCAAGAGGTCAACCCAAGCACTCCGTAGGGCTCTTGTGACACCCAAATCAAATTCTCTGGCTTGCCACAGTGCTGACAGCTCTTTCAGAGCTGAGAAAGAAGGGGAGAGGTGAGAGATCTTGTACCGACATACTAGGGATAAGCTAGGGAACAGGATCTCGGAAATGCTACTTGCTTCGGTCTTTTGTGAAATTTTTTGTACATTTTTTTAAATTTTTGTACATTTTTTTTAAAAAAAAGATTTGTACTTGAATACTGTATGTCCGCTTATTTCACCTTGCTCCACTCCCTAGAAATGAAATGACATTTCTCAGTTGAGGTACTTATAAGCTGTTCTGCCAATGGCTGACTTCTGTAAAAGTCATTTTAGTCCCGGTTCTCACATCACCTTGTTCTCTCCTGCTGTAACCATTTAGGATCACAGTGAATTATTGTTCCACCTACCAGCAAATTCACTCTGCAGGGGTTGCACCCTGCCGTTTCTAACACAGCAGCAACAAGGGCTAAGCAACACAACCCACCACCCAGTACTTGAGGGCAGAGCTAAGGCACAGTCAGGTATGCTCCTGCAGCTCCCAGCGCAACAGCAACACCTTCTCACCCTTCCTTCTCTCCCCAGCCTTCACCTGGAAGCCATACCTCTCCTCAGGGGAGCTGCAGTGGGACAGACCGTGGGAGAACCAGCGCTTTGTTCCAGCGTGGAGTTGGCTATGCCAGCTGGTGTCACCACTGGGAACAGCCGAAGCCACTGTGATTAATGAGGAGTGGGCAGCAGTTAAGAGACCTGGGAATCTTCCACTGTATTTTCAAGCAGCAGCGCATTTCCCATTCATCTTCATCTGGTCAGACCTCTCTATTAGTATGGGATGGTCTAACACCTTCTTGCAATAGCCCATTAATCGAAGGGTGACTCCTGCCTCGACAGTTTACGTCTCTATTCCTTGGCAAAGAGTTTCACAATTTTCTCTTATTCTGGCTTTAACAAAACCAAAACAAATTACGCATCAGTTCATCAGAGAAGCCTGTTTCTGAAGCAATGATGAGAACACAGAGAGAAGCACTACTCTTTAGAGACAGCCCTATTTAGTTAACTTCTGTATTTTTAATTACTGTCAATTTCCTGGACTGTTTAATGAGAAAGTGCGTGGCAGTCACATTATCTTAGACCGACCTAAGGCTCTCCACGGCACTTCCAAGCCGATGACAGCTAGTGTTCAGCAGTATTATTTGGAGTACCTGGAAAGGGTGTGGGAGCAATATGGAAGCAGAGACACTTATTCAGGTTTCCAGACCACAGGGATTAACTTTAGAATAATTCAGAGGTTAATAAATAGCTGGATACTACCCAGACCACAAGGATTTCACTGAATAAGGCGGGTAAATCAAACTGACAATGAAAACTTGCATAAACCATCTTTCCTTTCAGTTACAGGATAAAATCCCATATGGCCAGTTTTAACCCAGTACTTGTGCTTAAGCTCAGTAATGCGTTCCTGAAAGAAAATGAGGAACGAGCTCACGCTGAAACAGCAAATCCCACAAAAGAAAATGATGGAAGAGTACAAAGCACTCGGGAAGCTCAGTTCTTCAAGCACAGAAGCCAAATACATATTCTATGTGAGCCAGATACTTCCGATGACACCATGTGAGCAAAGGGCATCAAGGTAAGAGAAAACTGACGGACGTTAGCAAAACCAAGATGCATCTCACTTTACAAAGAATAAAGTTGGAGCATAAATCACGCATAAAGCTTAAGAAGTGACCGGCACTCTTAGAGTAGCACAACGCAACCCCAGTTGCACAGTTTCTCTTAAGAGCTGAACACCTAAATATAACAATCCTATCTTACAGAGCCTGAACCGGGTCTGAGCGAGGAACGAAACCAAGGCTGGCTAGTCTAGGTATGTCAGCGTACCTTCTTAAACGCAAGTGCACTTTATACAAGAGGGGATCCCTGTGGAATGCTACGATAAGCTGGACTGAAGTGGAAGCAGCTATACTGGTGCATTTGTCGAGGAAAGTACACCTGCCTTTGGCAGAGTGAAAACGCTGCAAAAAGCAGTTGTGTGTCAAACTAACGCTGCCCTTGGGGTAAATATTCTGCCGCAGATGCGGGCTTAATCATTTGTTTCCCCAGCACCACGCAGGTTTCCGCAGGGATTAAATAAGGCAATATAATATTCAGTTGGCCAAGCTCTGGGGAAGGCTACTCGGCACTGCCAGGGAAGTTAATGCCAGCACTGAACTCCTTAGTGCAAAGCAAGGGGAGCGAAGAACCGGGGGCCTGGCCGCGCTGCGAGCAGGCAGGGACCGGCGGCACGCACTCCAGTTGCTAGGTAGCTTAGAGTTACAGATATGCCTCATTTGCCTGTGCAAACATACCCCGCAGGACTATATTTACAGAACGCGGCCTTTGCTTCCCATTCCTTTGAGCGATATAAAAATACTGAGAATTCTTCCTTTGGGAGCTCAGCAACAGTTGCCCTTGGGTTGCTGCTGTCGTCCCTGAAACACGGTTGTGTTTCGGAGCTGTGGTGACGCGGGCGGTGTGAGCCGGCGCTCGTCCACGCAGCCGCTGCCTGCTCCCGTCTTATCTTATGGGGTAGCTGCTTCAGCTCTGCTGATTCAGATGATAGCTGAATATTAATATGGTATCTTGGAGTTCACTCTGTAAAATCGGTCTGGTCCCAGGACAACAGGATTGCAAGTTTGGGAGAGAAAACCTAACGGAATTTACTTTGATATCTCTACCCATCTAACAGCCTGGCTGCAATTAGCAGGGAAAATTGCATTCTGCATCTAAAAGGAAGAAAAGTAAAGAAATGGCTTCTCTGAGGGAAGAAAGAATCAGAATTATGCACTGCCTGAGCAATATGAATTATTAAACAGGGATATTTTGGGGAAACTGAGATACTTGTCAAGAGCCCACAGTACACTGTGTTACTGGGGGGGATCCTTCACTACAGGAGGTTTGGAGGAGGGAGTACCTGATACGACTAGAAGCAGCACCTCAAACATAACGTGGCAGCATTCATTTAGTTCGAGTTGTTTTCCAGCAGGTATACAAAAACACAGCACAAGGATGCTGCAAGTGCACCCTGTATGAATTCACTGGCTTTCAATGCCAACAAAGCCTCCTGGCTGCACAGTCCAAGCTAAAAACCTCCACACGAGCTACAGATTATCCAATGCTCAAACCAGGGGAGGAAGACAAGCCTTTTCCAAGGGCTGCGACATCCCCAGGGCTCCCAAGTGGAGAACAGGCACTGGTGTACATTACCTGACCTCCAGAGAAAAGGCCACCAATTACCCTCTTGTCTCGGCAGCCAAAAGCTGTCATGCCAGAGGTATAAGTCATAGGCTTGCAAACATAGGCACGAAAGACTGTTTAAATAAAACTCTTGTTACCCCTGCAATTAACAGGTTCCTTACTGCAGTTTAGAGCAGGTATAAGAAGCAAGGATCTTTACCAACTTGACACTTGTTTTGGGCAATGCTTGCTTTCTTAACAGCAAGCAGCTAACCCCCAACAGATGTTTTGTAGGTAAGAGATGGGTGTTTGTCTCTGCTGTCCTTAGGCAGCCACGGAGAAGGTGTGGGCGAGCAGTGCATCTATTTTCAACAGTAACATCATAACAACTTGATGATCGACCATCTGATTCCAAGTTCAGAAAGAACTGGGAATCTATGTAAAGCACAGAGATAAAATTGGATTCTCAACAGGTACAGCGTATTAGAAAGTGCATTTATGGCAGGATGGGAATAGGCCTACAGGGCTGAGAGGGCATGGCAAGGTCTTTAGGCAGCCCTCTGAAAAATAGCTACCAGCCCAAGCATGGTGACATTTATAAAATCTGTGCTAACATGTGATTTCCAAAGGCCACGAAGCTTCCAAATTTTTTTTGTATGACACCAACAAACTACATGCTATTGACTGCCACTAACAAAACTGGACAGACAAAAGCTGGGAGTCACGAACATCTCTCAGCAATTGGAACAAGCCCCGTGCCTGGCTCGTAAACACCTCATTACAACCCACTCCCTGCCAGACTTGAAGAGCAGACAACAGTTATGTATGGCAGCAAGGAGAACAAGGGTCAGCGGCGCTGGCATAGGTGCAAGTTTCAAGGGGAGTAGAATAAGGTCAAATTCTTCAACAGGACATTTTGACAGATGCTGGTTTTCTTCTTGGTTCCAGACCTACTCCAGCCTTCCCACAGAAGGCTCTGCCAGAATGTCCCCCCCGGGAAGGAGAAGCATTAGTCAGCCTCCCCAAAGCAGGCACTGTATGTAAAAGCATATAAGCAGTGCCTACAGCCAGGCAATCTGGATTTGTCTCATCCCGGGGTGGCGGTGACTAACTGGACTGCAGGGCTGGAACTGAAGAGCTGCGGAATGTCACTGAGCAAGCAAGTTAAAATGGGAACAAGCTCCGGGGACACAGCAGCAGGGACGAGATGCACTGAGGGGCTGGGCGCTGCACCCACCACTGGTGCTCCCACCCCAGGTTTGCGTGCACCTCCGGATTACAGAGCGCCCGACTTCCAGCCTGCAGGCACTTTGCACCAAGGCATTTCTCTGCCATTAAAATGTGCGGCTTTACAAACATTATTGCTGTGACTGCAGGCCCAGCTACGTCAAAACAGCCATTTCTTGGCCACAGGAAGGTTTCTAATAACCCTGCCACCCCTCCAAAAAACCACTATGGTAACTAGAAGCATGCCTTGAACACTTCTCCCGGCCCTGCCACAATCATATTTCAGGATAAGTAATTGCTCAGGAGCGTGTGCGGTTGCTAATTTCTAGAGATAGAGAAGGCATATATTTTTCAAATAACAGAACACAGCTTTTAGGACTTCAGAACAATGAAAGGCAGGGCGACTGCCTGAAGTGCAGAAACTAAAAGCTTTTTCCTTCAGAACAAGAGCAGAATCGAGTAATTGTCGTTTCCAGGGAGATGGGGAACTTCAGGGATCAGAGTTCAATCTGCAGTTAAATGGATTGGAAACAACTCCTTACCAGCTACAGAAAAAACATGGATAAAAATACACAGGAAAATCCAGAGAGGGCGTTTTCCAGCACTGCGCACATCTCCCCACATTCAGGAAGGATGGACCGACTTTATGTAGATGATCCAGGTTAGTTATTTGTGAATGCTGAGGGACAAGTATTTCCTGTGTTATCCCTTTCCTTATCCTCTCCCATTCAAACTCCCTTTACAGCAAAAACTGACACGTATTTCAGTTTTCTCCTTTTGAGAGAGAAACCTGAAAATTCCCTCTCAACACTCCAGAAGTGCAGTTCTAAGCAGACCAGGTACGTGAAAAATACCTAAAAGCAGATCTTAAAATACTCTTTGCAAGCTAGGCATGCCTTTGCCTTTCCACCGAGATGTTTCACAGGTGGCAAAAGACAAAAGTTCACACTTTGAGGGGATGCTAACTTCTGAGCTTCTCCCACGTAAAAAGCAAATCCCATGACTGGCAAAGGATTTTCCAAAATCACCAATACCTTTGTGAGTGCTGTAGAGGGCTGCAAATGTCACCACGAAGAAGGTGGTGGAATATTTTCCAGCATTAACCAGATGAAAGGCCCGTTTGTTATCACGGTATCGGCGCAGGCACTGGATGAATCGCAACCAAGCAGGGATGCACTGGACAACTGCTCTCACTCCGTAGGAGTAGCTGTAACAAATCTGATTATCTGCAAGAAAAAAGTTTCAGGGACAAAGAGTCAGTAAGTTTAAGAACTCCTATCATCTTCCTTTCTGTAAGAGTAATATCAATTGACACAAGAGCAATTCCCCATCAGTATCTTGTGCTTGGGCACACACACATCCAGAACAGCAAGCAGCTCATCACCAGAAAGTATCCTGAAGCCCTTTACTCCATCTCGGAGGTATTCACATGACATGACATCAATAACACATCCAGACAGATCATCATCCAACTCTTTCACTGCTGACAGTATAATTAACATGCAAGAAGATTAGAAATAATCTATTTTTAAATTCATTTTGTGCTGTTGGCAGTCCTGTGAATAATCAAATTAAGGATGGAATTACAAACGGCCTTTGACACTGAATTTTTGTGCATAAATGAGAGAGCATTCCCAAACTCTGCAGGACAGCTCAAACAGGCTACTTAGCCTGACATGTCCTTGACCCATTTTTCTTGTATATTGTAATAGGAAAATACATATTTCAGTATGTGTTTGGGGTTTGGGGTTTTTTTTTGTTTGTTTGGTTTGGTTTTTTTTTAAAAAAAGCAGCAAAGCCAGTGCTACACCCTGGCTTCCACAACTAGGGTGAGAGGCAACTACAACAACATGGCACAGCGTCACACCCCTGATATTTGAAAGCCTTCTTTTTACTGAGGAAATGAAATGACCAGGAAAACCCCAGCTTTGCCTGGAACACCCAAGCACATCGTGTTCTTATGTTATCTCGCTCAGCACATCTAAATCAAACGCCCCACTGACTTAACAAACATTTGTTTCTTGTTCAGACTAATGGAGACAAGTTATCAGATGATATTTATCCCACACTACTGTGCTATCATTCCTTTGTTTGATTTGGAAGAGGACAAGTTGTTATCCACTCAGTCGCTTTATTTGTTTTATTTTTATTTTTAATAAATAAATACTTAGTTACTTGCAATATTGTCTTAAAGGGAAGAGAAAGATCAGACAGACTGGAAAAAAGAAGTGAACACTGATGCTTATTGAAGCATACTGCAAATCCTTTCAGCAAGCGTCAAACCCAACAGACAACACAATTTGCCAGCAGTTGCTGCTTGAAGTGGGAAGAAAACAGCCCGATCCAGGAGGAGACAGGTACTGTTTTACCACTAGGAAAGCCAGAGTCAAAATTCATATGCCAACTCTGTGCCTCTTCGGCTAGAAAGAACAGTCAGAGCACGCACAATGCTGGCGTCACAGCAGCAACTCTAATTGAATAAGGGGTGGCACTAACAGGGAAGTTTCTCCATCCTCTCTTGCTTTAGGATACTGCGATGGAGCCTGTAAGAAGCAGGCTACAGCACAGAAAACTGTGGTTAACAAGCTCATGCAACTCATTTTCATGCTGAGCAACAGACATAGGCTAAAAGCAAATACATGGTTAAACTACTATGAAATAAAACAACAATGCCAGGAAAATGGATTTCTCTTTCCGGTCAAGAAGCGCTGTGTCTAAATTCTTCGATGAATATACATGTCAGGCCAAATGACTGGATTAGGAAACAAATGCTGATGTGAGATTCCATTTCCCTGGATGGAAGGAAGGGAAGAATCTCTCTAATGTTGTGTTTACAAGAAATGCCAATTATTTTAGTTTCCTATGTCATTGGTAGCCCTCTTCAAAACAGATAGATAATTATCAAGTTGCCTTGCTCAGTGTTTTTCAGGTCATTTTGACTGTGTTTGCATGGGTCAGCAGCATTGCTCTACCTGTATTTGCCAGAAGTCCAGCATTGTCCTCCCACTGAACCTCAAAGCTGTAGAAGCAGATCATGTACTCCAGATCCATGAGTATCACAACCAGGCTGTTGAGCTGATCAGCCAGCCAGAAATCTGCGAAGCCTACCTTGTGGAAGGGAGCGGTGAACACTCGAAACTGTCAGGGAAAAAAAGCAGAATAATTCGTGACAGTGTCAAAGACATTTGAATGCAGTGGCGGGACATCACAGCATTGAACAAATATGGAAATAACAGAAACACTTCAAGATTTATTGCTGACCTTTCACTCCTGCTGACAAAAAAAGATGTCTCCTCACTTTTAGTACAAATACCATTCCTGCTCTCCTCCTCCTGTATGAAACTATTCATGTGTGTCCCCCCACCTTTTTGGTTTTTTACTGGCAGAAAAGCCCAGTCTCCTCCGACCAAGCTCTTTTCCTGAAACAACCAGTTTCCGTGTAGGAGCCCTACACAGCTCCGTTTCTCTTGTTGCTCCTGATTTTGATCAGCGCTTTCTTTCAGGCATTTGTCACGTCTGTGAATACCTTCCACACTTACCTTCTCCCTGATGCTTAATGGCAGTTAGATTACAGATCCTCGGCATGGCCATCAGTCTGACCACGGCCCGGTTTACTTAACACATTAGTTGTTCTTTGGTGTTAGAAGTTGTAAAAGCGGTGATTGTTACTGCTAGATGTGCCAAAGCCTCTAGCAGGGGAAGAGTTAAAGAAAGGGCAGAAGAAATCCTATTGACTGTCAATTAGCCTCCCCCTCAATCCCTGTCCACTTTCCCTCTAAGCCTTAACAGCAGTTTTGTTACTTTCAAACCAGACAGTTTTCACGGTCCATTACCTTTGATTACAACTCTCTCTACCCGGTTAGTTATAGTTACTAACGGCCAATTTCTCAAAGAGACGGCAGAGACGGCACCAGCACCATCCGGTAGTTCAGAGATTTATGAACCTTTAAATTAATGAAAGCACAGGCTAATGCCAATCTTTTATATTGCTTTCCTTATTAACCTAAAGGGTACACAGTTACAGAAACCCAGGAAAGGACTGACACATTCCCATCAGCTTCTAATGCCAATTTAAGGCTCTGGTCCTAAATTTCAAAGCCAAATAAGGGATTAAGACTTAGCGGCATAAAGCAGATACAGATCTTGACCCAGAAAGCACTGGTGCTCATGTAGGACGGCACCTATGACAAAGGCTCAAACAGGGCCAGCCCTTAGGGAGGTCTGTCTTCAAAGCCATCCAGCTGCACAGCAGCTTCTGCAGAGGTCAGAGAAGCCACACCAGCCTTCCTTTTCAAAAGGTCCTTCCTCCGTTTTACCAGCACTCCCTGATACTATCTTTACCTGTTTCATCATAGGCTTTTTTCCCCCCTGTATACAAAGACTAAACCAAAGGAAAAGTGAAAACAGCCTTACAGATAGATCTCCCTGAAAAAAAGAATAATTCATAAAACCCATGTCGCTGCTTAATTTAGAGAGAGACACTTAGGCACTGCCAAATGACAGCATAAAACTTTTAAGCGAGCAGAGCAGAAGCTATCCACCTAAACGTTACAGCAGACACAAGGAGTCAGCAGATACGTCCACGACGGAGCTAAAGCACTGTCAGCTATCCTCAAGGACCTGAGCTGCCATGCGAACCCTCCTAACCCCATGCACTCGGGACTGCGGTTCCTGGCTGCTGCCGCACGCTGCACAGCTGGAGCTGCAGCCCAGCTAGCAGAGGGGGACCACAGCAGGCACCACGGCAACTCCTCGCTTCCCAGCTGAGAAGCGTCTGCAACGTGGGCGGCAAGAATAAAGTCAGAAAGTACCAAAAGCTGGAGTTGAACCTCACTTTCAAGCCATCAGTTGCAATTATATATCAACAGTTCCACAGTCTGAGCACAGACTTCCCGGTGCTGATTGCTGCAGCTTTAGTAAGTGCTGAGATGGTAGATATTTGAGCTGAACACTTCCTAGATTTTCACTTCTCCCAGACAGGCTCCCTGCAGTTGTTTCGCCATTTCGGCGCCCTGCAGAGAGCGTGGGCACGCAGACACTGTGCCATCCCCTGTGCTCGGATCCGATTTCTCCCAGTGAGCTGTTCTTCTCAGCCTCCATGAACGCACTCATGGGCTTCTCATCTGGCAGAAAAGGGGCAAGGAATGCTCACCTAAGCATGTAGGCATGAAAGAAGAGCCTGACATGGGAATTAAACTTACTACAGGCTAAATAACTATTTTCACTGGGAGGAAGACGAATTCAGATGTAACTTGCAGTCCCTCAGGGATTATCAAAGGAGATCCCCCCACCCGTGAGTACCAACAGCTGTTGATGATCATAGGTGGATGCAGTAAGCCTCCTAGATCCATTAGGAAATGCTACACCACACTAAAGTATGCTCCTGATTTGGTTCTGGAAAAACTGGAGGTGCCAGTAATGCTCTGCTACACCCGATATATGTCAGACTTCACCTTGGCTGGAAATGAAACATATCAGGCATGTGAAGAAAAATGCTCACCAAAACAAAATTTGTGTGAACAGCACAGTTCCAAGAACTGCGCGATTTGAACCTCCTTTCACTCAGATAGCTGCTGGCGACTGTGCGAAGAAATTAAATACACCCACCCAGCCAATTACATACAATAAAAATTAGAAAAGCCTAACAGCTACTCTTTATGTGGTTTGTCTGGCCTCTTTTTCCCTCTTCCGCATAATACACAGTCAGAAGTACTGTGTCATTTTCCACCATTACGGTGATCTTGCATTTTGATGAAGCTTTTTTCCCCAGGAGCCTTCGGGATGAATTGGCCTCTGCACACCCAAAGGTATGCCTCTATCGCAGACTGCAGCGTGGTCTAGAGACAGCTGGGGTAGGAGCAGGTACTAGGAACTGCCTAAGAGCTCTGTGAAGACTGAGAATCTTACCCTGTTAAGATATTAAGGTAAATTAGCACAGGTACTGCTCACATGGTTCCAGTGCTTCCCCTAGCACCAAGGGCCAGCAGTAAGACTAATGAGGCTTGAGACTAAAGGTACATCTATGAGAGATGGCTGAATGCTGGGAGGCAAAAAAAGGAAGAAACTGGAATAGTAGTACGCTAGCAAACCCAACAACAGAGGTAAGCACACGGAGATTAACTTGCTGTGCGTATACCTGCACGCGCACACTTGAAGCATGAGTCTATGTTTCATCTTTGACATGTTCCAGATAAAGTTAATTGTTTTAATTGGCATTAAAATGATTCTACGAGTAACATCAGCCAGCCAAACCCTCTTCCGCCCCATGCTCTCTGAGCAGTTCCAGCAAGAATAAGGTATCAAGGGAACCAACTTGATTAAAGTCAATTTAAAAAGGCATATAGGGTGGGGATGGATGTGTGAAACAGCCACCGGGGAAGAGACTGATGAGCCATCCAACAAGTTTGAAAACTGTTCTTTTGGAGCTCCCACTTATAACTGGAACACTGAAGTAGCACACGTATTTACATTTAATTTACCAGATTTATGTACCTGGAAAATAGGAGCTGGGTCTAAAATAAATAGTTTGTGTAAGACCACAAACAGAGTTGCTGAAAAAAAATCCTACCCATGAGCTTAATTTTGTAAGCAGTAACCTTTGCAAAGGTTCCCTCTCCATCAGTGAACCCTCTCAGTGCTGGCACTCTCCCAGTTTGGGGTGAGGAGCATCCATGCAGCCTTGCCTTAGAGCACCATAACCCCAATCAGTTTCACTACATTAAGGAACAAACAAGCAAAGATATGCAAATGTTTCTATATGTGCAAAAGTATGTATACAGCTGTCTATGGGAAGATTAACAAGTAGCTACCTGCAACACAAAGATAATGACAGACTGGTACAGACAAGCAGAAGTTGTTTCTGTAAAGCCATGCTCAACCAACCATTTGCAGTCAATACCTTATCAGGTCTGCTCTATGAATACACAGTGGTATATGCATCCCTTTTTCCTGAAGATTAGTGACACTTCTATATACTTAACTGCTACTGCTCAGCTACAGCAATTTTTTAGAAATGTATTTATTTAAATCAGGTTTGAGACTTACCAATAGTTTGAGCAGCCAAAAACGGGACTTGTAATATAAGGTTTTGGTAGGGTTGATGAGAAAAAGCAACATGAAGCCATACAAGATGAGTGGATTCACCTGCATAGGGATGTAGGTGAATTTACCATATATACACGCCAGCAGGCTCAGGCACCACAAAACACCCAGGAAACCAGCAATCTATAGAAAGATAGAAAAAAACCACATAGATACCTTATGAAAATATAGCTCTGAAACCTACAATGAATTCTCATTATAAGAAAAGGGAGAACAGTGCTCAATCCTGTAATCTAATCAGCCTTCAGCAACTTCCTCTTCTAATTGTATTAGAACTCCTTGCCAGGAAATGGTGCAGGATTTATCCTCCTGATACGCCGCACAGCTCAACCACTCCTATAATCTATCCTGTTTACCTCAAAGAGATGTTGATGGGACAAGTTGCTGCGGGGATTGAGTTCGAAGATGAGGACGTGATTCACTCCAGCCTGTCTCCAGCCATATGTGTTGATACCCAGGAGAAAGAGGAATTCTATCAGGAGAAAGCCACCTCGATAGATTCTTACCAGTGGCCACACATTTGGTCCATCTATAAAAGCCACACCTGGCAAAGACAAAAATGAAACGACCTTAGCGAGAGCACAAGTCATGTCACAAAGCAAAGCTGCGCTCCGCTGCTTTATGCCGGTTCTCAGATGCTCGGCTGTACCCTACGCTCGCACACACCTGCACCTTCCAGCAAGCGGAGGACTTTTTGCCTAGCCTGCCTTAGGATTTAGGAGTACTCTGGGGAAAAATCTGCCCTCCAGTTGTTGTAGCTGGGCATTAGCAGCATCTCGGCTCCCCTGTCTCGCACTACAGGCACGAGGGACAGCACTAGCGTAAATCACGACTACATGCACTTAGATGTTCTGGTTGAATGGAGATGAAATACTTCAGCTCCCCACAAAACCAAGCACCACTTAGAGCATTTAAAACAACACTAAACTGCGCCTAATCACTGAACTCAATACAACTGTAATGTAATACATATTCATAACTAGCAGTATAATATCCAGCCGCACCCAAACAGAGAACCCAACACAAGACAGCAATACTGGAAAGCCTGTTGCTTCCTTTGTTCCATCTTCAGGGTTTTGGAAACAAATCTGCTTAATCTCAAACAACAAGTAGCCTTATACAGCAGCAGCTTTCTCTAGCACAAACCTCTGCAAAATACTGACCTCCGGTTGGCCGATACAGGTTTTATGAGAAAAGCACAAATAAAATACAATTGTTTGAATCCTCAATTTCAGTCTCATTGTTCCTCACCAACACGGTTTTTAGGAGGGGAGAAAAAGAACATGCAGTTTTACAGAATTGATGCTAAGAATTTATGCCCACAAACCTTCCTGTCTAAATTAAAACCCCAAGTTTTTCAAACTTTTCTTCAGACAAAGCATACCCAGAAGAAGTTTCATGTGTTCGGCATCTGTACTTTATACTATATAAGATTATGGAGGAAAATTGTGCAAGGAACAAGGACTCCAGAACTGTTGCTTTAAATTTAAGACTTAAAGAGATTATTGGATTCAGGCAGAATCGAGTCAAATTTTGGACAGAAATGACAGACACCCTGAAGAAGCTGAAAGAAATGAGTCTTAAATATGGACTTGCAGAAGCAGCATTTCAAATTTAATCTGAAAACCAAGGGAAGTGCTTTCAAACCGGACAGAGTAGCCCCAAGAAATGACTAGACAGGATAGGACAGATGTGCTGTGTGCTATTCGAGACAGAACACGCGAAGGTTTTTCCTGGAGTGAACATAGTTCAATATGACAGCATAGCATATAACTTCCACAGCTAATGCCCACTAATCTTATTTCTGGATGCTCAGGATGGTAGAGGACCATAACGGCAGCGTGGAACAGCAGCTGCTTCTAGTGAAAAAGCAGATGCTGAACAGTACCAGCAGCTGAGATACTAACATGTGGAAGCGAAGAGGATTTCTGTATATTCTCTCCTCTGATACTAAGACCCTATGTAGTTTAGCTTCCACAGTGTAAAGGCTAGATTTGATTCCCTTTTCACGTTTTTTAACTGAACCATATTCTTCACTACAGCCGAGCAGTTGGACGGAAGACCCTCAAAGGACACCGCCTGCAGGGAAGTGCCCTGCGAAGGTGTATGAGGTTCCGAACTGGCGTGACCCAGTGCAGGGCTCTGCACTACAGCCCGCAGGCAAAGAGCTTTTCCATTCATAGTGTTTCCACTTAAATCCAATACAAGCAAAGTCACCCCGTAGAGTCAGCAGGCAGGTGACACTCGATCAACTCATCCCTTCAGCAAGCGCAGGATCTGAACAAGGTGCTCAGAGACAAAGATGTCCCTGGTGACAAGCCCAGCGGCATCGCAGCCTAATTCTCAAACAAGAGACAGGGCACTGCTGCAACAAGAGCCTTGAGATTTTGCATGAAATCTTCCGGGTTTCTGGTTAATACAACACATGCCCATTTCCATGAACTTTCAGCCTCAATTACACGCTGTGGCACCTGGAAAGCTGATACAGAAATGGTGAGGCCTCAAAATTGGTAGTCTCTAGGGTGACACCCTCCTGGGAGCCACCTGTAGCATGTGCAGCCTTTAACAGACCCCAAGTTATCACGAACTCATCTCTGCAAAACGCTGCTGTTCTCATTTTAAAATCAGGCAATAAGGAAGTGGTTTACTATTGGAAGTCATGCTCTAATGCTGTTTCACAGATCCTACGCATAGCATACTAAAATCCTATCTTAGTCAATCAAATCATAAAAACAATTTGGCAAAAGCAGCAGAGAGGTTAGCAAAGTAATATCCAATTAAAATCTAACAATTTACAGTTGGAATACAGGTTTTGCCCAATATCTGAAGTAACATACAGATATCAGATCACGACTGCTGATACAAGCATACCTATTATTCACACTAGGTTAGTTACATCTGCCCTAGAGATACAATCATTTTTATGAATTCCTTCTCACAACTGTGTCACTTTTTTATTCTTAATACTGAAAGATAAAGCAAACAACTGGCTTAATCATATTTGCATCTCACACAGAGATCAAACGTGTAAGTAACAGGGGGAAAAAAAAGATACAATGAATAAAGAACAGCTTCTACACATTAAACAGACCCTTTACACAGATGGGTCAACTTTCTGCCTCTACCACAGGAAGACCAAACGGGGAGCACTGCAAACAGCTTCTCAAACAGAGACATTTTATCCCAAGAGATGATGGGATCCAATTACAGAAACATCTGATTCAAAATTCTTTCAAGTCAAAAACACAGACATGGGCTTTCCCTAATGCAAGAGCTCATACGTTGATTTGTTAAGCCTCTTCCTTTGTACTGCTTAAGCAAGTTACAACACTACTGAAATCACACTTTTTTGTGTGTGCAAAGCAGAATAAAACCAAGGCCTCAGATATGCAGTAATTTATTGTAGCTTTTAAACAATCTCGCCAAAATCTGTCAACAAGAAAAATTCAATTAATGCCATTAACAGGCACCAGGCATTGAAATCCTAGAAATTTCTATATGAAGATATCCCAAGGCACTGTGCTCTCATGGCCCCATGTCTGGTCCCATCCTCTGTAGGGAGTCAGTACTGTGCAAAAATTAAGTTCTACGAGCACCTCTCTCAAGGTGGGCGAGGGATGCAAGTCCACAGAACAATAACAGAAATCTGTCTTTATACATGGATGTTGCACCTCCAGAATATCCCTCTAAGAATAAGGAGGAAACAAGGAGAACAAACCATAATACGTATGTGGATTTTGGACTTTGAACATAACACAAGAAAAACCACAACCTATTACTGAGCAGAACTAATAATTCACAACAGCGTGATGTGACTCAGGCTGATTTAATCCAGAACATCCCGACATATCCAAACCAAGGCATGGCAGCCAGCCGGGTCCAGCCAACGATACCCACCTGATAGTATGACAGTGACGTTCAGTGCAATGAACAACCCACAGAACAATCCAACCCTGAATGTAGTCCAGGCTGGTACAGGCTGTGAACAGAGCAACGGTGGAATTAAGGTGGGGTAAAAAGGTTATCAGCAAAGTCAGATTAATTTGCAGAGTAAACTTAAAATCAGGAATCAATGTTCTGACTCTGATTGTACTCTTGTTCTCGAAGTGAGGTTTTTAAAACTGAAAATGCTGCATAACATTCTTGCCTATGTTGTTGCTGTGTTGAAACAGAGCTTGGGCATCTCGGCGCCCTTTGAAAAACATTCCGGACCGCACAAACACTAAACCTATGTTATTATTAGCACAAATTTCCTTTAACTATCTCATCCCTTCATTACCTTGTCTGCATGCATTAGGAATAGTAAGTAGGCTATTTCCAAGTCTTCCAGAACTAAAACAGATTACGTGACCGTGCCCCTCTCAATTTGCGCAGCATGCTCACATCAGTTACTTTCACTAATTTGTTCAGATGTTGAATCTAATTTGGCACCTCGACAAGTTGGAGAAGCAGCTTTGCTGCATAACTCAGTCTCTCACCTGAGCTGCTCCTAAGGGTGGAACACGCAAACGTTTCATAGCCTTCTGTCTGTCTCCATCTTCTA
Source organism: Ibycter americanus (assembly GCA_035590275.1). NCBI lineage: Eukaryota > Metazoa > Chordata > Aves > Falconiformes > Falconidae > Ibycter > Ibycter americanus. The sequence continues at coordinate 7,145,551 of JAVJGI010000032.1, read as the reverse complement.
ACTCATTGGTCACCACTTCCTAAGGAGATAAAAGATACACATCACAGAAGTTCATTCTAATGATAAGCACATGGTACTGCATTAAAATAAAAAATAACAGTTGGTTTCCACATTACATCTGAGCCCTGGCCCAATACTCTCCTAATAAATGGTAACGAAGATATGAAAAGCTCACCACACTGCATCAAGTTACTACACAAAACTAGAAAACACTGCACTAGCTCTTCTGAGTGAAAAGTTACCAGCTGAAGAGAACATACCCAAATTTACGTAAACAGTGCCAGAAATCAGTGGCATTTCAAAATCAATTAATAGTTGTCTTGGTGGTGAATACAAGCTATAGAGAGGGCAAAACATTACAGGAATCAGTAGTGAACAAGAAAACGTTGTTTTCTAGTTAAGAGAGGAGCAGTGCCCAGACTAGCATCTTTACCTCTGTTTCAGAGATAAGCTGGTTGATCTTCTTGCAGGTGTAGAAGGGTGCCACCTCCACCTCGGCCACCCGCCACTCTGCTCCCCGCGCTGTCTCCAGGTTCTTGTCATGCTTCTTTAAGATCTTGCGGAAGCCAGTGAAGTTCAGGTTCTGCAGACAAGGGAGAAGAGTTACTTTTAACCTCAGTCACCTCCCAAGAAAGTTAAATGGTTATATTTCCAGTGCTAGCAAAAAAGAAATAGTTAATAAGAAAAATCAGAATTATTGCATCTATTGTGAGGAAGTTTGAGCTATTATTTTATTAGATGTAATACATATACCTTGCAAATGACAGAAAAAACGCGGGACTCAAGGGCATAAAAAGAGGCAACTTATTTGCAGGGAACTACCCAAACCTCATATTCCCTGAAAAAGCGAAATTACTGTCACTTTCCTCCTTAATGCAGGAAGCAACGACATTCCTGATGAAACCACACTGAAGACAAATAACCTCTTGACATATTCAAAACTTGTATGCTTGAAGTCATTTCCAGACACGCTCCCTCTGTCTGGGTACACCTTACTGCATACGTTCCAGGTACAGCAGCTCTGGATTAGCAGGAGCTGTAATGAGCTCTTAACAAACATATAAAGCTGCAGGAAGGCTATGTTTTGTCTCAACTCCCCCAGTCAGTCCTTCAAGGGATTTTCCCTTCTGAAAAGGCTAGGCTACTGACTTCTAGTTTCTTTAAACTTTACATTGATTTCAAATCAAGTTCTCCAGATAAGTGCATTACAGAAGGGAAATCCCTGTATGAAAGTTTTGAATGCTGCAGATTAAATCCAAACAAGTGCATCCCCGTAGCAGCATCCTTTTCCACCTAGTACACTGCACAACAACCGCAAAACTAGTTGAGGCTTGCAGATGTGGGAGATGTAACTCTCTAGAGATATCTGTAGAGATAAGCACATGATGCTGCATTAAACCAAGAATTAACGGTTGATTTTCAAGTTATATATGAGCCCTGACCCAGCACTCTCCTAATGCACAGTAACTAAGAGATGCAAAGCTCATCACACTGCTGGCAACTGCCGTGACAAGATGCATCTGAACCCCTGCATTTCATAAAACACCACCCAAAAGACTCAACGTTTCATTCAAGCAACAGCAGGAACGCAGACAGACCACAGTAAGATTCACTTCTAACAAAGCTTAAAAAGTAGCTTGGAAACAGAAATGGAGAAAAACAGCAAAATCCAATGCCCTGGGGAGAGGCGCCAACTACTCACTGAAATTATTTTGAATCTAATTATGCTTTGAGTGATTTAATACCAGACCCCTAGTATATAGGTGGGGAAATGAGGCTAGGGAGACAGAGGCAGGAAGCCAATGCATTAACGATCTGCATTATTGCAGACAAGAGACTTTAATTACTTTCTATTGGAAAAGCCAGCATTCCACCCCCGGAGGAGCAGATCACTCTTTAAGAAACTTGAAATGAAAAAAGGCAACAAACCGATGATTTTGGTCAGAGATTTTTCTGTAGCCTGAACTAACATCACTTTTTGTGCCACGTGGGCAATCAGAGCCTGAGTCTGGTGTGCCCTGGCTGGTTGGGGCACCGTTATGCCAGACAACCTAGAAGCTCTCCAGCCGTGTTCCATCTAGCTGCAAAAATTCTGCAACCCCAAAGTGCATGATAAAACCGCTGTTGGTTACAGCAGTACTTGTGACAAGGAACATGTAGTAATGGAATTGTGAAACAGAACAGTCAAACATCATTTACGTAGTCAGAGGTTTCACTATACTTGCTATTCGTGATGCTTTTATTTGGCAAGGGGCTTTCTCCAAGTCTGACTTCCATTTCTGCTGAATACTAATTGAATCCATTAAAGTGAATCAACTAATGGTGTGTTTTGTCATTAAAGGTGAAAAAAAACAAATAGTGCAACTTATGCAATAATATCGTGCAAGATCAAGTAGAATCAAACAGTGGACTCAAAAATCTTTGCTCATATACCAGTGTATTAGGAAACGCACCAGCAAGGCAAATGCACAGCAGTTTAATAAGACTGATTCGGCCTCCATTCTTCGCCTGATGAATGGGCTATATTATATACAATATATGTAAGTAAATACTATGTGCTTAATTTCTCAAGACGTTTCTTTACAATATGCTATTTCAAATAAATAGATTTATTTATATATGCACACACTCTGGAATGATACGTTACTGTTAACAATATATTAATTTTAGCAGAAGATTAATCATTAGTAAGTTAAACAAGTAACAGCTGCCCTGGAGACAAGTTACAGTTTCACTTGATGTTTGGTTTGTGTACCTTAGGAATGAACGCATCCAACTTTTGCTCTTGCTTCAGTCCTAACAGATTGAGGAATTCACTTCACATGGATTTTCCCTTCTCAGTAACCCAACTCAAGACCTCAGTATTTCATCAAAGCCATAATCTGATATTTATAACGCCGCTGTCGACTTCACTTTACCTCTTACATGAAGGCCTCAGATACATCATCTTCCCACCAGGTTACTGATTTTCCTCTCCAAAACTGCAAAAGCTTGAGTATTCCCTGTTCTTATATTCTAAGCTCAAAAGTGGTTAAGAGCAGTATTCCGGGATTTGGTTTTATGTCTATTTCAGTACTTGTATTCCTTGTCCTCAACTTGAAGACCAATTTGAACTAATTTTTCTTGTTCTCCCTTTGAAGACATGTTATAGAAAGAAGATCTGCTCCTTTTGGAAACTGTGAAAGCTATCAAATCCAGATGGCTTTTACATCAATATTTAGTATACATACAATGGACCTGCACTCATGGTAGCAAAAAGCAAAAATATAAGTGTGCAAGATGCCTTTCTTCACTGATGAATAATAGGAAAAGATTTTCCAGGGGAATGACCTATGAGCTTTCTTCTTTAAAAAAAAGAAGAGTGAAGAAATCACAGCAGGTAACACTGATTTGCTCCATTCCTGAAAAGCCACGGATACTCCACTTCTCCCAGGATTTTGTAGTAGAAACTATCCCTAATATTTAAAGGGCTTTATTGAAAAACTCATAAAAAATTTCTGGACAAGTGCTTAAAGACGTAACATCACTTTTGGAGAGCTATGGACACTCAGAATTTTGGAAGAATAGGTTTTGTCCATACAGAGTGACATTTAATTAATTCTTATGGAGAATTTTGTTTAGTAAAATTCTCCAGTACAACACTGGTAAAGATCTAAATACAGATGTAGTGAATTTAACTTCAAACATTCTTACTTAACAAGCTAAAAACCCTCACAGTAAGGCATTTAAAAGCATTTCAGAGTTTTTAACACCAAAAGAGCTAGCCCAGCAAAAAAGATCTTAACAGTTTCAGATCCTTGTTTCAAGATTTTTTGGAACAAGATCAGCATCTGCAATATTTACCATGCCCTTTCATGCCAGAAATCCAAGTACAACTAAAGATTTGTTTTTTTCATACTTCAAGGCAAACGAGCCTGTATCCTACAGAATTAAAAACATTTTTTTTAAATGGATGTTTTAACAAGAAATTCTGATATAGCAAGGTCACAGCCACTACCATGGTAACGCCAAGAGGAAACAGTACATTAGCATTTCAAGTTTCATTACAAATATTAGATAAAAGAGCTTCTTCACCAACTTGCCAGCTCCAGCCCTGCACAGAACAACACATTACAGAAGAAGGAGGTCCCAATGTGACTCTGTGTTCTGGCCGTGCCTGGGCCAAGGGTGCTGGGGTCAGCCAGCCCAGAAAAGGAAGAAGGAAGGTCCTTCTGCAGGTCAGCTTAGCATTTCTAGCTCAACAAAAAGCAACAAGACGTATGCTGCTAGCTGCCAGGCATCTGCCTTTTCTTTAAAATTGTTTAGGGAGCACCCCAAAAATGAAGAAATTAAAAAAAAAAAAAAGGCTTGAATGAGGCAACCCAAGGATACACAAAGCACAGAGACGTTTACACGCCGGGCTTTGTAAAACCACCTCTTTTTGCAGGTACCTGATAGTTCTGCAGTAAGATGAGGCTGAGGTAGAGCTCGCTGAAGGCCAATTTCAGATCTTTGATATTCCTATGTTGGACACGCTCTTCGTGGGACAGGTGGAAGACCGGCTTTCTGCGCCGCTGCAGCGTGGACACCCCACTGGCTTCTTTCTGTGCATCCAAAGTTGACTGTAACTCAGTCCGAAGAGTCGTAAACCTGCGCTGAGCTTCTGCAAGCTTTTCTGTTAGCAAGGAAAGGGAAAAGTCAGATGAGAGGACAGCAACTTGCCTACCGAGCCCATCAAAAGCACTATACCTTTTCCTCAAATAACCTGTCTGTAGGTAATAACGCATTGCCTGGCCTTCCCCCACTAAGCATTAAATGCAACAACTCTGCAAATTTCTCTTTTATGAAGCTCCTTCTCATTAAAGGTTTTAATGCACTATGTAAAGCATACACGTTCTCAAAAAAAAAAAAAAAAAGCCATCATGTCAGACAAGTCTTAATGAAGTCAAAATCAAGGGGCTGTCCCTTCAGCATCAGCATTAGACATGAATTCAGACATCTCAGCTAGCCAGCCCAGCTGCGATTTCTGGAGGATGCTCATTCCAGGACCGTACGGATACCTGTTACGGATGGAAGAAGCCCAACCTGCAGAGCTGCCACCTGCACCGAGGGGCTATAAAGCAGCCCAGGGACGCAGGGTCAGGTCTCCCCAGGCTGGCAGAGCCCTAGCTGGAGGCGGCCAGGCAGATAGGGTCCCATCCAAATACCAGAGCAGTGACCACACGTCTCCTCTGCGTGCAAAGGAGAGCTGCTCGCCTTTCTCAAATAAAGCAAACGCACAAAAAGCATGAGGAAAAAACCCCCAAACTGCTAGACAATATTATGAAACTTGGCAGTTAGTAAGCAAAGCACTTTTCATATCTATGCACCCACTACTGACTACATGTTCACTATCTTTTTTATATGACAGTAAGGAAATCAAAGGGGAAAAAAAAACCTACCAAACCAACACACTTCAAATGTGACACTGAATTTTGCTGCTCAGAGAGAAACGCAACCCCTCTGCCAAGCTCCCAGTGACAAACACAGCTTCTGCTTTGATCAGGAGTTACAACACTACTAGCTGCTGTACATGATCCACTGTAATAATTTATTCCTCTTTTTCTCAGTTTAGGCTCACACAGGTTAGAAGCATTGCCTCATTATTTACTGATTAAAGGGACAATCAACCTGAATTTAAATATCGTTTTGATGTATTTTCATATCAAGCCAGTCTCTCTTCCACACATCTCCAGTATGAAAAAGGTGTTCCTTTAAACATGCTGCTTTATGTACTTTCAGAAAATAATCTTTCTGGCTAAATAACAATCTTTTAATGCTAAAAACAGCATAACTGACACTATTACGTTTCTCTTTGTTCTGTACAACTAGTTCCTTCCCGGCTTTCCCCTCCACCGCTATGGCTTCAGTCACAGCTTTGGCATCTCTGTCGATAAGGCGCTGGCCAGGAAGACAGCGAGCAGGTGGGCAGTGTCGGAGCGGCCGGGAGCTGGAGCCACCGCCACCCAGCAGCACCCACCCAGCAGCACCCCCCCAGCAGCACCCACCCAGCAGCATCCCCCCAGCAGCATCCCCCCAGCAGCACCCACCCAGCAGCACCCACAGCCATGGAGCCCCAGGCTCCCTCCGCCACTCCAAGCTCTGCCCAACGGTCTCCTGGCTGTGAATTTAATTCTCTTCGTTCATATCTTAGATAACTTAATGGTAAATTTCTCAATCGCCTGCCCCCCTCCACCCCACAGAAGTAAGATTTACTCCTATGGGAGCAATTCTGACCCTTCCCTCAGTCTTATTCAATTCTGGTTAATTTTAAGAGCAAAACTGCTCTGTAAATAATTTTAGTGTTCTGCGTAAGATATGTTCCAGAAGGAGAATGCCTTTCTGAACAGAACATGGGGATCAATATAGAAAAATCAAGTATGGAAGAGCCTGAAAATCTCTGTAATTTTCTCAATTATAAACTTCCATAAATTAAGAGGTTTTAAAGAGACAGAAAAGGACAATTAGTCTCTGACAGCTTCTACAGCTGGCAAGGTCTTCACTGAACAGAGGCAATGCAGCCCACAGTGAGAACTGTCTGCCCGCAGCCTACAACCACATAATATTTAACACACACAAGGTCAGGCTGCAAAAACAATAATCTCTCCGCACTTTAGGAACTCTCTCAGGAAGAAGTAACAGATACCTATTAGTGTAGCTGCTAGAATCAAAAGCCTTCACATCAATAAAATTCACAAGTTCATTCTCTGTATTCAAAACGTCATATTAAACCATCTGTGACACACTGAGATTACTTTTGGATCAAATTATTAAATATGGAAGAGTTTAAATTTACATTTTTCAGTTGAAAGTACTATTCCATTGTCCCTATATCCAGAAAAATCTTAAAATCCATCAGCCTAATACCACAATATTTAAAGGCAACACTTTGAAACAGTTATAAAACTACTGCTGCAATTTTCCTATACATCTGCAAAGCAACATCCATAAAAATGCATCATCTCCAAATACAAACATTCTTCTTAATTATGCACCACTGCAAAAGGTCATGTGCTGTCTTCTAGATAGCCCTCTCCATCCATAGGGGAGGACCACAGTCCTCTGAGGATGAAGCTTTAAAGGCAACTGATCCAGTCCTGTAATGACCTGCCACTCCTGAGAAACAGCAGTCCTGCACCTCTCCCCTCCTACCCTCTCTCTTGCACTGACTCCAGTTATCCAGTCCACAAAACATTTCATCTTGTTAAGGTACGATTTTATCACCAAAATTCATTGCAGAAGCAAAACAAGACAAAGTGTGTGCTGCTATTCTTAAAACCTCCCAGGGAATTGCCTAGGGAAATGGCAAAGCAGAGTAGAAATCAGTTTCTCAGTTTGCAGCATACTCCAAAATAATTGAAAAGGCATTCACCACTAATTTAGCACTCCAAAAAGTGACTTTTAAAAAATATGCCGCTCAGAGTTAGAAAAAAGCAGCATACACTTAGAAACTGGAATCCCTCTTGTTGTGTTGCAGCATTTTGCATAACCAGATGCCCACCAAGTCCTCAATTCAAGTGTAATCTCACGGCAAAGACCAAGGAGAAATCTAAGACCAACAGAGGCAGACTTCAACAAAAGTGTTTGCAATAAAGAAGGAGCTTTGCCCAAAAAACGTTTCTAGGTCCAGACTAAAAACCACCATCTAAAGAGTAATCACCTCAACTGTGCAATTCCAAGCTGGTTTTGACTCCCCTTTCCGAGTTTAAAGAAAAGTTCACACATAAGGATCATTAGAAAAAAACCCACAGCCAGCTATCACACCAAGGAGCTAGTAAAATTTCCCCCAGGTTCCAGTTTACATGGCCATGGTTGTGATCAAAACCTGTTTCACCATACAGGTAACTGAAATTACCTCCAATACAGGAGGTAATGGAGCAGCCCATCCCTCCGCACAGCTACCCGGCTCAGGGCTCTGTGCATTTCAGGCAATCTCTTACAGCACTCCTTCTCTTTCCTACTTGTACATATTACACTCAGTATTTTGCTTACCAAGTTAAAGCCGCGGCTTCCTACAAATAATAAAACCAGATCCTAAATTAACCACAAAAATGTTACTAGCTGAACAGTAGCCCAGCAGATCCTGATGATGCTAATTTAAAATGTAACAAACCTCCCCTCTAGAAAATCCCAAACACAAACCAAAACTGGCCACAAATAAAACTTTAGCACTTGAACAGGCATTCCTCTACTGGAACCATCTGAAAATTTTACCACTTTTTTTTTTTTTTTTTTTTCTTCAGTTGAGCATAGATTTTCTTGAGCATGGTCCAAATAATCACAAACTGTTTATCAAATCAGTTTTAGTTAATGGCAGTTTTCCTTCCTACTGAGCTGGGATAATAGTCTGGGGAATTAAGGCTATGTTTGACGACAGCCAACAACCTGAGCACATAGCGAAAGGCAAAGGGATTTTGCAGCAGGCACTGCAATCCCAAGTGCTCCGGGGAGCCGGAGAGGAGCTGGGCCCGGGAGCAGCCCATCCCGAGAGGACAGGCTTGTCCATGCTGTGGCAATCCCTGGCAATGCTCACCGAGGATCCCCCAGCGCAGGGAAAAATGACAAGGAAATGAAGCAGAGATAACAGAAAGCTTAGCTTTCTTGAAAAGGGATAGTATTTATTGTCGTAAAGACAAGCATGTAATAAGCCATATAATAAGCCTATAATAAATAAGACGTACCAGGTCATAATCCAAGCCAACCCACATCTGGAGTTACAATAGGGTCCAACATGACAAATTTCTGACATGACCAAGAGGAACCACTGATGGAACATTTCTTGATGCAGCTTAACATTAATAACTCTAATAAAGTGTTTCCATACTATTAAAGTCACGTCACTCTTCTGCAAATAAAAGACTTACTTTAATCTTATCACAAGAGATTTTCAAATTACATGTATTCTCTCCTATAACTTTTCAAAATGACAGCCAGTTGGAAAAAACCCTACCCTATATTATTAATGCCATTTTAAACAATGCTGGAATGGGTGCGTATATGTGGGTGCACGTGTGCTAGCAGGTCCTCATTAGGGAAAATTATAATCAGTATTGTGCATCTAAATTGTCAGAACTTCCTCCACAGAGTCTAGCTCAGAGTACGCAGGAGCTGGTATGACTAGAAAGTAAGGCAAGCTGCTGAGCATAAAAGCCTTGCCTCAGACCTAGGACAGAAATAGATCTCACAGGGAAACAGAACAATTGTTCTGAGTTAGGTACATATGAACTACATGTAGAAAAATGCCTATAAACTGTAAAACCCAGCTGGCCTAATAAAACATATCGCTTCTGCCTACGAACTGCCCCTTGCCCTTGTCCTGACATCCACTCTGGCTACAGCAAAACACCACTGCCCAGGGAGCCAGAGAGCGGGCACAGCTGGCCCAAAAGAGATTTATTCCCTGAGATGGAAGCTGAACAGAGGCAAGCTGCAGCAGTTATTGCATCTATTATACTTTCAGCTATTCTCATGTTCGCAACTCAGATTCTGATAGTAATAAAATAGCTAGCAATAAAGTCATTGCCTGATGGCTATTAGAATATTTTGCACAATTCAACTTTGTCTTCATTAGCAGATTAAAATCAAAAATAGAAAAGGTTACCGTATCGTGCTTCAAAAACCTGTTTATAGCACCAAGTTAATAAATCACCACGTTAAGAGAGAGTATAGCAGAAGTCAATGCATCATCGTATCCATATTTAAACACTTTTCTAGTTGAAACCCCATTTTAAACCTTACCAAAAGAGGCTGAAAACCAGCCAAAGTGTAATGGTGGGTGGAACTGGAGCACACGATTGCTGAGCTTTTTGTAGCAATATTACAGGGTGAATTTCCAATTATCCCATTCTAAAGTTTATTTTCAAAACACAGGATTGGAAAGCAAACTTTCTCAGGGAAAAGAATAACAAATAGCACTTTGACATATGACCCCTAGGAATCCCTACTCTTACCACCATTACAGTTTTACTCAATTTACTAAACAGGATTTTACCTACAGCCAATGACAAATTGCTACTGGTTGATCTACTCCAGAAAGTTGCAAGAATATAAGTAAGAGTTAAAAAACTTGTTGGATACATCAAGGTGGTCAAGTTACCATACATAGGCAAGTCCACCATCACTAATCCAGCACAGCCTCAGGGAACCTCAGCTAGGGTGCTTAGCATGCCTAAAAGATGCACAGGAATCTGCCACTGTGCAAAAGTTGAGGAACTGTGCCCTGTATGTAAGCTACCACTTAAGTTTAAGAGCATCTTCATAAAGTTCAGCAGGATGCTATTGCAAAGCAATGAAATCACCTGCCCTTCATTCTCCCTCCATTCAAATACCACGGTTTAGCTCCACATCTGTCATTAAACCAGAGCAGTTTCCCACATAAACCTGCCCTATAATTACCTGATGGTAGACCTGCGTGACCACTGTGGTTATTCTGAAAGGTTGGGAGCTTCAGACTCATTTTGTGTTGCTGTATTTTCCACAAATATACACAAATAAGCACCTTACCTGAATAGAAAATGTTGATTTTGGCAAGTTCTTTCTCACAGGTTTGGAAGAACTTCTCTTCAAACGTGGCAAAACACCTTTTTACTGTGTCCTCATCTGTGTCTATTAAAAAAAAAAAAAAGAAGTTGTAACACAAGAACGCAGGAACAATTTTCTAAGTGGCTGTCAGGGAAATATTTCTTCAGAGCAAATCCACCTCCTCTGTCACACAGGGAAAGAAGCACAATCAAGTGCAAGGGCTCTGAGAGAACATATATTTGGCTGTAAAAGGAACTGCACCAAGATAAGAGAGGGAAAAACTCATATTGCCAGTTAACAGCACTTTGACCAAAGTTCCCATCATCTTTTTTGATCCTTCAAGCGCTACTGCAGATCTTACACGCTTCACGTCTGCTTCCTAACCCAGCTTGTGTGACTGCACCTGTAGGGCCATCCTGGATCAAGACTGTTCTTTACACCCACAAGAACTTAGGAACTTTTTTTTAAACAGCATCTCACCTACCCCCACAGAGCCACCCACCCTAAAGTCGCACACCAGTGGAAAGTGAGGACCATGCCCCATCCCCACCTGCCTGCTCTGCTGCCTCCAGTACCCTGAAGCCACCTCTCTGCTGCCACGTCAACCCAGCACAGGGTGGTCCTCCTCCTCCTCCTCCCTGCCACATCGCTTCTGCAACCACGCAGTCAGCCCGAGCAGGGAGAGATCTTCCAAGCAAAACAAAAGCAGATCAAGTAGCGGCATAACCACCCCTCAACATGCTACCATCACTCCATGTCAGGGCTAAATTCTTATGTTTATCCACCCAGAAGTTGTTCTGCTCTCCAGTCTTGGGCACTGGCAAGTCCTCCAATACAAACTTGAGTGAGAGCAAACCTCTTTTACAAAGACTGGGGTTTGTGATGGGGGTTTGTTTCTACTTGCCTGGCTTTGCCATAGCAGAAAGCCAAGTACCATCAGCGCCACGTGTTCGTGCCCTGCCCTTTCCAGCTTGTCAGTCACTTCTCCCAGAGCTTCTCCAGCGCTCCCACCACTGCAGCGTGCTGGGACTGCTGTACAGGTTCGCAGCCTACCACAGGCACTGGTCTTGCTCTTGAAGAACAAAGGTGGCCATGAAAAGTATTCATCCCAGCCTAGCAAACAATTTTATTTAGAAGGGAAGTGCCAAGTTTTTAACTGAAGGCTTTATTAGACCTTCCAGGAGGACTCACTGGCTTCAGTCACCACTCCCACCTTCTCATCACTACAATCCTTTAAATACAAATCTAGCATCACAGCAAACAAAATCTGCCTGACAAGGATACTGGACACTGCCTGGAAGCTATCTTCTTCCCTCCTGGAAAATAAAAGCTTTCTCTCATAAAGAAAGATTAATGGAAGAGGCCTGAATTATGGTGATCGTGATCAGATCCACACTTCTTCCCCCCTGCTGCTCTGGGACTGTTTTAACTCTTTCAGAAGAGCTATGTACAATTCTGTAATTAAAGTCAAAATTTGAAATGAAAGCAGCAGTTTGGTCACTTTGTTGTTATAAAAAAATACAGTGCAGCATCTCCAGAAGTGCAGAATTTCAAAGACAGAATGAATTTTCTAATAATTAAGAAATTAATGTAATGAGCAAAAAATTAAGGAAGACACGCTATAATTACAAATTTTAGCACTGTCAAAAACCTGTCGCAAATGTTCCTAATGCTGAAATGAAGCAAACTATGCAGTCTTACAGACTGAAAAAGGTTAGCATTATTACAAAGAGGAAAAAAATAAGATTTTCTTATAGTCTTGATAATGTCAAGAAATAGACTTTGAAATACATGATATTCAATTGAAAAGATGAGCAACTACATAAAAGTTTCACTCACTAGCAAATAAAACACTCTACACGGTCATAACCAAGAAATCTTTTTCTTTCAGTATTAATTTCTCAGTAAAAACAACCTCAAAGTAGTATTAATCAAGAGAATATTTAAATATAAACTTGTAATATTTAGAATTTTCCGATTTTTATGTTTGTGGCACTGATATTAAACACCATAAAACTACACACACTTTAGTCAAGTTTTTAACAGTTTGTATAGAAAGAGCAAGTAACAGAATGCAAGGCTGCAGGGGTAAGGTTGGAAGAAGCCTGTCTCCTTTTGGAGTTTGACAATGCTTTAAAAAGTAAAACAGAGAAAAAAACCCCAACCCAGTCCTGCACAGATGACTGCTGTTTGCAACTCCACCATCCAAGGGCTTGCAGAAAAGATTTCACAAGGGCTCCAAAGGCTGTTCCAAACTCCCAAGGTTTGGCTCCCAGGGTGCCTTTATTATCTGATGATTATACTTGCAGATCCATGGCTACTCCCAAGGATGAGGGCTCCCTCCCTTGTGCAAACAAACCCCGAAATGACGGGGCTCCGTCTCTTCTCTGCTGAAGCAAAGCCGCAGCAGCCCCGCGGTGCCGTGACACCCCTGCTCGGGGTCACTGGCCCGATGTGGACTTTGCAGAACCGCACACTTGCGTGCCGCAAGCGCTCCTGCTCGGCTTTGTGCCTCCACAGATCCCTCTCTGCAGGCAGCCTAAAACACCAGAAGGACAGAAAATAACTCTGCTTTGGGGCTGGTTACTTCTAGCATCAGTCGCAGCAGTTGCAACATCCCGCCCTGGAGCCCTACCAGTAAGGCCAATCTGAACTTGCCTTTGAGAGCTCTAATCCTTGACCCAACAGCCGCAAAAAACAACGCAGGCAGACAAAACACAAACAGGGGGGTGAAGCAATAGGAATTACTGTGCAATATTAATATGCAGAGATTTTATTCACTAGTTGCCTGAAACTTTTCAAATAACAGCAAGCAGGCAGTATCAAAACAGAGCTGATTCTTAAGGATGAACCTAAAGGTCAAATTCTTCAGCCCAAAGAACTTACACATCTCTAACAGCAAAGCTTACCTATAGACATTTTCTATAGATGACATGGGGTAATCATCCTTTCCTCCCTTTAAAAATAAGTCATGTAGAAATAAAGGCACACAGGCTCACTGCTTTCCTGCTTTGGAAAGACTGAACCACTTCTGTTATCACTTGTTTCCAGGTTTCAGTAAGTTCACAAAACATAAATAAAACCGAGAAAGTTTTTAAACATCTGTCACTGGAACTATACAAGAATTAAAAAAAAAAAAAATCTCATCAGGAAGTGGAGTACATATTTTGTCTATAAAGTCAAGCCTGAATATTTCTGTGCAATCAAAACATCGCCTTTAAAGATAGCAAAAAGCTCAGCAAAGCAACGTAGTGTTAAACTAACATAATGCCAAATAAATTAATAAATATCTTGGTTTGTATATTACTGACCGCTTGAGGAAATGATAAATAAGTGTGTTAAACAGTTTGACTGTATCTGAAGTTTAGAAGAGGAGAATAGGTTTTAAAACACCAACAAACCACTACTGGAAGACCTTTCAAAAACCTTGAGATTAGGAATTCAGGTCTCTATTTCAACCTCCAAACATCGCTGACTCAGAGGAAAGCAAGTTCTATATAAACTATTCAAAATCCTTCTCCAAATGTCAAACACCTTCTTATAAAAGATATTTTGCTGACCATGGTGGATGCCAGCTTTGAAAATCAGGATTCTCTGTAAAGAAAAGGTTTCCCGTTGGTCCCATTCCCACCGCAGCTCGGTCATTTAGCTGCAATAATGGACAAGTGCTGCCAAGGCTACTGCCTTTATTTATTTATTTTCCCCCCAAGGCTAGGACAGGACAATGTTTTTTTGCCATGAGAAAACGAGGGTGCCAGAAACCGGCTTCGGATTCAGAAGCTCCATGACAACAGAAGCTGTTTTGAAAAGGCATCCAGCTATTGCTGCCAAGAAGGGCCAGCAGTAACCTTCTTTTTGTTCTTTTTCTATAGCCCTAATACTCCATTCACCCTAAACGCCAGGAAGTTGCCCCAAACAAGGTTGCCAAGAAGACAGTCTGATCAATACCGCAGCTTCCCAACCTCATCTTCCTATGCCATTGCCTGCTGTGAATAAAAAACCCAGTAAGCCTGAAAGGCTCTTGCTTTTCCTTGCAAAGCCACCAGGTAAACCAGCAGCAACCTGGATGCACTCCCCTGTTGCCACACTGTCCAGTTTGCAGAGAGTTCAGACACTGGCACAACCTAAAATAGAACCCTAAGTTGGAAAATTAACATGCGAGTTACATTCCTGCACTGTCCCAAGCACTCATTTCTCAGTGCATCTGTCAACTGTTAATTTAATTTCTCATTTTCTGCAGCTGGAGTATATAAACAAATGATCAGCATCCTGGGCAGCTCTGCTTACTTCCATGCAAGAAAATACACAGTAAAAGTTTTCTTTGTTAGAGCAGTGCCCTCTAAAAGTAATCATTAAAAATAAATAAATAATAATCCTTTAGTCTTTATCATGCTGAATTTTAAGGGGCATTTGATTAAATAAGATAAATCAGCTTTGTTATGAGATCAGCACAGATGCAGTTCTCTGAATCACCTTCTGTTTGCCACACAACAGTTTCATCTGAGTAAGGTTATTTCAACACTTCATCTAGAGAGGAGGCAATTTCTTTTATTAGGAGGAGTCTGCCCTCTATTCAGTGGGGAAAAAAAAAAAAGGTCAAACTCAACACTGGCATTAAACACATCAAATCATACTGAACAGGTGATCACAAGTTTAATATCAGCACCATTTGGAATAGGCTAAATGTTTAACATTTTCCACACCCTGCCCTTGGCCTCTTGCTAACTAAAAGCTCTCTACACAGGGCTCAAATAGGTCTACAACAGCAGAACTGTGCTCTGAAAAATTAAAAAGATTTAAAAGACAGTTTTCTTGTTTCCAGCTCTATGAAGACACTAACTGCTTATACTTTTAGGCTCAGTGGCACATTAGGGAAAACAAGAAAAAAGGCCACTTTAATTACCACTTTCAAAATTCTAAAAAAGTGGGTCACTATAATGAAAACATGTATCTTCCTCCAAATCCCCCTGTCAGCTCTGTGGGTCTACTCCACCACCACAATCTTCTAATACCCTCGACAGTTCTACAGCACCAAGATTTTAGTTTCCCAGCCTTTTACATAGTACAGTGAAAACATTTTACAGCTAAAAAAAAAAATAATAATCAAACTATGTAATTCATAAATTCAAGGATGAAGGTTACTGTTACACTTTTAATGCACCATCTTCACATTTACTGGGGTATTTTTCCAAAGTAATGGTTACTCTGCCAGGTAACTCCCTTCCTCACAAGAGAAAGCTATGCTTGGGTCAGCTGCAAATGGGATCACTCACTGAAAGCTTCCAATAAATTAATTATTCACCATGCATTTTCGTGTCCAATCTTGTTGCAAATAAAATCATGTGTGAGAAAACGTCTAAATGCTAAAAGTACAGATATAGAAATTTCTTCCTAGGACATACTCCTGCTATAGGATGAGGAAGGAAGCCAGGTCTGCTTGCAGATAAGGAACATTTGCATCCATGTTACTCCACTTTAACTTCTGGGCTGCAAATTGTACATACACACGTAATGGTGTGCATCTCTCTTGGAATTTATTCCATCAACCAAAAAGTGGTCCTCAAATTAAAATACTATGAAATCAGCAAGAAAGAAGCTTCATGCACTAGTTCATATTAAAACAAAAAACACTAAGAAAACTCCTAGCTAGCCATTCCTACTTTTCTAAACCATCACAGATGAGCTAGCTAGTCAGCTCTCCACTTAATGAATGCTTTAGCCCAAATTAGATTTGGTTATTAAATTATTTCCATAAATCTAGTAATAAAAAATGACCACTCAGGTAGCAAATGAGGGTAGTACTGCCTGCACATGCAGTGTTTATGTGTGGGTAGGGGAAGGAGGAGGCAAGAACTGCTGCAGGTCACCAACACAAGTTCTCTCAGGTTTTGGTTCACCATTTTGTTGTTTTTACCAATTAACCCAGAATCAATGGACTCTATTTCAAAATACCTTTAGAAATCACAGTTTTCAGGTTGGTAAAAATTTTGCTGCCTTATTTTTATATTGTATCACTGAAATCTTAAAAGGAAACCAGCCAGATTTTTGTGGATGGTTTATTTAGCTGGAAAGAAAAAGCAACATCCACAATATGCCTACAAGCTAGATATTCAACCAAGTACCTACTATAAATTATTTATGTTTGTGACTCTGTAAACATAGATGCTAAAGCAATGACAGTGTCCTGGTATGAACTTCAAGTGCAGAACAACCAGGCAATGCAGCAGCCAGATGTGAGAAGACAGCTGTTGCCCAGCTGGCTGGCTATGAGCTTTGTAGCTCAAAGTGTCAGGTTTTGCAGTCTACAGGGTAGCTGCACAGCTGTTCGACAGGTTCACTTCTTCAGAGAAGTATCTAGCACCCATAAGAAGTCATTTTGCAAACCGAGAAGGTGGTACTAGTCTTCGTCAGCTATTCCAGGGAAGTCACTAAGGCGAGAGCGTCGTGGTGCTGTCACTAGATTCTCCTGGTATGAGCGAGGCTACATGCGCATCACTGTGACAACGGCTCCGCAAAGCCATCTGTGCAATGATGCTGCAGAGCTGACCTTTTTCAAATTCTCTTCTTTCAGAGGAAAAAGATCCTAACCCTTCAGCAGATATGTATAAGCACGGTTATAACCCTGTGCACCTGGAAGAGGATCTCAATAACTATATTCCACGTAGCTGGGGTGAGGGGAGGCAAGAGGGGTGCAAAAACCCCCAACTAGGTTGGCACAGCTTTGGAGCAGACACGACCCCAAGGCTCTGTAAGCTGACATGCCAGCTGTCCCCAGCTCTGCTGTTACAATGGACCATTGCTGTCTGAATTTGCAAACTGTCAGTGCTGTCTCAGCTTTGGGCTTATACCTCCATTCTGTTCTCCATCCTTATACATGACCACCGTGCTTCAACACTTCCATGATGCTTCATTTCTGTACCATTAGCAAAATCAATATTTCCAGCAGAATTACAAAACCTAGGCTATGCGGTACCTCAGATTCGAAGGACAGCTAGGCAGACACTTGTGACAGAAGAAAAAAAAAATAAAATCAAGAGAAGCAGAAAAAATGCCTAATAATATTTCAAAGCCTACCATAAAAATATTGTTAATACAGTGTGACAGACCTGGATGCCAGGAGACATCATACAGTGACAGCACCCTCAATACCTGCCTTCCCCGGTTAAGAACAACCTTTAAATTCTTATTCAAGAAGGAAAGTAAAGATCCACTATGTGTTTTCGCAAAAGTTTCCGAACAAACTAGACCAGAAATGCCACCACACACTTAAGGGTGAAGAAGAGATGGTCAACAAGAGCTAAGACTCCAGATGAAATGTCACATTGACCATTACCAGACTCCAAGACAAAGAATGGAGAATACCAGGGTTGAGTTACTCAGCCAGTGCATACTAGAACCTGTCCAGACATAATGGTCATGTATGCTCAGTTTAGACAAGTAACCGGCGATGCAAACGGAGATGCTGCAGCTTTGTGGAATTACCAGGATCACACCGGGACAACCCCTGGTTACACAATGCACCTGCATGTTCCTCAAGATGCTGATCTGCCGCCTCAGGTCCTGGCTTTCAACAAGACAAGACAGCAGCAATTATGGTTGCACAAAAAAACCCGTATCACAGTTTACAAATCTGAGGTTAAGTAATGCAGAGATACTCCAGCTCCTTACAGATGAAGAGGACTGAACTAGCCCGTACACCTCCGACAGATGCTACATGAGACAAAGAGTTCAGCACTGCCATCCGTTCCTTCCGCAAAGAGAGGTCTTCATTAGCCTTTAATCTGAGCAACATTGCTCAGAGATGATAGTTTCCCCCCTCCTACCTCAATGACAGGGCCACCAAACAAAAAAATTAGCAGTTATCTGTTCATGCTTTTAAGATCTACTGAATGGACCTCACGTAGATAAGCACAACTGTATTGTATGCAGGTACAAAACAATCTGAAAAACGTTTCTTCTGCTAATTCACATGGATGGAAATAAGGATACCTCCCAAAGTTGCCCAACTTGGTCCTTGACCCAAGGACGCAAATGCAAACCAAAAGAAGTCAGAAAAGCACACAACGGCATGGAAAACCAAGACCAGAACTGTTGATTTAAAACCAGGTGCTCAGAGTTCAAATTGAAGTTCTCCCTTGTATTCACCTATCCCACATTCCCTTCAGCCTGGCTAAACTCAATGCATTCAGCAAATCCTCTGCTGATTATCAGTACAAGTGCTAGAGCTCCTGACCTTTTAGCCAAGTGACATTTAAACAAATATATATGTAGGCTCCAGGAAAGGGAGGGGAAGATCATTCCAGTTGTATAGATTGGGTCTTTGGGCCAGCCCCCAAAGCAGTGATGGAAGAAGTTACCATGGGGACTGGAAACACAGCAGCAAGGGGCAATTAAAGGAAAATCAAACACTCCAGTGCCAAATACAGAAGAGATCCTTCACCCTAAATCCTACAAATACTCTTCCCCTGCCCCACCTCCTGAATGGAGGTTGTACTTCATGGCATAGAAAGAGAAATAACGGGAAACTTTCCAATTTTTTTTTAAAGTGTATTCATATTTATCAAGACAGACATAAATTCGATCTTGTGAATATTTTAGTCAAGTAAAAAAGGCTTCTGTCAGGAGACAAAGCTTCATAATAAAATGACTGTTTATGCTCCCTTTATTTAGCCTCCAGTTTTAATAGTTTTATTTCCAGAATAAGAAATTCCTACTAAGCATAATACTAAGCAATAACAACTACCTTCTCATTAAAACTGCACAAAAACCTTCAGAACATCTGACATAACCAAAAACACAAGACAGGAATTAAAACAAAACTGAGCAATTACAGCCAGTTAAAGGAAAAGTGATAAAGTGCACTTTTAAAGTCTTGTATTATCAGATGAAGTTTTATTAGATAAAGCTTTTCCTTCCCATGAAAATCACATGAAGATGGAGCGATGGGGAATTTCAGCTGCAGTTCTGGCTGCCCTTTATGTCCTTTCCCAAACACACACCCAATGCCCCTTCCCTTGCTCTGGTACTGCTACTCATTCAAGCCCACAGTGAACCAGTTCAGGAAGTTAATCCAGTATTTAGAGAACTACTCAGCGTTACAACTAAAAAGCATTAAAACCCTAATTGATCAATAAAGTAGTTGCTTGTGGTTTAGTCCCCTGCAACAGCTCCTTGCAGGTAGGAAGGAGGCAGCGAGAAGGAGGTTACCCCTCTGGCAGCAGCTACCTGTTAGACTGATTTAACTGGAATATCAAATCGCTCCCCTTCAACTCACATATATCTTGTGCTAAGAGATGACTAAAAGCATTACCCCACAGCTCAGCTGACAAGGAAACGTTGGTAAAGCCAACACAACTCACTTGAGTTGAAATCACATGCCCGTACCCTTGAAATGAACACAGTAAATGTCTCGATTATTAGTTAAACAGATTGAACATGTTCAAGCTTTGGTCTTTTTCTCAGCAGCGCCTAGCCTCCTGCCAATGCTCCAGCAGCACGCGTGCCTCTAGGCTTCCCTTCTTCCCAAACTCTGTAATGATGCATGCATTCGTGGGGAAAAGCCTTCCCTATCCTGAATGCAAACTGGCTAGTTCAACACATCCTCACAGGTCGTACATGTACCAAAGGTGCTCTGCACGTGACTGGCTACACACCAGGTCCATACGTTCCCTTGCAGACGTTTTCCTTTGCCCACAGCCCCCACGGTGCTGGCAACATTCAGTATGACAGTGACATGCAAAGTAGAAAGAAAATCTTCTCCCCAGAAAAGAACTGAAAAGGTTGAATAAGGTTCATACATGCATGCCACGACAGTCTTAAACCTGTCACCCGCTCAGCTGAAGAACAAGATAAATGCAGGGCAGAATCATCTTGAAATGTCTTGTTCTTTCAGTGCTTTCTCCCCCACTTTCTTTCTCCCTCCTCCACCAAATATCAGTTTCTACAGTGTGTGTATGTGTGTGTATATATATATATTATTTTTCTTTTTAACTTGCTGGCAACAATCAGGTTGTGCATCAGCAAGTCCTACGAGAAAAGTGCTAATTTATGCTGAAATAAGAGGCCCAGAAACTATCAACATTTTCACAGCGACAAAGCCATCACTGCAAACGCAGCCTGACAAGCAGATCACCTGCGCTGCACCACCAGCCAGCGCACCCTTACCACGCTCACCCAAACTGAGTCTCACAGCACCTAAGCAGTTCTGCTCCTCATCGGGACTCGTGGGTGCTCACCAGCAGGGTACATGCTCCAGGAGCTTTAGGAAATTGCCACCTTTCAGCATTAAAATCCCTGCTCAGGCTCCTGTGTGCACGCTGTGAGAGCAAGCCCAGCAGCCCGACAGCCCGCTCCCCGCCGACGGGAGCGCTTAAAGAGCTGCAGAAACTGGACCCACATCAATTCTTCTGGACTGGTAAGTAACACAGAAATAGAGGCATCAAATTTGTTTTTACAAAACATCACTTTGGACTCAAGCGCTTCTTTGAGAGCCAGTCCTTGTCCCCAGCAATCTCAGCTGCTCTGGTACAATGGTGCAACCAAACAGCGATGTGCTGGAGAAGGGTATTCCCAACGCTTCCCGGTTCCCTGGCAGACTCTGCTGTGAAAACAACAGCCAGACTACGAATGAGGGGCCAAGATAAGGCCTAAAACAAGCAGCAAGGTCAGTTTAAGGCAGAACAGGGAGAAAAGCAAGCTCCAACTACAGAGGTAGTGTGTAGCGGGCCTCAAAATATTTCCTTTGAGGAACCAAGCTATTTAAACCCAGAGGTATTTCATCCTGCTGCAGGTACATATGCTGGGAAACCACAGCCAGCACCGTTTGGAACGGGAGAATCTTCTCCGCAGAAGGCACGCACCTCTGCTCTGCGTTACCTAAGCAAACACCATCCTCGTGGCTTCAAGTGTTGTCAGTAAAGCCTCCACAGCACAACTACTTCTGGTCAGCAAACTCCGCCACCACCACACATTGAGGTGGTAACCTCAGAGCCAGAACCACCTCAAAACCTACAGGAACGCGTTGCTCAGTTACTGGCAACTGTTCTCTGCCTCACGCAGCACCACAGACATTGCCATTTCACATTTAGCCACCTAAAAAAGCATCGCACTTTGGCAGTTACCAGTGTTGGACAACGCGCTTTGCTACCTGCTACAGCTTTGCGCAGTAAGGGAATAAGCTCCGCAAAAACCTCTGCAGTCCAGGTGAGTCACTGGTTTCCATCGCTGCTGACAAAACTGTGAAAATCTAAAGATGGAGCTAATATGTCCTCCTTTAAGTTGCCAGCAGTGGTGCTGCAAATCTTTAGGGAAATGCTGTAATTAACAGCATTATAACTTTTTAAAAATACAGGGAGTAGCAGAGCGTGCTTTCTGGTCCCGGCACTGCTGGGAGAGGGCACGATGTAGAAGGGGAAAGCCGCCCCTGCGCAGCACACCGCTGTCCCAGGAGAGACCCTGCTTGGTTGTGTTTGGCTGGGGGGAGGCAGAACAGGGAATTACAGCTAACTGGAAATATTTTGCATAATTGGAGCTGATAAGAGACCTATACCCATCACTCCAGGAAACTATTTGCATCCTTATAACAATTACAACACATATAAAATTCAGAAGTTAGGCAGAGAAATAGAAACGCTAATAGCAGTGGTAAAAAAACAGGTGAATAATGGACCATCAACATTTAGAAAACCCAAACCAAACAAACAATGCTACTTTTAAACCTCTTTTCAAACACAGGAGAGAATTTTTGTTGGGGATATTGGGGGCTGGGGGAGGAGGGAAATGACAAAAGGAAGATTAACAGAAATGTGTCTTGGGAAAGACTTCAATTAATATTAAGAGCAACCAGAAAGACAAAACAAATGATGCAGAACCAACTACAGGCTCCCCATATGGAGGACAGCGAACGCACAGCACAAAGACAAGCCTACTTTAAACGTGCTATCGATGGCTTAATTTCCCCCCAGGGAGTCAACACTTTTCAAATTCATTTTTCCTTTTTTATTGTACCAGCTAGTAAGAGCAAATAATTAGCAAGAAGATAATAAGCAAGCAATTATCAGATGAAGAAAAACATGTTTCCAAGGTATCTCAGAGAAATGACATCAGGCTTGAGAGTGGCTCTGTGCAAGATTTTACCAGGGGACCTTTACAGTCAGGCCATGTTTAGGAATCAGAACAGCTTTTTAATTCTCATCAGTGTTTACATCAGTGTCTTCCTAAACGTTTTGCAGAATTTAAAACACCGTTTTACTTTCTAAATGATACAAGTCTAGTTCAAACACCAGTAAATGAACATTAAGGTAGCTGCTTATCCACTCAAGGCAGTAATTCTTCTGCTTTAATTCTTACATTATTACAGCGACAGATGTTGTAAGATCCTCACAACATTACAAAGCCTAGCCAAGGTTATATTCCTCCTCACTCGCACATGAGCACAGCCACCCAGCTGAGCCCCACCCTACTACTCATTAAAAAATATGTATTGAAGCATGCCTGGAGACACTGCAGTAAATTCAAGATAAGTTCTCCAGTACAGGTC
This sequence comes from Ibycter americanus, assembly GCA_035590275.1. NCBI lineage: Eukaryota > Metazoa > Chordata > Aves > Falconiformes > Falconidae > Ibycter > Ibycter americanus. The sequence goes on along the minus strand of JAVJGI010000032.1, from coordinate 7,122,474 downwards.
TCCACAAGTTTGGAGTTGTTTTCTTTTAAATGCACTTTCAAGCAGCATCCCTTGCCCTCCCTTATTCTCCATCCTGCGCTTAAAGGGCTTGTTTAAATCCAATTCAAGTAAAAGTAGCATTCCTCAGACGAAGCTTTGCTATGATGTAAGTACATGGAAGGAATAAGCTATAGTTCAAATGTCCTTCCTTCAAGGGGAGAGAAGATGGTCTTTCAAAGGGATTGATTTGCAAGGCTATGCCCACTTCAACTCTCCAACAGAGCTACTGTGTTGGAGGGGTAATTTTAGTTTAAGATTAAAATGCAACAGAGACCAGGACTGCACTTGTTTGTCTGTCTTCCAAACTAATCTCTTTCTTTTTGCACAGCACAAGTCCCTAGCCAGAAACAACAAGGGCTGGGTATCTCCTCTTGGAGCATCCCTGCCAGACTGGGACTGGAATCCTTTTGAAAAGGATTTTTACACCCCAAATGAAAAGAAAGATTTAGAGGCATGTGATTTCCCCCCAACATTTCCCCCAGGCTCAATGCACAGTGCTGCTGGCACTTGGTAAATAAAAAGGCAAAAGGAACCATTCAGTCATTTCTATTGCTTACAGAACAAAACCTGGTGGGAAGGGAATACACAAACTGCAGAAGTAACTGCCAACAGAAAGGTTTTGCATCCAAACACAAATTCTAAGCATGCTGAGGGTAAAACACCGAATGGCCCAACTTCCCAAGTCACCTCTTATTTACATTTCAAAGAATGCGTTATAGAAGCCACCACAATTAATTCTACCCTTTACCCCTATTTTTGACAGTGGCAAAAAGCCTGAATTCTAAGTCCCAGTTGCAGTATCAGCTGTGCAAATGAACAGAACAACAATATTTTCAATAAACTTGAATAAATCATCTATGGACATCTTCCCAAAGAAACCTAATTTACCTACAAAATGGCACACTGTCCGCTGACACCATCTGCAGCAGAGGTTATGAACCAGCTCAAGCAGCCAAGTTACAGCACAGAAGTCCAAGATGAGGATGACCAACCTCAGCTTTATTCTATAGTATCCCACACAACAGAAACCAATTAAATCAGAACATTTTAATGTGTCGCTGTTCTAGATTAAAAGCTGGACTCGCGTTTAAAGATGCTGGGGAGAAGGGAGAGTTACAAATTTCAGGTACCAGGGACCTATTTCCTTCTCCATCCCACCTTTACATTTGCAGACTTCTAAACATACTTACATCGTGTTACACATTGGCACTTTCTTAATGGTAAATGAAATTAAGCATATTTTGCTGCAAAAAGCCCCTGCCAGTCCCTTTTCTGCCCCTGCTGTAGACAGCAACTTTGCCAAGCAGCAGTTAACAAGATACTGCCCACTTCGAAGCTATGGTTGACTTGAAACATTGTTCTGTGCAAAACCTGTTAAATTAAAGACTGCTCCTTATTTAAAGTATGGGTGATGCAACTAGAATAGAGAGGCAAGCACTCAAAACAGCAGCAGCAAGCAGGGAGGAAGACAGAGCTTTGTCTACCAGGTGTTTGAAAGCTTTTGCTGTGCTTCAGGAACAGTGCACGTTCAAGCCAAACCGCCCGTGAGGCACTCCCTTTCTAACATCAAAACCCAAATTTTTATTCTTGCACCCCTAACCATGCTTTTAGCTTTGTGGTTGTGTCCTCACAGAAAAAAATTAATGCAACAGATGACCGTAGCGTCCAGAAACACTGCTCATGTAGCTGGCATGCTGCTAATCAACAGCCAGAGCAGATGGAATGCAAATCTCGCAGTGAGGGGAGACCGGGAGGCTGTCACCATCCTGCTCTGAAAACGTAAATGAGCTATTATCAATTAGGAGCTAAATTCAGACAGAATTTTGGTGAAAGGCAACACTTCAAGGTGTTTATGGGGAAATCAATCTGCTCCATTTTTTAAAAAAATCCATCATGTATTGCAAGGTTATTCTGTGCTGTTGTATCTGCCAGCAACAGATCAGGACAAGTTGTTGTTGTTGTCCTGATTTTATTTCCTGCAAGGATTTTAATTTAAGCTTTAGGCAAACTAGTCCATTAACTACAAATAGAGTGAGGATGGCCTTAAACGTAACATTATTTTCCTCTCACCAGAATTTTTATTTTTCCTACCAAATATTTTGGAGGCTGGAATCAGCTCCTCTTCAACAGCAGAAAACAGGGGGAGTGGAAAAAGCATCACCCCAAAGCCACATGGAAATGAAGTTTTGCTACAGCCATGCTGGTCTATACCAGCAAGCCATGAAGAATCAACTTCAGTAGGTTTGGGGGTTCTTTTAAACATATTCACACACAAGAAGCATTGAAGCTGCCTCAGTTCATTCAATTGATTCACCAACTGTTCTGAAACATGAATAAATATGTAAGTGGCTACTCTACTCTAATTAGTGACATTCAGTGAATCTAACCAGAGAGCCTAGATCTCCAGCCTCTGCATTTAGCTCTCAGTGCCTCTCCCTTGGGAACTGAATAGCAATCAGGTATGTAATGCAGGGATGGTTACTTGTTTTCTTCCCATTTAAGGTGGAAAATAAGGGCGATGGGGCACAGAGACAGGATGGAAAAAAGAACTAAATCCTTAAACCCAGGCAAATGGTCTAAACATGCTTAAAAGAACTGCTTTAAGGAAAAAGAATAATTAGAAAATAGGGAGAAGGAATAAAGGAAAAATAAAACTGACTGCAATTGCAGAAAACATGAAGCAGATGATGCATTTCCTATGTGATAGCTTAAACAAGTCCCAAGGCACATCTCCTAAGTCCATCAAACACCAGATTTACATAAAATCATTAATTCATTACAGTCATGAAGGAAAAGAGGGATGGGTTAGGAGGGACAGCATGGAATGAATGAAGTGAAAATTTAAGCCAGAGACAAGCAAAATGTCCATATCCATGCATGTAGAGCTTCCTGGAGACAACACAACTAACCTCAAAGAAATTTCTCAGACTGAAAAGCCTTAAAGTTTGTCACCACTAAAACCCCATGGCTTTGAATATACAGAAAAATGTACACGATGGTAATACCACTTGTACGCCTGCACTCTGTGGCAATACAAAGGGAAGCTGCTGATGTTGCACTTTTTCCTACCACTGACAAGAGCTATTTGCTTCTGGTTTGGTCTCCATCACCCTGAATTAGAAACACGGTCTCTCCTTCTGCTATACGCGCCCGAGGACTGCCGGGTCTCAGCCACCTCCTTTGACCCGCTGGAGTCAGCTTTTCATGAAGCTTCTTGCCATACCCCTGAAATAATGGTAACTTTTAACCAAAAAGTAATCCATAAGATTAAAGCCCTCTGCAAACTCACATATAACATATGCATTAATTTTCAGGTTTCTTTGCTGTTTTATCACTTGATTTGCACACACACCCTGAAACTGCAATTCCGTAGCTATCAACCTGCCTGAAAAGACAGTCTTATCACGGCAATCCCACAACACGACACAAGTGGTCTTACAGACGGTTGCACTATTTTTAAAGCAGAGCATGGATATATTTTCCTTCTTTTGCCAAACGAGTATATGAATGTGCCACATGGCAGGTAGCATGCAGATGACAAAACAGTCAGAATTCTGCAGAAATACAAGATGGGGTTGCCAGAAGGTTGCCAACAACTCTACATCAAAAAATATACTGATAGCTGCTGCAACAAAAGCTTTGTCATATTTGTTTTCCAGGGGTGGTAACTTTCACAATTGTTGTAATCTTGAATACAGCTGAATAAAGGAGAACTGCAATTAAGACCAAACGAGCGTCCTGGGTCTCGGATGCAAACTTACCCAAATACCTGTTGAAGTGTCTGCCTTAACCTCTGTGATGCAGAAAGAAGCCACCACGAATTTTGGGACTATTACAAGAGGAACTGCTGACACAAAGGAAATAGCCTGCACCAGAGGCAGTAATAGCACGTCTTCTTCAGACAGCACACACAGTTCATTGTGGGGAAAAAGTCCAACTTTGGAGCTTACCTGACACACACGTGCTTACAGGCTGTCACACACACTTAACACTGGATGCTGCAGAAGCAAGTCTGAAAAAACTCTTTGGGATGAAACGCAAGTGTTCATACAGACAACGGGTCTAAATAACATTTTGAATTTGTAGCCAGGACCAAGATGAGCCTTTGCTACAATCACCCCATCATCTGAAAGGCCCATGTGGTGCTCATGTACTCGACAGTCATAAAGCAAAGCTATTGATGAGACCTATAAGCTTTGTATCGTGTGACTACAAGAGAACACACGAACACAAGGTATCCAAGGCAGCAAAGACCAAAGGTACACAAAAAAAGGTAGACAGACTTAAAGGGAACGGTAATTATTTATTTTTTTTTAAAAAAAAGCCTTCCCTTTCCAGGGGCTGCATGGGTACCTTCCCTTAAATTGGGAAAAGCCACACCTAACCAGAAGCCAACTCTGTTGGCAGCGCTTGAGCAGCCCTGGCGCTGCAGCCACGGAGCACGCAGCTCCGCTGACAGTATCAATTACACTGGATTGTTTTGAGGGACAGGAGAACACCCACAAGGCACAAAATACAACTACACACGGGCTGCCTCTATACAAAAAGTCACTGATCATTAAATCAGTCTTGCTTTTTAAGAACAAGCTTGAAAAGACCAATCTGAGTGGCTGCTGCTGAACTAATGGATATATTTGCTTTTGTGTTTACTGTAGAAGAGCAGATCTATAAAATTTATAGCAAGTGACATTTTACGAGATAGTATCTTTGCAGCTAACTATAACGAATTTTATCATTTTAATTTCAAAATGCAAAAGCAAACCCAAAGACTCATTCGCACATGACCTAGCATGCGTTATTATAGCCTGTTGTTTCATAGTACTTAAGAAATTATCAGTGAATTGTTCTCTGGATACCCACAAACTATGTATCTCTCCTCATGAGCAGCTCCATTAGCACTGAAAGATGGAAAATAAACTCCTTCCCTGCAGATGTAGTAGAAATACATGCCACCTCTACAACAACTAGCAATGAAGACTTAACAGCAACAGCCCATATGCATGTATTTAAAATATTCACAACATAAGGTTTCAAATAGGCAAATTTGACAAGAATTAAACGAAGTTCCACAGAGGTGATGGTGCATTCAGGCAAGCTATACACATTTAGGAACGCTGCCAGTACTGAAAAAAGGTTTGTAACGTTGCAAAAAAGAGATTTTATAATTTTAAATAATTGCTTTTTATTTTGAGTGGCAAAATGTTTGCCAAAACAAGTGTTCCTTATGAACCATAGCCTACTGCCCTAGATTTCTCTTTGAAAATCATAATTATTTAATTACAGTAAATTAGTTACATCATTTTCAAAGCCTGAAATTGTAACACTGTCAAAAGACATATAGAATGGTTTGGGTTGGAAGAGACCTTGAAGATCCCCTGGTTCCAGCCCCCTGCCCTGGGCAGGGACACCTTCCACCAGACCAGGCTGCTCCCAGCCCCGTCCAACCTGCCCTTGGGCACTGCCAGGGATGGGGCACCCACAGCTGCTCTGGGCAGCCTCTGCCAGTGCCTCACCACCCTCACAGTAAAAAATTTCTTCCTAATACCTAATTTAAATCTTTCCTTTCAGTTTGAAGCCATTCCCCCTTGTCCCATCACTCCATGCCC
>JAVJGI010000032.1:7106440-7116566 GCA_035590275.1 Ibycter americanus | reverse complement strand
GGGGAGAATCCCCTCCCTCGCCCTGCCGGCCACGCTGCAGGTGATGCAGCCCAGGGCACGGCTGGCTCTCTGGGCTGTGAGTGCATGGTGCCGGGTCATGTTGGGCTTCTTGTCAACAACACCCCTGAGTCTTTCTCCTCAGAGCTGCTCTTAATATGCTGATAGATAATCCAGTGCCATCAGCTATGAAGTCTGACTTGCTTTAACAAGTCTTTAACAGAGTCTCAACCAAACAACTTCTCCATCGCCGCAGCGCTCATTAAGGAGACAGTGGCAAGCTGCCTCCAGCGCCACTGAAGTACAGAAAAGCTCTGAGCAGCTGTAGTGGAAGTGTTTGCATCTGTTTTCTTTGCTGTTATCCACAGAGCTATATGGGTAACCACAGAGCTCACAAAATTCACATCGCTTATTTCACCAGAGGTCAGGAGAACAGCAAGCGGAGCAGAGGAAAGCACTGAAACAACTCAGGAACCATAAATCTGACCCAGCCCTACCTCAGGCGGTACCTGAATCAGTTGCCAGATGCTGGCAGCAGATGGATTCAGATGCACTCTGGTCTCCACTAGCTGGGAGTCCCTCACTGCTCAGGGATCAGAACAGGGAAATATGTTATAAATCAGGCTAAGCATTATGGCCTCATGATACTGTGCTCTAGTCTAAGAGAAACACCAAATAACAGATGTACAAACACATCCCCAGATATTTATCGTGACACATTACAGTGCTGAGGAATGAGGCAAACCTCTCTACTTCTGCAGTAAGTCTAGGGTGGAAGAAGAGACCTTTCCCAAGAGGTGGGAAGGGGAAATCATGGAGGTGGATCTTTACATGAGTTTAAAGTAATCTTTCCAGCAAATTTAGCTTCTAAAGAACCAGAAACAGTCTCACTTTCCAACAGCAAGAAATAAGGTTCTGTCAAACTCTCCTGCTTTTTTTTTTTTTTTTTTTAAATATATGTGCAGAATCATTACTGGATTCTCCATCTGCAGTCACAATTGCTCTTAACATTTGTGCAGCCCAAAACAAAGATGTTCTCGGTGAGCTGCAGTCCTCTTCTGGCAACTTTCAGAAATGAAATGCCAAATCAGTCTGGTGACATCTTTGACCCATGACAACACGGCAGGTTCTTGGGAGGAAATCCCTGGATGAAATGAATACAGTGCTATAAAACCCTGTCATTTTTGCTATTGTTCAACAGAAGGACCGCATCAACAAGACAAGAGCGACAGAAAATCCAGTCCCAGGATATGGGATAATATAGAAAAGGCTGGACTGTTAGGGCTACAGGAGCAGCGGCAGCTTCAGGAATACAACCCCAGTGGCACCTGCAGGAAACCTGTGCTGTAAAAAGAGACTGCAAGGCAAGCCCTGCTCCTAGATCTCCTGAATTCCCACAGTCTGGAAATGGGAAAAGAGCTTTCTTTTGGAAAAGAGGTACTACCTTGTAATCTCTAAATAAATATATCATTTCAAGGGTCACTTTCCTCTCTTATTTTACCTGCTCACTGCACAGCTCTTGCACGTTCTGTCACTGATGATGGATAATACACTTTTAAACTCAGGACATGCAAAGAGGGATTGTGAGTGCAAAAGACTTTCTAACAAAAGCACTCTCCCATCCATGTGGGATGGGATATTTTACTACCCTTTCCATCAAAACAATATTCTCAATGCTACAGCATGTCCCCATGGGCTGTACTTAACTCACGCAAAGATGTTCTGCATGCACGGCAGCCACGTGAGGAGCAGCACGCAGCTGAAGAGCACTGATACAGCAATTTCCCTTCTTCTACCTTTCAACATTATTCCACATTGGCATGTCCTGACTTCTGTCAGTTTGGGAAGACTGCTCATACTTTTAATGAGACGTTGTTAGGTGGGCTACAGGCATCCTCCCCAAGCTACCAGCAGCACGATGCATTCACAATCCTCTAATGCTTTGCTATTTTCTCTGCTCCCACTTGTTTAAAATTCCTATGGGATACCGACATATTTCAATGGTGCTTTAATAATAGCCTAATAATTGCTGCAGACAATAACTTACATTGTATCGAGACCTCGCCTGTTGGGGGTGGGTGGGTAGAAGGGTTGCCTTGGAAACAATGAAAAAAATCGTATGGCAAATAGAGACACCAAAGGACACAAGCTGATCCATTTACTCCCTCCTCAGAAATCCGTGGGAAACAGTGACACTGAAACAAAAGTGAGGTTATTCTGGTCAGAATGTGTAAATAGCACTAAACCCCAGCTTACCTGGAGGTTTAATTAAGGCCTAGGTAAAGATGATGTTACGATTTACACAGTAAGGGCTGAAGGTAGCAGACACTACAAATTCAGCGTGATAACAAAAACGGTCTCAGTCTCAGCAAGATGGAAGTTTGTCATGTGAATAGCTTCATTTTAAGTGCTGGAGACAAGGTAATGAGGTCAGTAAACTCAAATGCTCCAAGCTTGTGTTTTCTCTTTGCTCTACTTTGATCAGCTTTCTTTGGCAGCTTTCTTTGAAAGACATCAATACTGTAATATATAGCAACTCAGACTCAGTTTTTAAAACATGGCAAGGATTGCTACTGTATAGCTGAAAATAAACATGTACAGACTACACATTCTGCATTTGTCCTACAGAGCAGGAAAAAACACCTCCTGCAAGTGCAAGCCACCTAGCTAATCCCTCCGTCTTGTTTCTGTTCTCCAAGTCTGCAGAAAAAGTGGCTGCTCACCAGGAAAAAGCATTGGAAAAATGAAGGCTATAGTTATTACTGACATAATGGCTCACAGGTTCATGCTCCTCAAAATCAGAAAGTGACAGCAGTAGACAGAGCAGACTGGCAGCCAGCAGCTTGGTCCATCCAAGAGGAGTTCACGTTAATGGATCTATAAAGACCAACGTGCCTAGCATACGGCAGAGGCTCAGCCACAGCCAGGAGTCAGCAGCAGCGCCGGCACTGGAAAGGCTCCCGTACCACCCTCTCGTTTCTTATCTCAAATTAAATGCATTTTCCAAAGCACGGCAAGAACAATGATAACTAATAAAATTCCAGTCCCATGATGCCATTTTATGTCCGTCTGTTTCTGAGAAACTATTAATGGCTGGCTGTGCTTATATGTGCCATAAACACGAACAGGCGGAAGCCACAAATCCACGCAGCTCTATCTGGTGATCACACGTAAGATCGCTGGTGAGAGTCACGGTTGACTAAGGAGAACCAGGGACATGGTTCCTACGGCTGTGATGATGGCTAATGCACGATTAGGCAAAGATGATCCATCCCTATGGATGAGAAGGCCCCGCCGAGGCTCTGAAAGCTGAACACGGGAGGACGGGGAGTGGGCAGGAGTAGGAAGCCCTCTCATGTACCAGAGGGAGGAGGGAGCTGTTGATGGCAGCTCACCCCTGTGTAAAGGCCGCCTCAGCTGTGCACTAACAAGGCAGCTCAAAGAGGGACACAATAGGCAAGAAATATCACTCGTAGGAGGGAGGCAGGAGGCTCTCAGAGAGGCAAAGGACAAAGAGCTCCTCTTCAAAGGAAAATGGCACAAGCTGATAAGATGGATTCCTTCCAGCATGCGCTTTTTCTTCCCAGCAGCCAAGTAAAGGGGTTGGGCTTTCTTAGTATTGCCTTAGGAAACGGGATCAGAATACAGATATTTAAAAAGCATGTTCTGGCACAGACCCAGTTTCCTTGCCAGCAAGATTTTCAACCTCTAACACTGAGCAAAATCCTACTAATTGGAGAATTGTTCTTTCTTCAAAGACTCATTCCTACAAAGCTTTACAAAACCAAAGACGTCAGATGAGGCCAGTACTGTTTATTCTCTAAAATACTTAATGGCAGAAATTTAAACCTACAGGGATAAGAAAAGAAACAATATTCAGTACTAACTCTATAGACCTCATTCCATTTTGAGTTTCACATTTTAAGCCACCTGCAGAAAGCTGAAAGGGCAGCTGCTCACTTTCACCGTGAGCTGGAAACAGCATCAATGGAGGAGAAAAGGCAAATGGGGATCGGGAAATGGCTCGAAAGGTGAAAATCCCCTGTGAGATCCTAATCACGTTTTGCTACATATCACAGGATACCAGACCACCTCAGAAATGGAAGCGACAGCCGCCTCTGCTATCAGGAACATTTATCCGATGCATTCTCAAACCTGGGAAGGAAAGACACCGATGATACTGCAATTTAGTTCAGCCATCCAAATTGACTAACCAAATCTACAGATAGGACTAAAAAGCCTAGTTTATCTACAGTAACTATGTGCAGATGTTTTTCTGCCAGACAACTGAGGGAAAAAACCTACAACAGTCTTGTTATCCATGTTTCAAGATAAGTACTTAAGCCAGTCGTCTCTATCTTTGACACCTGTGCTCTTAAATTATAGATGCAAGAGCGAGGGTCCCATAGGAAACAGGCATTTCTTCAGTTAAATAGGTTTTACTTTGAAATAAGCCAAATAATCTTTTCAATGCCATTGAATATCCTTTCAGCATCCCAATCAAGAAAATGTACGAGGAGTAAAAGACCACTCAGAATTCCTAAGGATTGACAGATACACAGGCATATAACACTTTTTTGTTTTCTTTTAAATTGAAAACTCTGAGAACAGTTAGGACCAATCCTCAAAGGAAGGGGACAGATGAGAGATACCAGGACTATGAGAAAGTATCGTGGATACTGAGCATATACTAACATAACAGAAAAAAGGTTAAAAAAAAATTAATAGGTTCAACGTTAAGTTGACATTACTAAGCACATTAAACAGTAAAAAAGCCAGGACATTAGAATATAGGAGTATAATGGTAAGATTAGCCAATTACTATGCTTTTGCAACAAGAACAAAGCACGCTGCAAGACAGTCTGAAGCAAAACCAGGACCCCCTAGGAAGCAACACCAGTTTCTTGAATATTAAGCAATGGAGGAAAATGGACAGAGACAGAAATGCTTATTTAGGAAAGAATTTATGCTAGAGCAAGTCTTTTCCATGGCAGTGTTGTACCTCAATGTGAAAATTATGATGAACTGGCACCCAATAGATTCAATTACAAAATTTAACAAGATTTGCCTTGGGGTTTTGTTTTTGTTTTCTTAAAGCAGTATTATTTAAGGTCAGGTGCTCAAAAAAAGATGTAGATTAAAAAAAAAAAAAAGCCACTGTGCTCTGAGCTGAAAAACATACCATGAGCAAATACGAGAACTCCCACAGCTTGTTTGCAAACAAACTTGTATTCAAAACTTTAAGCAAATATAATTAACAACACAATAGGCAAGAATCTCCAAGTAGGCAGATGTCTGAACTGGTTATTTCTGAAAATGCAACCATTACAAAGCAGCTGGTAAAACCACCAGCTTGACCTTCCCGTCTCTATACCCTAGGTCTTTGCCCCAGTCTCCCTCCTTGCAGTCCAGCATCTGCCCTTGTTATTCCAGCCCAGCCGTTTGCAGGGCTGAGCTCTGAATCAGGGAACTGACCCAACCTCAAGCAAGCAAGCAGATACCACCCTTGCACTCCCCTCCTTCCCCAGCTCCTGCAGAGAAAAACTCAAAACTAGAACTACTGACTTTTTTTGTTTGTTTTAAGGGTTTTAAGCCAGATCCAATCCTTTGCTTCGCTGTCGGGCACAGCTGCACCAACCGCTGTGCCAAAACGCAGGAAAGGGACAGAGGTCGCAGGCAGAGTAGAGGGGAAAAGCTTTCCTGAAGTCAGCGTTGCTGTTGCTTTGCTCTGTGAAACTGTGACTCCAGCCCCAGTGCTTATGATGAAAACGTAAGCCCTGATGTCAGGCTGGATAATGCATCTCTAAGTACTTGGGTTTTCTTAAGCTCACATGAACAGTGATGCACCCACTGGCAACAGGAGTCACTTCAGCAGTTGTCCAGTTCCCTAACAAATAAATAAGCATGCTTCATCTGTCAAGAGAACATAATGAAGGAAGATGTTTGGGTGTTCAACATTTCCCTTTTACTTCTGAAAGACACACGAGTATACAGGCGAAACCATACAAGTCTAAAAAAAAAAAAAAAAAAAAAATTCTTTAAAAATCTGTCTGAACTTACAATGAACCTCCTTTTCTTAGTGCACAGCCCTATTTCCAACTGTACACACTGAATCCAGTGGCAATACTCAACCATTTTTGTTTACAAACCACCTGTCTGGAAGGTCAGTGAGTTCTTCTTAAGATGGACTTGTTTACAAATGAAGCAATTCTGACACAAGGTATACGGTGTCTGCAAAGGAAAGCTGTTGAGACTTGTAATCTGGAACAAGCAAGAAAGGCCTAGCAGTCTTTCACCGATTGGTACTATTCCAGTGAATATTTCCTTTCACCTCAAAAAGCAAGAAAACAGCTGAAAGGTCAGAAGCCCTCTACATCATCTGCATCTCTTTTAAAAATGTCCAAGATAGCCAAGCTAAAAGAAAGATTGGGTTTATTCAGTATTAAGAAGATTAATGGCAACGTCTTACTGCTGTCTGCAGCTGTGTAATCAGAGGGTACAGAGAAGATGGAGCCAGACTCTTCTTGGAGGCGCACAGCAGAAGGACAAGAGGTAATGGACAGTTGCAACATGGGAAAACCCAAGCAGAGAAAATGTTTTCACCTCAACAGTCAAGCACTGTGAGTGCATCCAGAGAGGTGGTGGCATCTCCACCTTTGGAAATGAGATGAGGTCCTTGCCTACCTGATCTAGTTGGACCTGCTTTGAGCATAGCCTTGGACCAAGGACCTCTGGAAGGCTCTTCATCTACATTATTCTCTGACGCTGCAAGGAGCATCTTTCATGATGGGAAGTATCACATGGAAAATCTCAAAATGAAACAAAAAACCAACCCACCCACGAAAAAACACATACACACACCCAACAAACATTTCTGGAGGTTGGATAGATTACTCGTTGGCTTTTTAGTTATGTCAAAGAAACATAATAGATGCAATGGTCTGTGAATACAGGCTTGATACTCTAGTTTTATTCTGCTGAGAAGAAACTGTCATTATGTCAAGATTTAACAAGCAAAAGGGATATGCCTTATGCTCTATGAATTCTCTCAATGTAATGAAACAGAAGAAAAAAGGAAAAAGAGATCATTTGAGAGGTCTCAAAGATACTTAAAGCAGAAAGGAAAACTATATATAGACACATCTCTTTTTCCCCAATTTCCCCTTCATGGTAGCTTCTCTACATACTGTAGTACCAGCAGAGAAAGAAAAGCAGCAAACCAAAATGTCATTCTGCTTACCAAAACAGGATTTGGAGTACCACTGTAGTCATGAACAGCATATCATTGTTGTTTTCAAAATTAAATTGCATTTGCTTGACTTCAAAGTGCTTTATCCAAATACTGGAATACCACAGGGGAAGAAAAATGTGTTCATTTAGGATCAAAACTTGTAGCTCAGAAATCTAAGCTGAAGGTTTAAAGTCATAATCAATCTAATAATTAAGAATGCTTATCTACGTCATAAAGAAAAAAGCCAGCACAACACTTGAAGCAAATGAAAACACCTCGTATGGAAGTGCAGTTTCTTGTAAGGGCAAGTGTTAAGGTGCTTCACCTGTGGGAAGCATCAGCCAGAGCTGCGGGCAGAGTATTCCACCGTGCTCCTGCCAAGGCTGAACTCTCACTGCCCCCAGATCTCCAGGACACAAAAACTTCGCCGCGGCACTGAGATAACACACGTGGTACTGAGATTAAGTGCGCACGGAATCGGACAGGCTTTACCAGCCTATTTGCAAGGCTGTGCAGCAAGTCACGATTTAATTTCTTTAATTTCCAGAAATAACCTCCCCATATATTTTAATTATCTGGATGCATGATCATGAAACACATCATTATCCTTAAGCCTGCGTTTATAGCAGTCAGTCTTAAAACAGTACCTATGGCAATCCTGGCTAGGTCCATCTCTCAGAGCCTAAAATTACTGCCCTGTCTCTGCCCAGGGCTGCACCACACAGCTGAGAGCAGATCCCTGGATGCGTACAAAGCCACTGCTGCCGAGAAAAGCTCTGATCCATCGCACCCATCTCCATCTGAAACCTCCTTTTTCAAATTATTTGTTACAAAACTGGTTTTATTAGACGTAATCTGTTTTATTAATTGAAAACTGAGAGGAACGGGGGGTATGTCTCTCCCTTAGCCTGGTGCTACCCAGCTGTGAGGAACATCTCAAAAAAATCCCACAACTTCCATCTAAAATTGAGAGCAGTAGGTCAACCCGTATTTCAGAAGCTGCCAAAGCAGTCTCCTCGGCAGGGTTACAAAGCTGTGCTTTGAAGCGGAGTGTCAACAGCGTTTCAGCAAGTACGAGTGGCACAGGCTTATTTCATGGGCAAGTCACTGCCGACTCCACATCAGGGGCCGCTCAACTACTGTTGAGGGCATAAAGACTTTTACAAGCGACAGTCACTGGTGGAAGCCAGCAAAGGGAGGAAATCTAGGCTCTGATCTTGCCTTCACTTTTGCAAAAAGCTAGTTTGAGTAATGACGCATTTGATGACAAACCCATCGCCTATGGGAAGGAGGTGAAACCTCAGAGCTTAAAAAAACATTATAATCAATTCCACGCTTATTGGTCCCAAACCTGGTTAGTCTTCTGCAAGTTGCTTGGCAGGTGCCAATCCCAAAGTAATCCTGACATTGGGCAAATTTTTTTTATGCATTTGTTACCCTGCCACGATGAAGCGTTGGGCTGGAGGCCACTTCCAGCCCGCACACATGTCCCGCGCGGGGCCAGCAAGGCACGTGGTGACAGCCCTGAGGGCTGGAAACCTCGGGGGCAGAAGAAGGTCCACCCAACTCATCCAGCGCCTGTGATATCGCAACCTAAGTGCAGACTTCTGATTAATTTGACACAGAAGACAGGCACTTTCACCTCATTGCCACCTTGTGACCTCCATCTGCACCCTACAGCAGAGAAAACATGTTTACTCTTAGCAAAACTGAGGTTCTTCTGGAGTTCATTTTTGCTTCTTCAACCTACAAGATCTCTACTTTCTGGTATCCCATTTGCATGAAGGTGAAGTAGAAGGGGAGAAAGAAGTGGAACTGAGTTGAGACTTTAACTCACCATGAGGAAGACATCTCCAGAGATCACTGAAGGAGAAAAGATATGCAACCAAGAAGTATTAATGCAAGAACTATGTTAGAGCTTTGCAAATTTGTAGAAAAACTATTTATCCCTTGTGGTTAACAAGGGACAACAAGGCTACAGAAACTGAATATAAACCCCCCAACATTTTAATGTGTGAGAGGAGCAGCAGTAAAGGTCTGGACTGCAAGCAGAGGAAACTCTGCCAAGAATTCATGTGCCATATGAAGGCTGTAACATCAAGAGCCCCTAAAACAAAAAAGGAAAATGGGAAGGAGAAGGCTTAGCCAAAGTACTACGTTTTAAAGCTGTCATCTTATTATCACAGTGTCACGGGTTTGAACAATGTATGTGTTTGAGGCATACTGGAAACTGTGGGGTTTATTAAATATATTATGGAAGATGTTTCTGATGCTTCCAGAGTACTTTTTATAGTCCTAATGCTGTGGCAACACAGGAATTGATATTCACATCAAACACTGCACTCCACACACAAACCCCGAATTCGGTACGTGTATGTGGTTGAACAGTAGGATGACCCAGGTTAGGAGTCAAAATAGAAGAAAGAATTAGAATACATCTGGAGTGAGAAAGGGGGAAGTGCAAATGAATAAAAAGACACCCACTTAGATAGAAGGGTGTACTCTACACTGGAAAAAAACCTGGCTGGCTGGCCAAGCCCAAAGTGTGGTGGTAAATGGAGTTACATCCAGCTGGTGGCCGGTCACACATGGTGATCCCCAGGGCTCGGCCTTAGGACCAGTTCTGTTTAATGTCTTTACTGATGATCTGGATGAGGGGATCGAGTGCACCCTCTGTCACTTTGCAGACAACACCAAGTTAGGCAGGAGCGTTGATCTGCTTGAAGGCAGGAGGCTCTGCAGACTGATCTGGAGAGGCTGGACCCATGGGCCGAGGCCAGTTGTATGAGGTTCAACACGGCTCAGTGCCAGGTTCTGCACTTGGGTCACACCAACCCCAAGCAATGATACAGGCTTGGGGCAGAGCGGCTGGGAAGCTGCCTGGAGGAAAAGGACCTG
>JAVJGI010000032.1:7062187-7106132 GCA_035590275.1 Ibycter americanus | reverse complement strand
GAAAAGCAGGCTCAGGGGGGACCTTATCGCTCCCTACAGCTGCCTGACAGGGGGGTGTAGCCAGGTGGGGTCGGTCTTTTCTCCCAGGTAACAAGCGACAGGACAAGAGGGAACAGCCTCAAGCTGCACTGGGTGAGGTTTAGATTGGACATTAGGAAAAACGTCTTCACTGAAAGGGTGGTCAAACATTGGAACAGGCTGCCCAGGGATGTGATGGAATCACCATCCCTGGAAGTGTTTAAAAATGTGGTGCTTGGGGACATGGTTTTGTGGTGGACTTGGCCATCCTGGGTTAGTCCTGGGCAGGCTGGACTCAATGATTTTAATGGTCTTTTCCAACCTAAATAATTCTATGAATGAGCAAGGTAAGGGCTAGGTCCTCCTAGGAATGTCAAGCTCACCACTTCTTCCTCCCCTGCCATCGGTTTGGCCATTAACAGGTTGACTCAAACCTACGATAGTTTTACTAAGCACTGCTGCTCTTTTAATCTCCAAATTAGGGTTGGCACACAAGAAGTCTGCATAGTACCAAGAAGGGAGCAGAAGGCATGACTGTGCATGCATGGAAAGACCTTTCCTCCAGAATCCAGCATCACTCTGTAATGAATCATAGGGCAACATGGGCAGGGTCTGTTCCTGGTCAACCTATCAGCTGCACCATGTGCAGTACTTGTGCATTTGGATAAAGCCAAGAGTGTAAGACTGGGAGCACCTTGGAAATTTAAGTTATACAAGCCACCTACCTACGCCATGACTTATGAGATAAAAGAAGAGTTCACCAGTTAAAATACCTGCTCTCACATAAAAAAGATGCAACCCCCTCAAAAAAACCCAAACATCAAAAGAGCACCAAATGACTAGGTATAGGGATTATTCCAGAATTAGTTCTATAATGAGAGATAACAGAAACACCTTACTTCACATTTTGCTGTACATATATATACTGTAAAATGGGGTCTAGTTATCAAGGTAGAAAGGATTAAACCCTGGATATCCACAAACTCACATTACAAACACATACAATAGTTCAGCAATCTAGCTAACAGAGCACCATGGTGGTATAGGTGTGAACAGGGAATACACCAAACTGGTAGGTTTGTTTTCTAAAATAAACAAAAATAATCTAAGAAGGGTATTGGTGTGAGATGGCTGTACATGCTTAAATATGCAGCGTGTGGAGATGTCCACCAACACCAGAAATGGTTAAGATTTATTTTTAATACTTAATATTTAATAATCTTAGGGGAAAAATTCAGATTAGCCTAAGAGAAGATATGCTTAATTGTGATACTCGAGAGAAGAAACTGAATACACAACATCACTGTTCAGGTGCTGTACAACTGCATCCTAAAGACTGAAGTACTAAAGCTTTGATTTCTACTATCCTCTTTCCCATGGTAAGCATCCAGTTCACAGGTGAGATGTGTTTATCTTGATTAGAACTGCCATATTCAGTCAATACTACAAAAACACTGCATCAGCAGAGATTCCCAATTGTCAAGCCACAACTTTCTGTGGAGACTTCAGTTTCTTCAGAACCAAGGTTATTGTTGAACCTTGGTCAAGGAGGAGGAAGTCAGTCAGGAAACACCACCAAATGCTTCTTCTGTAGGAAAAAGACAAATATTTTCCACGAAGAGGTAAGCTACGTGCTGTAGCATGCATTGCATTTGGTAAGACATAAGTCATAGCTTTAAAGGTTCAGGCTGTAGTTTCCCACTGCCTCTTAACCAATTCTTTAAACGTTTTTCTTTTTTATTGGATTTGTTTCAAGGTAAGAAAGTTATAACCAAGAAACAGCTCAAACAATCTGACTCCTTTAAAAGCCTGCAACAGCTTGAAGTTTGACTTATTTCCGAGTATACAAAGTCTTTATTTGGACCATTCAACTTTTAGAAGCATATCAAGTGACTTTTAATTCATTTTTTGTGTAGGTGCATACAATTCAGGGGGAAAAAGGCAAGCAGATCTTTAACAGCTGCTGGAAATATCACCAGTTTAATACTGAGTTAGAAATTTAAAGCTAAACAAACATTGAGGTCTACTATGTTACCTAAATAACAGTCTACTGAGAACTATTAAAGGGAATAAGAACAAATGCATCAAAGCAAGGAAGCACAAATCATTAGCAGTAGCAAAGAGCTATCTAATAGCAAAGAAAAAAATATATACATTAACATTTCAAAATCTCCCCTGGGCTTAGCTAATTGGTATGATCAATTCTGGTTTGTTCACAAAAGCCTGGACAGCTAGCCAGAGGCTGGTAAGTAAAGAACTAAGAACAGGAGATGCAACTTTAATGAGCTTTTAAACAGTTAAGACAACATCTCAATTGACACGCAGGTGCACCGCAGCCCCAGAGACCATCCTCACCAAGCGCAGCTTCCCACCTGACAAGCAGCTGCGAAGGGCTGGGCAGGATACATGAGCACGCATTAATCTCTTTGTGCGAGCACCACTGAATTCTAACTACCTAATTCATGTAAGTCAGCATCAAGAAAGATGCTCCCTGAAGCCAGCCGCTGCTCCCCTGATTGCAGTCAGCTTTTTAACAAGTGGCTGATTAGACAAGCCAGAAGCACCCAGGCTTACATCATTAAAATAAAGAGCCATAACAGCTGTTAGGGCCAAACTTGGGCATATTTTGAATATTTAAAGGCAGGCATGCAATCTCACCTGCATTTTGCCCAAGGCATTAAGAGAGAGCTTTTGTATTATCAGATGTACATCATCAGACCAGACAAAAGCCATCAGCAGCCCTTCGCTGTTTAACATCTCACTAAGTCCACACGCAGAATGGCTGGCTAGCAAGACCTGCTTTGGGGATGGGAAAGGAGGTGGAGAGCCAGTTGGGACAACTGTGCTACTTCAAGTGATGGACAATGATTCACTTACCAGATGTTGTAATAAAATAATTCACTGTTCTCCAGAAGCAAAGAACTTCTGGTAGCACTTATTAAACAACTCCTAAAATACTGGGATTTATTTGAGGAAACAGGTACATTTGATTTCTGAACAGTATTTACAAAGATCAGGAAAGAACAAAACACTGGGACATATTCTTTTCAGCACAGATGACACAAAGACATATAATCCTCTTAATAGCAGTCTTAACGCATGGATAAGGGTTCATCACAGCGTCCTTGTTCTTTTCTTCGCACACAATCTGGGTCAATCCAAAAGCAAGGCAGTAAGGTGCTACATACGCACTGTTTACTACCATTTCTCACAGTTGACCACCATCCTTGCCCCAGTATCATGCTTCCAGCCCAGCCCAGCCCTGCAGTCATTTTCACCTGCTAACTCACAACTGGATTTTGAAGTACACCTTCAGAGGTGAAACACAAACTGACTGTCAACACAGGAGCATCCTGTTTGCCTGCGTCACTTGCCGGTACAAAGATTAGTTGGAAAAATAAAATTTTATCAAAGCTATTTCAGTTCGGGCTGGAAGAAGACAAAAAAACCCACACCACCTCACAAGGACCATCAAATTTCATATGCCCATAAGGTAGGAAAGCTTGCCATGTTGAGTGACATTTATCATAGAGTTTCTACAGTATTTAACATACCTTTTTAAAGATGTGATTTCTTGTGTCTCATTGCAGAAGGCACACTAAATGCAGACCACAAACCATCCCAGAATAAACCTCACTGTCTGCAGACAAATCCTATGCCTTTGTGCAACTTGGTTGCTTTGCCAAAAGGCAGGGTAAAATTAATGCACCATTCACAGAAGCAAGGACTGACATCTGCCCCACCATACTCCTCTTTAAATTAAAGCCAGCAGAGGGGGTGTAACAGTCCCACCCTTTTCATTAATAACTTCCAGTAACTCTAAAAGACTTCTGACTACACAATTGCTTTGTTTTGAACAAACAAATGCAGTTAAGCCCCTTTGAGGTGTGAAAGGAAGACTGCACATAAATTAAAATGTGCAAAAAGGGACACCTCAGAGGTTTGCATTGCCAGGACACTAACAGCAAGAAAATTTTACAGCTCATACATGCTCTCATACAGCGATAGGTGCACTAATAAAGTAACCAAAACATCGACTAAATGCTCAAAGATTGCTACAAGTCATTTTACAATAATTAATAAAGATTTCTTACAGCTATCACATTTTGACTTGAGAAAGCCAGGAAAATGCTGTCTTCAGAGAGAAACTCAAAGGATAATCAAATCCTGCTCTTCCACTGCAACAAGGCAGTTCTGTTCAACAGTGTAACTGAAAAAATCCAGAGTGGGTATTTTTAAAGATCTATTCTAATGTCCTAAGAAAAAAAGAACTTTAACAATGCACTTTTGCTCATAAAACTTATGGCCATTTTGCCAGCTGTATTACAAGAACTGCCACACCGAGTTAGACAAAAAGGTGCGTTAGCCCCGTAGCTCATTCCCAGCGCCATGCAAAAGTGGTTGTCCAGGGCAGAATGCAAAGACAAAACAACGTGTAAACGGAGCTTTCAAATAACCTCTTCAGAAGTAGCTATTTGTAGTTAAGGGGCTTCCTGACTTTGTGTTTAGAGCTTAAATATATTTGTCTCCTAAGGAATTTGTGAACCCCTTTTTGAGCTCACAAACTCCTAGTATCCTCTACACCTATAACAAGAAGTTAATTACTACTCCTTTTGCTTTGCATCTGGCATCCGCTACTTCCATTTGATGTCCCCTAGTTCTTGTTTCGGAATAAAGAGTAAACCTTTCATCTTTTTAATCATATAGAACTATCAGATCTCTTATTCAAGGCTGAATAGTGCTAATGAACACAATCACACAGAAGCCATTCTACACCTTCATTCATCTTTACCACCCTACTTTGCACCTCTTCCAGCTTTGCTATAAGCCTTTTGAAGCAGAATGCACAGGCAGGGAGGAAGATCAACACCAGAACTACACACAACTGATCTGATAAGAAAATACTACCTTTTCCTAGCAGCCTTGTTTTCATGTGATTTCACTTTTCCAACCTTTCCACCAGTTGTGTCTGCTTCAGGTACAAACGACAGTGCATCAAGGCCAGCTCCTAATCAGGCTCAGGTACATCCACAGCTATGCATTTCCATACTTCACTACAACCCTGCATGCAACACAACGCCCAAGATGAAACACATAGCAATTCAATACAAAATACTGTCAGCCAAAATAAAAGACCAGCTGTAGATAAACCAGGAGGGACTTATTTGGTATCCATCTTCTTCATGTACTGTCAGCTTCTAGGGGTCTTGTTCAATCATTTGAGTGTGCTGTCCTTGATAAAACATCAGCTAAAACTGTGAAAATAATATGCAAGAAAGTTGATATCGTTTCTTGATCTTAATTTCCACAGTTGGGTAGCTATTACAGCAACATTTTGTTCTTGCATGGGGATGCGAGAGACAACTTGCATAAAATTCAGCTTAGTAAGATTAATAATCAAAGCAATAAATCAACATAAAGCAAGCAGACAGAATGCTGAACCCACTTTGAATCCTCATGTTTAGTCAATCAAAACAAAATGAAACACACAGATTTTGTTACTTATTCATGGACTCCCCCATACACACACACACACACACCTTGAACATTCAGCACATCAATACACAGCTCTTATGCATTACAAAGCCATAGCATCCTCCCAAGTCTACTATTATACTTCCAAGTGGAGTTCTTGTCTTTTCTGAAACAGCTTCGTCTGGCTTATAAAAAGAACAACATTCAGCATTATTAGGAAAATATGTATTCAAATAACCAACACAGCACAACATTAAACGTCTCCAACAAACACATTTTCACATCTCAAGTGCAGTAAGCCTGGATCTTTCAGTCAAGTGTTACTAGCGTATTCAGACAGCAAGGAGAATTCAAGGACATGGCAGAGGCAGGCTCTTGCACGGGTGGGAGGCAGCACAGAACTCTGCAATCAGCTAGCTGTAAAGCTCAAGGTAAAGAATTTTACCATGATGATTTCAGAGATGAAAAAATGCTGCAGCAAGTGCTGTATTTAACACATGGTTAGTGTAAATGACGTATATTCCTTTTCAGGCGTATACTAGCTATATGGTCAGGTAACTCTCGCAGCCCCTTATAAGCCTTTCTTTTTCCTAAAACCTGCTCCTCTCTTACTTCTGTGACTGCTGTTCTAATTCCTCAGTTTCCAGGGAGATGAGAGCAGATCTATAACAAAAGACATATCAAAAAAAGAAAAATAAACTGCAACTTCAACCCACACAAATGTCATCCTCACAATCTACCTGCGCCTGGAATCCAGCTGCCATTTAAAGATTTCCTACCTCTTCTTCCTAAAGGACTGGGAACAAGAAGAGTATACTGAATGCTTTCACATTTCACTTGCAAAAGCAAAAGTAAAGACAGAAAGCCAAGGCATTAACTTGACTATTTACTGCAAAAGAGGAAAGCCAAACACTTAGCACACTTTTTAAGGGCAAAAAGACTTTTGCCCCAATGTCAACTCCAACAAGACTGCTGTCCCAACAGATCACTTCCCTGCAAGCGCTCAGGTGAAAAGACAGCCTCTCTGAAAGGCATTTGTCATTTGTGGCTGCAAAGGACACTGCAATTAGCTATTCGTACTTCTGCCCAACCCCCTTCACAAAATTATCTCCAGTATCATGAACAGCTCTCTGCATTTCTATTAGACGTCCTTTCCCTGCCCATCTCCCTTACATAGGGTTCACATGCCAGCATGTAACAACACAGAAGTTATTTCCCTCTTGCCCTCTCCTAGACTATTAGCTGCAAAATTTTATGACATCTGAAGTCGGTTAAAGTCTCTTCACTTTACAGCATTAATTTTTTTCCTGGTTGTCGGAGCACTTAGATATAGTCACCCTCTTCTACAGCCAGTAACAGAAATAAAAGGAAGCTTTGTAGCCCTGAGGAGTCATCAAATGTGATCTAGCTCCCTACCTGGATGAAAGATTCAAGAAAAGGGATTTAGAGTTCATATCTTCTAAACTGAAAAACATTTAAATTATGAAGTGACAGAAAAAACATGATTAGATCAATTTTATTTCTTTTAAACACAGCCTATTCCAGCTGCTCTGCAAATTTCAGCCAGTTACCAGTGAGCGTATGCACAACACATGAAGGAATGAAAGTCTACGGCTTCTCCTGGCCCTGGAATTCTCATGCCAGGTTATCTTGCATTTGCAGCCTTACTGGAAGAAAGAACAGTTTTCTGACAAACACAAGTTTTCATGTTCTTCAGGTTTATCCTCAAACCACACTTCTGTCCTCTGACAGTATCAGAGAGCTTATACACATAGTTGCGTGTGCACATACATGTGTGTCAGTACATACGTGTATGCACACATGTTTTCTTCCAAAGAATCCAATGGGTTCCATCTTCATAGCACATTTAAAACCACTGCTAAGGTCATCCCTGCAATGTCTTCACTAAAAAAGCCTGCATTTTCTAGGAACATAGCCAAACAAAATACATACTCTTCCATTGCTTTCCAATAGAAGGGTTCTTTGAAAGGCATTTCCCTATTCCTGAAGCTGGCTTCCACAAGGTCTCTCACATTCTAACTTTTTTGGTTGTTTTGTTTGCCAATATTTAGAAAACATGATCACACTGAAATAATTAATAGTCATGCTTGCTAGCATATGGCAGACTGGTTTCTTAAGGTGTTTCTTCTGTTTCTTTTTCCAGCGAAACTTACTCAGCAAGTTGGGAATTCCCCATTCCCAGCCCCTTCCGGTACCCTGGAGCCAATTCAAAAGACTAAGAACCAGAAATAAGCTTTGTTTGCATCCGAGTTGAAGGCATCTTATAGGTACCAATTTCACATCTGCTTTTACAGAAGGTTTCACTGACAGCTGTATCAACAGCGATGGGATATCCTTGCCGTGGACATACTTACAACTACATATGACTTTTTTTTTTTTTTGAGAACTTTACTTTTTCAGGTCAAAAGGAGAGCTGATGTGACAGTTTAACGGCTCCTTGTGTAAAGTTCAAACACTCCGAAAAGAAGCAGGTCCCAAGAAGATCACCCGTAGGATGTTTCAGGAAGGAAGTCCTCAAGACAAGACTTGAGCAGCATCACAGATACATGCCATGTTTCTCAGAGCATTCTCCCCCCCCCCACCCCAGAAAACCTGTCCAAGGAGAACAAAGATGCATTTGTCCAGGATCTCCAGCAGTTTCAGGGAAGTTGCAGCCAACATGTAGGATGCTTCCCAAAAACACTGAACTCACCATTTTTTTTTACTGCCCACATGCTCGGATGATACACAGCAAATCTGATGCATCCTGAACAGAGCAGGGCCTGAAGTTCTGGACACAAGTGTGGATATGCATTTCTGCCTTGAGTTATGTCAGCCAGAACAGAGTTAGGAAAAGCCAGAAAGAAGCTCTTATTTAAATTAAAGAAAAAGCTTTAAAGCAAGTGGGAAAATTCCACACACTTTTTCTCAGGAAAAGTCAGATACTTGCTTGCATTAGAACCCATCCTGGGTTCTAGGATGTCTATGTTTCTGGGAACATAGCTGGACAATGGAAGTCTACAATAACACTCCCAAAGGTGGTTTCAAAGAAAAAAAAGACTAGCAAAGTTTGAAGGCCCTCTTCCATGCCCTCAGGAGCTCGGTACCACGAGCTGGATGAGTATCTGAGCCCCTTCATCTTACAATTCACTGAAAAATATTTAGGAAGAAATGCCTAGTGAGGGTGTACTTCCAAAGATCAGTCTGTCATCGTTTCTGGATAACCCCTTACCCTTCTTCCCCAACTGTGAAGTTTACAGACAGTAAATAGTATTTTTATCTCAATATATTAATTAGTATCTCAGCCTTGAGAAAATTAAAGATCCTCAAAGTCACCTCTTCATTGCCTACCCATCAGCCCTGGAATCAGGCAGCAATCTGCAAGGAGAACTGCACCTGCTGTTAACAATAAACACAAAGTTTTGAAACACTGCACACTCTAAAGGGTCTCCCTGCACCCACGTCCTTCAAATCCTCATACCGCACGGCTTCATGTAACCCACAGACAATGAGATAACGTTATAAATAACAGCAGCATGTCGTAGCTGTTTGCCTCAGTAAATTCCACAGTGAATAAGGCTCCGTGACTCAAGGCTAAACAGCACTTGATTCAATAGTCATGGGGAAATAGTTTAAAACAAGAAGTGAGACATTGCTTTTCCATCCGTACCTAAAAGCTGTGCCCCTCTCATCTGTCCACAAAGGACAGCTGAAGGACACCAAGAAAACTGTGCACTGCTGTCAGGGCCTTCTTGCAGTCAAATCTCTTGCGCGTTTGTTTGGTCTGCCTCTCCATTGCTCCACTCTTACAGATTTAATAAACTCAAACTTAAGGGGTTCCTTTTCTGCAGCTGTATTTTCTTGTTGCTGAACCAAAGATCTAAAAGCTTTAGGGAAATCTTTTCCACAGACATAGAGAACACATGAAAATGTGCTTCAAGGACACAGCTATTCCTACTTTACCATGGAGAAAAAAAAAAAATATTAAAAAATTGCTATCTCCCCAAGGAGATGTACCCATGACCACTGTAATGATGTGCAAAAGAACCAACAAAGTTCCCACTAGAGCCACAATCCACCTCCACTCCAATAGTTAATGATTAAATATTTTCCATTTTAAAAGCCTCCTGCCTCACTTTTCTTCTAGTTGAGTACCAAACACTGGTGTTACCGAACCCCTAGATCACAGGATAAGGGCAAACAAGCTAGAACAATAAGACACACTATTACCACGACATCTCAAATAAATTTCAAACTGCATTATAAACACAAGCATTGTTAACTTCTGATCCATTTCTGTGCTGAACGTTATAATTTACCTTAATTTTGGTTATGGAGGTAAGCCAGCCAGCCACAACAGCATTACAAAATCATATAACTAGCCAAAGCCAGTAGCAGTAATAGCTGTGTCAAAGTGGAGGGCTACGAGACAAACAGCCTGCTTGGAGCTCTTCACGTTTAGTGGATCAAGAGAGGCATGCTTATACCTGCTACACGCTCATATTTTGCAGGTGGAACTTGGGAATATTATCCCTCCAGTTACTACATGAAAGAGTAACTCAGGGTAATGGTATTCTGGAGGAACAGCGCCTACCTGGCCTGCTATGTTAGCACTTCTGAAGGCAACCTGGTACACTGACCAAAGGCACAGAGATGATACAAAAATACCCTGGAACAGTGATACAAGTGGCATTCGTTACTGAATCAACCGCCAAAAGTACATGACATGCACAAGTAGAGCAACAAACTGATCTTGGCTGTGAGCAGAGAAACCTTAAGGAACTGAAATTAAGACAGCAACCCCCGTCCTTTACAAAGGCTGTCAAACCCACCTCCACAGTGTCTCTACAACACTGCTGACTTGACAGTTAAGGACTCCCTAAAGAGCTAGAGAAATTCCGGTGTCATAAACACCAAGGGCTTAAGACACAAAGAAGATAAACACAGACAAGGTAAACTTCAAGAGCAGCACTGCTTGGTTAAAGCATATAGATCTGGGCTCAAAAAGATCAGGGTTCATGACCAAATCTCACTAACAGCATTCACAGATGCTGTAAACAGTCACACCTTGCAGATGAAAACCATGTTGCATTGCCAATTCTCAAGCCAACGTCTTGGTTCCTAGTTCCAGCACTAACACCGGTGCCAGCTTCAGAAGACTTCATTCAGCTTCACAGCCGAGATGGAGAACTTATATCCATATCCATAGAAGAACACGAAGCTCACTGTGATGAGCTTCATAACATGAAGCACAGCGGTATTTTATTTCTGACAAAATTTACTATAATTAAAGTAAATAAGAGTCAAATATAGAGCACTTTTACTCTGTTCTACCAATTAAGTGAAGCAAAATTACTAGGTGGGAGACTTAGGTGGACAAACTGGGCAGTTACAGTTTTGAAGCTGGCACCAGAGACAAGACAACAACATTAAAGGACCAGCGAAGTTCAGAAGTTAAAAGAGCACACCAGTCCAGAGAAACAACTTTGCAATAAATACACTGGCAGTGATGTCTGCTCTCTATTCACTCGCTCAGCCTGGAATTTTACCAGCTGTTTCTGAGAAATAACCACGCAGATTTTCTGAAGTAGCTCAGCTTGCACAACATCATTGTTAAGTTAAAGGAAAATTACCTCCTCTTTTTCCACTTTTATTTCACAACTACTTAAGAAAACCCTCTAAAGTAATATTATAAGAAGAATATCAAGAAGAGATAGTTAAATACTGACCAACAAGCAGTTCTTGGTTGGAATATTACATTTGTATTATTCATGATAAACCCACTCCTTAGAGGCTCATAAGAAGTGCATTATGTATCTTGACAGGAGTATAGAAGGTCACCACCTTCTAAGGGGTAACAATTATAAAAATCTTAAGAGTTTATCAGCATCAGAAAGACATCCTCAGGCAGTAAGAACAAAAACTTCACTAAAGTCAGGAGAGGCTGTTCCACATCAGGAACTTTCTCACAGCATCTGGTCTCACAGCATTGGTTCAGAAATGCTATGTTCCAGTCTTGCAGAAACCTCTGCAAGATTAGGGGGAAAAAGCTATAGATTTTCTTAATATGCTGCACTGTCACACTAATCATTTTACCTAGTGTTGTACTATGCACAAACCCACAATTTAATAAAAAAAATAATTCTGAGTTTTCATCACCGATTTCCATCATAGTGAACCTCACACGATGTTGCTTTATGTCATGTTGCACTGCCTGGCATATCAAACACAACGGTCAAGACCATGACCTTGAATATGCAAGTCTGAATAAGTAGGAATGTTTCCTTACCATAATCCACAGCAGATTCACAACTAGCCTGGAATACAGGTCTGGCTTAGGGGCTTACTGTGCAAAGGAGATATGCCAGAATTGAAAAAGGGGAAAATGTCTGCAAAATGTTTGACTAATCTGCTTACACAAAGCCTTTAAAAGTAAAACCCAAAAAAGTCTAAGTTAATTGTTATTGAATTCTGACTGCTAGAACTATTTTATGCTTAGATGTGGTGTTTAAAGAAAGCCATAGCCTCATACCCAAATCTTATTTTGTCCTCCAAGTCATACCAGTTCCCTGGAGAATGTGCTACTGCCTCAGATTCCTCTGTTTAGTTTTTTTAAAAGCACGAGTGGCCAGCATAAGTGAGGTCAGGCTCCAGTGACCCATCAGGAAAGTACGTGAAAGCAGGAGACAAATCTGGGTGATGCTCACTCATCTGTGTCAGCTCCTTAAAGAAAGAATTCTTCTTGTAAAACACGGGTACTTTTTATTCTGTGACCGCATTTGTAAGGTTGGAACAAGAAAAACCAAGAATAAAGGAAAACCCTGAAGAGGAAATAAATGGAGAAGATAAAAAACTTCAGATGACACAAACAGGCCTCCCATAAAATGTCTTTATTCTCTAGTTCAGAGACCTCTTCTTAAATGCTACAGGAAAATCCACAGTTCATTTTGCAGAATAGTCCAAACTCAACTTCATGAAGTTTAAAACCGTTTAAAATGTTATTTGTGTTAGACCTGGAAAAGAAATGCTTGCAAAAATGTTACAGAATCATGTATTATGTGAAATAAAAAATAAAAATAAAAATCTTTCTGAAAAAATCCTAATTGTGCCGATTTCTCCAAATGAGGTGTCCTTTCGACAAAGCCAAACCTCACTGGGTGATTGCCACTAACACATGCACCTCATATCACTAATGATATCTCCTCAGAGAAATGTGGGCATCTATAGGTGATGACATATCAATGCTTAGCGCTCCAGCACGTCTCAAATTCAACAACCCATTTCCTTGCTCATCAAGCTGCTTCAGTGATCTTAGCTTTTAGAAATCAATCAGTGCAGCAGTTAGTAAGTTAGGTGTACCGTAACATGCAGACAGGTGGATCTGAAGCTAATATGCAGATACTGAATGAATAACTGTCTAAGAGTCTAAATGAGATGGGTTTTTTTCCCCCGGAAACACAACCATTTGAGCCCAGTTTCTGCAAGTCTGACTTCCCGTGCTACCTCTCTCACCCCTCACCCCGAAGTCTCTGAACCCATCAGCAGCTTCCCCAGATAAGACAAAGCAGTAGGTAGAGGGGAGAGAATGAAACTCCCTGGAAGCCTGTTTAGATGAGTTTCTGTCATGAAGGCACTTCTAAAGAAAAACTTTTGGTCTGAGCTTGTACTGGGCTCAGACCCCAAAATGCAACTAGAGATACATGGGGAGGGGGGGGAATCTCAGTTCCAGAGCTCAGGAAACGTCTGGCTCCTGAAACAGGTATCTTTTAAGGGTTGTGTAATAAGCTATCGATGTTTAGAAACTGGAGAATAATGGCTATATAGTCAGATTCAAAAACACACAATCCATTTTCTGACAGACATTGCATGAGAGGCCATCCGTATCCTGCTGAGATACACTTCTTCAGTTGTTGCTATCACACAATTCAGTGTCAGCAGCCAAACTAGTTAGTAGTTTTAGCTAATAAAATATTCAGGGTGACTAGAGTTCAGAAAGAGAACCATCAGCCACCACATTCAAAGGCACAGGCGAGTAGAAATAAGCATTCGTGACAAGACAGCATAGCTGAAAGCCAAGAGGCAGGTGGGTTTCCATGACGGATTAAGGCTATCACATAGCAGGGGTGGTGACCAAGCTAGTATACTAAAATAAGACACCGAGGCTCCAAAACAGCTTTCAGTTCCTTACCTCTTAGGCACCTGATAAACGTGAAATGGTGAACCTCCAGCAAAAGAATCCAAAGCTTACTTCAAAGTCTGAGTACTAAGAGTTTAGAAAAATTCTTGCCTACTCCTTTTCAGGTACACAGGTCTAACTACTGTCAAAGAATCTCAAAAATGGGAAAAGAGGTGAGACCTGGTAGATTTTCAGACCATAGCTCAGATTTTCCCCTCTTCCCCTTCCTTTCACTCCACAGTTAACATCAATATGTCCTATCTAGAGTGGCAATTTTATGTCCCAACAGAACAGCTACTGCAAAGACACCTCTTGTACGTTAGAGTATTTGGCACAACTGTTTCTTGGGTTTCTAGAAATTACTGAAGAAGGTGCTCTTCTGATCACCAAAGAAGATACCTCAAGCATCAGAACTGTTCAGACACAGTAGGCTAGAAAAGATCAATTTTCAAATAACCCTTTTTGATTGAAAGCCAGATAAATTTCAAATTATCTTGCATTATCCATCCAATCCAAGTGATCAACGAAGCAGACAGGTTTCCTTAAAAAGAGTTATGAGATTTTAGTATCTTGTGCAATATTCGATACATGCTAAAATCCCATCACTACAGATGTTATAACAAAGAGGCTATGTTCTCATTATTTCAGCAGCTATCAAGTCTGAAATGATCACAGTGATTAACTGGAGATCATGTCAGCAACTTTCCTTAACTTGAAGACAGATAGATACAGCTGATGGCTCACAGACATGGACCTGAAACAAATTACCAGTTATAAAAATGGAATAAATATTGGCTCAATTCCTTCTGTTTTTCAATAAATAGCAATCTGTTTTTCTCTTACCATTCTATGTTAAGCTATTCCAGTTTCTGATGTCTCAAAAATACCCATCAAACAATACATGTTAAAGTTAGAAAATGCATCCCATTTAATTATGATGTTGCGGCAGTATGAGCTTCAAAACAGAAGGAGGAGTGACCTCATGAGACGTTCGCCTAAAAGAAGATGAAAATTGTCATAAGAATGCATTCCAACTCCTAGAGACTTCTAATTCCTATGTAGGAATCAAATTTAGATTTAAGTTCCTTGTGTTTGAAACTACACTAAATAATCGGTCCCAAACTCTCAGGCTACAAACAGCCTGTGGATCTGCCCGCACCAGACCTATGACCAAATATTTCTCTTTGAGCATACAGTTGGCAACTCTGGCCAGCCCCAAAATCTCAGAAACAAATTCATTCTCTGACTATACAGCACTTCACAGAGGTAATTAATCTCCAGTAGGATTAGCCTGCTGATGCTCCGAAAGCTTACTGGTTAAGTGAATAACCACCAAGAAAATCACAGAGAACTGGAAACTCCAGTGGCGTTTTCAGACCCTATCTTACCCCCATATATTTGTGCAATTATTCAGTAGTAAATAAGCTGTTATATAGACAGAAAATAAAAGTAATAATGGAAGCAGGTTCCTGATGGATATCCATTACCTCCCTCCAGCACCACAATGCAATAAACCAAACACCTCCCAGAACTACCACAGGTTACTCCTGCTCTGCTTCCTCATGCATGCCCAGCTATCAGCCATGAAGAAACCAACCCCAGTTTCTGCAGAAAAGGCGTAGGACCTTCCACCCTTCTATGGAAACAGGTCATATGCTAGAAAACCGAGGAAGAGAGAATACAGTCATGTACCTCACACCACCAAACCAGGTAATAAACCCTTACCCAAAACAGTGCTCTATTACATTTGTAGCTATTCAGCTTCACTCATTTTGTAGAGACAGTAGCACATTTGGGCCACATGTAAAAACAGACTGAGTTCTTACTTCAACCTCAATTCTAACTTGAAATGCAGGAATTAAGACACCAAAAAAGTGTAGAGTGCTCTTCAATTTGTTCTTGACTTCTTTTCCCCCTGCAACCCATAAAAAAAAACCACCTAGCAATAAGAGCAGGTTACTTAAAATTTCTAAATATTTACTAAATTACTAAATACTAAAATTTCAGGCAACGCATTGGAAGTGTTCATTTCAGGTTATGGGGGGGTTTTAACTCATCTTTCAGTGAAAGATGGTCCAATTGCTAGTAGGAAATTGATAGTTTTACTGTTTTGTCACAGAAAATTCTCATACGATCCAAACTTTCAGAAAGTTACAGAGATTCCTATGCTCCGTTGCTAATACAAGCTACATTTTCAGAGTATGAACAAAGTGCCTTCAGTTGTAATTGAACAGTGTAGAAAAATCCCACATTTTTCTAGACTGGGAAAGAGTCTATGCATTCCGCAAGTAACACTTTTACAGAAGCCAGATGATTTTTTTTTTAAATTTCACACAACTTTTCAGGCTGCCATCTACTCAATTTTTCTCCTTCCTCTCAAGTTACCAGAGGAGTAAGCAGTTCACGTTGTTTGCAAATGTACAAGAGAAGCTTAACACCACCCAAGTACTTTGGAAGGCTTTTGCCAAGAACTGCCCACAACACTAATAGAAACCTCAATTGTTTCATGCTGATCTGAAAATACCTTAAGTTAAAAGACCTGGCACCCTCTTCCCAGTGGTAATATTTCTTACTAGCTTCAAATAACTCACTTTGGCTGCAATACGGTCATAAGACAAAACTACTCATCATTTGCTGGCCCACACTCACTAATATCAAGCAGGTGGAACACTGGGGAGATCAGCTTGCTCTCCACCAGACCCAATTTTTAATCAGCTTGGCTAAAAGCCAAGGGTTAGAGAAACCAGTGACTTGAGGAAAGGGAACCCTGGAATTAGCCATACTTACAGTATTAAACAATCTAACAGTTCTGAGCAAACACCTGCGATGGAGCTAGTAAGGATTAAGTCTGTGTACAAGATTAAAGCAGTTAAATGCAGCTGAGACCTGGTGTAACCGACACCATCCTCCACCACGGACAGCACCTATTTACAAGTGGTAAAAAAATTACTCCCACATTAATAGCAGTGTGAGACTCTCATGCCATCATCACAGCCGCAAGTGGCTAAATTCTGGTAAAAAAACCTAAGCAAAAATACCACAGCAGCAGATATGATGAACATGCAGTATCCTCCTGCAACTGAGTAGCATGTTCTGGGATTCCCACCAGGAAGTTATTCTCCTAAGAGTATTCTTTACTGCGTGCATGCATACTAGGAGTTGAGAAATACCAGCACAGCATGAAACTGTGACTGAATAAGCTTAGTCACATTTGCAGAGGTCCAAAGAACAGAACCATTAGACCTGCTTATAGCCTATGTCACCATCACAAGTACCAGCTCTTCCAGCCATATAGCCTATGTCACCATCACAAGTACCGGCTCTTCCAACCATACAGCCTATGTCACCATCACAAGTACCGGCTCTTCCAACCATATCCAAGTGGCTTAAGAATGCCATCATTTGTTAAAGCACAAAAAATCAATTCCCACAATTCAGCCAGTTGAAATGAATATAGTTTTAAGCAGTTTTATAGTATAAATGAAGATTAGTGGAAGAAATGCAAAAGTAGCCAATAATTGAGATAATATTACTTCCTACCCCCAAACCTCTCCTTCCAAATCCCCAAATACTAGGTCTGCAAGTGAATCCTTAAGCCTGGATTGCAGAGATAAGAAACAGGCAAACGGATGAACACCACTAAATTAACTTGTTTGAAGACAGTAAAGCAAAAAAATGCAGCACTGAGGGAAGCATTTTTTTTTTCTTTGAATGCTACGAACTGAAGGCTGCCAAAACAGATAACAGATGACTTGCACTGGACAAATAATATTCAATATCTATTGAAGCTGGAGTTGTCTGAAGAAGTTTCAAAAAAGTTTCCCAAAAGTTAGAGAGACCAAAAGCATCCAAAGGAACATCAGACAGGTTCAGAGTATTGTATCACAGTGTCAGGCTTCCTGCCACGGCAGGAGCAGATCTCCAGATATCTGCAAGGACAGCAACATGACCCAAGTAGTTACAGTACATACGGCACCAGCAGTACTACAAGTAGAGATTTATTGAATCTTGAAGGCACTCAGAGCTTTGCCTAACAAGATTTCACCGCTACCACATACTCTAAACAGCATCTGCTTAAAAACAGAACATCTTTCCTTAGTAATGGATTTTTACAAGTTAATCTACAATTCATATCCTTTTGTCTAAAAACAGACATGTTAAACAGTGAGGTTTTGGGTTTGGTTTGGGGGGTTGTTGTTTCGGGGGTTTTTTTAACCTGAATTATGAGTTCACATAGATTTCTTATGAGAGGAGGTCAAATTCTTTCTCTTGACTGACTCAAATGAAAACATATTGAGATTATGAGTAAATGTAGCCATAAATCTTTCTCCCTCAATTAGTTTCTACAATCAACTGAAGAACAGCATCAAGAATACCCTGCAGATTTAAACAAGAAACAGCAATTTACAAGATATAAATAATCAGTTTTGATACAATTGGGAACATGAAGATAATTACATACTTCTCTAAACATAGCTGCATGGGATTTTATCCATCATTCTGGAGACAAGCATTGCCTTCCATCAATGTTTTAGTCACTGCAGTTATCTTAACCTTCCATCTTACTCTTCCTGAAGTTCAGGTACTGTCTCTTTTTAGGCACACCATAATTTTATTCCAAGTAGGTATCCACATTACTACTGTAAAACAGTAAAAAAAAAAAAAGTTTCTGTAAAATTTCTTTCTATGTAGCTCTTAGTAGCATTTTGACCAGGTTTTGAAAGACTGCCTTCAGTTAGCAAGTCTAGTTGGGCACTTATTTCCATCATGCTGGAGTCACTCAAATCACAGTCACATGAAACCCATAGTTTATCTGAAACCTTGACTGTGCTCATTTTCCCCTCATCTTCATTTCCCAAAGCCAGTGAACTGTATGATTAAATAAACAAATTTTATATGAGTTCTCTTATGGATCAACATGACACAGGACCAAGATTCTACATGCATTGATGATGCCCTGATTTCCATCCTTTCCATATCATGTCTTCCTCACTCCTATTTCATAACTTTTAGTAGTATCAATGCCATACTCAAGTCATTCAACAACTGAAGAGCAAGAGAGCTAGTAGCATCATTATCTGTTTTATCAAATTAAATATTTTCATTTGTGAGGGAGCCATTCTTACCCCACTGTAATCTATGTGCACCTACCTCGGCACTTAAGCTGGTCAAAGAAAAGCAGAGTTTAACAATTAGCACAGGGTCACAGCATGTTAATGGATTTTGCTGCATACTACATATACTGGTGTTCAGAAAGATTAATGGCAGAAAACTGCATTAATTAATCATCTTAATGAGCCTGATTGTTTCTCTAAAGGAAATGCAAGGAAACCAGTTCTTGCTCACAAGTGGAGAATGTGTGCTGTCTGCCACATACCTCTCCGTATTGTTCAAGTATCCTGTGGTTACTAAACTGCAGCAACACGTGGCTCACTCCAGAATCCTACCGCCTCCAACAGCAGCGGTCTTCTTCAGAGCACCCTGTGTTGGTGAGAAATGTCACCGGGGTCTTCTCGATCCCAGGGTGACAAGAGGAAAAAAAGCAAAAATGAAAAAACTCACTAGCATGGAGGGTGGGGGTGCAGTGTTTAGTCCTCAGATCTTATTTGCATGTAAAGCTCTAATGTCATACTAATTTCAATGGCACCAGTTGTGTTACTCCCTGTAGGTACCATTCAAGACTCCAAACGATCACTTCAATTTTAGGTTTATTTTCAGTTTACAGATGTATCAACAAGTTAATTTCTCACTGCTCACTCAGACTCAAACCTTCCAACAAGCATTTTCAAAAGACACACTTGACACCACAACAAATTAGCAACATACACTAAAACTTCATTTTGGCAAATCCAAACAAATTCTAAAGTGCCAGCACGCCTTCCTCTCAGCACTCAGTGACAAAGCACAGGTGAAAGCCATTTACCACCCAAGACTAACAGAACTTTACTCCACTGCCACTTGGAAATAGCAACAAGCAGCCTAACTCTTGCATGATTACCATTGAGACAAACCATCAGATACAACTTCTGCCAAGAACCTGGTTTCTCTGCTCCTGACATTACAGCTTCTGTTAGATTAAGAGCTTCTCTTCTACTGTGAGGAAATGAAACTTTCTTTTATTCTTGGTTTCAGCTAATGACATTTTACACACACACACACCCCCTTGAACAGAAACTGAAGTTAAAATGGAAAGGCTCAGGTCTACTGCTCTTTAAAATATTCTTTGACAAATTATCACCTCCTTTTATCATTGCTTCAACTTACATTAATAAAATTAACATATCTTAGCTCAGCTTTCTGACATTAAAGGTTGCAAGAGGCCTACACAACAGCCTTATCTACCAGTCCACCTCGGAGGAGCTACACGCGATACAGATGTCAGAAGCTGCCTGCAGTCTGAATTTCAAAAACCGCCCGTATCAGCCTACATCAATCACAGGAAAATATAGATCTGTTTGCTTCACAGAGAAAAGATTTTTGCCTTTGTAGCTGTAAAAAAAAAAAAAAAAAGTTTCTTAAAAACCGTCTCTATTGATTTTAACAAGAGCAAGGAGCACTCAGAACACCAACAAGCCAAATCAC
The DNA here is from genome assembly GCA_035590275.1 of Ibycter americanus. Lineage (NCBI taxonomy): Eukaryota > Metazoa > Chordata > Aves > Falconiformes > Falconidae > Ibycter > Ibycter americanus. The sequence goes on along the minus strand of JAVJGI010000032.1, from coordinate 7,085,881 downwards.
CCATTAACCCTTGGGAGAAAGTCCTGTGGCAAGTTTTTCAGCCCTTCAACTAAGTAGCTGCCAAATAAAAACACCTGTGTACAGTGGCCACGTATCATCATCTGAACAATCATTGAACAATCATTATGTTTTGTGCCTTCCCCCCCCCTAAAGTTTTTAATAGTCACACCAGCTGCCCAGACACATTTGAGGAGAAGTCTCATTTAGGCCAGGTATCATGGATTTGTCATTATACCTATTTGCCCCAAAGCACATAGGCCTGCCCTAGAAGTCAGATAATTAGAACAGTTAATGAATCATTTTAACATTGCAAGTCCTTAAGGGTCTCGGAACCTCTACCAGATTTCATGAATTTCCAACTAGTTATGAAGAAGTAAAATCTTTGTTGGTTAAAGTTTCTTCCACAGGATAAATTTACTTATTATGCAAAATCACTTCCAAGACATTCAAATTAAGTACCAGCATCACCAGGGAAAGCTCCAACACTTTCATACACAAATGGCAAGAACAAAGAAAGGCAGAAGGAATTTTATTTTTTTTTAAATCCTCAAGCTTGTACTCAGATAAAGTTCTTAATGCCACACTGCTGATAAAGCTAATCATGGAGTGCAAACCAAACACCACTCCTCCCCCAAAAGGAAACGCTTTAAATATGTAAAGTGGAACCTTAAACAGGTTACATATAAAAAATAAAAATCCTAATACACAGTGAAATATCTGAAACTCCACTGGACCCATGGCAGAGCAGGGGATGCAAAACCCTGAGGCCCTGCACCGTCAGCGACGGACAAGGCAGAGCACAAAGCAGCTGGAGGACAAAGCTCCCTCTTGCTATCTCTAATAAGCAGACTATGATAACCTCGCTCTTTGCCAGCACCAACTGCTAGGGAAGCTTAAAATGAAGTTCATTACAAGTAAATTTTAACACCAAAACCAGCTACAGCAGCGGATCCTGGAATGAGGTGCAATCTGGCTATTATTTAAGAGGCTCTTCTTCGCAGCTGGAATAGTCATTCTGATGACCAGCGTTAAGATGTTCACAAAACAAAATTAGTCCAATTGCTACACTGAAAGGGTAGTTTCGGGGTAAGAGGGGGGGAAAAAAAAAAAAAAAAAAAAGATGAACGCTTGCAAGAAAGCAGCTCACAAAAAACAGAAAACACCAGTGGCTTCACTGATCAAGTGCCACAGAAGGTGATCACAAAGCAGAAAAAATTAAACAGGACAACCTCCAAGTCACTCAGAACCCACCAGCACATTCATGCTTCTCAATCATGACAGAATTCACAATCCATTTTCTACATTTCATGGTTTCTAAGAGAATATACGCCACCATACATGTACTCGTTCGATAGCTTTCACTTACAGGCAACGGGCCAAGAACGATGCCTGCCTCATTAGGCACATGTCAAAGCCTACATTTTTCAATACTACAGAGCCGTATACAGACTTTCAACAATTCAATAAAATTCTGCAGAAAAAGATACAAGAAACAGCTCATCCACCAAAGTAGCTAACTTAACCTCAGAGGCCAGGCCGGACAGACCTTATTCCCAGACAGAAGACTTTTGCTTAGGAGATACGCAAGTTGACATACCTTTAAGGTAATCTTAATTTTAATAATTTAATTTTTTAATTAATAAAATAATTTCAATAACATTTTAATTTTAATCTTACAATTAATAATTTAAAAAATTCTAAGGAAAACAATGTCATATACAAACAATGTACTGGAAAGCAGTAAAGGCTCTGAGCTTACCCACGTTATCTTAAGTTCCTCTGAAAGAGAGTCATGGTTCCAACAATTTTACAAGACTTAATGAAGCCGAGGAGTGAAACAGCTCAACACCATCAGTGCTGGGTTTTCCCCTTGCCAGCACTATGCCTTCTGCAGGAACTCACTCCTTGCCCAGAAACCAAACCACAGTTTTCTGCTTCTTCCTCTTCCTTCTCAGCAGTTGCACATAACCCAAGTTCTAATGCTTGCACTAAAGTTTTACAGAATATACAAATGTCTTCAGTCACCAGGCTCTAAATTAGCTACCCAAAAAATATAAAAGAAATATTGTAGTCTATAAAAGCAAGATACAGCCAAACTCAAAGTCGGCTTGTCAAAGAACCAGGCACCAACTCCTATTTCAGTCATAAAATTCCTCGCTATGCAGTAAGGAGGAAGCTACAATAAAAATAAAATGACAAGAGAAGGCTATTAAACAAAATCTGCCTTTAAAAATGATCCGATATCTCAAATGCTACTTGTACTTTGTGAATGTAACCAATTTGACAGGAGCAGAAACTGGAAACAGATTGTAGTTGACACATTGACGTATTTCTACTCTTGATTTAACAGGGAAGTCGTTCAACTTTCTACTGGTTTTCTAACTTAAAATAAAATAACAATGAAAGTGAAGAGATGAGAGCCTCCCCATCCACAAAGAAGAGGCCACAGCTAATGGCAGCTGGTTTAGTTCTTCAGCTGGCTCTTCCTGGACCATGACAGCCAGCATTTCCACAGACTGAATTCCTAAACCACTAGATCAAAGTTTGTGCTATTCATTTATTTTTTTATGATTATTAACAGGTCCCAGAAACTTCAAGACTTGCACGAGTCTCAATTCAGCCCAGGAAAATTAGGGTTTTGCAAATAATTTAAAATTTATATTCATAGGTTAATTGTAAAAAACACACAAATGAAAATGCTTAAGTGCAGAATATGTGAACATTTAATTGCTCTAAAAGCTATTTCTTTTTACATTAAGAAGATTATATTGGCTGATAACAAATACCATGCATACAGGTGCACTTCAGATTAATAAAAAGCAGGATCAGAGAGAAAGCAAAAAGACTGCTGTTGAACATAGCTACCTAAATAAATGCTGCTTAGGTGAGAATATCTGGTAAATTGTAAAACCAGAAACGTATGGCGAGAAAAGACACAACCTGACTGCTTACCTACAGAGCAAAAGACAACTGTAAACCGTAACTTGTTGCTAGTTTCATATACTTCTCCATTTCTGGGATAAATATACTGCTTAATAAGACAGACATACAGTCACTATGCAGGTTTTACATTCAGACTATTGATATGTGTATGCAAAAGAAAATCTCTGTTTTCACAAAAATTGTTCTGAAATCCACATCCAAGGAGGATGCACTATATATTTCTTACAGCTAGGTAAAGATAAACTTTGCACTGCCTATGGAACTATATGCAATAATATATCTTTCTGTCAAAAGTAACCCAGTTGCTTAGGCTTTGAAATGCCAGAGTAAATATTCCAACAGAAAGAACAACACCTAAGTTAAAAAAAAAAAAAAAAGAAAAAAAGAAAAAAAGAAAAAAACCCACATCAAAACCAACGAATTATTCACATTATCTTGTTGACAACAAAGAGCCCGTCAGTTCAGGTAGGCCTGCATCAGAGCTGCCATTTCTTCCCCCCTCGCCAGTTTAGTTCCACTTTAGTTTAGGCAGCAGCATAATCCTCCCGCTTTGATCAGCTGCAAAAGTGCTTGTTCTAAACAGACGGATGCGCCGAGCCGTCACATTCCGCAGTCAGTCATCTTCTTGCAGTTTCCCCAGCCTGAAAGTGAGCACCCAGCTGGGTTTCTTAATTCAAGATCAAGAATATTTGTAAATAAATATATGTACAGAACACTTATTAAATAGGCCACTTTTTATTCGGAACTGAACAGATTATTTTTCTCCCACACACTGTAGAAAAGCACAGAAGATTAATTCAAGGTCAGCAGGCAGACACGGTACACCGCAGACCTATATGACCAGAGAGTAGATGCTGCCTCCTCTCTTCCAACTCTTCTCAGAAACAGCCATGGTCTTTACAACCAAACTATGAATTTTCCTTTCCATCAACAAATGATTCCATCAAGCACAGCGTAGAAGAAGGGCGCTGGATAAAAACCAGCAAACTCGCTCTCAGATGGCATACTCCCTGCTTTGTTTAGGTTTCAGATAGCCTTTCAAGCCCTTGTTTTCATTTCAAATAACCTCTTGTCACCCTCCAACATGGAAAACTGAAGATCTAGATAAATTAACTTTCCAACAAAGATCAGTGCAACATTACGCAAAACAGAAAGAATTAGTGCTGCCTAATCCAGAAGCTGCAAGTGTAAAGCAGCTGCACTCACTTCCGACACAGCAGAAGTGAATTTAACTAAAAACTCAGAAGCAGGACTTAGTATTAAAAAAATCTCAATGTAAGTCTTGAAAGACTAAAAACAGAACTATGAGTCAAACCAAATCTGAATCCACAAATAAGACTCAAACACTTTAAATAAAGAAGTTGCCAACTCTCACCATACACAACATGACACTCAAGCAACTACTAAGCGTAGTACTTCAAGCACTTCCTCATTTTTGCTAATTTCTGTAAGCAAACTTAAAAGTGAAAAACAGAGAATGACAAAACACCAGCTCTCAAGCAGTCCAAAACATCCTGGCCAAAGGGCTGGAAAAAGTAAACCTAAGAATGGGAAGAGAACTCATGGTGGCAGTTGTCTCCATTCCATTAGAGACAAATATTGTCATTCGGGGAAAAAAAATAATTGAAATAATACCACCTCTTTGGGTTACAGTTACAACCTGCTCCTAAAAGATGAAAGCTGTACTGACATCAGTTACTACTCTGAGAGGTTTGGGGTTTACTTCCTCTGTTTAAAAATCTCACAACAGCAGAATCGTGCAAAGACTGTAAGGTCTGACGGATATTTGCAAGAGAACTCAAGGAAGTTGTGGTATTTAACACTATGTCTAAGCTTCTTCCCCTCTCTCAACTTTTTTTTTCTTTTAATATGAAATATTTCAAGTGGGATCTCCTGTAACTGATATAAAGGGATTATACAGCAGCATTACAGCACCAGAAACCGAACACTTCCATCCTCCAGACAACGCTTGGACAAAAAGACTGTTTTCAAATTCTAACAGGATCTTGCTGAAGTAACTGCAAAATATTGAGAGAAAAGAGCGCAAGTATGAAGTGCGGTTTCATGTAAATCGCAGCTTCTTGCAGTATTCAGAATAAATCCCCCTGCAATACTCTAATTTTGCACTTCCAGCACAATTCAGTGTAGGATTTAATAAAAATTGAGCCTTTCAGGTACCAGAAAGTTAAGGCAAACTGGAAGCTAGTATTTGGAAGGCTTTGGCATAGTTATTCGGTATTAATAAAAAAAATAAAAAATAAAAATTCAAAAGCCCACAGCATCAACCATAATCTTGAGATTCTTGTGCCACTTCCCCTTGCTGCAGCAGAGGATCACTCATTTATCTGCTACTGCACATGGTGTTTGTCCAGCAAAGGTTAACAGAAAAAATTATAGGCTGGCTAGGAGCCATAACGGCAACTCTCCTCAGCATAGGTCAAAGTTACGATGGGGAAATTCATAAGGCAGGAAAAGAATACTGACACTAGCTTTTTACCCACTCTAAAGAGTAAAATGGTGCACATAAGTGAAAATCTCAAACAGACATTGGTCTAGTTATACAAAAGAACACACAGTGCCATAATTTCTCTTCCTTATTTGATAGGTAAAGCTTCTAAATATCTCAGAAAACAGTTATCATATATGAGACCAGCCACCGTGAGCCACATGCTACAGTTGAACACTAACAAGAGAGTAAAACACCAAAACAAAATGAGAATTGCAGCCAAGGTCATAAGGTGGTGATGGAGCAGAAATAACTCTTCCCGAACTCACTCTGTTATCACACATATACCTCAATAACCATGAAATCACTCCTGAAATGAATGGAGGGTGGCAAACCCCTCCAGCATACCCTGCTCACCACATAAAAAGGATTCTGTAAAATTGCAGTAGAAGACTGCAGAATTGCTACAATTAAGGTTTGCTGCCTTTCGTTTCAAAATGGCCACTTAACATTTTTATGTAAGTTAGGTAAAAAGACCAAAGCCTTTAAGCACAGCCTATAAAGCACTCTGTGTTACTACTGAAATACTGAACTAAAGGATTTGGCAACCTAGCCTGACTCTATTAGCAGGGGTGGGGGACCCTTCTCAGCTGGTGAGAGTTCCTGCATCAGCAATTCCTGACTGACAGCTGGGCTGTACCAGCCTCCCTCTCCGTGTCCCCAGGGAAATGAATTCCGTGTCTGATGACTAATTCATTACTCGGATTTGTGCTTAGGCAAGTCCAAGCCCAGATCATGCACCTTCCAACGCTGAATTCCTCCTCAGCCGGAAAGTGAGCGGGTGCACATCTGCTCCATCTAGAACATCACATTAGCATGCGGCCACATCAACCCAGCTCAATCAGCTGAGAACAAAAGCCGGGATTGAATCTGTAGGAGCTGGCTGAAAGCAGAAGAAACTGAAAGGGAAATTGGTACAGATCAATTCTAGCAGAGCTGCATTTGGATTTCTAAAACTGGAGAGGCAGATTTGAAAGCTCTTTTGTCAGTACCTTTGGTGCCTTTGAGACTCGAGCTCTAAGTCCTATTTAACACGGACAGTAGCAAACTAACCTTCCACTGTAAGAAGACATGGGTGCAGCTAACACCAGAGCCAAAGACACCAGCTGGGGAAGTAGAGTGTCCACATGCACACAGAAACGTGAGCCAGGAACCAAAAGCAGCCTGGCAAGCTCCGCTCCGCACTGCAGCCCCTCCAAGAGCCAGGGGCCGAGCCCTGACCCAGCTTCTGGCAGGCTGGCTGCGCACAGATGAACCTGCTTCACATCTCCCCTTCACTATCCTTCTCGCTCTTTCACTTTCTGAGGCTCCAGCACGAAGACATCTGCTGAAGAGAACAGCATTAAAGCTGTGGCAGGCTCCCCGTTGCTGATGTATTGGTAAAACTCACACCTGACACGGTGCATTTTTGCAGGATCTGAAGTGCTCACCAGAACCAGCAGTCACCTTCCAGTCAGGATCACTGCAGCAGATGGGGCTGGTCAGGTGTGGCAGACCCTACAAGCTCAGCCTCCTGTCTCTAACCTCTCTGCCTCCAACTGCTCAAAATTGCATTCACAATCCATATTTTACCGACTTACCCTGTGAAACACGTAGTTTTAATAAACAAGTCTTATCGACGTCCTACTAATTAAATCTACACCATAAATGAATGTCGTGTGTTAAGAGCATCACCTACAGCATCTGAGCCCCGCAAACGCAGCCTCCATATACACAATTATCACTCATGAGCACTGATGTTAATCCAGTTTGATCACAGATGAACAAAAGGTATTTTTGCTCCTTGCCCTCTCCGGGAAGCGTTCTTGTCTCTAGATTACAGTGAACTAATCTCGTAAAGGCTTCAAAAGGACATGAAATTTCCAGGCAATGTTTTCCTGCACCTGTGTTCACCAAGGTCTGAGCAGAACCAAGCTTTGACTCAGGCTTCTAGCTGAGAAGCGTGTTCTCCTGTGGCTGGGCAGGGGAAAAGCTGAACCTTTGCCTTGGGCTGCTGCAGAGCTCAAGGACCATTTGGCACATACAAAAGACCATGAAGTAACACGGAATGCCGTATCAGGCTCCCGGATTATTTATTTCCTTGCTTTCTAATTGCTACTTCTGATTAGGGAATACAAAGTCATATCAAAACACTGAAGTACAAACCAAATTCCATTAACCTATTTATAGAATTTATCTTATAGGTACATCAGCCAATCCTGCGCATTATTATCCCATTTTACTGCATTGCCTGTGACTCACTCCTACAGCTGTGCTCATAAGGGAGCTGCCTTTAAAAAGCATACCTGGCTTCACAGTTTAGCAACCACACTGTGGATGCTGCCTGCACACAGCATTAAAAACACAAAGATATTCACAACAAACACCTATAAATGATCAATTAGCTAGAACAGGCGATTATGAGAACAAAGCATGGGGGTTTAGACCAACGATGCCCATTTTTCCCTATAGCTGACACATTATGGGACTGACTACTACACAGGCTAGGTGGTATGGAACGGCTCCGTCTTGGCAGAAGCGAGGAGCTCAGCAGAGCTGTTCTGGAGTGCTGTGCAGGGACAGGACACCAGCAAAGGCAGTACCAGAATAGCAGCTTTGGCCACATGTCAGAACAAGCCTGCAACTGTGGGACAAGATAGATCCTGAGTTAGCAGCTCACTCACGCTGATCTCTTCAGCTTCTCTGCTCTTTGCCCCACAAATACATTAGAAGCATTTACAAGAGCACGCTAAGCAATTACAGTAAAAATAAAACCAAGATTATAAACACAGTCTGGATGTCAAATTTGCCTCTTTTGGCTATTTAGAGCTCACATTTCAGCATACAAAAAACTCACACACACCCTAAAATGTGTGCCTGGAGCTATAAAGCACATGCAAAATAAATTGCATTTATATTGGAATGTTATGGCATGCAATTCCCCTCTTCCCAATCACACCGCCTGCCTCTCTTGTTAAGTCAAATAGCCTGTCAGCTTCTCATCAGAAAGCAGAAATTGGTTTTCCATCTCCTAGGAGATAAACAAGGCCTCCCCCTCTGCAGAGGGGAAGTTGAGCTGCTGAGTGCACAAGAGCCAGTGCCCGCAAACAGACAGGCAGGGGCTGGGGTGGGCTCACCCGCGGGCTCTGCACCATCCCCGTGCCTCTCTGTGCCCGCCGCAATGCCAGTCACCTTCCTGGACAGTAACTACTTTAAAAAGTTGACCGGTGTATTTTCATGCAGTTTTCTTTGTGATTTTTAGCTGAACAGACACAACTCTGACTCACAGTGCTGCTGCTTTACAACTAAGGAGCTTTAGGTACTCTTGTCAAACCACGTGTTAGTGAAATATCCTTTATACTTCTCTGCAGCTCTCTTGAAGCTACACCCTTCGCAAGGGAACAGAACCGTAGGATCAGACTTTTAGATTTAGGCTGTGCTAATACAGGGGAAAAGGGTTACCACACTCAACAGAAGTAGCATAAATGAAACTAAAATGTGTTAACTAAACGGCCATATAATAAATGGAATACAATATATTTTTTTTAAAGTCAATTTTTTTGAACTGTGGCTTTGTAAAACTAAGATGCTGTAATTTTGCAGTTTTACGCTGCAACTAAAAGTTAAAGATTGTGTATTTACAACAAGCAGAATTACATTTTAAAATTAATTCATGCTCTGTTTTTACTAGAAAGGGGTCAAGCTGCAAGGCTACAGATACACTGTAAAAAAACCCCAAAACCACAACAATAGGTGAAATACAAAACTAGCTTTCATTTTTACTTCAGGCATCAGGAAAAAGAAACATGACCAGGAGTGGGTTGACTTTTCACCACACCCTTGCTAATCTTAAAATTACTTAATCAAAGAGACAGACCTCCTCACATTCAGAGACCGTTATTGCGATAGCCACCACGTGGTGTGGCCTTACAGCAGATGAAGGTAACACAACTGAGAGGACCGCTCGAGCAGGGAGGTGCGCAGGGACAGCCTTTGCTCCACCACCACATCACACACCATCAAGACTCCAGGGGATACTGGCAGGTTGGCCATTTTTCTAAGGCATCTTATAAGCAGCTACAAATGTAGAAGAATGAGATTTCCTTCCAGGGATACTCTGTTCATTCCCTTGCCCACAGCATGCATTTTTAAAGAAAGAAACCAATCAAATTTAATTCATATTGCATTATTCACCAAGTAGCTATAGTCTCATCCAAAATCTTAATTGTCTAATAATTCAAATCACCTATTTCAAATACAGCTCCAAAGGAATGTGACTAGAAACCCAGAGGCTGCCTCCTACACACGCACTAAATCTTGCTGTTAAGATGTCTAGCGCAGTCTTTTTTTGAAACAAAGCAATAAATACTGGCCTCTTGTACATACATGTGCAATGCTGCTTCATTTCTACAGCCAAAATGCTGTTTGATGTTTCACTGCTGTCTCAGGAGTGCTTCGTTGAAGGCACGGCTGTCTGTCAATCTTCCAGCTTTGCAAATCATCTTCTAGTTTACAACCCTCAGGTTTTGACCACTAACATGAAACCTGGCACATACCAGTTGAATTAAGAGCACTGTTAATTCCTCTAACCACTAAAAAGGTAACAGACCAGCATTTTAAATTACTGGAAAGCAAACGCAGGAAGGAAAAAAGAGGAAAAAGAAAGGCACAGTTGAGCTTTACCCTACATACATCATTAAGGGATCATCTACAGCCCTTCTGCAGCTGGACTGATAAGCAGTTTCCAGACTTGCAAAAGAAACCTTCCTCTAGGCCAGCTGTGACTACCAGGCACAGCTTTCACTACTACCTCCCGAGCTACATACAGCTCTTCAATTTTGCTGGGTTTAATAGCTCTTAGTACTCAATACCAAAGGATGCTTAAGTAAAGAAAAACAGGGTACAGAACAAAATTACAAAGCTATTAATCGCCCATCCCTAAGCCTTGAGCCTAGACTTTTTGGTACACTTAAGACTCAAGTTCTTCACCCAGTGTGAATGCCTCAAAGCTCTCTGAGCTGCTGAGGAAGTAACCCAGGACATGCTAGAAGGCAGAGGAAAAGGAAAGGCGGCTTGCACAGCAACACCACGAGCTCCTCAGCTGGTGCACACAGATGAAGTAGTGTTATCAGCCCAGGAGCTGGTCACGGGGCGGATGGAAAGCATGAAGAAGTCCAGTGTTTCCACCCATCGCAACCACAAGCTTCCTTCAGAAAGAAGCAGTAATCTGCACTACCAACCTACTAAACTACTTCCCACCACAACCTTCCGCATTACCCTGCACGGTCCCACACCAGCTTCCCAGGGAAGCTCCCGTCCGCACCAGGGGTACTCTCCCACAGGCTTTCTGGAGCAAGCGGTTTCTGGGAACTGAAAGGGTTCACAGTCAGGTGCAAAAATACCAACTTGCAGCCCACAGGAAGCAGGAGCTGCACGAAGGGCAGGACCCTGAGCACACCAGTCCCCAGGGGCAGCAGGAGGGGCTGCTCCCTACTGCCAGGACAGCGCTGGATGTACTCATGCCACAACTTCAGAACCTGTGGTCTATGTGACAGTAATAACATCAAAATTTCCACTGGCCAGTTGTCCGCACTACCAACAAGTTACTCTCAACCATTCCAGCTCTGTACCTAACCCGACCTTTATTCCACACCCACGTTACACTAATTAATGGTTAAGCAGAATTCAGTCACTCAGTACTCAATACCTCTGAGGCAGTCACTATATCAACAGCGTAGGTGGCTCTGCATTACTCTGAATGAACAGAAAGTGGCTTGCGTTGGTATGAAGCACGCAGCACGGTCAGGCTCAGTGCCGACTCGCTGCAAACACTGTGCTGCTTTCGCCAGCAAAACGACTTTTACCTGAGAACCACGGTACACTACATTTTCATACAGGCATCTGTGCTCCAAATACTTTGATGATCAACCAGCTGTTTTCCCACACTACTCTGCATCCTACCACAACCATATGCACTGTTTACCTTTCAAATGTTACTGCCCTAGGGTCAGAGAAACCAGACATCACCTCCTTTCCTAAATGCTGGTAAGCAGCCAAGTTCTCTTGTCCACCGTCTGCATGCTCTGGAAGCCAACATTTTCAACAAGCCCAATAACCTATTTTTCTATAGCTATTCCCCATACCTGGCATCGGGTCTCCAGCTGAGAAGAGGATGGTCATGGGATTATTTTTTTGTTTTGAGTTTGAGTTTACACACTAGTTATAAATATGGAGGCCTCCAGACTGAATTACAATCTGCACAGAATTGAGGACCAGCACCTAGGGTGTAGGACACCAACCTGCGGTCACATGCGTCCTTCAGAAGGACACCAATCCCTACATCCTTTATGGGTGTGTAACAACACAGTGAGTGAAATAAAGATAAAGCATTAATCTGCTAGTGGCTGCTTCAACACAGGTGATGTGGAGCAATTCTGTTGAAGACTCCCTTAAGCATTTCCATGTAAACAAAACCTCAGTCCGCTACAAAGTATGCTTATGCAATTGGAAATAGATGTTTTATTTTGAAATAAAAAGATGACATTTGTATATACACAGACAAACCATAACCCTTTGATCAACCCTACAAAGCACATCTGCATATAGCAAACAAAACCTGTCAGCCTCAATTTCCTCTGGAAAATAAGAATGTGATTTCCCACACTCTGCTTATTTACTAAGATTGCTTATCACCCTAAGAATATTGTTTTATTTATTTAGTAACAGAGATAAATCCAAAATAAAGATTTGCAGCTATTAGTTAACATGGTAAGTGCATTACAAACGAAAGCAGAAACAAGGATGTAACCACACAGGACACGCCACCAGTGCTGGCACTCTCAGGATGTCCTGAACTTGGACCTCTTCCTTTTCTAATATAGCACAAGTAAACAGGCAACCATACAGGTTACAAGTACCAGCAGAGGATCTCCACTACCACTAAAGCTTTTCCCCTCCCAATCAAATATTATTTCAACATCACCTATTAATTCTGGGTTTGAGTTCTACCTTAAAGCACCCATACTCCCCACTGGCATGCTGTTACACCATTCCAGCCCCACACAGCCCTTCAACCAGCAGTGATCCTCGTTCAAAAGGTGCCTCTGGAATTCAGGATTGGGGTTAAGTGGAATAAGTAATCTCCATAACAAAAGGATACAACAGAACGCTCTTGTACCATCTGATAATACGATGACCATGTTTGTTTACACAAGTATTAAAGGGAGGTTAAATTTCAATATCTGCAAGACAAATAGTCTAGGAAATATTTAGAGTGGACCCTGTCCATTCAAGCAGATAATCAGAATGAATAATTTACAGCCCCACTTTCATCTCCACTGCAGCTGAGAAGAGCCGCATCGTAAGGAGCTTGGGGAGATGCCGACACATCTGCTCACCAAGTGAAATAATCAGGAGGACTCCAAGCAACAGTGGTCCAGTAACCCATTTTACTTAGTTGACAAATGGGACAGGAAGCAGTGGGAGGAACAAGGAATGCAAAAAAAAAAAAAAAATCAGCATGCTCATGGTGAAGTCATTATTTCATGCTTTTGCAATATTGCACATTCTGCCTCAGAGAAAACAAGTGGTGCACTGGGTTTTCACCTTTAAACTGTCACAGATTCTTCCTAAAGGCAGCTCAGGGTCAAGGAAGGGTGCTTGCTCACACTGACCTGGCATGTTTGCATGCAGCCTTCCTGCTGTGCCATGAGGACTCAGAAGCTGAGAACAACATCACGGCAGCATCAATTCATCCAGATTGCTCCAGCAACAGCGTAAGTAGCACGTAACAAACAGCTAACAAAACAAACGTGCATCAAAAAATTCTCCAGAAATTCAAGCAAGTCTCATCACACAGCTGGGAATCAAGCATTATTTGATACTTTTTTCAGTGATGTATACAAGACTGAATTAACAGACTGAACACTGATTTTGTACAGATGTTGCTCAGGTACAAGCATGGTGCAAGTTTCAGCAGGGGAAAGCCTTGTAAAAAGATGATGAGCATCTGGAGGACTAACACTGGCATATAGAAAACATGTTACAAAGTAGAGGGATGGGGGGAAAAAATGTACCTTTGAACAGATTAAAGAAACCTCTGTGTACAGCTAGCAACTGCCAAAAAAGACATGCATACAGTCTGTTACAACTCTCATGAAACACACGGAGCCACAGCACCTTGCGGTAGTGTCAGGGGACAGCTACAAACAATCTCCTCCTATCCTACAGCCTTGACAGGTTTTGCTTATTCACATCTCAAGGGGTTTTTGTTAACACTGCAGTCTGTGTTTATTACCTGAAAATAGGAAAGAGCAGGTAGGCTTAGATACAATTCAATGTAGCACAGTAAGGGTCACCATGTAACTAGATAAGGAGCAGAGTTAAGGTTGCACAATTTAGAGCCAAGATTCTCCTCCTGGCAACACTTTATCCACTAAAGTAGCACTAGGACCATCAGCTCCAGAGCTTAAGAGTCATTCTGAAGTTAGCTTTGTTTACCCACGCCCCAGTCACAAACAGGAGATTCCTAAATACAAACCCACTGAAAGCTATTAATGATGGATGGTTCACCTATTACCTACCTTGCCTATTACTTACAACATGCCTTGGCTGGGTAGCTTTTTTTTTTTTTGCTTGTTTTAAAGAGTTTTCAAAATGCTTCCAGCATACTACTAAGCAATACAAAGCATTTCTGTACATACACAAATCCACCAGCTGACATAGTAAGCAGCCTGCAGCAGAAATCTAAGAAACTCATTCACAAGTCCTGAATCACACATCCAGCTGAGAGGAATAAGAACTAGAAACAGCCTCGGCTTTGGTATACAAAACTCCCTTTTCTTCACTGTCCAATGTATTAACTGAAGATTAACTTTACAATACATACAGGGTAAACCAAAACCAACTGTGCATGTCTACCATGTGTCTGTGATCAACTAGATCAATTAGAAAATGGATTTTAGTTAGATCAGTCTAAAATGAGATTACATTAGGCTCATATAGGGAAGCTGGGTTTCAGTACCATGCTCCCGTAGTTTCTGTGCTAAGCTCAAGACAACACCAAAGAATCCATCGCAAAATCCATATTAAACTGAAAACATGCAAGCCAACAGCTAGCTCCTGACAACAGATGCTACGTTCTCCCACCAAAGTTCACAGAACTTGCTCCATCTCCCCCGAGAGGGACTAGAGCAGCATTTTGGGCGCAGTTTGTATAGTCACGCGCTAGCCCTGGCCTAAGGCTTCTATGAACAAAGGCAGAAAGGAGAAGGAAGTGAGGAACAGGGATGGAGAGATACCTGGTCTTGACCCATTCCCAGTACAAGCCTTTCCTAAAGCCACAGCTCATGGAAAGACATCTGCCTTCCCTCTGTCACCTCTGTGCTCCTACGGGCAATGGCAGAAGAATCCGCTGGCTCAGTCCCTCCAGCGCAGACAGCCTGGCCCCATCCTGAGCAACACCCGGTTTTCAGAGAGGAACCCCAGAGACTAAAGAACAAAACAGACTCTAAGCAGAGAGAAAAAAAGGGAGGGAAAGAACAAACTTCTAAAAATCTAACTGCCACACATATACTCACGTTCCTTTAATGAACAAAAGGTGAAGGAATTAGTACAGATGCTCTCTACTTAAAGGCAGGTCAGGCAAGACAGAGGTAAATGTGAGTGGCTTAACACAGTTCGGATTACTGCGCTCTCTACAGTACAGAGGAAGCGACCCGATCCCCCCAAAAATGAACAGAACATTGTTCTACTTATGAAAAGTTCCTTGAGTCATTTACTTTCCTTTTGTTGAGGTTTTGAAAGCATTGAAGAAGGCAGAAGCACAAGTCAAAATTCTTTTAACATTTAAAAGAGCATAAATATAATATTGTACCATTTTATTCTTCACCTTCTCCTTTGCCAAATATGTTTATATACAAACATCACAGCACATTACAGAACATCCGTATACCACAAGCATTATAAAAAAAGAAACCAAAATGCTGAATTATAACACTTCCAGAGTTTTACGGCTAGCAGCTCAAAGCCCACCTTGAAATTCTCAGCATCACCAGCAAAACCCAGTGAGTCACATTCAAACACGAGACTACAAAATTTTATTAGCACAGACACCATTTGTTCCCACTGTCAATAATAAACTGATAGATACAAGAAAGAAAAGGAGTCTGGCAGATGCTCCAGTCTTCCACAAAACTAATGCTGGATTTTCAATAAAATTAGTAAGTTGTCTTTAAAAGTTAATAAAGACAATCAGTTTGGCCTACACAAAACACTTTAGTTTCTCTGAGCTAGAAAACTGGTTTTATGCTGTTGGGGAGAAAGGTTTGTGGGTGGTTTTTAAGCAATTTTGCCACTCAAAAAAATAAAGCAAGATTTCCCTCTTTTGCCAGTGTATTGCTGGCAAGTTTTCCACAGTTTTCCAAAGATAATCCATATATTTTAGATGATGCTAGGACCATAACCTTTAGCAATCCAGTTCTAGGACCTGCACTTCAGAGAAAAGGGTGATTGATTTAACAAAATTAAGAGGCTGAGCCAAGCGAGCAACTAAGTGTCAGGTTAAACCTAAAGATTATACTTGTCTGAGCACTGCTTCAAGGAAGGTTTCAGCTTAGACTGCACCTCTGAAGTGTATGAGGAAAGACTGCCCTATCACACACAGACACACACACCCCCTTAGCTATTAACTATTACAGTTTTTATTTTAAAATACTGATCCAAGAGCAGGTAAAGTTATATAAAAAAATTAATACTCCATATTATTTTAACTATGTCATACCTCATTTCTCAATTCTAATCAACACGAAGTAGTTAATAAACTAACATTAATAGCGACTAGCATTACTTATGTTAGCCAACTGACTACACTAGAAGCAGCAGTTGTTCTTCTGCTCTACAAATACGCAAGAAGCCCAGAGACGCATTCAAAGAGGTTAGTGAAATTAACATTACACTGCAGTCAAGGTGAAAATAATAAAGGTATGGAGGTTAAAAACCAGTTTGAAATCCACATGAAGGGCAAGAAAGCAGGGAGTGAAGCAACATAAAGGCAAAAACTAGTCAGTACTACAAAGACAAGGAAAGGAAGAAGAAAGATAAAGAAAGGGCTCTATTGAGAAATTTTGCACAGATCATCACTTAATTAAACAAACCATTCAAAATGCAGTGAGCTTAAAACCAAATGCTGTACTGAAATATCAGTGGTAATAAACACATGCAAACAAGAAAATATACTCATGTCCACCTACGAGAGGTAGCACAGCATTCAGGGAGGACGCAGAATGAAAGGACGAGACTCTTCCAGTTCAAATCACCAGTAACAAACCAGTAACCAGTATCTCTCTAGCACAATTATCTTCCAAAGTGGCTAGCTGTCACAGGAAAACAAAGGTCTATTCTCAAGCGATGAAGAAAGTACTTCCACCAGTGAATGCCCTTATAAGCAAGAGGAATCCAGCTGTTACAGTCCCAAACTATACAAAGACATTTATTGTCCTAATGACAGAGAACAAAGAGTTCTAACAATCAAAAATAGCACAAAGGCTGTGAAAGGCCAGGCATTTGCCCATCAGTATATTGAGTTTACCAATTTAGGAGGACTGAGGACAGAAAAGTAGCAGAACTACGTGTCCAGCACTCAATGCCAAGAAAAACATGAGTCTCTATTACAATTTTCTTACCTTCTATAGAAGGGGCCTGGTCCACAGCTGCATATAGCATCTCTTTCAAAGCCTGCAAAGGAGAGGAAGAGAACAAGGAATACTGTTAGTATTAAAAAACCCAGAAAATACATTATTTTGCTACGCCTATTTGAAAACCGAAGCAATTAAAGCCCTTTTATCCTCTAGACTGACACAGAAAGCTATGGTACGTGATGTCAACACTATCACACGTATTTCTGCTAACAAAAGAAACACAAGTTCATGTCTGCTGACTGCTTTGTCCAAACCTGTTGCCTTACAAATCTATAAAATTTATTCCAACTGAATCTTTCAATATCTTCCTTTGGAAAAATGTTTCCTGGTTGGTAGGATGTCAAAGGTTTTACATATTAAAAAAAAAAAAAAAAAAAGGCAAAACAAAAAATGTTGCGTGACACAAAGAAGGTTGTCAAGGCAAATGGAGGAAAAGCAGCCTCAGGGATTTCTTATCACTGTTATATAGGAGTACAGAAATACACATACATTCTAAAAGCTGAAGACAACATGACGAAGGAGATTAGGGAAGCAGGGCTGATGGCCTTCTCTTGAGGTGGAAGCTGAAGGACAACATTAACACCAGCCAGAATTATTCACCAGGTGTTCAGGTCCAGAAGGCACCGCAAGCTGCCTCCCGGAGACCACAGAACAAGCCACTCACCCACACTCAGGCTGCTGGTGCAAGAGACGAGCAGTGCAGGCAGCAGGACCAGGAGGCACGGTGGGCCCTGCAGCTGAACTGAGCACCCCTGGCACTAACCCCTTCCATTATCAGAGCCAGGACGCAGGCGTCACATCAGAAACCTCATCACTTGCAGTTCCTTTTCAGAAGACCTCTTTTCAGACAGTTAGGAAGATGCTGGTATTATTCCAGTCACAAAGACTTGCCCTCTCTCACATTGCAAGTGCAAGCAAGAATTAAACAAACTGAACTCAGATCAAGAGCTGAAGGAATAACCTAGACTGTAATTTTGGAACTAGAAGCCATCAGGAAGGGCCCATTCCTACTGCAAAGTGATTTGTTTACACACAACTTGATAAAGACAGGCATCTTAATGCTCATACTGAACATGAGCACGCTTCATGCGCAGCTGCTGCAAAAACCAGATTTTATTCCCTTCACTTTTGAGCCCACAGAAATCTAACACACTAAAGTCATACAGGTCTTTCTAGTTCCCGTCTCTTCTGCCCTGCCTGTTGCCCAACATATCCTGTACTTCTATAGCCCCACACCTCTGCATTTACCATCTTGTGTGTTGTCCTCCCCCAGGTCAAAACATCACAGCCTAATTATCAAGTAAATACCCTAATACCCTCAAGGCAAAAACCACAAGCTCAGCAGCTGGAAACCCAGCGCTGTTGTAACATAGTGGTTATGATCCTGTTAAGCAAATACAAGGTCTAAAGGACATGTCTGTTTATCACAAGATATCCTAGGTGGCAGGCTACACGGGCAGCTCAGACCTGACTCCTGAGCCCACAGAGGTCTCAGCAAAGGTCACTTGCATAATTGTTTTCCCAACCGAGCCACTGCTGAACGATCCTCGTTCCAGTGGCACAGCTCTCCTCTATCCTCAGTGGTTTTTCAGAATTCTTCCCAAACACTGGCCACTTCAGTCCTTTTGCCCCATGACTCACTGGGTCAGCAGCACATGATCTGTCTCCGTGCATCAAGTGGTCCAAAAGCTTTCCACCTTCTTCATCCCACTCATCATCCTTGCCTACCTGTAACTTTTTCCATGAACCACAACCACATGGCACAGGATGAACGAGCGTGAAGAATCAGCGAATTGAAAGTCACTGTAGTAAGAACTGCATCCCTTAAACCCACCCAGAGGTAAACTCCCAGTGTACTTCCTATCTCTGGCTTTTACCAGTCATTTAAAAAAAAAAAAGTAATTAAAAAAGGACAACACTGTTGATGGCCCTGCACTAAACAATCTTGAAAGCTGAAGGTGTCAGTCGTCCTGCAGACCTCTCCCCATGCAGACTGACATATTACAATCTGGCAGCTGCCGGGCAGCAGATTTTGTTACTGCTTACCTGACCTATATACGTAACACAATAACCTGAAAGTGAAAGGCTCAGTACTCCTTCGCACTTAAAGTATTTAGTCCTCTGGATTACAGAATTTTAGAAACAATTGTTTTCAAGTTATCCATCACTGTCAACTTCAAATGTTTAAGAATTACTCTTTCTACCCTCAAACTAGACAAAAAGGGTTATTTCTTTGCTTTAAATCATGCTGGTGATACACCTCGCACCCGCAGCAAACTTGAATAAATGTTTATATATATATATATATATATATAATAATGAGAACAAAAAAGGCAGAAAGGAAACGGACTTAACAAATGTAACTGTCAAACCTTAACAGTGAACAAATTCAAGGACGAAAACTTTAAATCGCTTGAACAAAACCATTGTTTTAAAGGAGCAGCTTTCAAACTGCTTATGCTCCTCCAAGCTCGTCCGCTAACACCCAGAAGGACAAATAGTGAAATAGCACAACAGATTTGTGTCGGGAGGTGGCAAGCCTGGGTGCGAACTGCCTATCATGAAGCAGGGTTTGATGAGCACAGTTGGCCACCTCCCAAAAACTGAAAGCCTGTTTCTGGAAGGGAGGCTCTGAAGGCAAGCAGGCTACCTTAGCTATCGGTTTCATTTTCTCCACCTACTTCCTGCTGGAGGTTGTGCCTCGGAGAAATTATTTTAATACTTTGCAACCTGTTTCTCTTCTCTCCGGAGGCAGAGTACTTAAAACCTGGAGTCTTCTTAAAAGGGAAGTCACCTGCTCATACCTTTTGCCCATCTGTCCCATGAACTTTGCACCTGTAATAACTGTTCTGATTCTCCTTCTCCCCCACGTGCTGCAATTTCAAAGGTATTAAGCACGTTTTCTTTAAAAATACCATCAAACTTCTGCATCCAGATAAACAAATGCAGGCCACATTAACTGAAACAAAACTGCCATCTGGCAATCGCAACATTTCACTGGAGCAATGCTCTCCTCTTTCTCCCAAAAGCACTCCAGAGACGGACACAAGAGCAAAGGAAATCTGCAGCATGGTTTGCGGATAAACAGTGGGCTAGTGACCCAACAATTTCACTGCATTAAAAAAGTGCATTAAACGCAGTGAAGCACGCTCTTAGCGAAAAGGCATCAGCTGAAATTCATCTAAGAGTTACTTGAATTTGTTCAGTACTGACCACGTGAAAAAGAGAATTCTGTTGTCCGACACAGAAAGATGGGATTTTGTTGGGTTTTGTATTTTATCTTTACGCCAAAGGAACTGAAGAGTAAATGAACATTCAAAACCTAAGGTTTTAAAACAAGAAGCACACGGAAGCAGCGCATGCTGCAATGATAATTTAACTGGCTCAGAAAAGGGCTACTCAACTTTACAGAAGAAAATACGCTGCCAGATCCCCTGAAACAAGGCGAGCAAACCTCTTCGCTGCCAGGGCCAGGGCACATCCATGGGTCGCTGCCCGGCAAGAACCTGCTTGCTGCGCACTGCAGATGCAGCAGCTGTGGGAGCCGAGTGCCCGGGTATGTGCACAAGGCAGCCAGCACCCCACGGACTTGGCACGCACCCCTAAAACCGCTGCTCCCCTCCACTGCCGTCTTTGCACCGAGAAGGCAGCAGGTACAGAAACTTCAAGCGTTACTTTTAACAAATAGGAAGTTTTTGGATGACAGCCATTGAAATCAGGCCCAAAGTTGTTCAAAACTTTGGCATATTTAGCACATAACATAATTAACAAGCATTTGTCAATATAATGTTTTAAACCCAATCACATCCAGAGAGTAGCCTGATAATGACACTCTACTTCAACAATAAAAATGCCCCTTTACATCAGGATTCCATATTATGTTATCGCCACTGGTCTCCACATAAAGACCTGCTGATCACTTGGTACTGACTTTGGTTTCAAGAACCATCAGCTGGAAATGGAGCTTGTGTAGTAAATGCGATGTGAAATTTGCATGCTTTCATGCAATCTTGAGAATGGAAAGTCAAATCAAGTCAATCAAGGTTTGTGTAAAGTTCCATGTTAACATCGACTCAGTCATGGCAAAGGTCTTTGTGAAAAGCTGAATGAAACAGAATAGCGTACGTCATCATTTTTCCTCTTCTCTACAAGCCAAGTGCTCTTTCTCAAAACGCAGACACACAGTAATGGCCGCTGCAGAGCCTTTGCTGAAAGAAAATAAGAACCTAAGCCATAGCTATCAAAGTATATCTTTTTTTTTGTCTGTTTAAGGAAAAATAATGGTTTTTTCCCCTCTCTAAAGCTCTTCCACTGACTGATTATCTGCCCTAAGCCCAGGGTACTTTCATACTTCCTAAAAGTATAGTTACAACACTTAAACAGATTATTGTTGGACGGAAAGATTACATTAATGGTAAAAACTTGGAGGACCGTAAATTGTTAAAAGACCACCTGAAAATGAAACTGTGTTTTTAGGTATTCAAAACACAACAGTCTAATTCTTCCTCCTGACATTATCAGCAACAGATGACACCCTCCTCCCAGTTTGACTGGCAGTTTATGCGAGGCAACGCTCCCCGCAGCCACACTCTATGTGATGGGATCATCAAACCAGAGACACATCACCTGGTGAGGATCTCACAAGTTACCTGGGTCTTACCACACTTTGGGGCCATCTGACTGCACGAGTCACCTGCTCTCCAACAGAAATAACTACAAATATCAGAGTAGAAAAATAAGATGACTACATGTAAGCTTTATGGTACAGAATGACTTAGAAAGCATTTTCTATACTGTCTTCTAGTCCTTTCATCAGCATCTCAAACTTGACATGGGAAGGCCCTGGAAACAGGAATAATCTTTTCAGAGTTAAAAACCTACACAACAAGATCTGTCACTTACTTGATGACTGTTTTAATTAAGAAGGAAAAGATATAAACTGTCAGATGAAGAAACATTCTAATGCTATTATATATACAAATAATTTTTCAAAATTTTACTATGATGCATGCTGTAAGCACTACTGCACAAAGTAACACAAGCAATGTTTGGCCTTATGTTTGCTAATCAACAACTCAGATATTTTTTTTTTTTTTTTCTTGACAAAGGGGAGCTGTACACTCTTTGCCACAAGTACAAGTAAGCTGAGGTAGCACCGGCCTTTTATGCACCGCACCCACACGACCACCAGTTACTGAATAATAAATGCCAGACTCTTCCATTACTGTAATATGCATGAGCGGGAGGCTGACTCACATTCAGCCAGCTGCAACAAGGGAAACAAAGAGTTTTGAAAGTTATTACTAAAAAGGAGGGTGGGGGTTTGACTTCAATTCACTCTACATTAAGCTACCTATCCAAGGAGGAGATTACTTGAGGTCTAGAAGGAGTAACAACTTGAAGTAAGTTTTTACAGGATTCTACCTTTATTTTAAATTGGGATGGGGGAAGGGACAATGACATAATAATACTGCCCTAGTTAAAACACCTGAAAATTAACCTCCTATAATGAAAACAGTAGCCGATACGCAGCAGAGTTCTTCACACATTAATCAAGGTGTCATAGTTCACTGGGTCTCTCCTTTGCTCTCTCCTCTACAGCTCTATCTGGTCAGCAGGCAGCCAGATCTTTTGCCCTCCTATTTCCTCCCTGCCTACCTCTCCAACCCACCTTCAAACCTTCTCTTAGCAAGATATGCAAGTTTTCCGTTTCTGGGAACGGACGACAACCCTTGCACGGACAGCCCACCAGAGACATGATGCACAACTAAGCCAGTACTTTATTTTATCGAGAAAATGGTTTTCCTCCTTCTCAAAGACCTATGCATTCTTTGGTCACCTAGTTTTCCACCTAATTCAAGCAGATCTCAGTTTTGTTCTAAAGTCAAATCCGACTGCAGTTTTTATTTAAACATCCATTCCTCTGCAGTCAGGTAAAGGAAAACAAAGGAACAGTCAAAAAGGCAAATATAAACTTTCCAAGTTCAATGTTATAACAAAGCAAGCTAAGGTAAATGTGGTTTTCCTTGCAGGTGCAGCCAGATTAATAGGGATACTAGAAATAAATGGCTATTGTAGTGCTAGGGAGAAAACACAGGCCTTTGAATGATAACAAATGTTGGATGGTTTTGACTGATCCCATCGGTCAGGAAGTTTGCTGATGGTGGCTCTCCTATAATCAGCTTTCCGTTGCCTAGTTTAATTATTACTTGTGGAAAAGACCGACACCGGCGGCACCAGCCACTTCTCCTGCTAATGCTGAGATAGCAAATGGTTCTATGACAAAAAAATCCACCTTCAGCTTCATCTAGTTAAAGGCAGGTCAAGCACCGCCGCGATGAACCTGCAGCCAAGCAACCAGCGCGACCTTTAGCAAAACGGCGTGATAAAACCCGAAAAGCTGTGTTCTGCAAATAATTCACAATTAATGCAGCGGGACTTTGTGTCACCAGTGTTGACGGATGTCCCGATGCCAGCGGTTTGCCTGAAATCGAGCATGAAGCAGTGAGACGCAGAGCCTCGCCAGCCTTATTATAAAAAATGTTTTTAAAATTTTTTAAAATTAAAAAA
>JAVJGI010000032.1:7047891-7060478 GCA_035590275.1 Ibycter americanus | reverse complement strand
GCGGGAGCGGGGTGCGATGGGGGTGGGAATGGGATGGGATGGGAACAGAAATGGAATGGGAACGGGAATGGGATGGGGGATGGGGATGGGGGTGAGATCAGGATGGGATGGGAGCAGGAATTGGATGGGAATGGAATGGGATGGGAATGGAAATGGGGATGGGAATGGGATGGGAACCGGAATGGGATGGGGATGGGGATGGGAATGGGATGGGGTGGGGATGGGATGGGGATAGGAAGGGGAGGGAATGGGATGGGGATGGGAACAAGAATGGGATGGGGATGGGAACCGGAATGGGATGGGGATGGGATGGGGATGGGGATAGAAAGTGAAGGGAATAGCATGGGGATGGGAATAGAGATGGAATGGAGATGGGATGGGATTGGGAATCAAATAGGATGGGAACAGGAATGGGATGTGAATAGGATGGGGGTAGGAAGAGAAGGGAATGGGATGGGGATGGCAATAGGGATGGGATGGATGGGGTGGGATGGGATGGGATGGGAGGGGATGGGAGGGGATGGGATGGGAGGGGACGAAGTGCAGCAGGGATAGCGGTGCAGGTGGGGTTAAGAGGGGAGGGGATGGGGAGGTATCAGCCGGGGGAGGGAGAGCATGGATGGTGATGGGGGGGAAGAGCAGGAGAAATCACAAGAAAGATGAGGAAGAACTTAGGGAGGAGGGAAATTGGCTGCCAGGCCACAGAAAGCTGGGGGAAACGAAAAGAAAGAGAAGACAGTGCAAAGGAAAATGAGGAGGGGAAGAGAAAGGAGAAAAAAAAAAGGGGGGGGGGGGGTAAATTCTCCAAAAGCTGCATGATCGTGAAAGCCTTCGCCCGTGCCACGCTGAGCGGCAGGCTGCCCGCGGCCGGGCGAGGGGAGCAGGGAAGGCCGGGGCAGCGCCTGGAGCAGCCCGCCCAAGGTGCAGGCACCCCGGGGCTGCAGGGCTCCGTACCCCTTGCGATCCCGCGGGAGAGACCAAAGTGGAGCCATCCCGAGCGGGGCTCTGCAGCCCTCCGCTGTCCCCAGGTATCCCAGTGGCCCTAATCTTGCCCCTCCCTGATTCCCACATTCTGGGTATTTGCTGCTTTGGTTTTCCCTGAAGCCTCCCAACCTCCGGCACAACTTCAGATGATAGTTTTCCCCATTTTCCCATAACCGCAGCAGGGCCGACCCCATCCCAGCTGCCAGCCCCTCGGCACAGCGACGTTCCTCCCCGCCGCTGCCCGGAGCATCGCTCCCGCTGCCATCGGCAGGAGCAGGGCTCCTTCGCTGTGCTGATTTATGGGGGTCCTGTGGCAGGCTCGGGGACCTCTGATTTGTGAGGGCTCTTACCCGCGCTGAGATTTACCCGGCAGCGACAGCGGCACACGCAGCAGCCATGCTCACCGATGCTATCTCTTAATTATGTTTGCAGAAAACTGGTAAATGAATAGAGCTTTAGTGCCCTTCATCTGAAACTTCACACTCAGCAACCTGCCCGGCGCTGACCTCAGCGTGAGCCAACCGCATTGTCACAGCTTGACTTATGTTTAGCAGGTCACCAGCTTTTTAATGCATTATCTTTGCAGGCTTATATCAGATAAAATCGCTCCGGCTCTGAGCCTGGTCCCACCACCATCAGTGGCACTGCCTTCAGCAGGAGCAGGCAGGAGGGGGTTTGCAGCTTCGACCCTTTGAGCGCTGTCGGGCTTCCAGAGATAACGTGCAGCATGGGGGAGGAGAACGGAGTAAGAAATAAATATTCTTTTTATTATTTGCTGGGTGCATTGCATGAAATATGTACCGTGATGCGTAATAAGCGAATATCTTCTGATACAACAGCTTGCACATTCAGTGATGAAAACAAGTAGAGAACCCCCTTTCCCCTTGTACCTCAGAGAGGTTTTTTCCCCACCCATAAATGCTATTTATTTAATTAATACCAGCAAATGCTATTTATTTATTTAACACCAATAAATACTACTTATTTAATTAATAATTACCAATAAATGCTATTTATTGGTATTAAAGACATAGGACAGCAGGGGAGGCAGGGCAAAGGCTGGACTCTTTACTCACCGTTGCATTGTTCTCTAGCAACCGCTCCGTTTACATATCTGATTGGCAAAACCCTGTCGCCCGTTATCAGATGCGCTTTGGGACCGCGCTTAGCATCATGTTTCGCCGCTCTGCTGGGACTCGGGGCTTTCCAACTCCTTGAAACGTTTCAAAACTCAGCTCTGCACATCCAGGGGCTGGGAGAGGGAGGTTGGAAGGAGGAGAGGGCAGGAGAAGACATAAATGAGGGAGAAAGGGCCACCACCACCCGCCTCTGCCACTCTCTGCCCGCGGCCGGGCTGGCGGGCAGGCAGGGGGAATGCAGGCAACGCATGCCAGTCAAGGAGGGATGCTGATCCCAGCCGATTCCAGTCTGAGGTCTGGATCCTGGTCCCTGCACCTCAGGTCCGGATCCCAGTCCCCATACCTCCCTTGCATCAGGCTGCTACGTCCTCCTCATCTCTCACTCTTTTCCAGGAAAGAGTTGGCATTGTGCTTTTTGCCCATGCCGTTGTAGGTAGGAAAAAATAAAAGAAGCAACATTATTTGTGTTTTTAAACCGAGCAAAGAGAAGTCAGGAGTGGGCTTTCCGCCAGTGCAGTCTGGCACTTGCTTTGTTGAAAGCATATAGAATAATTTATAAATAGCATGCTGGGTTTTTTTTTAATATAATTATACTTTTAAAGATCCTTCATTGCTGGGGAGAAGGACTTTTCAAAAGAGGCTTTAGAAAAAGTGTCTTGCAGAGAGAAAATTTTCTTTAATGGCATTCATAAAATCACAAAGATGAGGGTTTTCCATAGCAGGAGACAATGCAGGACACCCACAGCCAACCATTCCTACAACTCGTTTACCACCTCCTCCCCAGGCAGCTGATGTTTAAGATGCCTGGGGATTTAGGGGCTGTGTTTGGCACGGGAGGGGATGCTTTTGCAGCACGACCCTCCTCAGCCCCACAAGCAGAGCAGGATGTGCTGAGCCTGGACTGCTAGGTGGGCCAGCCTCAGGAGGACATGGGAAGATAAATTCATCTCCATCGAGACCAGAAGAAATAACACCTGAGCCCAGAGGGCCAGGAGCTGCAGTGTGCCCCTGACCTCAGCATGGCGATGCTGCTCTCTGCCACCGGCCAAAGCTGCTCCGCAGGGGCATCATGCGGGGAAATGGCTGCTCACTGCATCTTCCCCTCCATCCCCCCCTGCATCCTTCCCTCCATCCCTCCCTGCATCCCCCCCTGCATCCCCCCTGCATCCTCCCCTGCATCCTCCCCTGCCCTGCCCTGCCCTGCCCTGCCCGGGCAGTGAGTTCTGCTCCCCAGGGAGGACCAGGGGCTTCACAGCCGCTGATTGGAAAGGAAGGTGAGGAGTAAATAAGTACAGAAGTAAAAGCAGGTCAGGGGTGAGCTTGATGTGGGACGAGGGGATTTGGTACATCACACCAAGGGCTGCTGCCCTGCCTGCCAGGATCGATCGAGCAACAGCCCTGAGCTTCGTACACCCTCATCATCCTCCGGCCAGCCCCCAAACCTCCCATTATCTGCTTCATCAATGCCAGTCTTGAGAAATGCGCTCGATATATTGGATTTCCCAGAGACAGTGGTACAAAATGCACAAATCCTCTGGCAGCCTGAGCTGGAGCTATCGATTTTTCACATATTCTCCCCCCCCACCCAGCACTGGCGGAGGACGAGGGTGTGATGATGAGCATCAGAAGCCGGGGGGGTCTCAGTCCCCAGGGCAGAGGCAGCACACAGGGCCAGAGCAGGAGCAGCGCAGCCCAATCCACTGGGAATTGTCAGGGCATTTATACACCCAGGCAAGCTGCCTGCAGCAGTTTTTTTTAAGCCAGGAGAAGCAGTGATTTCCAGGCAATAATAATGCACTGGATGGGCCTAATTCTGGCAGCAGGGATGTCGGTACTGATCTGGCCTCTTCCAAGGATTGTCCCAGCAGCCATAAGCTCCCACAGCTCCGCTGAGCCCGGTAAGATGATGATTTCATCCCCGTTTCAGTTGGAGCCAGGATGAGACCGGCCAGGAGGGGACGTGCCTCCCACCACCTCGGTGGGTCACTTTACCCACCGGCTGAATTTGATCCGTTGGGACTTGAGCCCATCACAGAGGTGGATTCAGGACTCAGGATCCCCAACAGCCAGCCCCAGGACAGGGCAGCCCTGTCCCCAGCTGCCAGCTCATGGGCATTGTGGGTCTGTGGGCAGTAACCATGCCCCGCTGAGCTCCTGTATTGCCTCCCCTGCACTTTCCAGGGCAGGATTTGGCCCATACATTGCTCAGCCTGTGTCAACACGCCTGATGTTAAAAATCCCAAGGTCAGGCAACAACATAGCCCTGGCTGCAAGCCCACGCGTAGAGGCGCAATTGCTACCAAAACGCATAGGGATGCAGAGACACGGAGCAAAATCCAAAGCGGCAGCAGCTCCCCTTTGCCAGGAGCCTGCCCCATGGGGGGGAGCGGGGCTGCCTCCACTCGCCGCCGGCTGCCCCCGAGCAGGCTGACCTTTCCCGGGCTGACTCACGACCGACGTATGCACGGCTGCGAGCAGGCGGCAGCGCACACGTCCCCTCCGCTTTGCTGCAGATCGCAGGGGTATGTATCCCGCCTGGAAACCCAGCTGGGGAGTAAGAAAAAACCATCTGCCCAGATGGTTTAGGTCAAGGTGCCCCTGCCAGGTTGCTTCCAGCCCCGCTCTTGTGCTGTCAGGGGTGCAGTGTCCCCCAGCAGCGTTGAGGGACGAGCCCCGGGGAGCTGTGCTGGTGGTGGCTGGGCTGGGGACTCGCTGTGCTGTCTTACAACCAGGAGCAGATGGGGGGTTTCACGCCCTTCGCTGGTGTGTAAGTGATTGCTCCTGGATCGTTTCCAATACATATATACGTGTCTGGTTTAATTTATGCACGCTTGCTTTGTGCAAGAAGGCAGCAGCTGACCAGTGGTTAAGAAAACTGGACACCCCGAAAAGATCTAAAATTAGAGAAGAAACAAGAGCTGCTTCCTCCGAGCCCCGGAGCTGCCTGGGCTGCTTCCAGGAGAGCCCCGGGAAGAGCCTCTGACTGCCCGGCTCCCCCCTGGGACTGCCCCACTGCTAAATCCCCCTCCTCACCAGCCGCAGCATGGGGGGAGCTCAGCGCTGTCCCCCCAGCACCTCTCCACACCTGTGGCATTGCCCCATTGGGCCCTGGGGCAGGACAGACCCTTATCCCTTTGGGATGTTTTCCAGGGGACAGGGGCTGGTAAAGTGCCAGGTGGCCTTGGGACCATCCCTATCCTGTTTACCCCAACCTCACCTGCCTCCTGAAACACACTCTCACCTCCCTCTTGCTATCCTGGCTGCTGGGCCCTTCCCAGGGGGATATAACACACGAAGGGGGGTGAGGGAAGGGGGGCAGCAGGCACCCTGCCAAACAGCGGGAAGGGAGGTGATCCGGGATAAGAAACACCATCCCCAGAGCTGCCGCTGCTGGCTCAGGCAGCCAACGTCACCGTCACGCCGGAGTCGCGGCAGGTCACGGAGGAAACATGAGCTATCGGTGCATCTCGGTGTATCGATGCTGCCGGCACCAAGCTGCCAAGAGCACAAGAAAGCGGTGGAGTAGCACTGGCAGCAGCATCGTGCCTTTCCCATGAGTGATGGGCTCCCTCCTTCCCACCGCCTGGGCAGGAGCCCACACTGAGCCGCTCTCTCCCCCCCTCCCTCCGCTCCAGAGCCGGCCGGACCCGGGGGTGCGGGATAGGGCTGGGGGGACCACTCTTTTTGGTGTCACCCCCGCAGTCGATGGGCTGCAGATGGACAGTTGCTGGGGTTGTGCCTTGGTGCTGGTAGAAAGATGCTTTATGTTTGGCGAGTGGTCCCCGCTGGGAAGAGCAGACCACAGCCGTATGTGACACCGTGCACTGGTGTAACCGCACGCTATCGATGCGCTGCTGCGATTCTCTGCACTAAACCTGTGTCCCTTAAACCACCGCACCTATAATGACAACAAAAAGCTGAGTGCAAGTGAGGTTGAGGTGTGTGGTAATAGCTATGGCAGAAAACTCCAAAGCTGGCCAGACTTTCTGGGAAGTTTTGGAAATCCTGCCATAGCTTTGTGGTTTTTTTCAACAACCTCTGAACCTTATCAAAGTGCACAAAAGGCCACAGGTTTCCTATTTGCAAAAGCCATAGTCAGAAAACAACAGCAGCTCCTGCCAAACCTGGCTTGACCCTGCCTGGCTCGATCCCTGCATCGTGAGCATCCTCAGGGTAGTCGGCTCCTGCGGGTGTCCCCAGTGTAGGGGACAGACCTTGTCTGCAGCAAGTCCATTTGGTGAGGACTTGCTCACCAAGTCCTCCAGCACTAGGTTAGGCTGTTTCTCCATGGAGGGTCTTGCTTGGCCAGGAAGGAATTGTGTCTCCAGTTCACTCCCTTATACATCAAGGCTGAGCATGAACCATCCATAGGTGCCGTAACCTGTGGCTCCAGGTCCTGCAGCCTCAGGACAGACGTCAGATTGGACAGAATCATTTAAAGCAAGTGGGGACGTGTCCCAAAGGTCCTTGTGCCACTGGGGCAGAGAGCGAGAGGTAGCACGGCAGCTGGGTTCCCAGTCCGGCTGTGCGCTGGGCAGCGGCTGGGCTGAGTCTGTGCTGGGGACCCCACATCTGCCCCCAGCCAGCTGCTCGGAAAACAGCGGCTCTGGTCTCCAACAGCAGCCGCAGGCTGGACACGGCTGGCTTTGTCCTCACTGTAGGAATTAGTCCCAGTGCTGCAAACCACACGTATGCAGAACCCCCCCAGCGTTGCTCAGTGCTTCTGACCGATGCCAGCAGATCTGGCTAGGGTCACCACTACAGCCTGAGACCCCCATCCCCCACAGTTCCTCTCTGGCTTCAGATGTCATCACAATTTTATATCTCTGGCAGGAATTAGGCTAAACCCCCTCCCCTGCTAACAGGGACCATGGAAGGGACAGGGGCAGGGGCTCATTCCTGGCTGAGTGTCCCCTTCCTCCGAACCACCCCAGCCCGCCCAGTCAGGACATGCCGACCTGCAGCCCAAGCCCTGCCTGCTCTATTTTATGGCCAAAACAAGCCATAAATCTCATCCCATAAAGCTGGAAGGTTCAATTGCTTTTCTGCGGCACAGGTTTTTCCTTACACGAATTGTAGCATCACGTGAGGGAAATCTGTAAGTAAAAGTCAGGCTGGAGCCATTTATAACGGCAGCACCGTGATTGTTGCTGCTGACAGCTGCAATTACAGGCACTCCCTTCTATCGCTCCTCGCTGGGGGAGAGCGGAGCCAGCTCCAGAGTGGGGATGGGGTCTGGAGCAGCTTTTCCAGAGCTGTGTCCACTCTCCGGTGGACCTTGTCACTCACGGGCAGTGCTCAGGGAGGGTTTCAGGGAGGAATGTAGGATGGGGAGTAACCACCACTAAGGAGGGTTTGGGGAGGGATGCAGGATGCTCCCCAAGTAAGGAGAGCTCATTGAACTCATCAGCTGGGGTCCACCTCCGTGGGCATGACATCAGCTGGTGTCCACCTCCGTAAGCACGACATCAATTGATGTTCACCTCCGTGGGCATGACATCAGCTGGTGCTCACCTCCGTGGGCATGACATCAGCTGATGCCCACCTCCGTAAGCACGACATCAATTGATGTTCACCTCCGTGGGCATGACATCAGATGGTGCTCACCTCCGTGGGCATGACATCAGCTGACGCCCACCTCCGTGGACAGGACGGGGGGTTGCCCTGGGGCTGTGCAGGGACAGACAGCAAGCGCAAGTACTTGCTGGGGAGAAATGCTGCTGGTGGCCCCAGATAACCCCAGGGCGGCTGCAGGTGAGGGCAGCATCCCATGTGGGCCACTGCCAGGCACTTCTTTCCGACACCACAGTCTAAATCTCCTGCCTGTGGGATGTTCAGTGCGTGGCAGGCAGGTAAGCACCGGGATGCCGTCAGCTGCAGCAGCTGGGGAGCTGCTGGGGGATTTGGGAGCTGGGTACCAAGGGGGATGCCAAGAACCTTGCCTGGGAGAGATGGAGAGCAAAATGAGGGACATCCGTGGCCTTGTGGTGACAGGGCAGTGACAAACGGACCACTACTCACTGTCTGCTGTTGCATGGAGATGCGAGATGGAGGGGAGCTGGCAGGAGGCAGGGGAGCATGGAGGTGGCAGCCCTGCAGCAGCCAAACCTCAGCCGGGCTTTCCTGCTGAATGCCTCAGCTCTACCTTCTCAACGTGGTTTCAGAAGAGCTGAAACATCTGAAAGGGAGCTAAATTTCATAACTATCTTAGGTAGAGCGGGGAAAAACCCCCATAAGAAGTGACTTTTTACTTTGCTGTTTTCAATGAAGAACACCTAGGGTTTTGTTTCAAAACTAAGGGCTCTGCTGTGGTTTTTGCACATGCATGAAAAAAGATGGGAAAGGGAACGGATGGAGCAGGAAGCTGGGTAAAATGAAACAAAATTGAAGCTTTCCAGGTTTGTTTCACACCAAGCAAAACACTCTAGGTCAGCCAAACTGAAATTTCCCCTTTTGCTTTTTGTTTGAATTTAGAATACAAAATGCCATACAAAATTTCATCTGACTGCCCCAAACCAAAAAGACTTAGCAGTGAGATATCTCTCTCCACGGAAAGATCCACTATTTGCACAGCTCCAGCTGCAACCTTTGAACCGCTGGCCAGCTGTCGTGTTGCAACCACACTGTTGCCGATATCAGGCCAGAAAGGCTTCAGGCACACTTGGGGAGTAGCACTTGGCACCTGGCAGAGGAGTTTTTCCATCAGTGTTGAAGAGGTTTAATGATATGCCGGGGAAAGGGGAGATTTATGCACTTCTGAGGGGGGTTATGCATTTCTTTTCCATTGCAGCTACTGATTTGTATTCACCACAGCGCGGGAATTTATGGAAGGAGGGAATCAATGTTTTATATCGATAACTAAAAAACCTATATGATGGATGTGCTAATTACATGCTTTCTTCCCAGACCCCCTTTATTGTACACCAACAAATGGCCCTGGTGCTATAATGAATGCAGGTAAAATGTGCAACGGAGCCCAACGCCGTGGAGGTGAGGATGCAAGGGGGACCTTGCTTACGCTAGGGCAGAGACCTTGGCCCTTTGTTTGGCTTCTTCCCTGCCCAGTATTGAATTTTGGTTTCCCGTTGCCTGTGACTCCATTTCCATTTCATGGGAAACACCTCCGTTGTCAGGACTGGGGGCACGGCTCTCGCAGCCACGCTGCAGGCTCCTGGCTGCTACAGCATCTATCAGCTCCCAAAAATATTGAGCAGGGCGTGCATTTGCTCTGCCTTGCTAACGGGGGATACATGCACAGGGGTGAAAAATGAGCAGGTTTTTTTTCATCTCTCTGTTAAAGCAGTGAGAGTGCAGAGTAGAGGGGCAGCAGCTGGTGGTCGTCTCCCCTCCTCCCTCTCCCACTGCAAGAGTGAAGGCAAGCCGGGTGTTGTGACATGTTTCGTGTGCAGTAATACATGTAAAAAAATCAGTATTTGGGATGGAAATCACAGCTTGAGACAGGCAAATGCTGCCCCATCTCTGCTCCAGCCCAAGCCCCATGCCAGCCCTCCTCCTGCGGGTCCGGGCACCGAGGGGTGATGGCTCTGCCCAGTGCAGGGAGGCAGCTGTGCTCCAGGGTCTGCTTTCTGCATGGGGAACGTGTGGTTTGGGAAGCCACCAGAACGGTGAAAGGACCTTCTTGGTGCAGGACGCAGAATAGGTACAAGAGGTGGTGGCACCATAGAAGAGAAGGTGGGATGAAGCATGGAGCCTGAAGCATTGCACTAGCGTGCCGCCTGCCAGAAACTTGCAGCACGGCTTGGTTTTTTCACAGAAAGGACATTGTGATCTTGGGGGCCAGGGGGAAAGCTCTTGGCCATCAACTGTGTCCTGCCAAGAGGAGGCTTTGGCAGGCAGCAGCCACCCGTGCAGCTCCAAGCTTTGTCAGCAGGCAAAACCTGGCCCAGCCTGGGTGGTCCCTGGCTTTGGGGGGGCTTGGTGGTGCCTCACAGGGATGTTTGGCAAAGGCTTGGTCAGGTTCAAGTCCCCCCTTGGTCCCTCCTGTGCCCTGGGCATGGGAGCTCCCACACAGGGATGGTAGGAGGCATGATGCAGAGGAGGCTTCTCCCCCCAGGGCGCAGGCTCAGGGGGCAATCCCTCAAGAAGAAGCGATGAGGGAAACGAAGGACATGAGAGCAGTGGGACAAGGACACACAAACAGGTAGCCTGGAGGAGCTCAGGAGATAGGGGAGACATTTACGATCCAGAGGCACAGGTCTGCCTGCAGCGGAGGTGACACGTGCCGGGTCAAGGCGTGCCAGGGGCTGTGCCATGGGAGGGAGCGTGCTGGGGGTCCCCCTGCTCCCCATGCCCCTCACTCTCGGGAGGGCACATGCATCCCCAGCCTGTAGCCTGCTCCTCCTCCGTAGACAGGTGTTTCCCACAGTAAAATGCACGGCTACAAACAAACCAGCTCTTAATTGCCTCTTTCTCCTTTTGTTGTGGAAAAAAACCCCATGTAATCATAGCTTAGCTCGTAGGGATCCCTTCGAATGTTCCTTTCGGGCTGGCCAGGGTTTGGTGTGTGCAGTGGCCTCTGCCCTCTGCAGAGGGACAATGACAGGTCTCCAGGCTGATGGGCAAGATGGATATGATAATTATACAGGGATATTTTTTCCCTGCTCAGCACTGCTGGTCACAGCCTGTTATTGTGTCTCTGCAATCCCAGCACGGGACCTGGGGCTGACCCACACATGCAGCCCGTGTGAGGGCCCTGCATGGTTTTCTTTACCCCTTGGTGCCCGTAATGCTTCTGGGTTTGTGCGCTCTGCAGCCAGGGGCTGGGAGAATGGGCTGAATTTGGCCCGACTCATACTGGGATGACCGGGGCTCTCCCAGCCCTGTGCCGCTTCAAGTTTGCAGGGGGTGGTTGGTGCAGCTGGCACAAGGACATCAGCACTGGTGTCTCCCGAGCCCTGGTCCTGCCCTCTCCCAGGCTGCTGGGGACCAGCAACGAAATAAGCATCACCCCGCAGAGCAGGCGCAGCGTGTCTGAGCCTAGCACCCCCATCCTCACTGTTTGTCTGAGCCTAGCACCCCCATCCTCACTGTTTCCATGCCAGGCTCCTAGAACCTCCACGGGTGCCTTGCATCAAACCTGCTCCCACGCCTGCCAAAGCAAGGGGGTGGAAGGAAGGATCAGGCCCTCGGTGCAGTCGTTCTTTAAAAGAAAAGGCAAGGAAAAAGTGAGAGCAATCTAGTAGGAGCTGTAAGTGCTCTAGCGAAGAAACCCAGCAAGGTAGCAAGGCCTCTCTCACCATGGAGACAAGCCGGAGAGCGTGCGGAGGCTGTGCGCTTCAGTTAATTTGCTGAGAGTACTTTTTCCAAGCTATTCAAAGAGGGTTTCATCCTGCCTGGCTGCCTGTCCCTTGCTGAATGCCAGCAGGCTCGGACCAGGCGACACTTCCCCGTGGCGAGTGGGGCTGGTCAGGGTGACACAGCCAGCTGGATGGAGCCGAACGGTTTCTGATAGAGAGCGGCGGGGAGGATGAGTTCGCTGTAAATATTGCGGTCTGTTTATGAGGCTGGGTGTTAATCACACACTGGAGAGGAGCTATTATTTTTTATTTGCAAGTGACAGAGCCAAGCTGTTTCCGCCTTTTCCCCATTTCCCGGTTCAAACTGGGGCTTCATCCCCCCTGCACAGGCAAGGAGGCTGTGGGGGCCACAGACCTGCTCACAGGGCACCCTTCATCCCCCCCTCAGCAGGCAGCCCTGGGCAGAGTGGGCACTTGCAGGTACGCTCCTGGCTCTGGCACAGCTGAGCCCATCTCTGCTCTGGTACTGAGCAGAGTCTGGGGCCCCACCGCCCCTCTCACAGGGGCTGGGATGCAGGGGTCCCCTCCTGCTCTGTGCAGGGCTATGGTGTAGCTATGCTCCCGCGGTTGGACCCTGACCCCCTTCTTGTATGCACAGCCCAGGGACGGGGACACTGCCATGGCTTGATGGCCCGGTGGGAGAGCGGTGGTGGCCCTGCAGGGCCGTGTCCAGGTGCTCCAGCGACGCTCCATCTTGCTGCCCTGGCTGTGTTGGGGCTTTTTTACCCCTAAGTAAAACCTCCCACACCCAGTGAGGCTGTGAAGGGAGTAAGAGAATAAAAGCCAGCTTATTTAGAATCACAGTCATTGAGTCCTTTAGGTTGGAAAAGACCTTGAAGATCATCAAGTCCAACTGTTAACTCAGGACAGCCAAGTCCACCATGAAACCATGTCCCCAAGTGCCACATTTTTAAACACTTCCAGGGATGGTGATTCCACCTAGTCCCTGGGCAGCCTGTTCCTGTGCTTGACCGCTCTTTCAGTGAAGACTTTTTTCCTAATGTCCAATCTAAACCTCCCCTGGTGTAACTTGAGGCTGTTCCCTCTTGTCCTGTCGCTTGTTACCTGGGAGAAGAGACCGACCCCACCTGGCTACACCCCCCTGTCAGGCAGCTGTAGGGAGCGATAAGGTCCCCCCTGAGCCTCC
>JAVJGI010000032.1:6999996-7046184 GCA_035590275.1 Ibycter americanus | reverse complement strand
ACCCACCCTCTCGGCCACGCCGGCGTGCACGGTCTGTCCCCGCCGGTCCTCGTTGCCCTTGCCGTGCCAGGTGACCTCGGCCGTCTGCTCGCCGCCGGCGCCGAAGGCCACCCAGGCGTGGTCCTCCGAGAGCGCCAGGTGGACGTCGGGCAGCCCCAGCGCCTGGCAGGCGCCCACCACCGCGAACGCCACCCCCGAGCTGTCCAGCTTCGTCCCTGGGGGGCACGGGCCCGCCGCTGGGCTGGGGGCACCGCCGCTGGCTCTTGGTGGGGTGACCGGGCTGGTGGGTACAGCCGCCTCCCTGGGCTCCCGGCGATGGGGCGGCGGGGACCGGTTAAGGGCAGCGGCGCGTAGCACGTGGCCGTGCTGGCCTCACCACATGTCGGGCATCTATGGCGATGACCCAGGTGCGGGCATTAAATCTTTGGGATTTTCCTGCGACCGTGTGAAGGATGTGCCTACGTGGATCTGTCTGTGGAAGGTTTTACGGTGCACCAGGAAACTAACAGGCTGGTTCCAGTTATAACATTGAACGTGACTCCTTTTCCCATTCAGTCCCTGTGGATTGAGCAAGCTGTAGGATGCATCCTGTGGGAATACACAGTGTGGCTTTTGCCAGTGGGAGAAGTTACATAAAACAAACAAACAAAAAGCACTGGTTAAGATACAAAGGACTGTAATAATCACCCAGCCTGGAGAAACAGAAAAATTGTGAGTATTGTTACACCTAGAAGACTCAGGTGTGTGGCAAGAGGTGCTGCCTCGACTTGAAAACTGAATCCCACCCACTTGGATTAATAGTCGACGTTGGGTGTGCACGTCTTCCCCATGACTTTCCTCCCCTGCAGAATGCCCTTGTCCTGCTACTGCTACTTATACAGGCTTTAATGTTTTAATGCAATATTTAATTATCCTCTAAGCTGGTGGCTCCTAGGCTGTGGTTTGTGGACCATTAGTTGTATTAAAAGCAGACTGGTCATGTGAGGTTTTGTTTTTAGATTTTTCTAGTTCTTAAAGAGGTCTCCAAGTTTCTCTTCCCCTTTTAAGAAAAAGGAGGGTAGAAAAAAACACTAGGAGAACTTTTAAAAATAATAAGGCCATGCCTGGGATGAGATGAAAAGAAAGGGGGTGGGTTTTTTCCCCTCTTCTGTATTTTTTTTTCTCTGTATTCTCAGGAGACTTGTTGCAAATAAGCTCTTATTTTTGGCTCTGTGGCAAATGCTTTGTGACTGTCCTAGGTGGAAACAGGACGGCATTACTTGCATAGCAGCTCATGATTGTCCACAGACTCCAGAGAGTTTCCTGGTGGTAGTTCTGTAAGACCACCAAGGTGTTTAATGTTGAAAATTATTTAAATCAGAAGCTATTTCACAACAGTTTTGATACAAGTCAGAAAAAGCTGATAATTAACACTGTGTCAGCAGAGATTTCCAGTTGCCTTCAGCTGAGGGGAACAGGTTGCTTCTGTCCTCATATCTTCTGTCCATCTTGTCTCTGACCAAGCAGGATGCAACAGCAAGGGTCTTTGTGCTCCTTGGCTTCAGGCTGTGTTTGGCTCCGTGTTTCCGTGCCTTTAGCTGGCCAGTGCCATCCAGAAAGGTGCCATCCCTGTTACAGAGAGTGCCTGGAAGGGTAGCGCTGACAGTGGAGATGGGAGAAGTTTGCTAACACAGCTACTGCAGGATTACACTCCAGTAACTTTGAGTTTTGCAGCATTTTCCGCTTTAAATCAAAACGAGGTGCTTAATGCAAGTTTTCTCTATTTAATTATAGCAGCTGTATCAGTATGCATAATGGGCTGCTAATATATTACTCCAGTGGACAGTAGTATTGCTAGCGCACAAAAGGTGCTGACTCAGATATGTCCACTGTCCTTGATTTGGCATCCTTGTCTTTCCTCAGTTTAGTGTTTTATGTCACTAAGGGCTTAGATTTAAGATACAGCACCATCATAAAAGAGGTGACAGTAACAGCTGAGCTCTCTGTTAAAATACTGTATATTATTTATTTCAAACTGTTTGGGTATATAGGCATTTTCCTGGAATTTTATTACCTTTTATTGGATGCCATTTCAGGATTTTATTACTTTTCTCTCTGATTTTGTTTATGTGTCAGAGACTTGAAAATAAGGGAATTGCTTAGTTGTCAACTCCAGTGAGGTTTTTAGAAGATGTTGCTGAGTTTATGACTCTGCTCCAGAACAGACTAGTCGGTTGGGCTCTGGACTGAGGCTGATTTTCTTTTTCTCCCTCTACTTTTTCTGTGGCTTTGGGCAAATGACTTGTCTGTGCCTTGAGTCTGTAGTGGTGAAATGAAGAGCTTGCCTGTTGTGTTCAGGATGCAAAAACCTGAGGTTCGGAAAGTGTAGTAATGGAGATCAATGTAGTGGTCGTCATTTAGGGAGGGGAGGGAATCCAGAACTTGCTGGAAATGATTGGTCTGAGAGAAGTGATCGGACTGAGAAAACTGCCGTGCCAGGAGGAGGATGCGCCAGTGCCTACATGAATGCTGAGAGATTGCAGGCAAGCTGGAAACCCAGTGCCGCCAGCAAGTGGAGTTTACGCTGTCTCTGAGTGTAGGCTCAAGAATATAATCCCATTTTTGCCTGATGTCTTTCAAATATTTTAGAACATGATGCCACAAATTTGCCTTGAACACAGGAGTTTCTGCCTGCAGCTTCCTGTTGCACAGAATAGTGTGATGGTGCTGACTTGGTTATTACCAGCATCACCTCTCTGTCCCTCTGGGACATACAGTCCCTCGGTCATCAGGGCCAGGACCCCTTGCCTTCTGTGGTTGATGTTTGCTTGTTCTTCCTTATGCCCCACTTTCAGTTGATTGAGTACAGGGCTTTCCCACGGGTTGGAGCAGGTTAACGGGGTAGAGCTTTGGGCAGGAACAGGCAGGAATTCCTGTCTTGCCAAAGAAATTCAGCTTACTTGGCCTGTGTACAGTTAGAGCTTAGTCCTGCTGTCCGTGGAGGTGAGTTCTGTTCTTGTTACTACTCCACAGCGAGGCTGCAAGTATGATTCACCTTATAAGATTTATGATCAGATAAGAATATTTGGCTGGAACTTCCTGCTGTATAAATGTGTTAGTTGAAAAATTAGCAAAGAGCAGTTTTCCTACCACCACTGGGGTAGGGATCACTTGTGGAGTAATGTGTAAGGGGAATCTCAAGGCTTCTCACAGTCTGGACTAGCAGCTGGGAGTTGTGTGGGGATGGTATGCAGTGCTAACATGTCTCTGAGCATCTGTCTATGTGAGTGCTTTTCTGAATGGTGTGACCTGCAGCTCGCAGGTGAAGGCTTCATCCATTCTGGCCACAAATGCAGGTATCTGCAGACACTTCCTATTTGGAGCTGCCTGGGTCATCTTTGTATACGATTCACGAGTGATGCCCGCAGGCGACTCTGCATGCAGAAGCAATACTAGGAAGGTATTTAATGCGTTCTGGCTGTCTTCTTTTTTTAATGCAGTTGGTGAACTGTAAATGAGGAGAGCTAAGCATCAAGTGACCAGTCAGCCCCCTGGAGACCCTCAGTAATTATTTTGTGGACACAGAATGAGAAACTCTTGACTTGAAATACTAATATGGGCTCTTGTCTTGGTGCTGGTTATGGAGGAAAAATAGCTTTTGGAGGCCCTCCAGGGAAGTAGCAGGAGGACAGAGTCCTTCACAAAGTTCCACCCTCCCTGCCTGGCACTGGCATGTTTAGCTAAAACTCCCCTTCCTCAGCTGTCAGGCTTGGGTCCCCTCTCATGTTAGATTCCTGGCTGGTTTCTGATGCATTTATGGAGTCTTGCAGCAAGAAGAGGGAAGCCAAAACCTTTATCATCTTCTTTCCAACAAAACCATTGCAAGCCTTTTTAATATATTGTAAAATAGCAAACAGGGCACAAGTGCACTTTTTTCCCCTCTTGATGGATGAAATTTAACTACTGTTCTTTGATTTGTATTACTATTGATGTTACTAACAGTCTTTCCCAATGCTAGAACAGCCTTTGAATGCCAAATCTAAAGAGAGGAAACTGCTGTCGTGTTTTGATGATGGCAGTAGAAAATTAATCTTAAAACAGATATTTTTTTTTTTTTTATCCCACTTGGCCAATTTTTTCAGGTTAGATGTTGAACTAAAGAATTGCCAAGCAGGCGTTTTCCATACAGATAATGAATTTGCATTTTATTTCCATGTTTGTTTTGCTTTTTAAAACAAGTGGTCCAATCCACCTCTGAGTACAGGAGAAAACATTTACACTACATGAATTGTGATTGATTTATAAGACTTAACTGTTGCGAGCCTTTTCTCCTATTTCTCCATGAAATGCAATATGTTGTTTTAAAGGCCAGCTAAGATGTTCTAATTTGAATGAATTGCTCACTGGGAGACAGTCAGATGTACAGAAAATTAATTTCAGTTGCAGTCACTCATATCCTCTAACACTTTAAATGAAAACATAGTGTAACTAATAAATATCTCTCAGCATGGACATGCTCTCTTTAAAGCCTGATTAATGATTCCATCCTCAGCATAAAATCCCCACCCTGTTAAGGTGAAGAATTGTTGGTTGATTTAAGCACTTCACCTGCCTGAACACTTGAGCGTATTTCATAAAACATTTGATGAATGCGGTTTAGTTTTGCTTGGCTAACAAAATGTTTAAGCGGCAGCCTGTGCCCACCTCCAGAACATACCTGTGTTCCCTCTGCGGGGTCTGTTTAAATAACCCATCTGTCCTGGGCTTTCTCTGCGCTGTAAATGCCTGCCCGGTGTTGCAGGGACATGCTGTGCTAACTGCTTCCCAGGGGCTGTTGCATTTGGAGCTGTGGTTCTGCTCTGGCTTCTGCAGTCTTTTATCCATCATCCCTGTGGGATATATAGCACTTTCATTAAAAATAAGTAGCAAAAAAGGCAAAACCTCCCCCCAGCCCCTCCAAACAAACAAACCCCCATGTCTTATGTAAATTCATTCCCTGTCACAATGATATTTTCGTTTCGGTTAGATTGATTTTACCAGTGACACCTGTGTGCAAGAGGCTTTATTTTCTACGAGAAAGGGGCACTGATAACAGCCAGATCTGACAGGTCCTGACCCATATTCCCTGGCTCTTCCAGGCAGGAACAAAGACACATTAATTTATACGTTCTGCTGAGCTGACTTCAAGAAAATATCTGTAACCTAAATCTCAGCCTGCTAATTGCTCTGTTCTTGAGGCAGTTGTCAGTGCTGGCCTCATCGCAGGAATGTGGTTGTGCCTTTGGAGCCCTGGGCAGGTGTAGC
Organism: Ibycter americanus; assembly: GCA_035590275.1. Taxonomy (NCBI): domain Eukaryota; kingdom Metazoa; phylum Chordata; class Aves; order Falconiformes; family Falconidae; genus Ibycter; species Ibycter americanus. Next base: position 7,040,901 of record JAVJGI010000032.1, on the reverse strand, counting down.
CTCTGTCAGTCCTCTGTACTCCCCTTTGGGGCGAACTTACGGAGGAGATACAGTGGCTAGACTTCCCTGCAGTGGGAGAAAGGGCTTTGTATTTGTCCCATCAGTACACCACCCCATGGAGAACTGCCTGAATCCCACTGACACCAAGTCTGTTTTACACTGCCTCTAAGATTTTTTTTTTTTTTTTTTTTTCCATATCTCTATCCACTGTTCTGGCTCATTCCCTTGCTTCCTTGTGTTTCTTATTTCTCCCCCCCACATTTTAATTTCTGGCTTGCCTCTGATGGGCTGGTTCATCTCCGGCACTCAGGCCTTGACTTGTCTCTCACGCAGTACTTTCTATGCAGCCAGATGTCTCAGAGCAAATTCAGAAGCTGCTTGGCATTCCTTTGCTGAGAGTTTGTCCACTTGCCTTCCAGAGGACCTTGAAAATAATTAAGTAAAGTCTGTTTACTGAGCTTAGTGTGGAAGCAGGTGAATTTCAGCCTTAATGAATAATCATCTCTGTAGAAACCCTAATCAACAGAATTTTTCCTGATACTGGTGGAGGATGAGGCATTTGGCTGGGTAATAAACATAACATTAAGTGAGAAATCACTTGCTGGTTATCCCTGTTGGCTAATGCATGCAAAAGAAACGAGCTGCCTAACAAAATTGCTTCCCTTGCATCATGCAAAGAAAACACAGGGATGCAGAGGTGCTAATAACTGCGAGAGCGCTAAAATGAGGGCAAGATGGGGTTCAGTTGTGACAGTTCTTTCCCTCAAAAACCTTCCCTCTGGCACAAGAACAAAATACCCTGAAACCATCAGAACCCAGTATTTCCTTATGCCAGTCCCCTTCCCTTTGCTTTGTTCTGACAGAAGGAAATTTCTTTTTTTTAGGTGAAATTTGGAACCTGTAACACTCCCAAGCCAAGCTTCTTTGATTTTGAGGGAAAGCAGAAATGGTAAGAGGAAATCCTTGTAATTCCTAGCAGTTTCTGGGTCTACTTTTTGTTGCACCTTGTCTCATCTGTTAACAGGTTATGGACCTAGAGGATGTCTGCCACTGAACTGGCTTTAAAATCCTTTGTTTAATAGGGAAATGCTTATTGCTATGCCTGAGGCAGACATGAAATAGCAGACTCTTGTATTTACCTTGTTCATCCAGAATTAGCCAGCATATAAGAAAAATTTGGTGAAAATAGCTACAGCTTTACGAACAGCTTTGCTTTGTGAGCACAAACTATGTTCCGGGCTGGATCAGGATCCCCGAAATATCCTTTCACAGCAGAGTGCTGCACTGACAGTGGCCATTCATGGCTTCAGAGAAAAGTTGACTGTTTCAAACTGAATGAAAAATGGCTTTGCACCCCCTTAAAGTATTTAGATGAATCTGTTCCACTGATGGCAGTATAAAACCACATTGTGCTGTCTCCGGGTGGCTCAGTGATGTTTTGCTCTCTCTCCTAGGGAGGCTTGGAAAGCCCTGGGAGATACCAGCCCTCATCAAGCTATGCAGGAGTATGTTGCTACAGTGAAAAAACTGGACCCCAGTTGGAATCCACAGGTAGGAAACATGAAAATATTGTTCAGAAAACAAACCAGCATTTGTCTTTGTAAAGCTGACAATGGTTCAGCTTCACACAGATTTTAATTGCTGCATGGCAAACTTCATTTTGAGCAGATTAAAGTCTAAATTAATTTTTAAAACTCTCCTTTTGTTATGATTGAAACATGAAGAACTGTCTCTTTTCTTTCATAATTACCTTCATTACAGTGAGCACATGCACAGGGTTGGTTTGGCTATAGTGATCTAATTTATTTTGCTTTTATTGGTTCATGCTGTATTTAGCATGTAAAGATACTTTTTATCCTTTTCTCATCTTTCTCTTTTCAACTGCTATTTAAATGTTGATCAATACAAAGCAATCTCCATGAAAGTGACATGAACTGAATGATCAATTCTAAAAATGTTTCCTTTTTGTTTCGGTGCAGTAAATTACCAAATCTGATTATGATTAGGTACTCCAACATAACAAGTGTATTTGTAAGTCCTGTATGTGTGTGTTACAGGGAGACTGTACTGTCATTTTAATTAATCTCTTTCATCTACCAGGTTTATTACTTGATTGAATATTTTGAGGATATCTCCCTGGTTATAGACTGATTTTTATACGATTTTTAAAGAGGATTGCTCTTCAGAAAAAGTACTGCCTTTGATTGGAGATGGAGTGGAGATATTTCACTAATAGCAAAATGCTGGAGGCATAGTAATTTCTTTTCACGGTAGGAAATTGATTCTTTTTTGGTCCTGTGCTTTGGAAGCAAAATCTTGTGTGAGCACAAGCCTATGAATCAAGAATTTGATTCTCAGTTGTCTTCTGATGCTGTTCTGGAGACTTAAGAGTAATTGTTTTTTCTTCACTAGTTCATGTTTCATGGCGTTGATCCTGTTTTTGCAACAAAGAAATATTGTCGTTTGGAGGAAACCCTTTTTAATGCCCTTGGGGAAAATAGTTGTAATGCTGTGCGGTGCAGTTAACAATATGCTGTGAAGTACAGTTAGCAAAAACTAGCTGCATGCTGTGTAAATTCTTGTCCAATCTAAAATTCTCATACAGGAATAAAATAATTTTAAAAGAATCCATGTACAATCCTGATTGAAGAAAGTGTCTAGCAGTGTAAAGTGAAATACACAAATATTCATTAAACAGTGAAAACAACCTCCGAAAAACCAAAACCCAAAACACCTAATGCTTTCCTGAATTTTTACGGGTAGAGCTTCAGTTCATAAAAAGACTTCACATGCATGGTGACAAGCTTAGCTTTGGGTACTCCCTTCACTTTCTTGCTTCAGAGAAGTACTTATTGTCACAGGCGTGACCTTCGGGTTACAAAGCTGTCAGCTAGGGAAGTGGAATAATCTGTTAGGTTTTTTTAATAAATAAATAAAGAAGCCATATAGCAAACAAAGAACGGTTTGCAGCACTGCTCCTCCCCTCTTCCCCTAAGGTGAGGAAGGAATGCGTGTGAGCATGTTTCTTCCCATTGCTGTCCTTGCATAAGCCTGTCCCAGGACTCAGCAGAAACTAGACCGTGCTGGGTAATGCTGTTGCACCAGCGTGCTTGCTCATTCATACGTTTCTCCATCCTCCCTTTTTGAATAGTTGATGCAAGAAGTGTGGGCTTGCAGGAGGGCGGCAGTGCTGGAGCTTGAACAAAAGTTTCTGTGAAGGTGGCAGGGCTGAGTTGTCAGAGTGCTTTAAAGAAATGTGGGGTTTCTTTCTTAGGATGCTTTTGTTGCAATGTTTCAATAGGTGTGCTTCTCTCACTCATGCAATATGCATGTATATATAAAATGCATATATTTCTTGGCTTTTTTGAAGCCAATGATTTTTTTCTTCTGTGTGGTCTCAGTGCATGGAACTATAATGCTGAGGAAAATCTGTAGGGTGTTATCTGGGTTACTGTCCCTATGCTGTTGCACAGGTGCCACGTTTCTTGTTCTGACTCTTTCCTTTTCCTGTGCCTTGCCTATAACTGAGCTGGAAACCTGTTAAGAGATCTGAGTGCTTTACATGGAAGGAAGATGCTCAGGTGCAGAAAGGCCTAGCAGAGGAAGGTACGTTAGCTGAGAATTTAGTGTAAAAGTTAGCATTAAAGTACAGGTGACACTTCTTTAAAAGAAGTCACCTGTCCTTCCTACTGCATCATCCTTTTAATTCCACTTTTATACAGCCAAAATGCTATCAGGAGTCCTCTCACTCTGATCTGTACTCCTTTATTTTTTGTTACTACTATGCCCCCCCCGCCCCCCCCCGCCCCAGTCCACCTTCTGGAGCCACGAGAGGGAGCTCTGTTCTTTAAAATGATGGAGATGTATGTGGCAGGGGATGGAGATAAAATAGCTATTTTAGTCTTCAAATTTCAAATTGGATTTATAGAAAAGATCTGTGGGTACATTACAAGGTGCTTCATCACTGTCATTGTGTCTCCTTTACATGCTCATCTGCTGGGTTCCTTTGAATTTTTCTTACGTTCAGTAGATCATGAATGAAATACTCCTAGTATTTGGTTAAAAGCAGTATAAAGTGCTTGGTACAAATTTGAAAAGTTCAACTTTCAGATCATTATGAATCATTAATAGTAATTACAGTACAAGGGTGTTGAATTTCTTATTGTGCAGCTTCATGAATTTTGCTATTGTAAAGCTTTCTCAATACTACCTACATACTTTCTCTTCAGCAGTTCATCTCATCCCTTGAAGTTGTTCTTATGTGTTATCTTAAATACTCCTCAGTCTCCTCTTTCATATATTTGCAAAGGGTTTTTGAAGTCTTGATCCTTCAGTACTAAGTGTGCAAAATTTAAAACTTAGGAACACCTTATCTTTTTCATAGGTTCTTTTTTTTTTTGCAGCAGATTTGCTGCTGCAGCTTTCAGGCTGTCAGTATTGTTCTTAATAAATAGGATGAAACTAAGTGCAGTATTTCTTAAGCAATCCAAATAGATCCACTTTTTAATTCCTTTTTCTTGATTCTTCATTGATTCATTCTTTCAAATTGACCTTGCAGTTCTTGTATTAGTACATTTTCAGCATCAGACTGTAACTGCTATGATTTAGTAATCTTTGCTTGTTTTGGATGGAAAAAAAACAGAAGTAAAAACATTCTGATGCAGTAGGAGCACCCTGAATTTGTGTTCAGAAGCAATGAGAACACCAGTAGGAGCCAAAATCTGACCTGCTGCTTCCTGCATGGAGTTTGGAGTACCTGCACTTTATTAGGACACAACTGAACATGGAGAAGCAGTGGCACAGCTTTTCTCTGCTCTGTGAAGCTGCTATGCCACTTTTGACAGTAGAGGCACATCTGCTGGCTCATCTCCATGGCTATTTCCAATGTTGTTTGGTTTCTTTTTCACCCTTGCTAGCAGCAGGTTGTCTGGTAGTCATGCCTGATCTTTCCTTTCAGAGCCTTGTCTAAAACCTGGATAGAAATTATCATACTGGATTTATTTTCAGCAATTTCCTTTGCTAGGAAATCTCTAAAATAGCAGATGACCTAAGGGATATTGAGGTGAGATCCATTGTCTTTACATTCATGAAGCTGCAGGAATCTCCTTGCTGTGTTTATCTTGAATCCAGAAGTGTAGAACCAATAATCACAATTGCCTTTCTGGATGCTTTGCAGTTACATCCTCTCGTGTTGGCGTGGTCATACTGTGTTTTGTGTCGTAGGTTGTTTTGTTCCTTTTCCCAAGAAGAGCTGTTAGTAGGAGGTCAGGGCTATACTTTTCCATGCTTGTCTCCATTCTCCTCTTGATGCAGTCTTCCTTCGTCATCTTCTACCTTTTAGCGCATCTTTTGTTTCTTGTTCTTTCTTGTGAGTCATTCCTTTCAGTCTGAAGTTCCAGGCAGTGGGAAGGTAATTGCTTGGACCGGCTCAGCTCTATTTGCATATTTCAGAGACATCACCTGTCCTTCAAGTCTATTCACTCTTCCTCCAGAACAGAGAATAATTTATGAAGCAGTTCTTTTGCATTCTCTATCCTTAAACAGAAACATTTCATGCCGTCAACACCTCCCACTGCTTTGGGTCCTTTGGAGAGGTATATGTGTCCCAGCTGCTTTGCTTCTTGTATGTTCACCTGTTGTCTTCCTGCTTTACTGACAGCAAATGACATGTTGCTTTCAGAGGCTTTTGCTGACGTGTGTGTGAGTTTGGCAATGATGTTCATCTGCTCTCCCTGCCAGCCGCCTGCAGCTTATTGCCTACATGTGCTTATCCCCCTGGCCCCTCTCATGCGGTGGCTCTGTGGTACCTGCTGTTGTGGTGCTCTCCAGAGGTCTCAGCAGTGGGTTTGGTGATTTAGGGAGGTTCACCTCCACAAGCTGGTTGTCTTGCATCTTTATGCAGTAACTTTGTTCCTGTCTACATCGCTGTCTCTACTGTATAACTGGGCACTTCCAGTACTTGCAGTTTTTGAGACAGTCTCCATGGCTGTATTTCCATTCCCCCATGCACTCTAAAATTCTACTCTGTCATGTATTTGGTGTCACAAATCCCCACTGGCTTTTAAACATCCGTATTTTTCAAACCTCGGATTGACATGGGAGTTTGTCTGCAGGCACTGACCATCCGGGGGCAGGAACGGGACAGCACCTCTTCTGTTCAGCAGCATTGTACACATCTCTTCAACTGAGTTTGTCGCAAGGAATGTGGGTGGAGGTGTGTACACGACACTGCAGTGAGGCGGTTAGGAGCTGTTATTGATTGTTTCTTGTAACAAGACGGTTATATGGCACAGCTTAAACAATAAAAATAAATAATAAAAAAAGCATCCAGACTTGCTCATCAGTTTTAGCCTTCCATTTGCTGATTGCAGTTTTGGCATCTCTTGGTTCTAAATATTTCCTTTTCCTATTTCTTATATTGCACATTTACCAGTTCCAATCTCAACAGCTTGTCAAGCTACTAACTTCAGTGGCATCCTTCCCCAAACACTTAGAGGCCTTCTTTCTGTTTGTTTTGACTGCTGAAACTTGCAGGAGGACTTAATGATTTTTCTATTTCTGTATTAAAAAGAAATAAAATTGGCATTTTGATTTGACTTGGCTTCACCAATAATGCACTTAGTAAGATTTGTGCTGTATAATGATGAAAGTTGCATATTAGGAAACTGAAGAGAAGAGCCATGTCTTTAAGGCAAATCAGGAAGACAGCTCGATTTCAAAGGAAATAGACGTTCACCAAACATCTTTTTCAGCTGTTAAAGGTCTGAAATTCCAGTGCTGATGTTTGCAGGAGAGACAGCTGCCTGTGTTTTTTTCCACTACTGTTCTGTGCCTTGTTGGAGCAGAGGAGGATTTATTTCTCTCTACTCTGGACCAAGTAGTCAATAGGGATAAAGTACCTATTGCTGTGCTGGTGTGGGAGCACCCAGTCGTGGTGTTCGGAGCAGCTGGGAGAGGACCCCTGGGGAATAGACAGTCAGTCTCGTGGAAGAGAAAACTTCAGAGTGAATAAAGTATCAAATGCACTATTGCTGCAGGCTCAGAGCAGTCCAGTAAGCTGGAAAACCTGCAGGAATAAAGCAAATTGGTTTGGCCAGTGGGTGTTTTTGCAGGAAGTACTGCAGGGGGCAATATTTGATAAGGTGGGTAGCCAGCTCCCCCGCGCACAGGGCTGGGCTCCACCCCCCCACACACCCCACACTTGTTTCTGTTGAAGTAACCTTTCTCGATCACATTTAAATGCAACAAGCAAGTTAAAACTAAAATGTGGAAAAGAGAATTTGCAATTCAAGGGTACAGAAAAGCAGGAGAAACAATTTCCAGATTTGCAGAGGAGTGGAGTTTGTATGTATGCTTTTTGTAGGTTGCACCAGGTGTTACTGAAATATTTTAACAATTGATTCAAATTGATGAGCCTCTTGTATTTCAGTAGCATCTCCAAGGCAATATAAAATTTCTGTAGTGACTGAAATACAAACTGTATATCCTGTGATGTTAAAACAGGCATTTGGAAATCCAAACCTGATTTTTTCTTAAATTTGAACTCACTGCTCAAATCTGGCCTTATGTCTGGAGCAAGCAGCTTTGCTCTTTTGCAGTTTACAGGTTTTATGTTTGCTCAGCTTCTAAGAATTACAGTAGTGAATGGTAAATCAAACTGTAGTTTCAGGCTGAAATCTGTGGATTTCTTGGTTAGTACTGCAGGCCGATGGAAATTAAAAAATGCATTAGAGAAACTGCAGTGTCTAAACAAAATGAGTGCACCCATCATGTTTTCCTGTTTTGTCTATCAGTCAAACAGATGTCTCCCTTGATAATCTGTCCAAGCAGCCACCGTTTGGGGTTGGGAAAGAGCAGCAGAGTGGTGTGGGCAGGATTACAAGGGGGATGGGAAGAGCAGGAAGGGAAAAGACCTGTTTGGGTCTCTGCCTGTCACCAGCAGCAGCAGCGTATTTACATACCTGCTGTACAGTTAGTTTGGGTAAATGTCTCAATTTATGGCTTGCTATACTGCGAGGTCAAAAACTTTGAAACTAGTGACTTTACTTCTTTTGTAGTATAAAAGCAATTTAATTGCATCGTGTAAAGTGGGGACTAATCGAGTTATGGCTGTGTCCTTAAAGCTTGCCTTCCTACCGCGCTAATGCAGCACGCTGGGGAGAGCAGCCTGCTGCGTTCCTGTGAGCTCCACAGCAGTGCTGCCCAGGGTCTTGCTCCTCACTGCTCCTATTTCTTTCTGGGTTTGTATAGATCCTTGTGTGTCAGTTCACACTGAGTGAATTTCATGTGTGACTCTTTTGGTTTTTTCCCAAATGTTAAGAATTGTACTTAAGAATAAAAATTGTAACAAAATGCAGAAAACAAACTGCGCTGTTTGCTACATATAATTTGAAATCTCTGATTTTGATGGACGACCAGATTGGAAGAAGCAAATTACTGAGATAATTTATAAACTCTAATCAGGCTCTTCCCCTTAAAACAAACAAACAAACCACCAAAAAAACCCCAAACCACCAAACCAAAAAACACCCCAAAACAAAGCAGCAAGCCTGTATTTTTTTATTATTATTCCTTTAACAGAAAAGGAAGGACTAGAAATTAAGAACAGAACCAAGAAACTGAATCACCCCAGGCCTCTGGCTTTGGAGCATGTAAGACTGAAATGTCCTCTGGGTTTAGGCAAACTGCAGAGTTGGGGGTTTGGGGGGAATGATTTTGGAGTAGGTGTTAGTTTGGTATATGTCCTGAGAGGGGTTAGATCTTAACGCACAGAGGGATTCCTCTGCCCTGCTGCCTTTTGCCAGCTGTACAAGCGGAGTTCGTGGTGGATGCAGCCTTCCTGTGGGAGGGAGTAATCTGTGCCGTGTATGGCTAACAAAAGCTCACAGTTTATGTACCACCTTACTCATATGTGGAAGACTACAGGCAGAGTCACCCACCTTATTTTATCCACTTGGAAAAATGGCAGTTTATTAGCTGTACAAGTTAGTCCTTGAGTGTTTTGCTTTTGGAGCATGCTTTCAGAACTGGTTTTTCTTACTAGCAAGGGGATGTTTTCTTGTTCCTGTTGTGTAAGACAATAAAATATCACACAACAAGCATGAACTAAATTTCCCCATTCTTCTGCAATAAAAGTGGAGAGCGTTGCTTCCTTTGCTGCTCTGTACCTTCTCATGAGGAAGGTGTGCTGATGCCTTATGTACTCAATATAGGTCCTATTCATAAACATAGCTGTGCATATGTTATTTGCTACCTTTCTGTCCCTGTCTTTGCATGTGTAACTGCTTATCAATTTTATTCCATGCAAGATAGCTCAACTCTGGCACACCAACTAGGAGGTAGCATATTGCCTGCCTGCTTTGTTGTATAGACTGTTATGCTCTCAGCAGCACGTCAAATTCAGTTTCCGATTTATCCTTGCTGTTTTTAAAAGCAGCACAGGCTCATGGGCAGTACAAGTCCTCGCTCAGTACTGGGAAGAGAATGCTGCCATCCCTTGGCTGTTGTATAAGTGAGAGAGTGGATTAATAAAATAGTATGTGTAACTTCTGTTCATAACGATGACAGCATGGATGGGAGCTGGCGGTTGTTTGCCATGAACCCATCGCCTGAGGATGGAGTTGTCAGAGGTGTCCTGAGGATGCTTTGTTCCAGCGACTGACTCGCGTGCCAGGCGTTGGGGTGCTGTGCTGGTGGGGCTGTCAGCCATGGTGGTCTGGGATTTTGCCTGTGGACAAGCTTGATAAATTGTAGGGTTTTTTCTCTTCTGCAGCTGCATTGTGTTGCAGAGCACAAAACAAAGTGCCAGATCCAGAGTGAGATTTTTGGTTTTTTGGAATTGTGGTTCTGGCAAGCTGTGCAGAAGTGAAAAAGTTAAAATGAACGAGTGTCTCATAGTAGAAATATAAACAGCTGGAATATGTGTCAGCCTTCCACCCCCTGGGACTCCGTTGGATTGTTCTCTTTGATTTTACATCTCTGCAGAAATTTATGGTCTCAGCTCCTTTTATTTATGACATTGCAATCCTCGTTCAAGCGATTGATTGAAATACAACGGTGCCAAGCTGCAAGCCTGTATTTTAGAAAGGTTGAAGTTTAGAAAGCAAACCAGCAATGCAAACAGTAGTGTATTGAAAGCTGCACTGGAATCCTGTACAGAGGGTTCCCGTGTTTTTATGATCCTAAACTTCTTCACAGTGACGAATTACCATGACAAGGATTTATACCTTTTCTCTCTCCCTCCTTTTAAGCCACCTGGTCTTCCTAAAAACATACTGTATGTTAAATATGCAATCTTACTAGCCCTGCAAGGGGTAACTTTTGCTTGTAATGATGTTAGCCCCTATTTTTCCAGCTCAGATCCAGCAGTGCTGATGCACAATGTTGTTAACGTACTGTGGGCAGCGTCATATATTCTCTCGCAACTACTTGGATGTAACAGTAGTTGTTTTCTGGAATTGTAAGCAAGAAATTGAGGGACTTGTTGGTTTTGGCTACCAATGCAGTGATTTTGGTTAAACATTTAAGCAAAGATGAAATATTTTTTTCCTTTTGAATATGTCGGTGAATTAATTTTCATCATCTTGCACTAATTCAAAAAAATATCTTGTACTATCTGAAATGTATTCAGAAAAAAGAATAATTAGAAATGTAGCTCTGCCTTGCTGATGCTGAGTGTGCTGCTGCAGCATAGTGATGTGTGTGGCATCCCAGCATCATGATTCCTGGCTTACTGGTGGATTAAGACACTGCATGCTAGCCAGATATACCAGAGGCAAATGGAGGAAAAAACCCATCAAATCAATTTAAATATATATGTCAAATTACTGGCGCTCAGTGATGACAAGATGTAACAGAATGAGGCAAGGTACTTGCTTTAATGTGTAACTTTCTGTGGAGCAGGGACTTTGGTTGCTTTTTTTCTTTCCCCCATAATCAATGTCCAGAAGTAACAGGTTTTGCTGTATGGCTGTAGTGCACAGGTAGCAGTCCCACAGAACCTGGTTATTCTGTATTCCCACAGCTGTGGGGCTGGAGCCATGGGATACAGCTGAGCTCTGGGATCTTAAAACTTGACTTGAGCAAGTGCTCTCCTTGCTGAGAAAGCATCTCAATATCAGAGAAGGACCACCAGATCAGGTTTAAGTTGCTGCTGATTCTCTGCTGTAGATTGTTGCTGCTATGGCTGAGTTGACAGAAAATGGATAGGTGCTGATGCTTCCAGGGAGAGCCCAAGATCGTGGCTTAAACTGAGATGGCAAGGTTGAATTTAAGATGTCAGACCACAAGCTGAAGTGGCTGAGGTGCAACCAGGTGTTGCCCTCTGCTGTTTTTTTCTTTGAGGTGACAGTTTCTGGTAACGCAAGGAATGGTTTTAAATGTCACGTGCAGAATGTCATATGCAGTCTTCATTGGCTGCAGATTTTAGCAGCAATGCTGCTTCTCCCCAGCAACAAAAATGTGGATAACAAAAGTATTGGAAAGCTTGTTTTTATGAAACAGCTGTGTAAGGCTGGAAGCAGGAAAGAGCAGTGTTGTGGCATGAGAAGTGACTCCACCAGCAATCAAAACTTTCCTGTTAGGTTCATTTCTGTACTGACATTCCACTGGCTAAAACAAATTGGAAAATAAAGCTTTCGGTAGTGCTAAGCAACATTACAAAATTGGGATCTGGGGAGGCTGCAGCAGGGGCTGACAGAGGGGAGGTGTTGAACCAAGCAGGATGGTGTCAGGGCTGTAGGGACAGGGCAGGTAAGCAGGCAGTGAGATGTGGTTAGGAGCTTGGAGCAGAGGCAGAAAGAGCAGGCTGAACGTCAGCCTGATGTAACAGGAGGTTTGGAAGGGGAGGAAAACCAAATAGGAAGTTGCAAGGGGAGGTGGGGAGGAACAGGAGAGTAAGAGGTGCTTTCTCTGCTCAGTTCTAGCTTCCTGCTGGCCAGGTCACTTCCCAGGCAGCAGGGAGCCTCCCTGACATCTTTGGACCCCAGTATTTTCCTGGGGTGCCCAGAAGGAGGTGGACATTCAGGAGGCGGGCATTCGGTTGTTCTGCAGCTTCCTCAGGAGATCGTGGTAGCCTCTCGTCAAAAGTCTTTCTCCTGTTTTGGCCAGCAACCCACCAGGCTGTGCTAGCAGCTTGACTGTTTTAAAAGGGGTAGGGTGCAACCTCTAATTAAAAATCCAATTTTTCAAAGTTCTTGAAACTGTTACAGAACTTTCAACTTGTTGTGTCAGATGCTGTTACAAAATTCAGGAATTTGGATGGAATTTATGGGTTTATCTTACTGAGCAGTATGTCATGCCTTGATTTTCGGGTGTGGAGTTGTAGACATTTACTGGATGGTATTCAGACACAGGGAGGGTCTACGTACCTTGCTGCTTCACGTGGTTGTGTAAAGGCTGGTTTAAAAGAGAGCATGTGTTAATTAAAAATAGCATATGCTTTTTGTTAGGAGAGAGTAGTTGTAATTGTTTTGTGTGTAACATAAGCTATAGCATAATTAAGCTGTTTCTTTAGTGAAAATACAGCTTTTCGTGTTAGAACAAGGTTAAGTGGTTATGTTTAGCTTGCTCTTTACACGAAGTATCAAGGAGGTATTGAGTGTAATTACTGGAGATTAAGATTTTGTTTGGATGTTAGCTAACACATTGATTAATGTCTTGTAAATGCTGTTTGTCTCTTAGAGTGGAAAAAGAGTTATCCTTTAAAAGAGCAGGTATTGTCTAGTGCTTAGATACTTGGGCACTATTGTACCCATTTACTCCTATTGTAAGAAAAGATGGCACTCCTTAAATGTCTCTAGAGCATCCTATAAGTGTGTTGAGCTGAACTAACCAACACGAAAGCATGTAAAGGCTCAGTCACAGCGTCACTGCACAGCACTAAAGGCTGTTCAGCAGGCAGCTGCCTCCAGATCCTGCTGCATCCTTCTGGCTGAGCCTGCAAAGGGTTATGCCGTAACATCAGAAACCTTCTGTTCCTGCTGGGATGCTCTGATCCTTCCCTTGCCGGAGTCTGTGGGGACAGGGACCAGTGGAGATCTCTTCATTCTATATTTCTCTGTCTGCAGAGCTCATAAATCCACGCTCTGCCTTCACGACCCAGATCTGTTGGAGGAAACACATTTCAGTGGTGCTGGTCAAACAGCCTTGGAGCCGTTCCTTTTGCGAATGGGGAAATTGACCTCTGCTGCTGCTGTACGGCTCTCTGGCCCAGTGTTACTCCAGCAAGTACAGGATGACTATGTCAACAGGCAGGCTGGGGGTGGGGGCTGATGTCCTTCCTTTATTTCTCAAAAGTTACGGTTGCCTTCGGCTTTCAAGCTTCAGAGCACACGTTTCATCCCAAGCTATGTAGCCTTTCAGTATTTCCAGTTTGTCTTGGAATATACTTCTTGCTCATACAAATGTCTGTGTAGATCTATATAAATGAATATCTTGTATTAAATTGACAAAAACCAGCAATTACAGTACAGGCTCTGCTTGTATCTATAGCTTGGTCCCCTCTGCCTGGGCATTTGTGGATTTTCATATGGGTGATGTGACAGAAGTGATTGATTGCTTCCAGGGCTGACGATGCAATGCTCTGTGTTCCCCTTGTGAAAGCTCAGATTTCTGCAAGCTGCCTCATGCTGGGAGGGTGCAAACAGGCCACTCTCTTCACCCTTCGGTCTGCAGGCACTGGGAGTCTGCAAGTTACTGCAGGGTCCCCGAAAAGGATATGAGGAAAGGAGGGTCTGCTGGTGGTCTTGTATTTGCCACCTCTGTATCTGGTTTTCCATTCAAAAAAAAGCTCTACAAATAAAAAACTGATGGAAGCCATGGCATTAGGGTTTTTTGATTGAGCATATTATTTCATTCCATGCATATGTTAAAATGTACACAGTGAGTCATGAAATCACAGCTACTAGCAAGTATAAAACTTACTCAAAATTATGTTAAGCATTTTACATTTATTTCCCGTCCCCTGACTGTCTTTACTACTAATTTCCAACTGTGATTATGGTGCAGTTATTAATTAACTCGTTATAGGTTAAATGAGTAATCTGCAAGGCCTTGTTTTAGATCACAGCGCTGTTTAATTATGACATTAATTATAATGTGTTTGTTTTTATTTTTTGAATGTAATCCGGAAAATATTTTCCATGTCTTAGGTTGTGTTTTTTAAGAGGAAATTCTGTGATGAGATTTAAAAGAACCAGAAAACTTTTTTTTTATGTAGCTATTCATGGAATATTAACTAAACTGCCCCTGCAATATTTAAAACAAAAGAAACAAAAAACCCAGCCCCACATTATCCTGCGGAGTGTACTGCCATTTTTTACAGGACAGTTTGCTCAAATGGTACAGATCCTCAGTGGTCTCATGAAAACGCTCCAGGTGCTGAGTCATGTGCACGCTCTCCCTGAGCTGCTGCTGGGAGCCAAGAAGGATTGTTGAGAGAGGAATATTAAAACAGTCTGTTTATGACGGCCATTAATACAGCTGGTGCGGAGGGTACAGCAGCCTTTCATGAAAGGTGGCTTTGCAGCAGAGTCTAACAGGGAGGCTGCCCTCAGCCCGGGTGTGTTTTTATGTTGTTTGGATGTGACTGGCCTCTGCTAGTCTGTAAAGAGTGGTGAGAAATGCTGAGCTCATACATTTTAGCTGGGAAAGGAGGATTTTGAGTGCTTCTTGAGTGCTTAACATAGTGCATAATTTTATAGATGGTAAAAAAAAAATAAATAATTCTTCTAGTAGCATCACCTCTGAAGGGTTAATACTATCCTTCCCTCCTGCTGCAGGTAGTGTGAAGTTCAGCTGAGCTGTAAAGTCAGAAAGATACAGGTGGAAAATACCTTTGGAAGAGGACATTGTCCTCATTTCATGCTTCATTAGCCACCCTGCCAGAGGACCCTCCTGCATTGTTACGGGGTCAGGAGCCTCCCGCAGTGCTGGGGGAGAAGGGACATCTCCCTGTCCAAGGGCTCTCATCTTCGGACCACCTGCATTTGGGGTGGAGAGCACCCTCCTCCCCTTGGCTCTCCTGGCACTGGTCTTAACTAGCAAAGGAAAAGACGGCAGCAATTATGGCACACACAATTAACGAGCTTCTAATCTCCAGCCTTGTGTGTAATTGCTGCTGTCAAATACAATTAGTGTCTGCCCAAGTTCCCTTCCCAGGGGGATGGCCAGGCTGTGGCACAGAGGGAGAGGAGGAGGATGAGTGTCTGAAACTTTAGGAGAGTTTACATTTTCTCGTTGCCTTCCTAATAATCCTCACTCCTCAAATTGTGTCCAGAAATGTTAATCCAAAGCATTAAGGGGACATGGTGGCCAGCAAAGCAGGCCTCGAGGTCTACTGTTGGGTTAACTGTGAAGTGTCTTCGATAAAATTGGTCACCTGAGACTATACCAGCTTAATTACAATTCAGTCAGCACACTTCAGGGATTTACTGGTACCTTTATGTGAGCCTGACAGGATTGCAGGGTGTTGCTTGTCCTGTCATGGCAGCTGAGACTGGAGTTGCTGATCACCTCTCAGGCGTAGTTTGGGGTGCTGGGACGTGGGCTAGGGTTTCTCCTGCCCAAGCAGACCTCTGTGAACATCCAGCACTTGCAGCTCCTCCAGACTCGGTGGCTCAGGACCCTTGGTTGCACCCCAGAGCCCTTGCAGGCACCCTGCGAGGCCAAGGCAGATTTTGGTTGCTGCTTTGGTAGCTGCTGAAGGCTGCCACATTCCTGTTGAGCAGGGTGTTTCACCGTTCTGCTGTTGTGTGTATGCACCTTCCTGCAAAGTGGTACAGAGCAAGGCAATGTGTGTCCCTAGCCCCGGCGCTGAGTTCTGCATAGGGCCATGTAGGGAAGCCAGGGAGCATGCTATGCAGACACCCGTAGCTGGAGCAGTGGGTGAGCTGTAGGAAGGTGAATTAGGCAGAACAAATGCAGACTGAAATCTGCACTATGTATTTGCTGCTGTGGAAACACTTGAGAAGTTTTGATTGTAGTAATTTTGTTGGGAGTATTTCTTGTCTCCATACCGTGAAGCTGGATACAGCTGCTGCTCTGCCTCAAGTTGCATCAGGTTCAGAGAAAGAGAAAAATAGTACAGTAAGTAGCGTCTGATCATTGAATCATGGAATCGTTTAGGCTGGAAAAGACCTTTAAGATCATCAAGTCCAACTGTTAACCCAGGACTGCCAAGCCCACCACTAACCCATGTCCCTAAGTGCCACATTACACATCTCTTTAAGTATCTCCAGGGGTCCTCCAGTATCTCAATCACCTCCCAGGGCAGCCTTTTCCAGTGCTTGACCACCCTTTTCGGTGAAGACATTTTTTCCGATATCCAATCTAAGCCTCCCCTGGCACAACTTGAGGCCTTTGACTCAGGTCCTATCGCTTGTTACTTGGGGGAAGAGACAGACCCCCACCTTGCTGCAAGCTCCTTTCAGGTGGTTGTAGACAGCGATAAGGTCCCCCATGAGCCTCCTTCTAATCTAAGATAACTTCTCCCATGCGCTGCAGTGGCTCAGGTGTCAGATCCTGATGCATAGCTCATTTAAGTTGTCCCACGTTTCTGTTTCCAAAATGTGTGATGGTGAAGAAATTGGATCTTGACCGTTTTAAGGTGTTAGCCAACGTAACTTCAAAGATAAGTATTTTGATGAGATGAACCTTTTTGCTAATGGCTTTCTCTTTTTCTTAAATATGTATTTATGTGAAGGTACTTAAAGGTTTTAGGTGTGGAGAAAAGCCAGAGCGAGATGTGAGGGAATTGTTGGGGATGATAGTTGTGCTGGGCAGCACAGCCACATGCCTTGCCAAACAGCTATTGCTGCTCTGTGTGTTGGGTGTCTAGACATGTGGCACTAGCCAGGCAGAGTTCTTGTTTTGCTCTGCTTAAAACTGGGGTGCCCTACATTTAACCGATGCCTAGGATCTAGCTCTTCTTTTAACTCCAAGATCTGGGTTTGGTGTGTGTAGTGTTTCGGTTTTTTTAAAGCTTCACTGAAACTTGTGCTGTTCCTGCTGTTTTGTAGTATCTTTGTAGGACTTCTCTGTACCTTTCCTTCTGTCGGATTCATGAGTGCCTTGCCCTACATGTAAAATAACTGTGTACCATTTGGTCTGGTTCAGTCCCAGCTAATCACTGATGATTCTTGCATGATGTTCACTTGCATCTCTGTAACAGGTTCTGGCACATGAGTTTGAAGTGAGTCATTGGAAGGGCCCGTGAAAGTGCCATCTTGTTAAATCTGTTGTGGACTGTTTTGTGTAGATTGGAACAAAGCATGGGCTTGGAGATGGAAAATAATAAATCCCTGTCCTGTCTTCAGGGATATAGCAAGAGATTGGCCCACCAAACTAACCCCTGACAGAAAACTACAGCTCTTCCTCTTAAATAATAATCTTTCTCCTGCTCTCCAAAAATCCAAGAGGAGAAATGGATCATGCTGTGAGCATGGGAGACTTTTAAGACCAAAACAGAAGGTGAACTGAAAACTCTCACAAAGAAAATGTTTGTCTCTAATTGTTTATTGTTTCCATAATGCTTAGTATGATAAAGCTATCTTCTCTTCTCCCTTTATTTTTCGATCATGATTAGACTTTAATGTTGTTAAAGCTTATAAGTGAGTTTGAGCTGCTGTCTTGTTGAAGAGAAGATGGAGCTGAAATTTTCAGTGAGGCATTGGACAGGGTTTTTTAATGTGTCTGTCATTATATGTTAACCTCTGAACTGGGACACGACGTCTGTTTTATGGCTGACAACAATTTAAAAGTATACATCTTGACATCATGGATAAAGGAAGAAGGGGGAGTGGAGAAAAAAAAAGAATTAATGATGTTAGCAAATATTAGTCCCTGTATTTCCATTTTGTTCAGAAAGTGGTTGTCAGGCTTTGAGGCCGTCTGGAGCAGCATTGTCAGTGACAGCCAGTCGAGATGCGATTGTACCTTGAATCGAGCTGGTCTTTTATTGACAAATACAGTGCACTCGAGGCAGGGATGAGGATGCTCTGCTGTCTATTCCAGGAGGAGTGTGGCTTTTCTCCTGGCATTCCTGGTGACATTTGAGAAGGATAGTTCTGGGCTTAGTGGAGTTCCCTGCACCAGTCTGTGAGCACATCGGGAGCCAGGGGAGTTGAAAATGTCTCTTAATGAGTACGTATGCTGCATACTGAAGCACATATTTGCCCATGATTTATGCTAGCTTTGGTCAACCACATCCACGTACTAAAGTTAACTGTCAAGAGTAATACTGACTTTGATATCAGCCTTAATTGTACATGAGCAACAAAGAATCAATGGGCAAGAATTAGGGGGGAAATGAGAAATTCTAGTGCCTCTTAAGGCATCTCTTAATACTTCTTTACCATCTCTTCCTGGGTCTCTTACATGCTGCTGCCTGTGCTTTGGCATTCGAGCACAATCCTACACAGTTTCTTTCTATGCTGTCACAAATTCCTCTTTATTCACACAGTTTTAACTGGCAGTTTGAGGGCAACCCCCTCACACTCATGGAAGCCACAGTAATTTTGTCTTTTCTATAGCATCTCTCTTGCATGGTCCTGACTGCAGATAATACTGCTGTCATCTCTGTTGGATTCAGGTTGCAAATTATGGGAGCTTGGGATCATGCTATTTCTTAACTATCATTAGTTACATGTGTATCTGCAGTGCTTTTGGACAGCGCTGCCAGCAGTGAAAGAAATTGAGCTGGCTTAATTGAGAGCCACATAGTTAATTATTAGTGCCTCTTTTAACAGAGGAGAGAGAAAATTTGCAGTGTCAGTTTTTAATTTCATTGTGGTTTGCAGGGTAGTGTGGCTTTAAACTCAGTAGCCGTTATCTGTGTATATGTAGCATTTGCTTTCCAGCATTTTTCTGCTGTAGAAATGACCAGAGATTTGAGAAGGAAAGTGCATCTGCACCCTACTGATCCCTTCAGCCAGTATGGGCAACAAATAAATACAGTGGTTCCTGTTAGTACAATAGCTGCGACGTGGTTTGGAAGGAGTAACTGCTTCTGTCCCACCTCTTTCATTACCCAGTTTGGTACATCATGCTCAGATACTGTGTGCAAATCCCTGGCAGGCTGGGTAGTATAGATATTGGAAGCAGGCAGATGAGCTCATGGTATAGGCAAGTTGTCAAGGGGGGCTGGAAAGAAACTAGTCTGTATCTGCGTCAAGGCAGAGTTAACATTTTGGGGAAGAAGCATTCCTCGTAGCTGGACAGATTCCCCTTGGGAAGTCCAGTGGTGATGAATGGTGGAGCCATGATGCTGTCTTTCATGGCTCTGCAGAGTAGGGGCACACATTAAATTCTGAGAGGATAGCTGACACTTTCCTGTACATTTTTCATAAACTCGTTCTACGTATCGAAGACTGTGATAGAATAAGCTTGGTTCAGCATTCATAAATTGAATATTGAGTTACCTATTTCTTTGTGAAAGAGATGAGATAAAAGCTACTTGGACAAAGTAACCTGTGTATGGATTAAAAGCCAGAGAAGTTTTTGCCTGAGCATTTTTGGGAAGCCTTTATCGCTAAGTTTCCCGATGACCTTATGTGTACTCAATCAACATGATTAATCTTTGGTAGAAATTCATTGGTTGTGCAAGGAAAGTGAACTTAATCCAAGAAACCTTTTTTACAGTTTCTGCCTCTAGAAAGACAAAATGTATTTTCTCAAGTGTTGTTTCTGACTTTGAAGAAAAGCAACAAGCAAAAACTGTAGGGGAAAGAAATGAAAGAATATAGATTAAAAATGTTTTGTAGTTTCTGATACTGGTTGAATGACCACTGTCCCTCAATACTGAAGAAGATAGACGAGTTGTGAGTATAGCTTCCTTTCATAGAAGTAACTCTTGCATGTAGTAGGAGATGATCTGAAATTAATTTTCTTTATAAGTGGTGTGGAAATAATTGATGGACAGTAAGGTTCTCTGCTAAATAATGTTTTAAGAGGGGCACTGCACTGTAAAGACTCTGAAGCCCTTTTCCTTCAAGAAGGGAGAACTTTGTGTCACCTTTTACTCTAAATTAGAAAAAGCCTACTTGCCATAAAATAGGTTTCAAAGCCAATTTCCTTTCCATTTTTCTCCTAAAGAAATATGTCTGTGATATCTGCAAACCCAAATATTGCAGCTTTGGTCAGGTACAGGAGAGCTGAAAAGTGGAACTGGTTGGCTCAAACTGGGCAGAATGTAAAAGCAAATGTATTATGGAGAAACAGTAAATTGATTTAAAACGAAAGCAGTCTAGGCATCAGGAAGACAGACAAATGGAAGCATGCTTTATTAAAAAAAAGAAATCTAGTATCTTTCTAGGAAGAATTCTGATGAGGCAGCAATGCTTTTTGGTGTAATCAGCAATGTATTGCAGCTACGGAGAGACTACTAGAGGTTGGGACGGCTTTCCCTTTGAGTGTGATAATCTCTCATCATGGAAAGCTGCAGAACTGTCCACTGACAGCAGCATGTTGCAATTAATGGGCTGGGTTTATAAGGAATTCCTGCAGGGAATTGCAAACCAGTTTTGACTGCTTACCTGAAGACCAAGAAACTAGATGCCCTAGAAGAGTTAGGGTTTCTGGTGCCCTGCACCCCCTAATAGGGTCAGGCTTTCAGACAGCAGGCACTTAACCCTTTCTGAAAGTCTGGCATCAGTGTAAAGTCAGCCAGTTGAAGATACCAAGCTGCAGGATGTTTTTTTGAAAAGGTAGGCCTGAGGCTCCATATCGATCAATCATTATTCTAATTGTTCATTTCTATTATGGTGGGAATCATTCAGAATCCTAGAGTTCCTGGGAGTAAATCATTTGGAAATGCTGCCCATTATAAAATTTAGTTTTAAATCTATATTAAATAGATTTATAAAGGCAAGCTTTGCAATCTAGTAACATAACATTATGCTCCCTCACAGAGGTTCAGCTTTTGGGTCCTAAGGGGCCATGGCTGGGAGTGCTGCTGAGGCAGTGCTTTGGCTCGTCGTGAGCGGGACAGCAAGACTGCCAAGCCTGCCTTTCAGGTGACCCTTCTGGGCCACCTTCAGAGGAGCGTTGACCCGGTTTGCTGAGAGATCCATCCAACTGTTCTGGATGGAGTAGGGTCATGGGGTACCGTCTGCCATGAAGATGAGGCTTTCAGAGGGCTGATCCCATCTCTGGGGCAGGGGAAGGGGTGGGAGATGGCAGAGGGGTGGCACAGGCTGGATCGGGATGGGAACCAGAATGCTGGACCAACCTTTCTTTTTCTTTCAGACAACAGAGAAGAGGGGAAAGGAAAGCAAAACTGCATTTGGAGGCCCAGTTGTCAGCTCATTATATCAAGAAGAAACAATCAGGTGATTATCTGCACTGGACTTCAGTTAAAACCAGTATTTTTCTAATGTCATTTTGTTAAGCTTTTTTTTAATATTGCACAAATGTGGTGGCAACTACAACAGGATAATAAATGACAGGAAAGAACTTTTCAGGTCCATAATCATTTAAATCAATAACTGCCTGTATCATTGCCAGGTAGTAACCTTTCCCTAGTGCAAGATGTGGAGGAAGGGCAAGGCTTCCCATTTTTCAGTTATATGGCTACAAAAAGGTAATATTGGATATTTTTAATAGAAAGCTATTCAGGCAGTACCTTTTTCAAATAGTTATTTCTTTACCAATACATTCATTAAGGATTGTTCAGTGAAGGTTTTAATGTTGGACAATGTTTGCCTTCAGGGAGAGTTTGTACCTTATATCAAATTAATTTCTTTCTAGCTTCTGCAGCAGACATAGCAGAATCGCATTTACTGAACTAGAATGGCTGCTATTTAAAAACTGTCAAGGTGCAAGTAGTAAGTGACATTAGCTACTGAATAAGGACAGCTGGGTTTTTTTGTTTGCTTGGTTTTTTACTGTTCCAGACTACTAATCATGGGTATAATATTAACTCCAATACCTAAATGATTGCCTGGAGGATCTTTCAGCATGCAGTATTATATTTTTAGTTAAAATGAACAGTCAGGGAAGACTAAATTTTTGTGCAGTGTTTTCTGTCACGTTGCAGTCACTCATTTATGTGTATGATCCCATTTGTTTTATTGAATGTCTTACATCATTTTAGTCCCAGGAAGTTAAAAGATAAACACCGATTTCTCTACACACAGCTTCCCAAGCTTGCTGAGAACTTTCCCAAAGTGTTAAAACTCTGACGCAGCATTTCTTTGACTTTTTGTCACAAATTAATGAAAAATAAATCTTGAGCAGGTGGCTCCAAACCCTTTGCAAGGAGCTCAGGTAGAAATTGATATGGCTGTTCTATGTAAGCAAATAGGGTGGCAGTTTTCTGCTTGGCAGTAATGCGGACACTTCCCTCGGTGTTGCAGTCCACTTCATAGCAAGATGGAACAGTTGGCGAGGAGTTGCCTTCTCTGCCTCGCATGGAGAGCCAACACATCTTTAACTTGCCCCTGGATCTTGACCAGAGTTGGTCAGGTATGACCTTGGTTTAACACACTGCTTGGGGAATTATAAATAGCACTTCTGCTAGCCACAAGCTCCTTTTTCTTCCCTGCTCTGTCAATGGAGGTCTCGGCCAACATCCTTGATCTCATTTTGACCTTGTGGTTAAATCCTGTTTGAGCTCTTGTTTTAGGAGTGGAACATATGAGTGCTGCCCAGTATTGGTTGTTAAGTATGAGCTATGTTTAGTCTTACAGTGCTTTCGGAGTCTTGGCTATCCTAAGCCTGTGCCCCTTCCTGGATACGAAATACAGCACAACATACAGGAAAACAGCGTTTGCTCTTGTTGTCTTGACTGGTCTAAATCTTCTTGTCATATTTTTGTTTAAATTTCCATGAGAACATGACTTGTGCAGGACTTGGAAGTAGAGCTTCGAATAATTTTTTTTTCCCCAAACATACCATGAGAAACATATGTGCTGTATGTTTAGTATAACATAGCTGTAGTCCTTAAGAATGAGAGTGTAGGTAGATGTAGTCTCTGATACAGCTAGAATAGGGTGATTCCGCTGAAAGTGAGTTAAATGAAGTCTCCTGACTGTGCTGGCAGAATGGAAACTCACATGGTCCATTAGCACAGGTTGGCTTGCAGAGATCGGTGCCTTCAGTTGCAAGGTAGGAAGTGAGTGTCATCATAATCTCACTCACACGCAGATTATACAACTTCAGCTTTCTTGGTGCCCATGTATTATGACTTTTGTCTACTGTTCATTCTCTTACTGGAACAGGGAATAAATGTTTGCAAATTTAGGCGCATCGCTAATGGTGATAATTATAATAGTACAAGCATAGTTCTTATCAGCAACATTGCACTGGTACCAAATTTGCAAGCAGATGAGCCAAAGGAGGGTGGCTCTCAATATTCAACTTGGCATCCAAGTTTATCTAGAGCACAGAGTGAACTGGTTTGGTAGATACCACTCACCTGAGAAGGATGACACTTCTGAGGCTGAGAGTGGTTACTTGCAAGAACACAAGGTTAGCATTCAGGAGCACTTCAGTGCACTTGTAAATAGAATGTACTCTTAAAAAAATAATGCATTTTCTGTAGAGGAAGAAAATGAAAATGTTTAAGGGGGAAGAAAACTTAATAGCTTGAGCCAGCATAAATTTAAACACATTGATAGTTACAGGTAAGTCCCATGCTGTAAGTTCAGTGTCTGCATGTATGCTACCTCAAAACCTAAGATGTAAAAAAAAAAACCAACTTTGAGGCAGACTATTTTACTGACTCTGTTGTTTGTGGTGGGCCTAATGTAGCTTTACAACAAGCTTGCAAAAATTGGAATACAAATGAAACTACTTTAGTCTCTGTTTCCCAGGGCTGATCATAGAATAAATATTTTCTAGTTACAGGATCATGTTAAGGAACCCATAATAATTAAAAAAAAACCTTATTTTGTGTACTAAAAACAAAAACCCGAGTCCTGGGTTCTGACAGACTGCTGAAAGCAATTTCTCAGCAGGCATTACTCTGCCAAACACAGTCTACCACATGCCCTTTAGGATTCCGCTGATGCAAAGGCAGGAAAAAGCCGTCTAATTTATCTGGAGCCCAGCATCGTCACAACCTCGCCTTGCACCAGGAGATAGACGAGAATGCAAGTGCGGATTTTTGAAGGTTCACCTGAGCAGGTTCACATATTTTATTCTCACCAGCAGCTTTTGAACAGTTTATCAAATGATTAACATTCTCCGGGCTGCTGCTATGTAATAGAAAGATGAGAGCTCTGTTTTAAATAGTGTAAACCACTAGTTTACCATCAGCAGTAAACTACCAAGCAAAGCAGCAATGCCATTGCTTTCAAACTGGGTGTCTTAAAATTATAATGCTTACATTGCTTTTGTGGAATGAAATGCTTGGGGTTTAGGGTGCAAATCTGTAAATATTGGTAACTGCAGTTTGTCCATACCCTACCCTAAAGTCAGCTGGATCAGAAGTAGGAGGAACTGGGATAGTGCAAGGACTGATTTTGCCTGATAGCTAATTATCTCAAATGTTTCTGCTTTGAGAACAAGATAGAAAAATTATCAGTCTGACTCACAGAAGTATGTTGCACTGATTCCAAATAAATTCAAGAGCATCCACAGAAACAGGTTATACTGATCTAATTAAATCAATTTAGAAAGAGATTCAGTTAAATCAGTGCAATTTGTGTGTTCATAGATCAATCCTCAAATCAGGAGAAGGTCTCTTGAGCTAATGAGGTGTAGCAGTTATTTACTTTGGGGTGCTGGGCACTGGTCATCAATTAGGAGTCATTAATAAACCCTGGCAATAAAGAGCTCAAGTGCCCCCAGTGACTAATGGGGAGCAGTTGCAGAATGTATTAGCGTAGTGCTCTGCCTCTGTGTTTCTCTGCAAATCACTTATCTCTCTTCAGGCATTACATAAAAATAACGCATGCTGGTGATTGAGCATGGGACTTGGAGGTTCCCCAGGAAGGAAGGATTTAGAAATTATCTGTGATTTCAGGCTGGGTATAGTGGTGGGGTATTTTTACTGCTACATAAAGCTATATGTCTCTTTTCTGGTCTTATTACAAGAACAAAAGTGGTAGTAGTTGAGCTCTTTCATGATCAAATAGCTATAATTACAGTTTCACAAACCTGGGAAATGAGCAGTGAGATGAGGTTGACTGATGTGTCACCAATATAAATCTAATCCGAGACACAAACTGAGGGAGATGCCAAAAATACCATAGCATTGGAAATTCAACTTTGAAGTTATTTTTCAGGGTTGGTTTTTTTCATGCGGGGGCGAGGGGGAGGCAATTTGTAAGTGTTTCCAGCAAACAAAAGCATTGACTTGGCAGATGGAGAATGCAAAATAATGTTGCCAAATGACCATGTCCCTTTCCACTTCCACTGGAGGAGCCCTCCTGCACTTTGCCGTGGGCTGCTTCCACACAGCCTCAGCATGCTGGCATGGGAATGACATCCGTGGGTCGGCACGGAGGCCTCCCTGCGCTATGCTTTACTCTTCTGCCATCCCAAGGGATTGCTGAAGAAGCCCTTTTCAGGTAGAAACTTCCACCCTTTCCCATAAAACTTGGGAGCAACCCCAGTCACGAGCGGGGCTCCATTTAGGATCAGGGTGCAGAGAAGGCATCCCTTGTGTTCAGGAGCCCGCCTGATGCCATGTAATCTATCAGAATTGTATTAATCCCACTAACGCAGCCGCCATCTGGACCTGCTGCTGGGCCTGCTCGCGCGAGCCCCCGTGATGGATGGCCTCGGGAATTGATTAGTTGTTGTGCGAGACAAATGAACTGTTTTGGCAGAAAATACCAGAGGTCGCTGCGTGTGGTCAGGCACAAAGGCTGCTGAATTTTAAAGAGCTGCTTCCAGCATCCATTGCAAGGATACTGCTTCAGAGCGGTGATGGCTTTTGAGACAAGCCCAGCGCTCCCGAGCACAGTTGGGGTTTTGTTCTCTCCCTCCAGTCCCGCTTTCGGGAACTCCAGCACTAGAAATGAGCGCAAAGCTGCAGAGATGTGGGAGCCGGCATCCTTGCCATGTTGGGAATTACGGGCTCGTGCCGGTATTGTGCGTGCATTTGGGTGGCTGCGCCGCAGATGTCTGTCACTCGCATGAATGCTGGGCTGCACAGTCCCTGCGGAAGAGCTTTCCTGGTTGTGCGGAGCCTGAGCAGCCCACGCCGTGCTCAGCCGTGGCATGTCTCAAACAAAACACCTGTGAGTCCAGGCAGCTGGGGTTTGGGGTTTTTTTTCAGGTCAGTGTTATTTAGAAATGGATGCTCTTCTGGTGCTGTTTAGCAGGCAAGTCTCTGACTTCCAAGATGATTGCCAAGTTTATTGCTTCCCCCCGTTTTTATTGTCCCCGGAGTGGTGACCCTTGGGGCTTTGCTTTGTTGTGCAAAGGGGCGTCTTCGCTGAGGCCTGCGTTACCTTTGGGAGAGCACATCCTTCGGTCATAGCTCCTATTTGGGGTTTTCACGGCCACCTCCTCTCCAGTGCTGCCGCTAATCTACCAAAGTGCGTGCGGCGGCGCGGTGACGGGTGGGGAATTGGATGACACATGTCTCGCTATGTCCCGGCAGCTCTCGGAGGACGGCATGCGAGTGTGGCAGCAAGTGGGCAACACTTCCCCTGGGACAGCCTGCCGGTTCAAAATAAACTTGAGTTATGGATTTATTCAGCTTGTAAAACCTCAGCTGGCATAAATAATTGAGAAAGCAAAGGTTTGTCTGTGGTGCATACCTTAGGGACCGGCTCCTGCCTCCCTCCCTCCCACCACCCTTTCTTATGAAAATGATCCCAGTTGCACTGATAGATAATAACAACACCAAGCAATTAAAAGCTATGGGTGGCTGGAGAGAGGAGAAAAGGTTCAGTTAATGAGCTTTTCCTCTTCCTGTGCCCAGGAGAGCCTCAGAAGTGACGAGGCGATTAAAGCGAAGAGATAATTATAGATTATGTGAAAATGGGTCCCTTGGGGGCCAAGGGCCTTGACATAAACAGTAAGTGTTGCGAGTGTCTCTCGGCTCCCCGCACGCTGCCTGCTCCGCTCCACCGCGCTCCTGCTCGCTTAGCAGCGCCGTGCCAAGCAGACGGGCGAAGCCACCTGTTAGCGGCACCCAGGGCCACTCTGCTGCGGGGCCACTGGGACGTGGCTTGGACCAGCCCCGGGAAAAAGGGAGAGGACGCCCAAAGTAGCACCCGATCGCAGCCCTCTGCCCAGAGCTCTGTGCTGGAGGTAACCTGCGAGGCGGGGGAGGAAGGGGACAGGGCAAACCTGGAGGATGCTCTTTGTGCGAGGGTAGAATATCTGAATTTCAAGTCTTTTCTGTGCTCTTTGTCATGGCAGTTCTCGGTGTCTGCTTAGAAAGCAAGGAGCCTTACAGCACTCCAGGTAAGAAGGAAGTGAAGCCTCGTTAACTGGCAGCAGATCTTTTCCATGAGCTGTTTAAAAACTGTTGGCTCAACACGTGTGTTGGACAGCTTATGAAGAAGGCTTGTGAAGCCTTCCAAGCTTGGGGAGAGGTGGCTTCATTTAAGCTCTTCCACATCCTTTTATTCAAGGATGGAGAAAGCTGCCCATGTGTTACCTGCAGGCAACAGATACGCTTCAGCTCAACATTAAATCAGAATTAGCATCTCTTGCTGGGGATGGGGAAGAGCAGATGAAAATACCTGTGGGGGTTGAACATGTGTCAGCAAGGGAGAAGAGAAACCCTTCTGGCCATCCTCAGAAAATAGATGTAAACACATTCACTGCCTTTACTGACAGTCAAGTGGTTGCTGACTTGAAGACTCCTTTTTAGCTCGAGAAAAGGAGCCGGTCCTTGTATGTCACACAATCTGACATGGAAACCAAATTGCATCTGAGTCTTCCTTCTAGCTACAGGTTTTAAATAATTGTGCACATCTCCATTAGACTGAGTTTCATGGTCTTTCCCATCTGAAGATGCCTTAAGTGCTGTATTTTTACATAAACTGAGATTTTTCTGAAAACAGTGACAGAAATGCTATGGGTCGTGTACCACCCCCACCCCCACCCCCCCCCAACATTATCTGAGCAGTATGTTTGCAGTGTCGCTTACTTTTGTATTTCTGATGTGCTTCTGTCTGGTTTCAGATTGTTTCTACCGGTTTCTGGGCCTTGCTGTGGACCCTTACTAGTTTTGTGCTGAGTGCAAATGCCCGTTAGGAACCAGTTTGAGATAAACACTGCATCCTTTTTGTTTTCTTGTAGCTACTGCAGTGGAGGGATTATTCAGTATGTACACAAACATGTGTATGTGAAATAAAGGGGAGATAAAAACCAACTGAGTTGCAAGGTTTTCAAGCTGTGTTTCATATTTGTCCTGTGTGGGTTTGAATGCAAAGTCAGCAAATAACAATAACTTGTCTTGATTCCATTCACACCAAGTGGAGCTTTTTGCCAGGTATTGGTCACTGCAAAAATCTGGTTTTAACTCCTTTGAGCTCTTTTCCCTGTTTCCCTTCCTGGTTTTTGGCATGCAACTAGATCACATTGTTTTAAATGTCTGGAGTGCAGCTTTGCGTGGCTATTTTGTTTGCAGGTAGAATGTCTTCATTACCACTGTATGGACTTTCCTCAAATAATTCAGGAAGAGACTTATTTCTCTTTGCTAATATTTATAGAAGAGTTGGAGATAATACATGCTAGATTTTTTTTAAAAGGGGCATTGGGAGCTGAGGAATGGTTTAAAGCTTGAGAAATA
Organism: Ibycter americanus; assembly: GCA_035590275.1. Lineage (NCBI taxonomy): Eukaryota > Metazoa > Chordata > Aves > Falconiformes > Falconidae > Ibycter > Ibycter americanus. Next base: position 7,012,202 of record JAVJGI010000032.1, on the reverse strand, counting down.
AATGCAGAGTTGAAAGATGAAATTTCCCAAAACCTTCTCTTCGGGCGGGGAAATTGCTATTCTGGATTAATTCCATTGTGGAGACTTCTGGAAGAAAAGTGGTTTTTTGGAAGGGGGATATATAGAGCATTTGCAGAGGTGACTATTCCAGAAAAGCTAAATCATATCCAAATAGCTGTGTCAGGTCATTTCCCCTTTACAGACTATAATTTCCTCGGGAAAAGACTGTAAAGGTCTTGTCTGGAGGCTGTGATAGGAAGATCGCCTGGTTTTGGTACATCAGTGTTAACGTGCCCTCTCTCCGCTGGTTCGGGCCGTGCAGCATGCTCCCTGTGGAGCACAGGCAGTTGCTCTGTCGCTGCCGTGTGCCTTCTGACACCTCTGGTGCTGCCGCACGAGGTCGGCAGGGCTGAGCCGCCCGGGCTCTGCAGCACGTGGAAATTCCGGTACCCAGGCTGACTGGGTGGCATCACTGCCAGGGATGGAGGGCACAGCTTGAGCTCATAGTTGTGACATGGCAAATCAGCCAAGAGTAACTGAGGATGGTTGTGGACTTCTCTAGTGAGGAGAAACTGGGCTCTGCTCTGGTGTTACAGAAGAGCGATCTCTAATAAATGAAGTGCGTGACTGTGCAATGGAGAAAAAGCTGCTGGAACCAAGTTATTGTACGGTGTTGTCTGAAAAGCAGCTTCACCCAAAGGGCGGCTTTCAGCAGCCCAGGGTGTGTTTGAGAGATTGGACTAACAAGGTAGGATTGGAGGGACTTCCCAGCATATCAAATCAGCCCTTGTTAGTAGGGGCAGGCATGTCTCATGACCTCCATCATGAATCTGTCAAGCTCCATCTCGAGCAATACAAGCTTTTGCCTTTTCTAATCCCACCATGAGATTCTTTTTTTCCCCAGAATTCAAAGTAATTGCATCTAAAGCATGCAGTGATCAGTTTCCCAGGAGCTTGTGTGTAGTGAGTGGACAAGACCTCCAACAAATGAGTTCATGAGAACTGGTTAAGAAACTGGAAGACCCCTGTAATGTGCCTAGGCCTAAACATGGAGTGTGACATCTTGTGCAGCACCCAGCTCTTCACTAGAAAGGTGCAACTCCGTTGTCTGAAAGGACTGTTTGCGTACCAAGAATAGGGGTGATGTGCAGGAAAATGGTGCTACTAATGACACAAGGTGAGAGAGAGATCAGAGGAGGTGACTTCTTTGGAGAAAGCAGCACTCCACTCAACTGGACTGGCTGTTGACTTGAGCTGAGAATCAGCACTTTTTCCCACCTTTTGCTGGCACTGAGGAAGGAAACAGATGCTTGAGGTCTGAGGAATTAGAGTGTAACTGTAAGCTAGATGCAGAACAATAAAAGATGAAGTCAAAGCTGTGTCATGGAGCTCTGCCTGTCCTGATGGGAGCAGGGGATGTGGTCTTGGTGACATTGGTATTTTCTTTTTTTTTTTTTTGGACCACAGGTCAAAGAGCATCACTTTTTCTTTGTAACCCATTGCTCAGAAATGCAAATAATGTTTAGACTTTACTTTTCCTTGGTCTGATGCTCTTCAGCTTGTGAGGTTCAGGAGCAGTGCAAATGAATAGGAGGAGTATTGTTGCCTTTTAGCACCAGGGGATCAGTTCTCAGTGCCCCATCGCATTGCAGAAGCTGTTCTCTCCTGCCCAAAAGGCTTGCAGCAGAGCAACCTCCCTACTGGGTCTGACCTGGTCCAGCAACCTCCCATTTTTATGAGGAATTTCCTTTGAGGCTGTCAGGTCTGAGTCCTGCTGAACGTCCAGACTGTCTTAAAGTGATTGAAAACTGGGAATGTCGTGAGAGGCAACTACTTTGTGTTTAACTCTTGTGAAGCTGCCAGGTCCCATAACAATGCTGAGAGGTTCATTTGAACCACCGTTTTCATCTGGAAGCTAGAAAGAGAGGGTAGTATGTGGTTTTACTTCTAGAAAACTAATGATGTCTCTAATTCTTCCTAGCAACACAGTTCTATCAGTATATCTGTACCTAAAGGTGCCTCATGCTAGTACGGCATAGCCCCCTTTTCATAGAAAAATTGGCTGCGTAAGTAACTTTCTACTGGCATACCAGCATGGATGGTAAGAGAGTTGTACTTTCTCAGCAGTACAGGTGTCAGTAACTTCCCATCATTAGATAGGTGAGTGCAGATCTATACAGCAAGATAAAAATGTCTTCGTTCTGCTCTGTCCATTTGCTAAAGATTCCTACCATCTGCTTTTTTAACTGCCACAAAGCACTGTAGCTCCAGTCACTCATACAAAGCTCTTTTGTAATGTTTCAGGAATCTGTGAAAGGTCTTAACTTCGTTAGAGATTCTGTTTGGTTGGCTGGTGAGAACAGAAGTTCCACTGTGTAGAGCTTTTAGCTCGAGAAGAAGCTATAGGTGTAACTCAAGCACCTGTGACACCACAACTTGATCTTTCTGCCCACAAGCAGGTCTAAGCGAGCACACACTGGTGTCCTGGCATGTGCTGGTCCCCCTGCTTACACCAGCCTGCTACTCTGAGCAGCGATCACGGTCAAGCTTTGTCTTAACACTGTCAACGCAAAGAGCAGGAGTGCAGTTGAGTCACTTGCAAGCTGGTGAATAAAAACCAAGCCCTATGGTCAGACAAACACCAAAGATTTCATAAATCCCTGGACAGTTACTTACCAAAGAGTATCCAATAATAGCAGGCACCTGTTTTAAAGCCACCAAAAGAAAGTACTTGCCTACTCTTTGCCCCTTCAGACACAGAATATGAAGTTGTAGACCTTGTCCTTTAGAGAGGCCAAGAGTATGACTGGGTTAAAGAGCAGAACAGAGTGGAAAAAGGACCTGGAAAAGGCTGATAAATATACTTACCTGGATGCAGCTTCTAGCTACAGAAATCCTTAAGCCACGGAATTTCTGAAGCTGGGAGGATCCAACCAGGGACAGATTGCTTTGCATGTGTCCTTGTTTCTTCTGCTTTTTTCTCCAAGCCACTGTTAGTGGCCACAGTCTGAGATGGATGGCATCAGAAGGGTCTTTGGTCTGACCCAGGGTGGCTGTAACAAGTCTGCAGAGCAGGGAGAAGAGCAGCTTTAGCTTTTTATCTTTTGTGGGATTGCAGTGATTTATACCAGGACTTGAACATGGGGTTTGCTGGCTAGTTTTATAGACTTCTTGTGCCAGTTGACAGGAGTAAGCTGACTTTTGTCCTGGCCTAATATTGTTAAAAATAATCTTTGTTTTCTAGGAAGCAAGATCTTCTGTCTCTTTAAATTGGGAAAAAGAAACAGTGCTATTCTGTGTGTGCAATACTAAGTGTCTGTTTCAGTCCAGTGATAGTATTGGAATGTCTGTAGCAAAGTTAGAGCATATGATGCACATGTGGCCTTTGTATTGTGCAAGTAACACAGTGCTGCTTTTGCTTTTGTTTCCTGAATAGGGAAGAGGACAAGAACATTTTTGATTACTGCAGAGAAAACAACATTGACTATGTAACCAAAGCCATTCGATCAAAAAAAGTGGATGTGAATGTCACAGATGAGGAGGTATGGACAAAAAGATAAAGACCATCAATCTTCTAACTGTTTTGTGTATTAATTCAGCACCACTCCTTTTCGAAGTTGCCTGGTTAGGATTGTTATAACAAGGAACCGCAACAGTTGGACACTTGGTCATTGAGACAGTGTGTTTGAAAATAGCTTTCCACTGGATTTCTAGTAGTGTGGATGTACTAACTGTTGTGCTGTAGCATATCAGAAACTTACTTTCTATGTTATTTTCAGCAGTACCAGCAGCCACATGCAGAATAAGATGCAAATACCTCCCTTTGCCCACCTTGTACACTAAATGTGGTCAAATAGAAGTAGGAAGTGAGGGAAATGGGTTTTTTGACCCATGAACTCGGTTCATGGGTGAAGTAGGATTTCTGTCATTCCATCAGCTTGTCATCATTCCCAGGTGAAGGGAAAATGAGTGAACACTGCCTTTCCAGCTTCACAAAAACAGTGACATTGTCCGGTCATTCTCTGCTCATCAAACTCAAAACACCATAGGGAGATAATACAGACATTGCCAGAAACATCAAGAAAAACAGAAGTGTCTAAAATTGTGAATTGGCTTGATCCTTTTCTTGGTAAAAGTAAATGCCTGGTGTGGGCAGTTTCCTGTTGATCCTTCAGGAAATCCAGCGATACCAGCTTTATCGCCTTGGTTTCGATGCTTGCATGCTGCCACCTAGCCCTGCTCATGGTCCATCGTATCTACAGCTACTTTTGCCCGCTGCTTTTCAGCACATTGTGTTTTGGTGAACAGATGAAGTGCTTACACATTCATAGACTGAGACGCCACAAATTCAGTTGGGTTCTCCTGTAGCTCTAAGCAGATTTCTGCCCTCTGAGCCATGACAGCCCCGGCTGGGGCTCTGAATGCTGATGGCAGGGCCTTTTATTATTAATCAGGAATTCATGTGAATTAATTTTCAGAGGAGAGGAGGGAGGGTGTTCATGATCAGAGTTGGAATTTCACATCATAAATTCAATGAACTGAAACTGTCATATGCCAGCGCCATTACTGAGCTCCGTCCCTCCTTCTGCCGATCACAGGTTACAGAAGTAAATGTCCAGGGCAGTCCCACAGAACACAGCTGGAGTCCTTTCATTAATAAAAGCTCATTTTGGGGATCACATGCTTGCAATAAGTGTATAATAGAATAGCATTGTGTTAGCACTGCTTCATTTCCACTGGCAAGATGCTCTTTCATAGTTAGCAGCGTTCAGAAGCTCATACCTTCCTTTGTGTTCAGGCAACAAATGTGCTTGATTTTAGCCAAAGAAATTTTGGTGGTTTTTTTTTAAAAAAAAACCCACACACACACACACCCCCAAAAAAAAAACAACACCAAAACCAAACGAAAATATTTGGTGAAAGATGGCTTAAATATTCTTGTACTCTAACAACATAAATACTTAGAGTTGGATCTGAAAACTGCCAGGTGACATCCTCTTTGGGAATTATCTGCGAGTCTCTGATGTAGGAGAAGACTTGTTTCTGAACTAACGGATATTAGCACTTGGCTATTGGCAGGGTATGGAATTGCTTCAGCACAGATAGGAACTTTTTGAAAACCCTGCCTACCCATGAAGGGTTCATGGGAAGATTCCCACTGGTGCAGAATTCCCCCGTAGATGAAAGTCTGACAGTCTCAGTGATTTTGGCTTACCCCAGCAAACGCTCAAACAGGGAAGTAAGAACCTTTTTCTAAAAAGCATACCAAAAAAAATCTGAAAGGAACATTTATTTCATGTTATGTTAAGGAGCTGAAACCATTACCGATGTTGTTTGGTATCCAAATGTGTTCTTCACAGTCTGGAGGGTAGCTTATTTTCCAGTATCATGCAGATTGGTTGACATTTCAGAACCCGTTTTAGACTAGACACAACCCAGACTGAGTCTTTGGCAGAATGAAGTGTATGCAAGCATAATCTTGTAATTTTTATTAACTGTTCTAGGGTTACCATATAAATACATCCTGCCAAATCCAAAATATGCCTCTCCTACCCCTCTGAACATAACTCACGCTGTCAATCCTTTGATTTAAATGCATATAAATTTAAAATGGTAGCAGTGATGCATACAAAGAGTTAACTTGTTATGAAACAAAGTCTACTGAAGTACCAAATAGTCTCGTGCTGAACTGCAAAGACTAGGCTCAGGCTTTCCTTGTACAGGAAAGACTTGAGTAAGGTTGTAAGGTGCTTAGATTTTATTTCTCTGTGATGCGTTAGTACTGCATCTAACTGTATCCCTGCATTTTGTGCAAACCTGAAATAAGTTGGTGAAAGGAGAAAAGGAAAATAAAAATGTAAAATGGGGACAAGCCAACTTCCTCAAAGCAAAAGGATTTCAGAAAAGGCAATAAAGTCTCTGGGGTTTAGATAGGTGCATTAGGCAGCTTTCATAGCCTAAGTGTCTTTTCCCTGCAAGAAATAAAGATCGTCATGTACAGCATTCAAGCCAGCATACCTGCTAACAGTTTGGATATAATAAACTTCAATTTAGAATTAAACAAAGAATCTAATGACAGTAATCACATACAAGCTTCCATTTACTGTATCTAAATTGCCCAGAGTTCAACAGAATAGCTTGCATTCACTTAGAAGAAGTAGCACAGACTAAAACAATCAGTTTCTCTTACTTATGACAGCAGGACTAATGAAATAAGAAATGGACTGTGGCTGTGAAGTCACCACAGGCACGTCCTGGTAGCGTGGGTTGCTTGCTGCCTTTTTGAGAACGGTGTTTCTTCAACTTTTAACAAACCAGAAACTGCTCAAAGGCATAGATGAGTTGCTTTTGTAATTTGTGCCAAGGGCTGTGGAGGTTGTAGATAGATAATATTTTTTTAATTGCTGGAGAAGTCCCAGTAAACAAACATGTTACCTGTGTGCAGTAGTTAAGCCCTTGCCAAAACTTTAATGAAAGGCATCTGAAATGATGGTCGCTTAGTCCCCGATCCTCGTGCTTTTGAGACAGCAAGTGCCAAATTGGTGCCAGCTTGCCAAGAAAAGGACAGGGGGGAAAAAAATGGGTTTGAAGAAGGATCATGTTCTCCTGATTTACAGGCTTACTCCCATTAGAAAAACTTCCCCAAATGTTTCAGAGCTCTGAAAGTGCTTGGCTTCCAAATCAAATCTGAAGTTTACCTGTGTAATTGCAACAACGGCCCTTCCATTCACTGTTTTTGCTGTCACAGGGGGATGCAACCATTCTATATATCTCTCTTCTTAATTACTGGTAATAAAACACTTGCCACAAGTTAGAGTGGCTCTCATTACTATACAGCCATTACAGCTGCAAGCATCGTGCCTAGAAGTATGGCTTAATATTGTAGCACATCCATTCAGTTTGGCTTTGTTCTCCTCTTTCTCTGCACTGGCTAATTGATGTGAAAATCATTCCCATCCGTTTGTCTGCTGAGACTCGGTATATCTGAGACAAATCCCTGTCCTGTGCTTTGTTTGTGAACACCCTGTGACTTGGAGCTGAGCAAAATTGATGTGCTGTTGGCTTGAGAAACTGCTGCAGAAGCTGGCCAAGCTGGCAGTGGTTATCCAAGCAAAGCACAGAAGATTTAAGAGGCAGGGTTAGTGCACTGGGGCTATTTTTATGCTTTTTTTTATTAAATACTTCAAAGGTAGGGGAAAATGCATCCTCTCAAGTAACTTCTGCGACTGCAGTTGTGTTTGAATTGCATGGAGGGATTACCTTAATGTTTGGTTGCGTTTAGTCAGGACCTCGCGACTGCAGTGCTTTCCTATGTGAAATTATTTGTGTTGCTTTGAGTCTCTTACTGCTTAATGAAATAGTCGTATGGGAAGTGTTTTGGGAAAGCTCAGTCTGTGGCTCTTAGATTTCTGCTATGTTATTATTTAACCACGCAAATACACGTTACATATGCTGATATAAAGCAGCAACTGTGCAGAGTAAAGAATTTTTCAATGTGCATAGGTGATGTCCATGCTATACAAAGAGTTGGGTTGTACCTTCAGTGTAAGTTTGTCTTATTGTTAAGGTTTGTTTTAAGGAAGACATGGGAAATAAGCGGACTTTGTAGCTGTATAGCTGCCTAAGTACATTAGCTCCTCCTGAGTGTTTTAATTTGCCTGATACTATGCAAACAGTAGTGAATATTATCTTGTTTTAAATACAAGTTTCTTAGTAACGCTTTTTGTTATACAGTAAGTAGGTTGAAATCCTTCTGCAGATATTTTTGCTTCTACATCAAATGGTGTGCTCTTGTGCAGAAGGTCTCCAAAGACCCTTACACCCTGTGTTTAGGGTGTAGCATGCTGCAAGGATGCAGACATTTCTTGCATGGAACGTGTCAGCTTTTTAGTAGTGAACAATTACAATGCAGAGCTATTTAAGGCACTAATTAGAAAATATTGTATCCATTTAGAATTGCAGAGAAAATATATAGGTAAGCAGAGTGTAATTACCCAAAGTGGAATTGGCCCAAGACTTGAAATCTATACTCCTGCAAATAGCACAAGGAGATTTTTAATGACTGTAGATGATCAGGCTTCAGTTTCTTGTCTTGTTCAAAAGGCAACTTTTGCAGCAGAACCAGCCTTCCAGTGTCAGGGGAAGAGACCGACTGCACGGTGCTGCAGTATCCCCTGAGCTGACAAAATTGGCAGCACTGTCTCTCCCAAACTGTTGGTTTTCCGTCGCTGGTCTCAGCCAAGTTCAGCACCAACAAGATGAGATTCTGCTTGTCCAGAGACAAACGCAAGCCAACATATTATAGCCACTAAGCTGTAACGTACATTTTGATACAAAGGATAGACATGCCTTTATTTGGTTGTGTAATTGCACAGTAATTACACTTGTGTAATCACAATGTTATTCCTCTACACATATATAAAGGAAACTGAAATCATCTATTGAAGCATTATTACGGTTGTGCATATTGCAAATAGTGCTCTTTTTTAAATAAATAAATACCTGTGGCACAAAAATGGTTGGTATTTATCCAACCAAAATCCTAAGTCTTAAGTAATTACCAGTCCAGACATGAGTTAAGGATGCTAAAGATGAATTAAAGAACTTTCCGCGTTTACCAATTGTTTTAAATTGTACCTCTTTCCTCCTTTTAGACTTTGATAGTGGTGTTGAGTGCAAGAACATTTAATTAATTAATTAAGTGCCCCATGGATGTCACCAGTGCCTCCATAGAAAGTCATTTTCAGAAAATTCATTCTAATTCAAGGTTAATTAGTGAAACATTAAAATTACGTGTTACAAAAATTAATTACTTGCTGGGTCAAAAGGTGTGTTAAAAAGCTTAATGCCTTGTGTCTGACGTTGCATTTCCTGACTGAAAATCATGTTCTGCCTCTGCTGCCCTGCCCAAGAACATCCAGCAGAAGCAGCGTGAGCTTCAGTTGCAGGTGTCTTCTGCCCCTCCTGCTGCTTTGGTGCCGGGGTCGGGAAATTTGGCTCATAGTTCCCATTAGCAGATAAATGAGTTGCTCACCTCGTTCCCCACTGCTCTGTTGAGAGATTTATAACCAGGCGTGGGCTAGTTTAACTGATTTTATCTGTGAAGGTCTGTGACTGTTTTCTGTAGCATACTGGAAAACACAGGTCAGCCTGACAGTGTCACAGCTTGGGGGATGGTTTCCTGGTTGTCTGCAGGGTGATTTCCAAGGAATCCCCTGCAAGCATGCCACATGCCGTCCTAAATCACGAGAGACTGATAGTAAGTCTAATTTACTAAGGTACATGGTAAACAAAGAAGAAAACCACCTGTCTCAAACTGCTTTGAGTTACTTTTCTCTTTGGAGTTGCCAATATATAAAATCTTCTGTAGTTTGTAGAAAATGTGTTAGAGCTGCATTGCAAACTGTTAGTGCTTTGAATGCATTTTTGCATTATAAGAGGATTAGCACTCCAGCCTCAGCACAGGGCTGTTACAGTCTGTGAAACTGTACCCCAGCTCTGCTGTGATGTCCTGTTGCAAAAACAGGCGTTACTTTTCGCAGGCTTGGCTGCTCTAGCCCAGACCCAGAGCAGCACCCATGAACCCAACCCCAAAAGCTTGGCTCCACTTCACTACTTCCATAGCCCTTTCCGAGGCCAGCTGGGTTTTCAGATGTGCGTGTCAGCCCTCAGAGGGGCCCTTAGCTACTTCCCATGTCCTTCACAGGCAGGAAGATCTGAACTTCCACTGCATCCCCTCCTGTGGTGGCAGGGACGTGCAGCAAGACTTCAGGTGTGCAGAGACTTGTAGAAGGGGGATGGGAAGAAAACTGCGGAGATTTGGGAAAGACTGGAGGCATGGCTTCAGCAGCCTTTGTTGTAGAGCTGAGAGGGGGCCGGTTGTGGGCGATGCCTGCCCAGGCACCCAGTTTTATGTCCCAGCAGAGGCAGGGCCTGTGATTTGGGTATTTTGGACCTGCCAGAGGAATGAGCTTTTGGGGACTTGGCATCCGGATGACTTAGGGTAAGATTTTTCAGTGCTGCCTTACTTGGAAGTTGTTGCTCCCAGAAAAGTCAGAAGTGTCAAAATCCTAAATCTATATAGGAAAACAAATCATGCCGTGGCTCCTGCTTGCCATGCTTTGCTGGTTTTCCCCTCTAAATATTTTGCTGGCTTGTGGTTTTGATGCTAAACTTATGAAAAATTGAACCATGTGTCACTTTAACATTTCTAGCATTATTCTAAGTCCAAATCAGGAGCAATAGTATGTTACAAACTAATATTATTGTAGGGTTTTTTTTTAAAGTCTGTGTTAATTTTGTTACTGGTACTCAATACTTAACAGCAAGGCTGTGATTCTCTGTGCTTTTCTTTTTTTGCCGGCTTTGTTAATTTTCTCCTGGATGTTGCAGGGCCGGGCGCTGCTCCACTGGGCATGTGACAGAGGACACAAGGAGCTGGTTTCAGTACTGTTACAGCATGCTGCTGACGTTAACAGCCAGGTAAGAAAGGAATAAAAACCTGAATTTGATTGATGTGTTACATAGCCTCCTGACCAAATGTTTTGCATGAAACTGAATTCTTCCGAAACTCCATAGCAAGTTGTCTCAGGGCGCTTACCACAGATTAGAACATCCAAAAAGGTAACCTGGGAAAAATAGTAGAATTTGGTTGCATGAAATACATAGTCATAAGGGGCGTTTTTCAGTTCTTGCTGAAACTTCTCCCTGCAGTAAAGTTTTTTGATCAGCTGGCTGTGGCTTCCAGTGTGACTCGTGGCACTGATGGCAAGAGGAATTTCCTGCGTACGAGGTGTTTGGTAGCTTCATATATAAAGTGCATTCTCCAATGTAATTTTTGTAGCACTACAGTCTCAGCAGAACTTTGTGGACTAATGGAAAGAGAATCCCACTTTCCCTAGCAGAAAAGCATCTGATAAATGCCTCTTTTCAGCAGAGCACACCACAAGGGTAGATGATGCTTCAGGTCACAGCATGGTGGCCATCTGACAGCTACAGTAGGGTCTCGGTGCTGACTGAGGGCAAAGTCAAACAGCTTACACCATTTCCATCCCCACATACGTACCTCACCCCCTTGGGGGTCACCATTTCTAGCACAATTTGACTTAACATAAAGCAGCTTTTTAGCCACTGCAGTTTGCAGCCCATGTGTCTGAGCTTAATTAGCAGCAGTTTTAGGGTACCATAATAGACCAGGCTGTGAACTGTGCTGGTTCAGGAACCGCTTTGCAAGTGGTTCTTCCAGCCAGCCAGCTTGAGTCTGCCTGTGGTCGTGAGTCAATGCTCCTGGTTTTGTCAGCTTGTTGTAATTAAAGGGTGACCTGTGTAAATGCAGTCGTGTTCAGAAATAATTGTCCAACATATTTCTGTCAAATTATGATTGACTGCTCTTTAGCAGCGTGGCATTTGCTGGCTTTGCTCTTCTGCCCAGTCTGGCCATAGATACACCTCTGCTGACAAATTTGCTAACTCTTACCAGTGAGATCTTAAGCTGCCTTGTGATAATGCTTCAGCAATTTGTAAGAGGTGGCCCTTAAGCACAGTTGCAATCTGAAGGCTCATCAGCAGACCTGTAGTGTTCACAGGCTACAAATAGTGGTGGTGGTATTTACACACACATAAAATTGTGGTTAAAAAGTCTTTCTTGTCCTTGTCTGGGGCAGAATTGCTGGTGGGATGGGTATTAGGAAGCACGGCTCCACAATAGCTGGTGAGAGACGTATCTTTGTGCTTAGATCTTGGGGGTTTCAGTTGTAATGGATTTATAGGGTTTTTTCCTTACACAGAAGAGGAACAGTGGAGCCAGTACAAATGGGAGGCTTTGCATGCCCCACTGTCAAACTAGACTATCACCTTTTAGTCAGAGCTAGTGGGCGATGTGTTGGATATGTACGGGAACAGCTTTGCATTGAAATTGGGCAGGAGTTGGATCAGGCACGTGCCTACCCCCTTCAGCCTGGGAGACGGTTCTGTCTGGGATGCTGTACCACTGCAGCAGTCTGAAAAATCATTTCCCTTTGATGCTTGTCTCACTTCTTAGGAGGTGAAGTCTGACTCTTAGAAGAAAAGGCTGAAGGGAGAATCATCTTATTTTTTCCCTGAGCATTAATTTTCTGTTAAATTCTTCTCTCTTTTTCTTTTTGATGTATTGCACATTCTCTAACCAGATTATTTTTGGCCGGTAACAAAAGGTTAATAATAGCCAT
>JAVJGI010000032.1:6958356-6999896 GCA_035590275.1 Ibycter americanus | reverse complement strand
GGTTAATAATAGCCATAAAAAAAAGATCAATCTTTGATATTATTTTTTTTTTCCCCACCAAAGTAATAAAGGAGAATTTTTTTATAAAGGTCTCTGTTCGCACGTAGGTGTGTTCCCAGAGAAAGCAGACACATTTTTATTCTCAGCCATATATAAATTGCAATAACATTTCAAGACTTTGTGACCTAATGTTTATTTCTCTTTTTTTTATTTTGACCTTTACCCTGTAAGAATTCATATCCAAAGCAAGAGCAGAAAGAATTTTAAGAGCAACTAGAAGAAAACGGGAGAGGAAAAAAACTCTGGCTTCCTAACAGGCCACAAACACCATGGTGCCCGCTATTACACATTACCAAATGCACTATCAGTTAATGTGTAGGCTATAAAGAACAGTTGGTGAAGTGTAAGGGAATCTCTGGTGACTTGAATCAGTGACGCTGTTATTTCAAAGCGATGTGCTCTCGGTAAAGGTTCCCTCGCAGGCTGCATGCAGCACCGCTACCAGAGCCTGGTGTGCAAGCAGCCCCTGCGATTTCCACCCACCGCTCAGGTCTTCGGGTGGTTTTCTGGCTTGTTCAATTTTGCAGCAGTACGTACATGGAGGCAGCATAAGAGATAAAGGATAAATTAGGGATTATGAGGGTTATGAGCAGGTAGTGAAGGAGAGAAATGTTATAGACCAGTGTGTTTTTTTTTTTTAAATTGCCTGTGTTTTAGTATGCTTCTAAAAAGTTAGTCAAACAGCATGGCACATTTATGCTCTCTTCCATTACCTTTTTAATAAATGCTCTTCCCTCTTGGCTCTCTTGGAATATGCTAAAGGATTTAGCTGCCCTAAGCAGATGGTGACAGTCGTGCTTTGCTAGGTGACCTGAAGCAAGTCATACCAGTTCACTGTGCCTGTAGATGTGCCTTAGTCACTTTTTGCTGCCTTATTTTAGTTATCTTTGTAGTACCTATTGTCAAAGTACTTGCAGTCTCTGGATCAAGAGGGTCTGCAGGAGTCAACTTACTGCTCTTTGCTGCTAAACAGCTTGGAAGCAGGAGAAGTTGCCTGGCTCTGCTCATTCCTGTAGCATGCTTGAAACCGCTTTAATTCTGGGAATAACCAACGCTCCTGCACCGCAGCTGTCCAGCGCCTGTGCTTTTTGTTTTAAACAGTGGCACTGCAGTTTCAAAAGGGTGGTTCACTAATGTCACTGAAAAGCTGCAGCCATTGAGTTCTCTGATTGTTCGTAATTAGCTCTAATAGCACGTTTGGAAAGAGGTAGTAAGCGATTGCCATGGGCAAGGGGATACAGAAAGGCAACAGGCTTCTCTACTTTGTTGAAAAGGGGCATTTGGGTAATTGAATTACCTAAATCTTCAGAGCCAGAGGCTATTTCAAAGTGGGTGGTGGTATGGTATTTTGGAGCTCTGCTGGAAATATCCAGAGCTTGGTGTTCAGTCTGAGAACAGCCTCCTTTCACTGGAACTGTTTGCCTAAAATGTAGGCTTTTAATTCAGCGTTGAAGTGAAAGAAAGGGGAGTATATTCATAACAGAAGAATTATGAAGGAGCTTGGCAACATGATTGTAGTATCCATTTCTAGCTCTAAAATACGTGAAGACGTGAATGAGTTTTCCTTGCAGTGTTTTCTCTGGCCTTGGACAGGAGGTTTTCTTGGGTCCGGGGAAGCCACTGCATGCAAGCCGTGCAGAATTGCACCCCAGCTTCGCGTTCCCCTGCGGCTGTGCTGTAGCATCCTCGGTGTTCTCTGTGCCAGGAGCAGCAAGCTGGCCTGGTCAGAGACTTTTATTTGTCCTCAGTTGTATCTGGTGGTGCGGTGCCAGTGTGGAGGAGGCAGCAGAACTCGGCTCCGCTCCTGGGTGTGTGATGTTGCTCAACCAGCTTTCAGAGGAGCTCCTTTAGTGTATTTAGGGTGAAGCGTAGGCACAGTGCACTGCTTCAGTGCTGTTCGGTGGAAGAGCGCTCTTGGAGAAGGGTCTAAGTCTGGCCGCCTCCTCCTGCAAGAGCAAGGTGGCTTGAAAAGGAGGATTCTGTGCCCTGGTGCAAAAGCCCCACGTGATTGCTCACCCTGTGCAGGGAGCATTGCAGGTGTACAAATTACTAGTGCTGTTTTAAGAAAGATGAAGGGCATCGTGGTATAGTAATTGTCCAATGAGAGAGAGATGGACAAATACCATCTCTCATTTGTAATATCGTAACAGTAGACCGTAGACTTTCCTCCTGGACCTGCTGTGGCTGCGCTTTGTTCCATTTGTGGATATTCTTTACTCCAAAATAATAATATGTGTGTTCAGGGCGTGCCCTTGGGAATGCCAGGGGAGCTCTCCTGGAGTGGTTGCCACAGATCACTTTACTCTGAAAAAGCTTTTCAAGCCTATCTGGCCATGTCAACAAGTCTTAAAATAAATATTGTTAGTTGTAAGTGGAACTGTATCACTTGACACACAGGATAATCAAGGGCTGTGTACATATCTATGTGGTAGAGCAGCTGCATTAAAATTGTATCTAAATATTATTTTATGATTTTTAAACTACATCATTGTGCAGTTCTATTAATCAGCTTATCAATGTAATGGTAATAATTGATGTGTGCTAAAATTGTATTATAATTACGACTACAGAGATGAAAAAAAACTATAACTGATCTTCAGTTTTTATTTGCTGACCTTTCACTTTCTTAGTAAAGGTGCAGATCACCGTACTGAGACTTTAAACCGCTTGACAGCAAGTTCTCGGTGGTCACCCATGGACCCTCAGGGTTTTGAGAAGGAAACTTGAGAACCAAAGCTGAAAATCATCAGGTTAGGAAATCTGTTGCTAGTATATGTGGATTTTATTTTACTCATTCATATACACTAGTAATTTCAGTGAAAAGCATCTAGTGTCTGTGCTGTCTGCAGAGAGAGTTGGTTGCTCTTTGATGCCAAGGTTGTATCTGTGTCTTGTGCCAGTTCATGCAAGGCTGCGCAGCTGTCTGAAGTTGTGCTTGTTGGCTTGCGATTTTGAGTTAGCCGGATATATATATTTTTTTTTTTTAATAAGACATCTAGAGTATCAGGAGGAGTGTCGTTGCCTCTCCAGCTTGTCTTTTTTCCCAGTCCCCTGCCAAGCACTTGTAGCAGACAGCCGCTTCCCTGCTCTGTATTTGCATGCTAACCCACTTGTGAGTCAGAGGGCTTCTGGAAACTGGGATGTGGAATAGCCATCCCCTTGTAATACCTTCACTCATGTCCTCATTGGAGACAAAAAAAAAAAAGAGAAAAAAATCTTTTCAAATGAAGACAATACAAACATAATAAATGGCAGGGAGGGTTCATCTCCCTCATGACTCAATCCTTCTCAAACAACATTATTATTGACTGGCCTATTGGTTGCCAAAAAGGAAAATCAATTGTACTAGAAGTAGTTGCTGGGCCACAGATCATGGTACTAACCCAGCAGAGACAGGTTGATTTTTATCAACTATCCAAAGACTAATTTCCACCATTAGCTAAAAATGAAGTAGAAATTATGGATATGTCGAAGATTGCTAAGATTGGTGGTCTGTTGGTTTTGTTTTATTTGTATGGTTTTTTCTGTTTTCCTGTCTGACTCTAAAAGGATTGTGTCTGTACAGGATAAAAAGAACCAAGGAAAAGTCAGGCCTGCTTGCCTGCCTGGTTTTTTTTCTTTTCAGTGTTGTTCATTTGGAGTTCACAGCAAGAATACAAACTGCTTCAGTCTCTGTATGGGCCTTGTGTTGCAGGTGTTGCATAGACATGTAAAAATGAAGCTGATCTCGGCAAGCATGCCTCCTGCATCAAATATAGGTCATGTCCTCATTTTTCTATATTTGTAGGGAGATATTGAGGAAATCACTGTGGGCATCTTGACCATTCTGACTGAGGACCAAAGGCCACAGGCTGTAACCACACAGCTTTCCCCCTCCCCAG
The DNA here is from genome assembly GCA_035590275.1 of Ibycter americanus. Lineage (NCBI taxonomy): Eukaryota > Metazoa > Chordata > Aves > Falconiformes > Falconidae > Ibycter > Ibycter americanus. Next base: position 6,995,955 of record JAVJGI010000032.1, on the reverse strand, counting down.
TGAATGTGTATGTGTATGTGTCTGTGTCCATCCAGGCAGCCCCCCACCTTTACTGCAAACTGATGGGTGCAAACACGCTTGTAGGTAGGATGCCAGCTGCCAAAGTACTCTGCTGTTATGGCCATTCTCTAAACCTGGCCGAGATTAAAAAGGAAAATGTCTGAGCCTCGTGCCCTTGCAGTTAATGTCCCTAATATAAATTTCCCCCTAAATATACTAAAAGCCTGGCTCATAAAGCCAGGAGGGACCCTGTCCTGGATCTGATGATTGCTGCAGAGGGTTTGGCGTAGTTATGCTCACAGCAAGCAAAGCAGGTACTGCTGAATTGACCATCGCTGCAGTAGAAAGGCACAGTGGCAAACGGGTGAAGACACAGAACAAAGATGAAAAGCAAAACAGTGAGAGCAGAATTATTAACTGCAATAGTTTCACTTTTTCCTTACACACACACACGCACACACCCCGGCCAATCCCTGTCTCAATATTTCTGTAGTCAGCTTTGCCAAGCAGATCTCAGAAGACTCTGCAGGCTCATACCCCTTCAGTCTTGACATTGTTGCCAATGGGTGTGAAAGCCATTAGCCAAAAGAAAGGAGAGATCTGCTTAGTGACAGAGGGTAGCTTTCTACATTAAAGCATTGACATGGTGCCAGTCACACAGTTATTAGAAGTGGCACAGCTCCATGTCTCTCCTGCAGGTCTCTCTGTGGAATGTAGATTGGCAGCAGGTTGAATGTTAAATGGTCACCACTCAGCAGATGCTGATTTTACCTACTGGGGAAAAGTCCCTTTCAGCAGAAACATTTGCAAAATATTTGCAGCTGTAAATATATGATGGGAGATGCAGAGATTTATCCCGGGTTTGCTCTTCAGCATCCAAAGACACCTCAAGCCTCATCAACACAAACTGTAGGTTGTACAGATGATGAGATGTTTCCTTCTGCTTGCGCAGGCTGGGCTTTTTTGCATTGTTTCTTCCCATCTTCCAGCTTGACATGTACAGTCTTTGTTTCTCCTGCTCCCTGTAGACATATGAATCATTGCTTCGTTGCTGGTGCAGCAAAGCAGTTGGCACCCTTGCTCAGGCAGTACGCGTGCAGCATTGCCTGCAAAGCAGGCTCACCAGCTGAGAAAGCAACTGCAGGCTTCTGTGGTGTTCCAGCCATGATTTCAGGGTCCACACAGTCCTTGCAACGACTGCATGCAAAACCACTGTTTGAAAAGTGAAATCCAAGAGCTGGTCCTGAAAAAAATAGCAGTGGTCTCTGTTGCTTTAACCTCAAAATCTAAAGCTGCTTTCAAGGTAGTCAAAATGCAGGGTTTAAAGCTGGGACTGAGGACAGCAGCACATTTTAGTGGATTGCTGTGAGATTGCATGGCTTGTGAGCTTCGCCTTGTATTGAGGGCTGTGTTGTGCAGAGGGAGGTACTTTCCGTGGCCAGTGCTGGTGCTGGAGGAATGTGGTCTGGCAGTAGCACATCATTTTAGCTCAGGGAGCGTGACCACCCTCTGCATCAGGGAGCCTAGTGCTTGTTTCCACGCCCGACCAGCACAGCTATTTTGTGGCATGATGGCTGCAATCTCTGGCAGTGCTCACAGTAGACAGAGGCCAGCAGCAGTGAGCTTTGAGGTCAGTGCAGGTGGCACCATGGTGCTGTTGTGTGTTCTGCTGCAGAGGAGAAACAGCTATCTTACTCCTACTGTGTTTGCAGAGGCAGGAAAGAGCCTTACCTTGAATGCCTCCCTGCAAGGAGGAGGAGGTGGGATGGTCCCATGCCCCTTTGTCTCTTGGTCTGGAGATCATCTTTGAAATAAGCATGTGTTAAAACACCTGTAATTTGTGAAGTCATTGTTGGAAATGCTTTAGCCCCTCATTAAGGTATTTGGTTAACTGTGCAAACAGGATACCTCTGGCAGCCAAGCTGGTTTTTCAGGTGAGCGAATCACCATAGGAATGGTCTCTAGCCTTGCTTCGTTTCCTATAGCCTTGGCGTCATCTCTCCCTGCCAGGGGAGCCATCTTTGCCAAGCAATCAGCTACTCTTTGTTCAGGAGAGATGGTTCCTAGAACATGGGTTTTTTTGCATTCAACCTCTTGGAAAAGCTTTCCCTGTTTTGAAAGAGTTAAATTCTGCCACTCACCTTATCCCTGAGGACTTTCCAATATGAGAAAGTCTGTTTTTACTTTCCAAATAGAATTTTGCATTCATTTTTTGTCAGCAGTTGTCTCTCCCAGTTTGCTCTGAAAAACTAAACAAATCCACACATAACAAAACACAACAAAAAAACCCAGTTCTGAGTAGCATCATTGGGACATCTGGAATCTGCAGTCTTTGGTGCAAAGTACTTTTGTTCGTTTTCCTAAATAAGATTGTTCTAACAATTTAGATGTCAGGGGAATAACTCTTTATGCTTATTTTGTTTAGATTTTAAATAAGATTTTTGATTATCGTAGCTATTTCTTGGCTCCGTGGATTGTAAGTGGCAAAACAGCACTCAAACTGGCAAAGCTAATTTAGGAGGTTCCTGTCTCTCAACTTGTACATCTTACTTCTGCATCCATGAGAATAGCTGTCAGTGCAGGAGTCTTTCTAGCGTACTATTGTGTCTCCAGTGGCAGGGAAGAGTGAATGCTTAGGGGACAGAGTAGGGTAAGCATGCAGTGATAATTTCATATATTTTCCTGGAGTCTGTGGCTTGGAGGCTTCCTGAGCCATTGGTATTATCTTTGTGCTCCTGGATTTTTCTTTGATAAATTTCTCTCATCCCTCTTTGGATTCCCAGCCTTTTATGCCAGTGGGAGTTCTGTAGTTTAACTGTGCATTTGCTTTGCACTTGCCACGATCATTTCATATGAGAGCCCATCGTTCTTGTGTAATGAGAAACAGTAATTGTTCCCCCAGTTACCTACTCTGTCCTGCTTTTGACTTTATTGGCCTCCTTGATTCCCCTTGATCACTTCTTTTTCAGACTGAGGAGTTTAATCTACTTAATCCTACCCCGTTTGGAAACTGCTCAGTAACTTTGCTCCTTGTCATTCTTTGAATCATTTCTAGTTCTTCCTTATCTCCTTTCAGATGAAGGGACTAGCCCTTCTCTCAGTGCCCAAGCTGTAAGTGCAATATGAGGTTTAATGAAGCAATATAATGATGTTTTCTTATTTCCTCTTTTTTTTTTCCAAATGCCTCCGTGTTACTTGCCTTTTATTAACTACTGTTGAATACTGAGCCAGTGTTATAATAGAGCTGTCTATAATAACTCAGGATCTGTTTCCACAGAGGTAATAGTTAGTTCAGAGCCCATTACTGTGGATTTAGACTAAAGACTGTTTTTCCAGATGTGCATTACTTGGTGTTTGTTAGCGCCGAATTTCATCTGCAGTTTTTTCACCCTGTCACTCTGAGATCCTTTTCTAGCATTTTATAGTCAGCTTTTGGTTTAACAGGCTTGGATGCTTCACTCTCACCCTGCTCCCCCTGTTCATTTGTGTGGGTTGAACAACCCAAGCCCTTGCACAGATCCCTCAGAGACTCCAGTGATCACCAACAGTTGTGCAAGCTGGTTGTTTATTCCTGTTCAATCTTTACTTTTGTAATTAGTTATCAAGCAGTGCAAAGACATTCCCTCTTGCTCTATGACAGTATCATTTAATAACCTTTGATGAGAGGATGTATCAAAAGGCTTTTGGAAATCCATATGGGCAGGCATCCCCGCTGGTGTGAGGGATAGAAGTCTTGGCAGTGCTTCCCTATATAGGGAGGCAAAGGCTGATGCCATGTCCCTCAGCCTTCTGCAGAGAGACTGCTCAATTACTCCCTTTTGCAAGAAAACAAGTCAATTCGATCCTGGAGTAACCTTCTAGTTTATCTAACAGACCAGTTGGCTGTCCCAGCTTAGATATCCCAAGTTGAAATGAGTCTTCTGTCTTCTTACAACACGGCTCAACTTGGCTGGAATAAATCACCCTCTCCTGGGAAGGCTTTCTTATAAAATGAAGGCCTGAACTTACGTGGAGGTGGAAGGTGCGTTCAAGTTGTCTGCCACATTTGTTCTCAGATTCGGAGTTGGCTGTCTGCAAGCTGGGTACCAGCGCTGGAAGAATTGGTAAACTTCCATCATCTAAATCTGTTTCTGCTGTTCCAGCCAATTAAACATTAAAATGAGCATGACAAATAAGTGTTCATTTATGGGTCAATAACTGCATAGTATGTCTGTGACATGGCTGGCCGAGACAATCCATTTCAGTACGGTCCTGGGCAACCCGACATCTTCAAGTATGTAATTGCTTTTATAGGGAAAGAGAAGTAATAAGGATAATGTAGCTATCAGGCCCCAACTCACTAGTTCAGAAACTTCCCCTTGCCAATCAAATTTCTTTGGTATGCAACCCGTTTTAGGCTCATTCCACAGGCATTATTGTGATGTCAAAAAATATCCTGATGGATATATGCATTTTCTCCAGTGTTAGATGTTACCTTCTTGAAGACACTGGGTTTTGTCTACCAGCCAATTAACTATCCATATAAAGAGCCCTCGGTGCACGCTTTATGGCAATAGACAGGGTTGCCTTGTCCCTCTCCTTTCCTTTCCCCCTCCCCTATTATATATATATTTTCTCAGCACTATTAGATTATTAAATGCTTAATGACTATTCCATTCCTGCTAACTATACTTTTGATGAGCTGCAGTAATAAAACTTTGTAACAGCAAAGTGTGTGTCTGGTTCCTTTATAGGAAGGGCACATTTGGGGAGCTGAAGTAATGGGGGATAAAACTCAATTAATGAATAGAAATAAAAAGAAGTAAATGAGGTAATCAAACTCAGAGAAATTAGTATTGGCAGGTTCTGAATGATGCTCTTGGATGAACAATCTTTCAAAATCCTTCCTTGTATGCTGCTGCCGTCTCTTTATTTATTATTAAAATAACATGATCCATGAGGCGCTCGGGGTGACTCCCAGCCTAGCTAATTCTAATTAATCCAGTCAGGGAGAGCAGCAGGGTAAGTGGAGCAGTCTATCGGATTGAAATTCATAACTTAATTGAGGTCAAAGTCCCGGGTTGGGAGAACAAAAGTCTTTCGCTGGGACCAGGCAGATCAATAGCAATAAATATCTGGCTTGGATACAAGTAGCTTATAGTGACGGATTATCTGACACTGGCCAGAGGTCTTGGTCTTGTTCGGGGCAAAGTCCTATGGCATGTATACAGTGTAGGTGACTTTAGTCAGTGTTCCCTCCAAAACCCCAAAGAACCCATAAAGAGCTCATGGGAGCCACAGAAGAAGCATGCCCGTAAAGCAGCCCATGTGAGTCATGCTGAAATTTGGATTTGGTTTCTCAAGGTACGGGTGTCTCATCGGTAGCACAAGGGCATGTGTCACATTAGTGCTGATGGAGGTTGGAAGAAGTTGCTCAGGCTTACAGGAACTTGGAGCTAAATCACAGCTTGTCCAGAGAAAGACCTTTAGGATCAGGGGAAGCTGAGCAGTAGATTGATGGGCTTTATGCCAAGTCTGTATTTATAGTATGTTTACATAAGAGGAGAGAGGAAGGCTGGAAGAGGGAAGTGTAAATAATCATTAAGGTAGATTTGTAGTTTGAGAGAAACCAGCAGAGGCAGATGTGGTCTCGCCTGTTCCTCAGAAAAGCAGTCAGTGTCTCTGCTCTGACCTCCAAAATGTTGTGTTTTGTAGGGATTTGTATGTGCTACTGACGGCTGGTTTCCCAAGCCCTTACCCAAGCACGGCATGACTTTGGGTGTTGACCACAACACTGATCCCCTAACTCCTAAGCCAGGGAAGAAGCGTGAGGTCCTAGCCCGAGACCTGTGGCATTGCGTTGTACACACAGCCTTCCCTAGGAGCGGGTATTGAAATAGTCACGAATACTGGCAGCTGAAGAAGCTTCTCTGAACTTTTAAGTAAGTAGGTACTTCAACTGGAGTTCAATATTAAAATGCAGTCTTCACCCAGTCGGTTATTAATGCGATGTTTATGCAGATTTGACTGTTCTGCATGTATCCTCTTTGCAGAGGACAAATACTGCTGTGGTCAGCATTCAATACATCCCTGATGGATGCTGTTCTGCCAATGTACTTCAACACATCTTGGAAGAGAGATGGAAACCACAGCTTGGACACAGCCAGTGACTTAGTTTGACATACCTGCTCCTCCCATTAACACTGCATAAGACTAAAGCATCTGTTAATGTCCAACCTGCCAGAAACGTTCGGAAGATCTCTTTGGCTCTACTGTTCAGGCTTAGAAGTCTAGGTCAAACACCTTGTCTGGTCAACTTTCAGGTTTTGACATAATGAGCAACTGTTGGTATTTCTGTGTGTGTAAACGGTTGCCGTACCTTCACACCCTTTTGAAACTGTCTGAAAAACACCTCTTATTTTCCACTGCAGGACATTTGCTTCATAGGGATAAAGTGTAGTGAACAAGGCGGCTGTTCAGTCGATGTATATACTTGCTATTACTATATACTACTGTTACTATATACTGCTACTCTCATTCGTGTCCCATTCACGGCACAACCTCAGCCTCTTCCTTTTAAATTGGTGGCTTCACTCTCCAGGTTTCTGTTGTGCTTGTGCATTCCTGCTTCATTCCTGCCCAGCCTGGACAGGAGCAAAACAGAGTTCCTGAGGCTGTTAGACATTACAGTTGCAAAAAAACCCACATTGGCAACTGTCGTTTTGTTGTGTTATCGGGGGAGAGGCAGGGTGGGTAATTTATTTCACGTGTGTATAAAAACTAAGAGAAAAGTCCAGATGTACCATAGTGCTGAACGATTTACCACTTAACAGTAAAATGTCATGAGCAGTGCATGTCCTGAATGTACAGAACTTTGAGATAGATATTTCCCTTTAGCTTGCGTTATGGCTCTGCTAAGGTTTAGGAGAAAAAAATTTTAAATATGAGTATTACCATTTTTTTCCCCTTCATAGAGACACACCTGTGATGCAGACTTGCTATTTGAAATTTTCAGAACCAGCAATCGATGTGCTTTCAAGTGCTTTTGCTAAACTTCAGGCTCCCCCCCATCTGGTAGTGGTGGTAGGCTAGTTTTATTCATTAGTGAGAGAATTTGGCATTTTTTTCAGCTAAGAGAAATAACAGGATCCATCCATTCAGAGCTGGGTTATCCAAAGTTACGTATGTTACGAAAAAACACAGTGGTAGATACCCAGATCTGTAGAATCCCTGTTGATGCGGTGAGGAAATTCCCTTTATGGCTATTTTCAGAATCAAGTTCAGGTTTCTAATTCTCCTGTTTTGCTACAGAATCCCGGTGTGACCTTGAACAAGTCACTTGATTTCTTTTTGTCTTGGTTTCCCATTTGGGAAATGGGGGGGCAAACAATCATTTTTTATCTCATGGATATAACAAGATTATAAAAATATGGTAGTTCTAAGATCCTTAGAAAACTGATCAAATGAAATTAAACAGATCTTGCAGTCCAGATAAAATGAGATGAAACAAGCATGAAACTATTAGTGAAAGAAATATTTCTGTATCTTCTACAAATAAAAATGCAAAGTGATTAAGTGGGTCTTTTCTAGCTATTAGCAAGAACGGCTCTAGCCAGCTGACTTCTGTCACCCTTGAAAATTAATTTGTGGGGTACGGTCCTGACTTTAGTGTGCTTACAATAAATACCCCTAAAAATGCTGTCACCTTCTCTGATGCGTGATGTTACTGCTGCAATAGTACTGCAATTATTTGCCCTACAGATAAAAAGTGACTGCTCTAAATGAGGTGCTCTAACACAATGGCTTGCAAATTTCTTTTAATTGATTTTTGTTTTCCCCTGCGTTATTTCCTTCCTTTACTGTACATCCAGCAGCATTTTTGTGAGGTAGGGGAAAGGAATAGGAATAGCGTTAAAGGTTATTCTTATCCAGGACTGTTTCGGAGGGCTGGTTCATAGGGTACACGTGCCCCAGGCAGCTGTGGCTGTGCAGCGGAGCCGTGGAGAGGGGTGGCCCAGAGGTGGAGCCGAGTGGCTGGAGGTGGCCATACCTCCAGGCAGCTTCTCTGCTGAGATCAACCTGCCGTGCAGCTGCATGCTGGAGAAAACCCCGCGCGTCCCTGCTGCTGACAGTGAGGCTGAACATGGTTAGTGATGAGCTTTGTGTGTGTTAGAGGTGTTGCAAGAGAAGAGGAAAGCACCAGCTCTATCTATAGGCATTTTCCGTCCCTGACCTGGTGATCGGATGAGCAATGTCTCCCTTTCAGCATGGCCCTCAAAGCAAGGTAGTGATTAATGAAGAAAATAGTAAGGTAGGAGTTTTGACTGGTTGATTTTCTTGAACACAGAAGGAAGACAAGAGATGTATTTCAGAAAGCAATAGGCTGGGACGTGCTATAGAGAAACCTTGACACATGTTTGGACTTGGGCAGGGGCCAAGTTACCTGTGTACAGGAAATTTCAATTTACTCTTTTTTTCTATTTCTCTTCTTTTTAAACTCAAGTTTTAATCACGTTCAGACTGCGCAGATGAAATGTGAGTCAGAAGCCAGGTCTGCAAAAGCTGCCTGGTTATCTTCTCTATGATGCCCTATTCCTGCTGCTATTGTCAGGATATTTTCAAGCGGTGCTCACAGATTACATGGTGATTTGGCTTTTGAAGTGGTATGAAATTGAGCATTGCACTTTAAATTCCAGTGGGCAAACTCAGAAGATATTTGTAAAGTTATGGCTCAGCAATTGCAAATGATCAATTTTTCATAGCTTAATAACCAAGTGCTTGTTTTTTGAATGACGGGAAGTGATCATATACACCCTCACCTCCAGTTCTAATTGCAGAGTTAAAGAGGTTAATTTAAAGCATGAAGGCAGTTTCGATCTGGATGTTTCACAGCAGCAGAAAAACTCAGAGCTACGGTGACTTCAAATCATTAATTTTATTTCTCAGATGGAAAAGTTATGCATGGATGGTGGTCAGTTTGCACTCATTAGCTGGTAAGAAACAACTTGCTAAGCCAGGGGAGCCCAGTCGCTCAGGATAAACCACAATGTAAAGACAGATTATAAGTGTGTATTGAGTCTAAAATCGAAGATGATATAAACCATTCATGTAGACCTGTTTTAAATCGTCAGGTTTGTTTCTTTTTTGACTATCAGCTCAAGCATTCCTCTTGTGCAGATGTAAATTGTAATTATGAAACAGCTCTCTGAATTTACCAAAGAATAGCTACAAAATCATAGAGAAGGTGTTATGTTTTGTTTTGCCTGGTGGAAAGCCCAACTTGAGTAGAAAAGAAAATCATTTCGAAGTTTTTAAAACATTTACTAAAAATGCAAGTTTTCACTGCTCTGCTCAGTTCTGTCCTCAGATGCACGTGAGTGGTGGATGTGGCTGCAGTGCCTTTCCATGCACCGACCAAGGCAGACCTGTAAACTAGCCCATAGATAAAGGCAGGTTTAATTTTGCATGCAGCTCTTCTACCTTATTTTGTCTGTTGTAGCCGGTAGAAATGTCAGTCAAGACATCAAGCAAGAGCAAAGACCATCCCTATCCCAAAGAGATCATCTTGGCATGAGATGCAGTGCAACAGGTGGTGCAAATGGCAAGGTTGAGTGAATGGAAGGAAGAGAACAAAACAGAGATCAGCAGAAAAATGGTATTCTTGGCTCAATGCTTCCCCAAGCAATGCCAGACAACGGTGACACAGAGGGTCATGGCAGAAGTAGTCTTATTGAAGATAAAGGATGGTAAGGTGTCATTACTGAGGGCTCCTGATGAAGGATAAACACGTGAATTCCCTGCTTAAGTCAACGGGACTTTTATTGGCGTGTATCTTAGGGCTGAATGTGTCCCTTTCTGTGATAGGTTAAAAAAAACCCCACAAGTGCTGCATTTTACCAAGTCCTTTGGGAGATAAATTCAGCGATGGGGAAGAAATGGGAGACTTTTTCGTAGAGAAAAAGAGAAAATTGCTTCATTTACATAGGAATGTATCACAGCTGTAGCCAGTGCAGAAAATGTTTCCTCCTGGGATAGGGTGGTTTAAAATGTTAGCTCCTATGGTAGCATCTCCTGCATCATCAAATAGCATATAAACATCCAGCTCGGTGCTTTTCAATCATCATTTTGTCTTTGAGATGCTTAGTTTGTAGCTGGTGCTACCCTTCAGTGAGTCAGCTGTGTGTCCTGCGAATCTGGAGTTGTAGCTCGTCACAGATGGTCCAAGAGATCAGGAAATACATATAAGATTATGTTGGGGGTGTCTGGTGTGCTTTTAGCAGCACTTATTTCCCAAACGCAAGCAGATTAGTGGTTCCTTTATCATGTTTGCTTTCAGTGCGGTAGGCAGGAAAGATCGCTGCGCCTCTGGCGAAGTAGAAAAAGAGAAGGTTTTTGCCATGTTTTGTTGGCTAAATAAATTCTCCTGAAAATGTGAGTTCTAGTTATTGTTACTGCCACCAGCTTTACATCCTATTCTAACCCTGACGAGTTATATTTGAGATGCGACATCAGGATGTACCACCGTTGCCGTGATGTCTTGGCCATGCATGGTTTTTTCCTGTTGTCTTCCGTTCTGGCAAGATACTTTTTGCTTGTTCTCATTTTAAAATACTCAACCAGTTTTCACCTGCATTTCTCTTGTGTGTCCCTCATAGCTACTGGGCAGCTAAGCTACAGGTCTACAAAACGTTAAGTGGCTAACGCCTGATCAGGCCTCCTGCTATCAAAGTCTGTTGGAGTGGGGTGCCTAGGTATCCCCAGGAATGAATCCTTTTGTTTTCCTTTCCCTAACATCCTAATTGTCTCATGCTCACGGCTTCAGCATCTGGTATTTTTGCACCCAGTTACTGGGCGTTGCTCCATTCTGCTGTAGCCGGTAGCATGTGATTATAAGCAGCAAGGTACATTGCCCTCCCTTGTGCACTCTCTTTGATACCATTGAGGGAAAAAGGGAGAAATGCAGTAAATGTCTGATCTTTAGCGCTGAGAGTTTCGTTTTGCTGCAAAAAAAAATCCTCAGCAATGTTTTAGTGTAAGATTCAGAAGGTTTCAAAGAGGCATCAGTTAAACCTGCCTGCTCTGTGATAGCCAACAAGTGGATCTTTCAGATGTCTGAGTGTTCCCTGGAGGTTCACATTATTAATATCTGCCTTATGACAGGGTGGCTGTGCTGATGCCAGGGTTTTTTTCCCAGCCGGCATGATTAATTTTTCTTTCCTTTCTTAATATCTCAGAGCCAGATGCTTCTAAACGTCCTCATAGGGGTGTACTGCTGTTCTTAACCGCTCCTCCTTCCCCCCCACCCCTTTCCAACTAATTCGTATAATGGCTCCAGAGATGTGTTTTGTAGAGTCACAAAAAGCAAAACTTTGAAAGCCTTCTAAGGTGATGGACTTGACATGTGCAGATCTGGCTTCCTGATGTTCCTGGTGGGTTTGAAAGCTTAGTGCCAGGTAGTCTGTCAATAACGTTTTCCATTTCAGAGTGTGCTTATTTGCCTAGCACTTTACAAATTATATCCATGCAGAACTGCTGAAATGCAAGTATTTCTGGTGGGAGAATAACAGTGTGGTGTTGGACTGATGTTTTGGAGAAAGCAAAGGAAGTTTTGGCTGAGGAAAAGGAGGCACACTTGTATTCTTTATGGGAAGTGCCGTGGATCTTCAAGCACGGATTTATTTTAAAGCCTTCAAAACACTGCGGTGCTGGAAAAGGTCTTTATTCTGCAAACAGAAATTAATTCTCCTGGAGAGCTCTTGCTCCAAAGTGCAACTGTACAGGCTTGAGTTTTACCAGCTCAGAAAGCAGAAGACCTTAGCAAGCTCTACAGCAAATGGCTTTTTTTCCAAGGTGTTCGTACTTTTGCTGTATCTGTCTATCAGTTCCCTGCAGATAACAGATTTGTGGGTCTTCTGTACTTCTCCTCAGCTGTTTTCAGTCATTAGTGCATTCACCTGTGTCTCAGGGGATTTTTCCTGGAGGAAGCAAAACCCAGAAGCAGAATAGTTAGTGGTAAATAGATTAGGGTTTAGTTGCTTATTTTTGTGTGTGTTTAATACTGTATGTGAGTGATAGATCACTGAATTTAATGATGAAAGCCTTAATTTAAGAAGCCTAGAAAGCAGTGTTTCTTAAATTCTTACAGGGCAGGCTAAAGTCTCCTGACATCTATTATGTTCTAGTGTATTTTTTTTGCAATTCAACAGTGAGGAAAGGTATAATATAAAGCAATGGATTTGCCAGCATAAATAAAGCTGTAATTAGGGGAATCAAGTCTTTACTTTCAGTCTTTCTTTTTTGTGGGAGTATGAGGATACTAAGAATATCCTCAGAGTAAGAATACTCTTAAGAGTATCTAAGAGAAGAGCAGGAGGACTCCTACAGCATTCCTTTCTGTAATAGATAGCTGGTCATTTAGCTGTGTATCAAGCAGCCCTTTAGCCCACAGCACCGTGGGAATTAAGTTAAAATTAACCTGAGTTTGGAAAACAACTAGCACCACTTTATTTGTCCATTTAATTGAATTATATGACGCTGTGTAAGTATGCTGACCCACAGACGTAAATTGCTCCACCCTACACATTTCCCTCCTTAATTCTTTCATGCTAATGGAGCTGGTGGGGATGTTGACTACACAGAAGGAGAGAAGAAAAAAGGCTGGAAATAAAAGGGACCGTTCCAGCCTCATGCAAACCTTCCCTTTCGGTGAAATGGTTCTGAGTGTCACAGCTGCACTAACTGCGCTGTGATCTTTGTTGCCATTAAGCTGATTATATCTGCTGAAGGATTCATCCAACTAATCCTGCAATGCTGCAACTGGTTGCTTTATATTTAAGCACAATTTTTATTTTTTTCTAAGAAATAAAAGTCAGTTTGGCTTCACTGAACTCTCAAAATGGGTCAGACTGTTACAGGGACATGCTTATTTTTACGTTTGGTTGGTTAATACAGGAAAATAGGACACATTAACAGGCTCCATGTATTAATGGATGCACTCAGTTTGGGAGAGGTCTGTGCACGCATTAGGACTCAGCAGCGTCTGGCGTAATTTTGGGTGGATGTGCTGGGAAGGTGCTATGCTGTCGCTATACCTTTGGCACTGCATCGTTTTGTGTTTTGCCTGTGTGGGCAGACCATATAGGCAGCAGCTTTACACCTAACAGCGACTCTAATGAGAGAGATTCTGACAGGTTGGATTGATTTAATTGATTTAATAATCAATTTAAATCTAGTTCTTGGTTATTTTTCTAAGGAAAGGATGATTTTCATTGGTTAGTAGCCATTAAAATATGTTCATTTGCAGCTAAATATAGCCTCTAGTAAATTTAGTTGTTCTAAAAATGATAGATACACAATGTCTCTCCATGTTTACTTAATTATGTAGTTAAACCTACTTTATTCACATTCTTAATTTTTACATTTGAATCAGGCTAGAAAACAGCAAATGAAGCATTTCTTCTCTGTTAGACTATTAGTTGTTTTGTTTTCTCTTACACCTGAGTACATCTGAATGGAAACTGGAATTTAATTTTAAAAAATTCTTACAAGGAAATTTTCAATCACTTTTTAAAAATAGATTAAAATATCATCATAAATATGATATGTTTAGTTTTGGAAGGGAATGAATAACACACTACTGAATGAAGGTGATGTCTGGCATGTTCAGGGAGTCAACTTTCCTGCTCAGGTTTTGTTAACAAAATCGAAGATTGAAGGAGCAACTGGAGAAGGACAAAGACCAAAGATAGGTTTTAAATCTGTCATTAAGCATTCAGTGTTTGATGAAGTTTTATCCTCTTTTCTCACGTTGTCTGTTGTCTACCCTGAGACTTTGGCTGCCTGAGATGCACACTTCCCATAGTCCAGGCGAACTGAACGTGGAAAGAAAATACTGTGCATCTAGTGGCATAAATTATAGAGAAGTGTGCATAATGCATTGCCATGATTTTCTTGCGGGGTTCTGCAGTATTCTTTGAATTTCATGTCTTCTAAAAGCTGTTGTTTCAGACATAGTGTGTAGTTACCACTCAGTTACTTCTAACTTTTTGCAGTGCTGCTGACACTGCTATCATTTACAAAAGCATATGGTCATTCTTTCCAATTCCTCAGGATTTTAAAACCGGTTGATCTGTTGTCTTGTAGTTAATTTTCATCCATTAGTAGTCTGAAGCTGGTCCATTACCTTAAAAGAACAGTTACAGGAGTTTACAGAGTGACTTTCCTGCTTTGTAGTTTGACTTTCTTTAGAAAGTAGGCATCAGATGTGTGCTGCTTGAAAAGATGCATCATTTTTTATTTAATTGTAGTGATTTTATGGAATTGTATTCTGTTGAGCCGTTGCTTAGGTGGCCCTAACTTCAGAAACATTAGGGAAGTATTTTTTATTTATCAGGGGGAAAAAAGCATGGAATTTCATCCCTCCTAGGCAGCAATTGTAATTAACATTACTTTGGTTTCATAGGAGCTTCTAGAAATGAATTGTTTCACAATTTCAAGTACAATTTTTCATATAAGCTTTAAGGTCCCATTAAAATTGGTTGAATATAGTATATTAATTCCTTTTGGGTTTATTTTTTTTTTTAACACTTAGTTGTTCAATTAACCAAGACTTGTAAAGCTGCCTACAAGCAGTCATCATTAAAAATGGAAGAAGGCTGAAGATAACCATCCAGAAGCCATGTGCCAGCGTGCCAACCCAATTGTGGTGGGTCTCCTTAGCAGCTGGGAAAGTCTCAGTTCACAGCTTATGGTTTCCAACTTTTGGCTCTTCGGGTTTTTTTTTTCTTCCCATATTACTCAATGAAGGCAAGATTCTCACTAAATGTAGTCTTAGGTGAAGACAGATCTTAAAAGAGGGAAGACCTTGTGTGGAAAAGGACAGCACGTCCTACTAGTCCCAGCATAGTGCTGGGAGCTCAACATCCTGAAACTAATCCTGGCTGTGGGCTGTGCGCCGCATTTGACCTTGAGTAAGTCAGACAGTGGGGTTTTTTTGTGTGTCTCGGTTTCTGTAACCAACATGGGAATACTGTGTACATATATCCCTGGGTCTTGCCTAGATTAATAAATCAATATTTGTAAAGTAAGCCTTGATAAATGCTAACTGTATTAATACGTGTACTTGAACCTTGCACAGAACTTTGGAAATGTGACTGCGTTTCTGCATGCAAGCGGCTGGAGTACGCTGGGGCCCTGGGCCGGGGTGGTCAGCAGCAAGACACCAGTTTGGGTTGTTTTCTTCCTCCCAGGGGACTGCCTGTAGCACATATCTGCAAGAAGGTCTTGAATACAACTTTTCCACTTAACATGCTCCCCCATCACCCACTGTCAGCAATGAGATTAAATTCTGTGCGACTGCGGAGGACGTTGCATGATTAAAATCCTCTTTTAGAAATTAATATGTACCATCGCTCTATAGTACTGTGCCCCTTCTCGGAGAAGGGTATTGTCTCCTGAGCACTCAAGGTGTGAAAAGCCACCAAGTGAAGCTATCTATCTTTGAATTTTATGCTGTTGCACAGTTGCCCTGATGACAGCTACAACTGCATAAAATCATAGGGACTTGGGGGCTTCTCCCTTCGCAGGGTCACAGCGATGTGGGGTAAGTTTTGCAGAACAAGCCACAGAAAAGCTAAAAGAGTGTTTGAACTAGAATCCTGCTTACGGCAGGAAGGGTTTCCTGAGGGAGAAGGATGGTCAAAGTCCACATTCACCCATTCTCTTTAAGGAGTATCTCCCATAACTGAGTATTCTGGGGGAAAAAAACCAAACCAAACCAAACCAAAAATCCACTTTGCCCCCAGATACTGCGCAGCTTTTCCTTACCTTGCTGCCTGTGTCAGCCCAGACAAATACAGTAATCTGTGCATTTGCGTATCCAAATTCAGTCTTCATTAGGCATCAGACATTGATGCAGTCCACAGAAGGGCTTTACTTACATAAACTTTGGATGCTCTTGGTCGATAACATTTAGATATGCAGGGCTGCTGTGTTCAGTACAAACTGAAGCTCTTGAGTCATCATTTGCATTCTGCTTTAGGTGCTGGGAGGCTTTGTGGCATGACCAGGATGTGCCATAGGGTGAGTTCTCCTGAATGGATTGATGGTTTTCTGGAGGAGCTTTTCTGGAAGCAAGCAAATGATATTGGAATATCCACATTTAATATGGCCAGCAGGCTTCATGTTGCTTTGCGGAAGGCTGCAGCAGAAGTGGCTGGCTCTGCTGAGAGGTCTCATTTTCCACTCACACGTCCTTGGTAGCTGCAGCATGAATGTGATTTCGACCAATTTAAATCCAGTAGTGAACCTGGTGTTCTGAATCTCTGTTTAAGGCTTCAGTCCGTATTGGTAAGTGCAAATATATTTGCTGGTGGTTATCTACCAATTGAGAAAGTGCTGACGTTGCCAGCCCACCCCATGGGGCTGGTGTCTGTGGGTGAGTTCTGCCCCTGCAGGGACACTCCTGTGGACAGGGGTTTGCCCTACCAGACCCCAAGGCTTCTTTTTAAAAGCTCTCTTATTCCAGCCCTTGCCAGCTGGGATAGGAGGTGAAAATAGCAACTGTGTCTTTTTTTACGGCAATTAGTATTTTGTTTTAGAGCTGGCTTAGTGAAGACTGAAGAGATGTTCTCAGGTTTGTTCAGGGCTCCTTCAAATGCAAGAGATTGTTTTAGGTCACTGTTATCAGATGGAAATCAGTGAGGAGGATGTTAATCTTTTCCCCTTTATCGTTCTTTTACAGTGTGTGAGGAAAATTTTGAAACGTTGTTTTAAAAGGAAGGAGCAGAATGCATGTTTAAAGACAGAAGTCCTAGTTTTTATCTATTAATTTTACTCTATCTAAAACTATGTATTTCAGAGGGAAGGAATCTCATTTAATGGAATGACTTTTCATTTGAGAGTTTGTAAAATAGTGCCTTTACTTGCTGTTAATGTTTGCCTGGCATTTGAGTTTAAAATGCTCTTGTTAGGGCACTCCTCCTGCAGTGCCTTCAGTGGGTGATAGACAGCACTTCCACTCCTATTGCCAAGGCTTTCAAAAAAGACCTCCTGTGAAATTAGGTTTTACCAGGTTAGACTTTCTTGGCTTTTTCGAATCTCAAAAAAAAAAAAAAAGGCAGGAACTTCTCGACATCATGAAGAAGTCTTTAAAAAACATAACGGTTGCAAACGTTTTTCTTCCCTGCATCAGTAGAAGTGAGCTTTTTAATTATTGATCTTTTTCTGGACTATGTTTTCTCTGCCAGCTTCCCATTGTGTTTTATTCTTCTTTTCCCTGAGTTGTACAGTGGACATCAAAGGGCTCCAGGGACCTGATTTCTTCAGATCCATTGGTGTAGCGTTTTTCTGTGCTTCAAGCAGCTTCATCATCTCCCTCACTTTCCTGATCTGCTCCAAGAGGGCCCTGGCTTATTGCTAGTGATCGTGCAGGAGCAGTGGGATTTAAAAGGAGTTTATGTCTCTTCAAGTCCCCTAGTCCTATTGCATTCTTAAAAGTTAATTCAGCGTGCCTTGGAGAAATAGCTGTCTTCAGAACTGTGAACACTGGCTGACGCAGGTGTACAGGCTAAGGGGTCCAGGTTAAAAAAGATCACATAGGTTTGCAAGGTGGGCATGTGTCCAGTGTGTCAGCACAGGCTGGAGATGGACCTTTTCTGCTGGACTGAGGGGTCCTGAGCATGCTGCTGTGTTCCCTGGCTTGCAACGCAGGCTGGGAAGTGGGGAAAAACCCCGAGTCCTTTTTCTAAAGCTGGGTCTGAAATGCCTGCTGGAAGGAAGCATTGATGTACTTTTGTTTATTCCTCTGTAGTACTTATTCCCCGTTTGTGTCTGATGTGATCTTTGGAATTAGATGCAGTTCGGACATTGTGTATGGTGGCTTTAAGGCATCTGTGTCTTTTTAGACTATACTTTTTCATGTACAGACAATGCAACGAAGTTGTTGTCAGGCACTGCAGACTGGTGTACAGGAGCTGTTCTCATCCCATCATTCAGTCCCTGTTGTTGAAGCATATGCCTTAACTCCTGCTCTCCTGACCTGCCTGAATACAGCTGCTGAGCCTCAGGCACACAGCTCTGCTTCAGCTTAATTCCCCTTGGATAGTTTGAGGCACAGGGGCAGGTGCCCCAGCTGGAAGGCACATGACGTATTCCCCATTTTACAGGTGGGGAAACTGAGGCACAGAATAGTTGGGGTTTAGCCACCATTTATTGTCAGAGCTCCTTCTTGCCACACTGTGCCTTCCCCATCTCCGTAGGGAAGAAGGGCTGCAGCTAAGACTCTGAACAGGGATACTTTTGCCACAGGGACTGGATTATGTGGCAGACTGGATTTGTGCCTGCTGCTTCATGTTCTGAATCTGTGTTTCTGCTAAAGCCTTTCCCTGGCTGCTGGCAGGCTCCTGACTTCCAAGAGCTCAGTCCTGTTTTCCTTCAAAAAACAGAGGATCTGGGGGAATTTAGAAGAATACTAACTCAAAGCAGACACGTTGTTTCCAAAATTGAATCTGGCTTTCCACAGCTTTTAGCAGAAAGGTTGATTTGGGTCAAAAATAATGCAAACACTTGTGTAGACCATTTAACGTTTAGTTTATGGACCTGTTAAGGCAGCAGGATAATCCCTTTAGATTACCCATGTAATTCCTAGTGAATATTTATTTTAAAGTGACTTCAGTGCCCTTAGTCATTAGCAAAGGTTAGTAATGCATCTTACAGCTGCCAGACTCAATACGACAGCATTTGTCAGTGGGAGGGTTCCTCCTTTTGTTTCCTTTTTTTGTTTGTTTTTTAACATTTCTCCAACTCTTGCTGGCTTAATCCCATGAGCTCACCTCTAATCACAGGGAAGCATCCAAGCTGCCTTTGCCGTGTTGACTTCCACTTGAGCGAGGCTAAGGAGGGTGCCTAATCCTGGGCTTTTCTCCTGTCTGCTGAGGGTGTTGGGTACACAGCCTGCGTGGGCTGCCGGGGGGAGGATGGAGTGTGCTGTGGGTTCAAGGACACACTCCCGCTTTAATGTGCGCAGACATGCTCCTGCTCGCTCTCTGATTGGCAAGGTTAACTCAGAGAGGCTGCAGCTTTTTAAACTGATTTGATTAGACCCACTACTTTATCCCATTCCCTCCCCCACCGCTTGGCCCACCACCTCCTGATCCTTTTAACACAGCCCCTGGTCCAATAACCAGCCAGTCTGATATTTTTTTTTTCCTCCCCCTTTTTCCAATTTTCGTGCTGAATTTTGACATTTTGTAAAATAGATTATGCAGCTTTACAGGGAAGATCAGGAGGCAGTGTCTTAGTCTCAGGGCTGTGCTTTATTTTGACTAGTTAGGAGGCTGGGATTTGCCTCCTCTTCCTCACTTTCCCTGGCTCTGCACCTTTCCCAGCTCTTGGTGTGCACATGTGAGTTCAGGGACAAGAGGATGAGGGCTCACATACCCCAGCTTGGATGATCGTTGCCCTCTGGTTCCTCCTCTCCCTTCAAAACCAGTGCTGGGGAGAATTATACAGTCAGTCCAAAATGACTTAGCACCCCAGGTCCTCTGCTGCTGTGGTATGACGACATGTTCACTGTTTACAAAAAGAAACAGGGACAGTCTGGATGGAGAACTACCTTATCCCGTAGGAGCAAAATAATGGTGTATTTTAGTAGCATTTAGTTACTAGTTGGGATTACTCTGGGAGAACAGACCACCCGTAGCTTCCAGTTTACAGGCTGGCTGACAAGCGGAATGGGCTTGGAGGCGCCGGGAGAAGCTGTTTTGGCATTAATGCCCACAGCCATTGGGATGGCAAGTGCTGAGTGGGCACCAGCCCAGCCTGTAAAGGGTTTGTGACCCTGTTGCTGTCTCTAGCCGGTGTGCGTTAGCGCTTTCTGTGCTGCCAGTTTGCAGTTCTGGGTTCTGCCTCCGGTATGCAGCTTATGTTTGTCGTATTAAATACTCCAGAGGAGTCTGGAGCCTTGTGTACATAAGTGCCTCTTCCCAAGTCTCTTTAGTCCTCCTATAAATATGTGAATAAAACCTATAAGGTACAGACTCTCACAAAACCAGAGAGCCCCAGCTCACAGAACCAGATTACTGGAAAGTGACCAGCACTGCTGAGTTTTTGGGAATCCCAGACCGATCCAGGAGAAGCTGCATCTCATCTCGTTATCACTTGCCTGTTTGTTTCACCAGAACTGATCTAAAGTGGCATGGGCTAGTTGAGCAGCTTGGTGCTGGCAGGGACCAGATCCAGCAAACAGGACTGACCCTACAGAGTCACCCTGGTGAAACAGCGCAGAATATAGACAATCCCCTGCACGCAATGTATTAAACCTTGACATACTGCATTACTTAAGAGGTCTCGGGGAAAATTAAAACCCTTTTGACTGGGTTTTGCAATGCAGGGAAAATTTTAGTGACATTTAAAAGGTTTCTCTTGTGTTCCTCTAATGGGATAAATAAAAAAAGGCTTGTTTTAGGCCAGCAAATGGGGGGACAATCCAATTTCCCTGATTCCATCAAGACACTCTTAAAGCATTAGCCTGTGCAGTTTTAAAAAAACCCACAACAGACTGACCCCTCTGCCTGATGGCTTTGAAAAGTGTCCTGATGTGGAGGTATTTATCCTATACAACATGCTTCATTGAGGCACTCCAGCAGTGCTCCTAAATATACTCCTTTGTTATTAAACTATTTAGGAGGACAGCATGCACAGGAGGAAACACAAACACCGGTTTATTATTTACTGCGGCAATCCACGCTGGGGCTGTGCTCAGAGGCTAATGTGTGATGACGTGCTCTTTAAATTTCGTACTTGGAAGAGAAAGGAGATGGCATTAACTAGCAATGTTTCTGAGGAAAGGCCGAAACCTAAGCATGCCCTTAACTTTATGTTTTTAAGCATAGTTTTGGCTCAAAATACATAAAGATTTCCCCACGGAACATTATATTTGCAGTTTGTTTCCATCAGTCAGGAAGATTAATGTATCAACACTTACTTCGGAGGGGGCTCTGGGGATTGATAATGGGAGATAGGAAGCCTTTCACCTCGAGGTCACTGGTTCAGCTCTGCCCCACATTGGTCGCCACCACCAGTACATGCCATCTGCTCCTCCCCAGCCATCCACCCAGTATGAAATGGGCTGGTCCCAGTTCTGGGTGCTGAGGACAGATGTCTGGGTCCCAGCGGGCTCCCTGGGCTGCTTTAGTAGGAAATGGGACGGACCCGCTCAGCTCAGCCCCAGATGTGACTGCAGCCCCAGCCTTTGGCTCGGGCTGAGCACCACCCAGGGAACTTGACCTTCTGCCACACTTGTACGACCCATGAATGGCGAACCTGTTATTCCTGCCCTGTGCAGAATAACTCATTCAAAAAGCAGGACTTCCCTGAACATAAATCTGTCTGTTACAAAGTTGGCCATGGTTTTCCCTGGTTATCTCCAGCTCCTGCTGAATTTCATTAGGAACACCTCTATTATACAGCACAAGGAGGGAGCAAGTGCTGCCTCTAGACTTTGAAAGAGCCCTTTAAAGTGAAGTTCAGTTTTGCATCTCACTAAACAAGTAATGACAGACCAAACTGCAAGTACTTAGTTCAGCTTTATTTTAATAGCAGCGTGGCTCCATCGAGAAATCCCAGTTACTGATTTAGTTTGACGCCCTGAGGCAGTTTTCTCCAGACATTTTTCCTTTTTTCTTTAGCATTGGCACTTTATTAATAGCTGTTCGGAAACCTGACTGTCTGTGAATAAGCGGCACCAATAAATGTTTTCCCTCTCTATTTATTTCTCCTTTCTTCCATCAGGAACCAGTCCCAACAATCATAGACTGAGACGAGAGTTTTCAGAGTCTGACATCTAGTTGTAGTTGGTGGTGCATGATCAAATGAAAGAGCAGCTTCATGCCTTATAAAATAAAAAATGGTAAATCAGCTACTAATACAATTCACGGAGGCTGCTAAAAGCCGGTTGGATGTCACAAAACCAGCAACCCTTTGAGGTGATGAGATAGGAGCTTCTTAAATCAACACATGCAGTCAGCTTCTCCCTGGCAGTGGTCCACTTTGGGGCAGGATCCAGGCTCTGATGCCTTCCCCCTCTGGCAGACAGCTGTGAGTGTGCGAACGTCCTCTCTAATTCCAGATTAGCCACAAAGAGGAGTCGTCAGCCTTAAGAAACAGGCATGCTTGGGAAGGAAAGGCTGTCTGGAGGCTGCAGGGCATGGCACTGTCCTGACGTGCTTTGAGATGTCTGAGCAAGGTCCCTGGTGCTGGGTTTTTCTAACGGAGCAGAAAAAAGAAATGTCTTTGAAGCTGTGGGCCATGGGCCACTGTAAGTCAGCTCCCCTGCTAGCCCAGGCTTCCCCAAGCTTGGCTTAATAAAATCCAGATCCCATTTAATGAGTTCAGAGGATGGTTTGGATCATCTCAACACGTAAAGTTTTGATTTTGCACACCAAACTGAGGAAGGTTTATGAGACCAAAATAGAGTCTCCAGAATCTTCAGCCGCACTGACTTAAAATAGATCCCTGGGCCGTTAGCAGCACCTCTGCTCCTCCTGCGGCACGTTGACACGTGCAGAGTGGCTGTGTTTTTAGTGCACTGTGCCTGCAGTCGTCAGTCACGATACTGCAGCCTCCCTGCCAGTGCTCCAGCCGCTGCTGCAGGGTTCTGGGGCATTTCAGCTGCGCCTGCCTTTGCCCAGATCAGTGGAAATGAAACTCCTGGGTTCAGATAGGGCACTGCCTTAGCCCGCACAGGTGTGGTTTCTCTGCTTGCTTTTGGATTTCTTTGTCTCTAATGGTCACTCGGCTGTCAGCTTTAAAATGTGAGTTAATACGAAGAGGACATCCTGAGATGCAGAGTGGCAGCTCTCCGTCCATTATAGTTGACAGTTAAAAGTGCAGCATCTCCTTGGCCACCCAGGGCTGTGGGTTCAAGCCTGCATAGGGTTATTTCCAAAGTCCTGAATCCCTTTAAATAAATATAAGCCAGCATTTGCTTTGAAGTCAGGAAGGACTCAGGTGAACTGAGCAATGGCAGCAACACTGTCGGCTCCTGCTGTCTCCTGTCCAACCTGCTAAATTTAGCAGCCTAATCAAGCTTCCTTCTCTCTCTTAATCAGGTGGAGCAAGTGGCATGTTGACTTGCTGGTTGCCGCTGGATCCGATCCTGCTTGCAGCATTTCCAGCCCCTCGGTAGTGGCTGGGGGAGCCATATGCAGGGGAGCAGCATGTCTGACAGGCCACCGTGGCAGCGCTTCCACTTAATCTCTCTGCTCCCATCCACACGTGCTGTCCTGATATCCGACAGCCGGTCCCATGCGGGCACAGTGCCAGCAGTGACTTTACAGGCTTTGTGGCAGAGATTATTTAAAGGAGATTAACCCTTCTAAACCCCTTAGATTTTAATTATTTCTGTATGTATTTATAAAACCTGCAGTCTGCTAGTTCCAGGGCACAACTGCCCCAGTCGCTATCCTTAACCTGGATTCGTGAATATACAATGCAGCCACATTACAGGACAGGGGCTGGACTGGACAGGGGTCATTTGACTTATTTATTTATTGCCATTCTGGAGCAATTCACATCTGGGATGAAAATGAAACATTATGGTTTCAGTTTGTAAAAGGAGCTAATAATTCGAATGACTTTAAAATACTAGCACTAACACTGCATTAATTGAATTGTTTGAGTCAATGCGGCATCTCTTGCTAATTGTTTTGGTCAAGGCAGCTCTGTCATTAATGCATACTGTTGCCTCCCCACTGCCCGTGTGGCAAACACGGAGCACCTGCATCTCTCTGCAGACAGGGCTTTCTATGGGGCTGGTGTATTGGCAGCCAGGAGAGGGAAGGCCTGTTTCTTTCCTTCAGCCTCCTAGCAAGTTTTTTATATTCATATTAATGTCATGAAATCATGAAGTCTGGAAAACTGTTGTGGCTAGCAGGTACTGTTAAAAGGAGGAAAAAAAAGGGGGTGTGCACCTCCATCCTTTCATGCTTTCTCTCCTATTTGTCATGTTAGTGCTGGGCTAATTAGTTTTTTGGAGTCATGGAGGTAATGTTTCCACTCTCTGTGTGAGCTGTAAAATCCAAATGAAACTGGAAATACCTTATTTCTGCTTCACAGAACAATCTGGCTTATGTGAGGTGATACACACCTTGCAGAGGTGGGAAAGCTGGTTAAAGAGTTAGTAAGCTATTGCCACTGAGACTGGCAGATCAGAGATACTCCAGAGGCCGCCTCTCAATATGGGATGCAGTCCTGGCAAGAGTGCTGTAGCTCTGTTCCTGTATATTCTAGGATTGCTGCTGAAAAACATGACAATATTTAAATGTGTATCTGTCTGTTTTGTAAATGCAGGCATAAAAGGTAGCTGTTAGAAGGAAACAAAACCCACAGCATTATGGACCCCAATGATCTGAGGCAAAAATAGGTCATTTTGGATACATTTCTTAAAATCACATGATTTTTACTTATTCTTGTCTCCTGAGCAAGGAAATAAATGCAGGCAGTGCCAGGGAGTCCATAAATAAATTTTGTTCTTGGAGAATCTCTTTAATATGCACACGGTCCTGCTTCTGTAGTAGTGAACATTTGACCAGTAGCAATTAATTTCTTATCACAGTCTTTCTATGAGGTAAGAAAACATTAGTGTCTCCATTAGGAGGTGGAGAACGGGAGCTCTCCGAGAGCAAATGATGTGCCCGGCTTCTCTGCCCTGCCCCGCGGCTTGCCAAGAGCTGCTGGAGGGAGAGAGCATTGCAGCGGTGCCTCTCCTGCAACGCGGCTGGATGCTCCTCTCCAGGCAGATCTGTCCTCCTGTTCAAATGATAGACTCGGAAAACGTTCAATAGCTGTATATTTCAGAATAAATATCGTGAAGCTAATGAATTTTCTACCGCTTACTGTGAAGCATACAGTATTTCCTTTAATGGCAGGTGGTGAAATAGAGAATAAAAAAAATAAATAAATTAAGGTCCCTGGTATAAATCTCTCCTGTCTAGAAAGGATGAAAAGAGGGCTTCTTACAAAACCAGCCTTACGGAAAATATAGTGTGATCCCGTGGCATGTAGATGATTAGGCAAAGCGTCCCAAAGGTTAATACATCTTTTCTCATTCAAATGGGTATGATCTTGAGCTGAAAGTGCCGGACCTGTGCCTTCAGCCCTGTGCCCTGGGGAGGGGGAGCAGGGAAGCAAAGGGTTAAATTTCGGGGCTGTAGAAGCAGATTGTGTTTTCCTTCTATGATGTGGGCTGACAAGACATCAGTATTCTATTCATCTGTTGGGAATTAGGCTGTTAATCCAATCAATGACTCTTGAGCTAGCTGCAGCCTGCCTCCCCACTGGGGAACAATCGGATCAGACGGGAGATTGTTTAAGAGCACAGCGCGGTCCCGGTGTCAGGTGGAATTTCCAAGCGTTCCCTAGTGAATTGGGGATGGGAAAGCTGTCTCAGCCCATTTATCCTGCCCCTTAAATAACCAGGTATCTGCCTCAGCCACACTAAAGTGATAAAGCAGTACAAGAGCTACTAACTTTTACATGGGGAAGGGGCAGGGAAGCACCCTGAGAAGAGCGATTTTAGCATCTTGCCTTTAGGAATATTGTCCTGTTTGCCGCCCGGGATGGCACTTGCATAGTTTTGTTGGAGGCTGCTGGCTCAGCTGCAGCGCTGTGACACTTGTTACAGCTCTAGGCACTGGCTCTTGATCCCTGGCTGAGGAAACCCGCAGCTTCCTGGCAGCTTTTATATTGCACCAATGCACTTGGGTTTTGATGAGCAGAAAGATGCCTGGTGCTGGAAGTAACAGACAGTAGCAAATATTCTTTGGAGCAACCTATAAATCTGTATGTACAAATACACCGCTGTGCGTGGAGTGATGGCTGCAAATTGGCGTGAAAATGATCAACAAGAAAACAGCCTGGAGAGTTTCGGCGTTGCTGCACGAGACACTGTGTAGATTCAGAAATCGGTTTGTTCTGCAATTAAAGACAGCCATGTCTGCGGCGGGGTATTGAGAGTCTGTATCTGTGCCAGCAGCACTACACGCTGATGATAGTAGATGTGATAAATCCCACTGAAATTGCACTTGGAAATTTAGGTACACCACCAGTTAGAAACTAGGGCGCTGAGGGATTAGTGTAACCCTGGCACACTGAACTCCTCGGGCCGGTGGCGTTTGGGTGCATTAGCAGACACAGGCTCCGGGAGGGAGGGAGTGGCAGCTCCTGAGCGTCGTATTCTTTCTGAGCTTTCTTAGATCTGGTTATGACAGCAGCTTTGCAAAGTGGAGGGCTCCTCCAAATTAGTGCACCTAAATGAACGATGAGTATGAGCTCAAGCAGCGAATATGAATAGGGAGGTCCCCAGACAGAAAGATCCCCAGCTCGGAGGCTTGGCTTTAAAGGGCTTCAGCATCCCTCTTCCCTTGATCATAATTTTGAATCAAACAAAAGCTAATGCAATTTTCTTTGCCTTTCAGTAGCAGATTGTGCTGTAAGGGTTCATGCCATTAGAAATGTAATAATTGCTTCTCTATGCAGATCTAATTTATCTGTGAGGCACTTAGAAGATAGGCCAAATGATAGCCTGGTGGGTAGGCGCTGGAGAAGGGCCCAAGAGGTGATGATAAAGATCTGTCTAGCACCTTCCATCCTTACGGATGTCTGCCCGACACAGTGCAGGAAAAGGTCTGAATGGGGAAGAAGGGGGCAGAAGAATGAGCTCTGAGAAGTGGACAGCTCAGTAAGAGAGGGGTCCCTGCCAAGCCTGCCCACATGCAAGGGAGGTAGGTGGAAAAGTTTATTGAGGAGCCCAACTTACAGGATACCTGAGCCCTGCACTTGTCAGCCTGGGCTATTTGCAGTCCCCAAATAGCAGCTGTGCATGGATTTTGGTTTTGCTTCTGCCAGAGGTTGCTCTGTATCCCTTGTCCCACAGTGTTGGTCCTCAGGGAGTGCCTGAGCTGCCTTCGAGCTGGTACCAAGGGTGCACATGGTGATGTCTCACAACAGCCTATGCTTAACATTAGCAACTGCAGCCTTACAAGCACTTCACAAACACCAGCTAACTAATTATCCTTGTATGGGCCAGCCAGTCTAAAACAGCAGGTGAAAGTAAGCAGTCACAAGTATATTTTGGTTTAGCAAAATCAAAAGCAGAAAAATGGGGAGAAAACATAAAGATCTGCTTTATTTTTCTAGGGTCAGAACTATTTGGGACTCCAGATGCTCTGGCACAAAGCTGTTAGGTGGTCTCGTTTCTCAGATTGCACTGTCGCTGGCATTGCTTTACGGCTCAGGAAACAACTAGAAGCAAAAGTCTATGTGCATGTGGGTGCATACTGGTTTAAGGTAGAGATTTTAAAAGAACAGGATCAAATTCCAAACTAAACCATTGCTTTTCTGTGCCAACAGTTGCACGCACAGCGGTCTGCTCGTCTAGCTCTTTCAACTGGACAAGCACTCATTTTACATGTGTTAATGTACGTGTCCAAACCTAGGCTGCTGTGTGCAAAAGTAGCGTGTAAATGAAAATAAAAGCAGTGCTGGGGCCATCTACTGAATTGTCTGGTGGAGTTCCGACCTGTTACATTAGCCTGCATTGCCTGGTCTTACGCATTGGTGGGTATTAGCATGTAAATTCTGGTATGCTTTTAGCTGTAGTCTCACCCTCAGTTGTCTTGGGGATAGAATTTCAGAGAAAGAAAAAAAAGGTGGTGAGGTTAAAGTAAATTGTTGGGAAGTTGAAGTGTAAAGTGGAAATAAATGAGAAATAAAACCCTTTTTAAAAGTGGAGGGAAGTATTTTCTTGCTATTTTTCATCGCCCTGGCTTGAGTGAGTGTGTGTCGTGAGGCTGCAGAGATTTAGATTTACAGCTCATAAGCACCAGTGCTTGTTCAGAGGCTGTATTATTCTAGCCTTTTCTATTCACTCACCTTCTAAAGATGTAGTGTAAATATTTATCTTCCCTCCGGCCCATCGGTGCTGCCCAAGACCCACTGCTGTTAAACACTCTTATCACCTCATCGGTCTTATCTCCTGCAATCCCTGCCAACATTTGGAGTGCGCCAATGGGAACGAGCGCGCACCTTCAAAAGTGCCACAAATGAATAGAAAGAAGAGGTGATGCAGGGAAAGAATACCTCAAAATACAGAGTGCTTGTGCTATCCCCTCAAAAGGGCAATGTCAGTGTTTTCTGCTGCGCTTTTCCTGCTCATGGTGTCTGTGCTTGGAGATGTGATGGAAGGCACAGAGATGAGGTCTCAGTGTGGACTGGCACTTGAGGAGGTATGGGGTCCCGTACAGACCCCCACAGCTGGTGTGGAGGGCTGTCCAGCCCCAGCTTCATCACCGATATGGGGTCTAGCTGGATCAAAGCTCTCCCAGGTCACCAGCATGGTCTTATTTTTCCTCTTTTGCGCTAAATAAAACATGGTAGATGGAGGAAGCGGCAGCATCTCCCTTAGGGCTGCTATCCCACTTGCCGAGGTCTCTGCACACAGCTGGGGGAGCAAACAAGGCATGTCTGGAAGATCAGTGTTTATATAACACTGTTTTAAAAACTGTCCCCTGAAACCAGCACAGTGGAGCACCAGCACGTCAAGGTCTGCTTACCGTGGCGGAGCAGCAGCAGTCAGGTTTTATAGCACGTGCAGTGTCTCGGCAGGGCTCACCCACGCCATTTCCGTGTCTCTGCCCCTCAGTCCAGAAACCTTGTGTTAGGTTAAGCAGGGTACAGAAATTCCCAAGGAATGAACATGGGATGGCAACACCGATATAATCCTATCACTTATAAGACAAAATTGACGTGCAGTAGCCATAGTACCACTTAACGGATAAGACAGTTGGTCCATCTGCGCTCGGTCCATCTTCTCTCATTTCTCTTGCTTAAATTTCTCAGGAGCAGAGCAAAATCCTGTTATCCAATAAGTTACCCACTGGTAGTTGGATTTTCATTGAGTGACATCTGTCACAGACCATGGATGTGGGAGGTACTGGTGATTTTGTAGCATCTTTGTTTGAGGGGTTCGGTAGACGTGGACATTTGGTTTTAGTTTTGAAGTATTTGGAAACGCTTTTGTGTCCCTTGAAGGCCATGCAGCTTGACTGTCATCCTGATGTGGCCAGATGTACCAGCAGGCTGTAAAAGTCACCAGGAATGGCATACAGTGTTGGGAGGCAAGAAGAAAGCTTGGAATCGATCTGGTGTTGGTCAGTGACTTGCAAGTATGGGACTGAGTGCTCCTGCATTTGAGTGTGTAATGGTCTTTCCTTCCTTTCTGGTAATCTTCTGTCTGCCTGTATGGGTTCTGCCATTTCCACAAGCTCCTCCTTTGTATAGACAGGGATATTGCTAAAAGGGCTGTGGGGCTGGAACCTGCCAGTGCCTTGCAAGCCGAAAGCAGAGCTTTACAGAAGCATGTAATACTGCTTTGAGCCTGGCCTTTTCCCCTTTTTGTGTTGAAGTTCACTGAATCAGAGCACTGATTTCCTCCT
Source organism: Ibycter americanus (assembly GCA_035590275.1). Lineage (NCBI taxonomy): Eukaryota > Metazoa > Chordata > Aves > Falconiformes > Falconidae > Ibycter > Ibycter americanus. The sequence continues at coordinate 6,966,484 of JAVJGI010000032.1, read as the reverse complement.
TTTTAACCTGTCACATTGACATTATTCCAGCTAACACATGGATGAAAGGGTGTTTCTCAGAGGCATCCTGGCATAGAGCAGAGCTTGGCGTTGGCCCCAGAGCTGCCCATCACTTATTCTGCACTCCCTGACATTAGCTCCCCTACTCAACACCTTCTCTTTGTGCTCCTGTCACGCTACAGAAGCTGATATTGGGAGGAGAAAAAGTCTCTAAATTTTTTTAACATGCCTTACCACAGAAATTATAACACACCATGATTACCTAACTTTCCACAGGCACAGTTTGGAAATAACTAGTTACAGTATTCAGGCTTTTGCATTACAGATTTATGAAATGATTGGTTTCAGTGTGTATCAATAGAATCTAGGTCTTAGTGTACTTGCAGCACTGTATGATTTACATTGCTGAAATCAGAAAGCTAAACTGGAGAGAGAAGTGAACAGCCACGACAAACATCCCCCTCCAACTTGGTGTTTTGTATAAAATAAGCCGACAAAAATCCTGATGGGTTTCAATGGAGAAAAATTAGCTGCCCCTGCTTGCAAGAGAGAGGAGCAAAATGGTCCATCAGATCACCGCCAGCATCTCTGCGTTCCTCTCAGCTGCTGAGAATGTGATCAGGACACCCTGCTCCTGACCGGTGCCAGCACCTCCGGGCTGGGCAGTGACAGTTACCGGTGCCCTGGGCAGGGTGCAGCGGGGTGAGGACAGAGGCTGCAGCAGGTTGTCCCTGTCCACTCACCGTTTGGGGTCATTTGTCCCAAGAGAAGCATGTCTTGGCAGAAGAACACACCGCACCTTGCGTAGGATGCTCCAGAAGCCACTGCTTTCTGTTGCACATTGGGAAGTATTCCTTGCATCACAACCAGCTAGAATTCATCTTAAGACCACTTCTGCGTGTCTTGTTTTGTTGCAAAACATTTCCAGAGCCTGGTAGGCAATATTCATCTCACGTAATTTCCACGATGGGAGCTGTAATCCTCACTTTCACAGCCAGTCTGTGATTAGTTTCCAGGTGTGACCATTTTGCACTGAAGGCTCAATGTTGCCGTACCTGGAGCCAAGCGCTGTGCGCAGAGAGGCCGGGCACGTTGGGCTCAGATTAGCCACGGTGCTCCAAAAAGCCAAATCAAAGAGGGATTGAGATCAGCAGCTTCCCGAGGGCATTTCAAGGCCCTTAGTGAGTGACCACACTAGAGCTTTTTCCATTTACCTGGATTAAAATTTGTCACAGAGGAAATACAAGCAAATAGCATAGCATCTGAGAAGTATAACAAATAGCATTTGGCCAGCCGTCAGGCTCAAAGGGGGGGAAAAAAAAATCCACAGTGTAAATAAAGTGTAAACAATGTTTGCATAACATGGGATTAATAGTTCTTTTTAAAAACCACACTGGAATTAGAGAGACACATTTTGTATGCTGGGACTTGCGGTCCCTTCTTAGCCCAGTAAATGCCAGAAAGTACACTTAAGAGAAATAAAAAGCCCTGTTAGCCCACAGCCTGCTGCTGAAGCAGCAGTGCTTTACGCAGGCCTTTGGAAGAGGAACAAATGGCTGTAGTGTTCCTGGAACAGTCTTATGTATTTTATAAGGAGTTTTGCAGCAAAGCGTTCCCATGGAAAGGGATTTCTTCTGCGTGTCTCCAAGCCCGTTCACCTGCAGGTTTGGTCAGCTGTAATTTTGAAGGCGGTGATGCAGAGGGGAGCTGGCTTCCCATCCCCCAGCACACACAAAACCCGCATATTTGAAAGCCTGCCTTTCCAATAACTCATTTGTAGCGCTCCCGCCTCTTCTTCCCCAGCTCTGCTCCGTATTTTGCTGAAGTCAGTGCCAGCCCTGTCACTCCTCCGAGCAGGCATGTGCTTAAGGACTGCTCAGGGGCTCTGGCTCAGATCGGTTACCTTATTAGTGTGGAATAATCAATGGATGCCACCCTTGATTTCTTCAGTTGTTTGGTTTGTGGTATCTTCTAATGACACCCATTTGCGTTACGCTCCCCACAATTTGGGCAGAAATAGGCTCCTTGAAACGAGGCAACTCCAGACACTGGTGTGAGTGCCACGGATGGGCCATAGTGGCACATGGGAGGGAAAATCTGGGCCCTCCCACCTTTTGCTCAGAAAAGACATGAAATGGATGTTTAGGCAGCAAATGCCTGTTACATCTGGCTTTTCTCTTTTGTGCCTGTTGCTCCTGTGGTTGTCATGTCGGTGCGGAGTCCCAGAGCAAAGCGTGGCACCTCCCAGCCTGACACACAAGTCATTCCTAGTTCCTCAGCTGAACAGGGTTAATATCAAACAGAATAACAGGCTGGGGAACCAGAAGTCTCCAAACAGCTACAGGTGGGATTTCTACCTGTTTTCCTGTTCTTCTTTTCCCTTTCGCCTACTCTAGAATCCACAGTAGACTGTAGAATTTGCACCTTAATCCCAAAGATGATGGTAATTAAAAACTTAAGTCTCCATAAACAGATGCAAATAAATTAAGGAGGCAAAGAACTGAATTAGAGGCTAATCCTGGTGGGGTAGTGAAAGCAAAGGGGCCAGTAATTCTTTCCTTCTGTTATTTCACCTGTTCTTGCGGCAGGATGAGGCTGTGGCATGGCGAGGTGCCTGAGTTTGCCCTGCTGGATGTGCCACATGAGCACCAACCGCTCACCGGCAAAGCCCTGCCCGTGCTTGCCAAGTCTGGGAAAGGGGACACGCTTCCCAAACCGTTGCAGCTGATGCAGTGGCGTACGTGTCAGCTTGAAAAGGGAGCTGCGTGCCAGTGTCTTCAAATCATGCGCTTTGCTTTGCCCTTGCGCTGCAGGTGTTTCACAAGGATGGGTCTGGCGACCGGCTCTCATTCCCGAGCACTCTGCGTAGCCCTTTCCCCAGTGTCATCCTGCAGGGGTGCCAGCAGCCCAACAGAATTTACCTGGGCTTTGGGTCCACCTTTGGCCAGACGTGAATTCAGAAGAGCAGGGACCTAAGATTTATTCAGATGGAAGAAAAGTGGGATTATTTTTTTTTCACCTGGGTGCTCCTTGGTGCTGAAGAGTGCAGCACACTGAGCTGTGCCAGTCTCCCGGTGCTTTACCCTTCTCTTGAGCAGCTGGCCAAAGCCGGGCTTGCACAGAACCAGCTTGCACTAAAGCATCAGGATTAGCGAGCGTCCCAAAGTAAGGCCGTAGGACTGAAATCCTTCATTTTTATGGGCTGGAAGTGATAACGCTATGAACTGAATTATACTTATGTCATGATGTGATCCACACACTCTTATGGGTGGATAGATATTGATTATCCGTCAATATGGATTGATGGTGGATGGTGATTCAAAGCCTAAGTGCCAGGTAGCTGGGTGTCCTGGGCTGTTTATCTAGTCAGTTAAAGTATCACTGTGATTCAGCTTATTTATTGGAAACTGGGATTTACTTGTATCCCCACGACATTACCTATACCTCTAAAATCAAGTCTCTGTCTCTCTTTCAGGACGGGGAAGGCCAGACTGCACTCCATTACGGTAAGCTGCCTTTCAAGCTTGGTTGCTCCGTCTTAACAGGATGGATTTGCAGCTGGAGTAAATGGTCTATGTACAGAAAGCAAATTTCAGCAGAAATATGAGCAGGGAAGCTGGATTTGATTAACCAGCAGCTACCTCCACCGACAAATCCCAGCACAGTATGAATAAGAGCCCTGGGAGAAGCAGCGAGGAAGACAGCTGTCCTCCCTTCATTCCCCTTTGCAAATGTCACCCTCAGCCTTTCTTTTCCCCCAGTTAATGATTCACTTTCTGGAGAGTTTTTCCTGTGCGCCTGTGTGCCTCCAGGATGCAGTTGTGCTACCTCCAGACCCAGGAGTGGCTCTGGTTAGGGGATGCTAAGTCCCTCAGCCATCGGCAGGGTGAGAGGAGGCTGTGTACCAGCTTCCCCAGGTTACGCAGGTGAGGGGAAGGGGATGAGCAGGATGGCCTTCCCTCCACATGTCCTGGTGACAAACCTGTGTGATTGCAGCTGAGAGAGCAGCAGGTTCTCTACTATCAAAATCAGCAGAGCGAAGTTACACTTTGTGTCCCTCTTACAATTAACGTGCTAATTAGATGCACGGTTTTATAGCAATCTTTAATTGAAAGATTGTTCTATCTCCAAATGAGAAAAGTAGAGACTGAAGTGACACATGCGGTTCTGATGTGTGGGGAATAGGAGAAAAGTATCAATTTAATCTGTATCACATTTTTTTTCCCAAAATTAAGACATACCCAGTTATTATTTTATATTCTCTCTCGATGCCTGTCAGTGTGTAATTAAGAGCATACTTGTAATTCTGAAGTGTTTGTGTCTTTTTCTCTCTTTCTGATCTTTCCACAAGGACATTAGCAGGATGGCAAAATTGCTTTGCAGAACATCAGTGCAAGGCACAGCATTTGGATCTGGATCTAAACTACCAGATTCCAGGGCCCCTGAACCAAGACTATAATCACAATAATGTATGATTTCTCCCCATGTGATCTTTCCTGTAGGATACTCTTGTTTTTCAAAATTTTATCATTCTGACTGGAGTAGCAAATCTGTTGCTTAGTGCAGCAGTGTCCACAGAATGACAGCTTTTCATGCCACGTTGCCTCTTCCTCTGCCCAGCTCATTCCACGATTTGGGCTCTTGCTCTCGTGGGAAGATGCTCTCCCCTGCTCCCAACTCCAGCACTGACATCTGCCTACTGAGGGGCGCACAGTGGATTACAGTAGGTTGTGCAAAAGCATGTGTGTAAGTTATCCAAGAGCACCTGCCTCAAGCAGGTCCCACATGTGAAAGTCAAAGGTGGATGCATCACCTCCATGTAAATTACGTGCAGGTGGACCCCTCTGGCTGGTGACTGAAGCAGGTTGTTTAACAGAAGCAAACACACACAACTGATTTAATTAACATTCTTTCAGAAATGGTTTCTCTGATCCACCCTGCCAGCTCAGATGTTTCAGTAACAACAGTTTAGCAGGGGTATTTTTTTCCCAAATGTTTTAAGTGATAGAATTTTTTCTTCTTCTTGAGTATTATCCCACCTCCCCTCCCTGTACATCATCTTTGGGGAAGCCTCTCCGGGTCGGGTGTGCCCGCAAGTGCCCTGCTGTCCCAGGCTGACCATCGCTGCACCCAGGCTGTCCTCGTTCCCTTACTTAGCTGATCTGGTCATAAATCACCCTGATCTTGAAAAGAGCTTGTTAAATGAGTGAATCGTTTGGATTCAAGTGGCTATTGGCCTGAAACTGGAACTCACTGAAAATCTCCTGATACCATCTCAGTAAGCGCTTCGTAACCAAGCCATTAATTGCAGCAGAGAGGCATGAGAGCTCGTATGAAAACTGTCTGTGGCGGTGCTGAGCAGAGCAGTGCTTTTACGAGGCCTTCCCTTTTGTTAGAGGCTGTTTGGGGAAGGGTTAAATCCCATGAGCAAGGCCAGCGAGGCAGCCACTGCTTTTAGGGTGTCTCCATCCCTTTTTATGAGCCAGCGTGGCCTGACAGCTGTCCTTGTGGTGACAGCTCTCCTGATTACAGCCGGTGTCAAACTGCATCCTGCTGCGGGTTATAAATCCTGCCTCCTTCCGATCGGCGCCGACCCCGGGTTTAATCGGAGGTTAAGCGGAGGCCAGCCGGCAGCACGGTCCGAAGGCACCGGCTCACCAGCGGGACCCACTGCCGGATCCCCTCTCCCCTGGACTGGAGGCAGCGGTTGGTGCTGTGTTGATGGGTACGAGCACGGTCTCTCGGCTAAACGGCCCGTTAGTCTTCGTCTCCTCTCCATCCATCCATCCACCCACCCTCCGGGAATACTAAAATCATTGCCACTGCCTCTCCCAGAGGAAATCAAGGCTTCTCCGAGCACTGGTGGCCACGTGGCCGCAGAGTGGGCAGGCTCTGTATCCTCATGGGCGCTCCGGCTTCCCTGCAAAGCACCATCTGTTCGGCTCTTTCTGTGCTGTGGCAGGGCAGTGGGAGGGGACGCTGGAGGGAAAATAAATAATAAAAAAAAAAAAAGAAAGAAAAAAAAAAGAAAAGAAATTCATCATCTGAATCCTGAGGATTAATGGAGTCGGAAGGCAAACTGCGCTGAATGGAAATTCATCTTCACCCGTGCCAGTGTCAGGGCTGCCGCTCCGGCCCTTGACAAATCGAGGGTCCTGGGGTGCGATAAATCCAGCAGCTGTGCTCATCCCTGGGGAACATCCCCGACCTGCTCGAGGACACGGGCTGTCAGCACCCATTGCGGCGGCACCGCACGAGGACGCCGCCTCTCCCCGTGTGGGCACCAGCTCCCCATCCCCAGGAGCTGCCACCACCAGCGTCCTTGGCACCCCTGGAGGTCTGCTTTCTGCAAGGGTGCTGTGCCCTCACCCCAGGACATGTCCCCCAGCCCTTTAGCTCAGTCTCATCCACACCCCCACCTGCTTCCTCACCAGCCCCTTCCCCCTTTTGTTCCCCTTTTTTTAATCTCCTTCAGTATAAGCTCCAATCACACATCAAATTTATTTTAATTAAACATTGCTGCTTGTCCCTTTGGGTCGGTTGAAAACTGCAGAGTAATGCAAAAGACACTCTTCATTACTGCATTTAACAGCAAAATAGAGTTGGTCGGTTATGTTGTAAAAGTGGCTGAAATACAATGAAAACCAGTTGCCACCGACGCGAGAGGAAGCTGCCGGCTGTGCAGTCTCATAAGGCAGTTTTTGGCTTCGCTAGGATCTGCATTGCGCGGGCTTGAGGGAGAATCCAGGGACTGGGACTTCTGCTGACATCAGCCAAGCCCCACTCTTCAATGTTAAGAGTTTTCCTGGTTTTCCTTGTTCGTTTTTTTTTTTTTTTTTGACATCCTTCGGCAAGGTTGGAGGGGGAGCTGAAAGCTGCCAGGCTGTTACATCCTCGGGACAGGGAAGATCTCAGGTCAAACTTAATTCTATCTTGACAGAGTAAATCAGGGTTGAAAAAATAGTTGCTAGTGGAGGTGTGAGTTAGAAATAACAGTGGTGTGCTGCTACCGGTTACCCGTGGGCACGGGCACATCCCCTTGGAGCTCAGGGCAGGGCCTGAGCTAAAAACCATCCACATTTTCTACAAGGAGAAACGATGGATGGAAGCGGGGTGTGAGGCAATACTGATGATGTCCTGCCTGTGACCTGCTGCCTGTGGAGCCCTGGAAGGTTCAGGAGGCAGGTGAGGGGCAGGGGCTTATAAATGGATTATAAATGATAAGTGTGTTGTAAATTCTGGGTACAAAAGCAAGTAGGCAGTGCTTTCCCAGGTGGCACTTTGGGGCTCTCTGTCGTGCTGCAGTCGCATTCTGGGGCCCTTCCTAAGATCTGTCTGCAGTCCTGGAGGCGAAGGAGCATTAGCCAAACTGTGCCGGGGCACTCTGTGCATCATCCCAGGTGATGTCCAGCAAACCACCCAGCTCCCAGTGGCTCCGTGACTGGGCTGCAGGCTCTGGGGTGGTGGTTGCACCGGTCGCACCCCCTCGGGACTTCTGGCTTGTCGTTGCTTTCACTCTGTCTTTTCTCTTTCCTTTGCACTGTTAAATCCAAAGGCAAGTAATACATTGAGTACCAAACACTGCCCCGAAAAATGATTTGCTCCGCCTGGCCAGGTGCTGAGACGGCATTTCTTGCCTCTGGCACACGCATGGGATGTGACAGCTACGGTGCTGCTCCAGAAACGCCCATCGCCTCCATCTCGGGTCAGGCTTCCCAAACTAACCTTTCCCTTTCTCCCTCCAGCTGCCGCCTGCGAGTTTTTGGACATCGTGGAGCTGTTGCTGAAGTCGGGGGCCGACCCCACGCTCCGGGACCAGGAGGGCTGCCTGCCGGAGGAGGTGACAGACTGTAAAGCCATCACGTCAGCTCTGCAGCAGCACACCGCTGGCCAGACCTAACCCGCGGCCGCGCGCGGTGGCGAGGACAGAGACGCTCCGCAATAACACCCCTTCTCTTCCCCTGCTGCCCTCCGGAACACCTCGGGGTCCGAAGGGGAGCTTTTAGAGCACAGGGTCTGGGTGGGCTCACCAGCACCAGGGCTGGCTGGCTGAGCGCATATCCTGAGCAGGATGGGATCAGGGTTTTGCATGCTCTGACATTTATCAGTATTTGGGGGGAGGGGGGCG